>CM060680.1:40624271-41824271 GCA_030686995.1 Artemisia argyi
TGCGGCTAGTAAGCCTAGTTCCTTTTTTTCTTCTAATACTTCTTCTACTAAGAGGTTTAACCCATTTTTCAAGGTGGGAGAGATAGTTGATGTAACACCCCCATTTTTCATTGATCGCAACGGATAAAGTGTTTGGGGTATTACTTCATAGAATCATAGATACAGTAATAGAAAACGACTCGAAAAGAGACGTTTTGGAAATTTAGTTATCATTCATAATTACCAAAGTTTTAATTATAAAAGATATACTTTTATTTTTGATGAGGTCCCAAAAATCTAAGAGTTAGGTTGTGTTTGAATGATAACCATGAAAAGTCCTCCGAGTTCAGTACCTCCTTCTGCCATGGATCCATAGAAGTAATATACCTAGAATACATGCTTAAAAAGTCAACACTAGATGTTGAGTGAGAATCATAGGTTTAGGGGTTAGTGAATACAAGTTCCCTAGGTTCAGTTGTTACACCCATCTGGGAAAAATGTAGGTTTTGTGATAATTGTGATGCATGCACAATTATCAGAGTGGTGTATGTTGCACTAAGCTCGTGAATCACACATTAACAATCCGGGTCATGTGGGCTGCAGACCCAATATGAGGGGATAGAAGGATAACTTGCCAAAGTTATTCCTTGAGTGGATTCAAATATAGTCCTTATTGGTACCACATAGTGGGGTGTTAATACCAACGGGGAGTTGTCAAACTCCAATAGATCTATCAACTATATTCGCGTTCGCGTGGGTAAAATATCCCAAACGATTAGATTAATGAATTTTGATTATGTAGTGGTGGCAGTTAGTTTACTTGTGCAACAACCAAAGAAAAAGACTTGTATTCGGTTTTAAGTAAAGCATTTAGCATGTATCCCCCTCACAGGGTTTATAAAGCATTTAGAGTGAAATCATTTTAAAAAGTATGAGGCTATGAACTCACGGAATTTAAAAAGAGTGTGAGGCTATGAACTCACCTGGGTTTAGAGTAATCTAAGTGATGCAATTAGTGATTTGGAAACTAGACCGCCTTACTCACGTATCCTAGTGTGTTGTTGTTTTGGATGTATGTCAAGCTTTAGTTATCATGTTTATGTTTCTCAAGTTATTGTTTTTAGGTTTGTTAATGTTTTATATATAACATAACACCGTTCAGGCCATTGTAATTCAGAAGTATATGACTCCTCACATGAAGCTCCCTACTATTGTATTATGTTATCAACATAATACCGTTCGGGCCATCATAATTCAGAAGTTAATACTCCTCTCACAAAGCTCCCTATTATTGAGTTATGTTGTTATTAGGGTTTAGTTATAATCATATCACCGTTCGGGCCATCATATCTCAGAACTATATGCAATAATCGTTCGAGGAGTCAGGGCACTTTAATTCGTAAACCCAACAAACTCGTCGAAACGAAATATCCACATAGTACTCCCCGCATGAAGCTCCCTAATATTGTGTTATGCTTCTAACTTTATTTAGGTTTTATACTTATATGATATTTTCACTTTTTACCCTTATAATATATATATTTATGTTTTCTACCCTAAATTTATATTACTTATACTAATAACTATCTATACTTGATACAACTAGTCCCTAGACTTCTATATTTTAAGTAACTAACCTTAGACTCTTAAGTTTTCTATATTTACCATTTAGACCTTTAACTTTATAATATTTACATTTTTAGTCCCTTTTAGTTTATACTTATTTTAATATCTATTCCAGGGTTTTAATATTATGCAAAACTAGTCCTTACACTTATAACTTCTAGAAAATATCAAAAACAGTCCCTAGACTTTATAATTTCAGGAATTTACGATATATACCCTTATGCATGTAAAGTTTTGCAAAACTAGTCCTAAATGCATGTAACTTATATTTTATATAGCAACTAAGTTTTCTAGCTTATGTTTTACTTATTTTAACTTATCTAGGTTATTTATAACTAGTGTATGACTTATAGCATGCATGCAAGTATACGACTCAATCTAGGGTTCTAAAATGTAAACTAGTAAATAAAATGGTTCAAGGCTCATGCAAGGGTTCCTAGGGTATCTAAGGCATCCTAAATCTATCCTAGGGCTGTTCTAAAACTAAAATAACTAAAATGTAAGACTTACTTGGCTAGGGAAGGTTTTACGAGGGTATTAGGGTTTTGTGACTAGAAATGAGACTCGATACCATGCAAGGTCCTCCTAGCTCGACTCTTAGCTCTTTTATGATCTCTAAAATACTACAAGGTACAGAAATTTAAGGTGGAAGAGGAAGTGTGGGATGGTTTTGAATGATGCATGGGGCGCGGGTATTTATAGGGGTCGAGGGAGTGGTGACCAAGTTAACTTAGCATGGTTGTATTCTAATGTATAAGGAGGAGGGAAGGATGACAAGGACGAGCTAGAGATGACAAGGAAGAGCTAGAGGAGTAGCTAGGGGGCTGCAATGGCGGTTTGGGGAGTATGTGGTGGTGGTGAAGCCGCGGAGGCGGTTTAGGGGAAAGTGGTGACAAGTAGCTTACAAGGAGGCGATGCACCACTTTTCTTGGGTGCTTGGAGGTGCTTGTAAGCTGCTTGGTGGGTTAGTGATGGTTTAAGGTGATTAAGGGTGGATTAGTGGTGGTTTAGTGGTGGTTTAGTGGTGGATTAGACAAGTAGGTGATGCACCTACTTTTGTGGGTGCTTAGAGGTGTTAGGGTGTGTACTTGGGTATGACTAAGGTGTTAGGGTTCTTAGAGGTGTTAGGGTGTTGGCTTAGAGGTGCTTATGTTTAGGTTTTACTTGTTTTAGTTAAGTTTAGACCTAGTTCTACTTATTAAGTGTTTAAGGTTTTACCTAAGGTTTAGTGCCTAAGTTAAGTTTCTAAGTGTGTTTAGTGACTAATCCTAAGACCTAAAGGGTTTATTCTAAGTGAGGGTAACTTATGGGAAAGGTTTGGGAAGGTTTGACCTAGTTTTGTAACCTAAATGACCTAAATGTGTTTAGTGAGAGACAAGGGTTTATCCTATGGTTGAGTGCCTAGACTAGTGTCCTATGAGTGTCTAATAACTATTCCTAAGTTCTAAGAGGCTTATGGTAAGTGGTAGTGACCTATGGGGAAGTTTTGGGATGATTTAGACCTAATTCTAGTTAATTATGACCTAGTTATGGTATTGGGCTTATGGGGTTTATATCTAAGTTCTAAAGGGTTTATTCTATAGCCTAATGGTCCTAATATATCCTAATATTTCTAAGGAAACTCATACTTAAGCCTTGGACACATTCATACTGTTAAACTAAGCATATAGGTTCAAATAAGTACATAATCCTACTTAAGTTTTAGTTAGTGTTTATTAGGGTTTTGTGTTATGTTTAGTATTTTAGATTGGTGAATTACTTATTATGGTGTTGTTATGATTTTATGCTTGACATACTTGGGGTTTATAGGATGTGAGTGTTGAGTTATTTGGCTTGTGTAGATACGTGAACAGGTCTAGTGAGTCATGCAAGTAACAATGCATATAAAAAGCAAAAATTTTACCTATGAAATACCTACTATAGGTATTTGTAATGGGAATGATAGTAACGGGTGTTTGTGGGTTGTTATAGTTGATTCAGACAGTGATAAGGAGGATGTGATTCCGGATGATAATCATATGGCTAACTTCCTCTTATCGACAGGTGGTGGGTACAAGCTTGAAGAAGATTACGATGACTATGCGGATCAGATCTATGATCTTCCTAGGCAATTGGAAGCTTTTTATGACATGCATGATATCAAGCTCCAAGGTCGTGGTAGGAAGTAATTTTGTTTTCGTAGGCATAAAATATTATCTTATGAGTAGTGGTTTATTTTCTTGTTTAAAGAATAAGAAGTGTCTTGTTATGTAAGCTTTTCTCCCTATGTAACGGGCTGAGATATTCTTTGTAATATATTTACCGGGTCTTTGACCTTTTACCCAAAAAAGACAGTGACAAATTAGTCTAAAAATAATTAATAATTTCATTTGACAGAAAAGAAGTATAAAATGTTTCACATTTTTTCACGATGTTCATGATTTTTCATCTGTTATTGATGATCTGTCAACAGCATAAAGTAAATGTTCTGTTTCATGTGTCGCCTGTATGGATTTGGTTTCAGTACTTTAATTTCATACGTTTAATCTGAGCAAAACATGAAACAAATGTTTATGGATATATTTTATCAAAATTTAATGTTCAAAATCATGATTTGGATGGAATAACTAATGTACAAAAATCTGGAGCAAAAACATGTTTTCTAACAGCAGCTCTAGAATTGATATGTTTCCATAAAACGACCGTATCTCACTCATCCGTAGGAGATATCACCCTATCCAATTCGACACATGTACCTTAAACTTATTTCCATAATCCCATCAAATAATATAGACCTTCTTAGGCTAAAAGTTTTCTGCAATTAATCCGTATATGCTGCTGGTCTGCAACAGTCCCAACTTTTCCTACGAAACACTAATTTTAACGTATTTCCCAAATCGTGATAGCTATTAAAGTGATTCCACTTGGAAATGTTAGCCTAAGATGTCTACTACAGGTCTCAACTTTTATTCCAACACTTTTAGTGTAAAAACCTGGAGTTAAACTCCTTTTTACAACAGTAGTTCAGAACTGATCAATTTTAGCAAAACGGCCATAACTCATTCATTCGGAGGAGTTGATAAACCCTCCAATTCGCCACTTGAAGCTAAGACATATATCTATCTAAAAATATAATTTCCCAACAGGACATAAGCCAAAAATATTGCACACCAATTCGTTTTATCTGCTGGTCTAAAACCGTCCCTATAATCAACCTCAAAATCCATCCAAACATCAATTCTAACACTATCCAATACCATGCAATGCCATCTAAACCTCTTATAACATATCTCATGCACAAAAACTCATCAAAATCAGAGAACCAATAATTAATTAAATAACAAATACCATTTGCATGTGACAAAAATCAAAGAGGATGATGGGATAAGCTTACTAGGAGTGAAAATCAATGAAACCTTCTCTAGGGCTTAGATAGAAATGACCAAGAGACACCACCACAAGCTTGTACCTTCTCTTCTACTCTTCAAATAGAGCTTGAGGGCTGTGGAGATGGCTCTAAAATAATCTTGAGGAAGACTTCAAGAAAACTTCAATAAAACATCAAGAAACATAAAGAAAACCTTCAAATCTTCGATTCAAATCACCATCTTCTTCAAGGGACTTCAAGGGAATGTTATGGATATTATTTTGATGATTAAAAATCACAGAGATGAGGGTGTTTTGATGGTGATTCGTGGCAGCAACCATGGAGGAGAGGGAGGAAAAGTTGGATGGTTTAGTTAGGTGTGCATGTATGAGAGAAAATGATGAGTAACTTTCTTGAAAATGAAAGAAAATGGGTGGATTGTGTTTGGGTTTATTATGGCCGGTTTTGGGGGGGTTAAAGGAGGATATTTAATTGCTTATTTTGTAAAAATGATAAGTAAATGAAGTGTGGATGACATGTATAAGTGTTGGTGTGGATTATGTGAGGTAATGAGTAGTATTTAGGGGTTTTAAGTGGTGATTTGGAAGGGTGAAGAGTGGTGAACGACCAAGGCATGAAAAACAAGGGTAGAGATCAGATTTTATTAATATTGGATTAATATTTTGTGTATTAGTGTGTTTGTGGGGTTTAAATTAAGCGTACGGTCTTAAAACGTGAATTATGTAGTACCGGGTGACCTAAAAACGTGAATTTTATAAAAGTGTCATAAAAATATTATGAAATTGTTGTTAAGTATTAAAATGGCTAATTTTAATATTTCATGGAAGCTTTGGGTTTGCCGAAGTGATTAAACGTCGTTAAAACTGAAACTGTGAGTTGAAAAACACGTTTGGTAACACCGGTTCTTGTTAAAAGTGACGTAAACTATAAAAATGAAACGAAAAGTATAAAATCACTTGTAAATATGAAAATAGGTTAAAGTTTATAGAATATGTAAAATTTTCATAGTCTAAGGTTGGTTCAGGTTGTTAAAACCATAAAACGTAAATTTAAATCGCGTAAAATGTAAAATGTGCAAGGTTTACGTAAAAATTGAAAAATTGAATTATGACTTTTAAAATAGGATTGTAAGGAAACAAAAATGCATAAAAAGTGTAGAGTAGACATACTCTAGTCGCGGTTGAATTAATTGAATGTGTTTTGACGTACACGGATAACTTCCGACAAAATTAATTATTAAAAAAAAGAATTGTTAAATAATAAGAATATTAAAATTAGTGACATGAAAATTTTGAAATATCACAGCACGTACCCCTTAAGAGAGCGACGTCCCGGCACTCAATTCTTTTTAATCATTTTTTGTCGTTTTAAAGATTTTTGGGATGGAAGCATGTATAAAAACCATGTTGAAACTCGGATTTATGGTTGTGATTGTAGAATGTCTATTTTCAAATTTTTTGAAATCATTAGTTGAAACAAAGTTTAAATCAGTCATATCCTCAAGACGTGATTAAAATATGATGTATAAAAAGTGTAATTTGAAATATAGGGCATGGTGTCATTATAAATATTAGTTATGATTTTCACAAAAGAGGGTAGTTAGAACCGACTCTTTAACTTAAGAATGTTATTTTGGTAATTGATGACGTATAGCCTATAGTTGGGCCACGAGCCCAAATTATAGACAATACTAAGCCCAAACCCACCACGAGTGGGCTATCATGACAAATGACTTGGGCCATTAATACCAACGGTTTGGGCTCACGAAGCCCAAAGCCCAACCAATACGCGTTACTAAGAAATAAGGATCTTCTATATACGGAATAGATATCCTTACCCCGGATAAGCACTACGAGTGCGAAGAGTAAGGAGCAAGATACCTACAAGGTTTCTGCGTCCTATATATAGAATCACATATTCTCATTGAAAGGTACGATTGACACAATCCCTAACTCTTCAACTAAAACCTAAAACCGATTACTTACTCTCATGCCGGAGTCTAATCATGGGAGACAATCCCACGATAAGCCTAACGGTGTTGTTTGCTTTCTTAGTGCGCAGGTTTCACAAGCACTAAAGTTCGAATTGGTACGAGAGCTAGAGTCCAAACAAGGTAAGCCCAACTTTTGTATCAACATTAATTTAATCACTTGTGAAATATTTGTACAATTTTTATAAAGATGTATAAAAATTTTATAGAAGCCCATGGAGGTGCTTAATGCATTTTGTGCTCGGGATTTTGACAAAGTAAAAAGGTAGCAACGAAGATAGAACAAGTGATAGAAATCACCTAATGTGTAAGCAATGGTATGAGGGAACGAATAGAATGTCATGAGGGTCCTTAAAGGAAAGGATAGAATAAAAGTGTTGGCGATAAGACAATAGGAGACAAGGAATTTATCAATTCGTCAATTCATGGAAGAGAATAATAGTACATTACTATTAGCTTATCAAGCTCGCGACGGTCGATACAAAATCGGAAAAATCCACATAATAAATTATGAGTCAAGAGAAGTTCATAGCCCAAAGAATGGTTAGTATGCACGCTATGGTGGATAACATAAGCCCACTCATTCATAACTCATCAATTACATAAAGAGGCGTCCCAATCCATGTAAGTGATGATCTATGAATTTATGGTTCGGCGGTTTATAATTTCCTTATTCAAATGAAGAAGCGTCCCAATTCATTTCAATAAGACGATTATAAATCATCCTACTTAAGTATGTCCATTACAAAACAAAATACACAATAAGATCAAGTGTTACAATAAATAAAAGGATGTCTAATTAATGACATGATTCACCAAAATCATAAGAAGAAGTAACGAGAATAATAATATGACATTAGTCAATCTCATTTCCAAGGTAAGTGCCAAAGGATGGCACGATCCGAGATGACAAGTTAATGTCGTACTCCCATCAATTGGAAGATTTCAAAAGAATGGATAACGAAAACAACACACAAGGTATAAGAAGAATGTTCACACTCGGAGTTGAACAATAAAATTACTAGTGGAATTGACAAAGTACACCGAATGTCAATATCATCAAAAGGAAATAGAGTAAAGTAGCGAAAATGTTTCAGAGATCACCGCATCGTTCATAAGAGGTTAAAGTAAACGAATTCATTAATACATGTAATAGTACTACACACATGTGTAACTATTTGAGAAAAGAGTAACAGATATATGTACGGGTATCCTCATACAATACTAGTATTGATGTTCGAGGGAGAAAATAAGAAAACACAAAGTACACGATAATCGGAGTGGTCAGTGTATAAATAACCGACTGATATAAAGTAAATAGTATGACATCATAAGATAGGCATGAGAGAGCGAAATCATGACTAGGGGATATATTCATTAGTCTTATAATAGAAGTATGGATGCAAAATAGAGCATATAAGTTACCTGGGAGCAAGCGTACGCGGATATCGAACAATGGTGAAAGACTTAAAAAAATTTTCGAAAATCAGTTATAGTTTAGGTTTTGAAAACGACCTAATTCGCTATAACTAATGCTCTGATGCCATTCTGTGACACCCCCAAAATTTACAACGCAGCAGAATACCAATTTGGGTATCACTTCATAATTCATAAAAACAAGTTACATAAAACGGCCTCAAAAGAGACGTTTAATAAAATGTCACATTCGATTTGATAAATCAGAGTACAAAGGTCCCAACAATTTTTATTCAAAACTTTAAGTTTCAAGAGTTCAAACATGACTCATTTGCATATTTAAAAAAAATAATAATAATCGAATGTAAAGAAAACAAGTCCTTCAATATTTGATATCCACGCGACTCCGATTGCTCCCAATGCTCAGCTAGCAAAATAATACCTGAGAAAATACATGCTAAAAAGTCAACATAAAGTTGAGTGAATTCATAGAGTTTAAATAAATAATCAGTTGAATACAAGATAATTCAGTTTAAATACGATGGGCTACGTTGTTATACGCCCATAATTAAGTTGACATGTAACAAATACAAGTCAGGAAATAAGATTTATAGCATTGAGCTCATGAAACCGAACCTTGACCTAGATTAATAGTGCCCCGAAAAGGTAAGATTTGCCATTTACCACGTAATCTCTCAATATTATGTGACCGTTGATGTATGAGCGCTACTCACCCGGCCAGGCCCGCCAAGCCAAATATGCATATTCATAATACTGGCGTTTCCCACGGAATTAACGGTTCGTGATGGGGACTTAATTGGCAAGAAATATACTCAATTGACTATAATCATGTAATCGGGTCAAGCATACCAAAAAAAATAAATACTTGTATTCAGTTTGTAAAACTAGCATGTATCCCCCTCGCGAGGTTTATAAAACAATTGAAGTAAGTAAAAGCGAAGTTATGAACTCACCTTAAGAGCAACAAGATCAGAAGTAAAACGGATCTTCGGACGAGTGCGAAGCGTCTAAGCACAACCTAAAAGACGTGACGCGACTTAGAATGATACAGAAGAGCGATATGAAAAAGTCAATCAAATGATCACGAGATATGTTTCCGAGATAAGCATGGCATTGCACTAAGACTTAGCTCAAGATATTTTTATTCCCAATATGGTTTGTGACCTGATCTTATAGGTAATAAAACATCTACTAAGTTTCATTCCTTAATTCTTGTTTCACCTATTTGTATCTACATGTTTTAGATTTCAAGACAAGACGTAAAAACCATGTTGCTGAATTTTAGTCAACTCCACACCATCGTATCTCTTAACCTATAAAAGATACAAGGATGGGGCTTTCACCTCTGGAAATATACTTAAGTTTAGTTTCCAAAACATTAGGCCATTCAATCAAATCATTTACCAATCAACGGAAAGCGAGTTTTCACTAACTATAACTCCAACCAGAAAGTTCGCTGAAATTCTAACACTTACGGTTTTGGTCATAAATAATGTTCTATAATAGCTATTAAGTTGAAACCAATTGGAGGTGAAAGCTTATAATGTCTAGTGTTGAACCATGTTTTAAAACCTAAGCTTAATGTACAAAAATCTGGAGAAAAAACATGTTTTCCAACAGCAGCTCCAGAATTGACATGTTTCCATAAAACGACCGTATCTCACTCATCCGGAGGAGATATCACCCTATCCAATTCGAAACATGTACCTTAAACTTATTTCCATAATCCCATCAAATAATATAGACCTTCTTAATTTTCTGCAATTAACCCATATATGCTGCTGGTCTGCAGCAGTCCCAACTTTTCCTATGAAACACTAATTCTAACGTATTTCCCAAACCGTGATAGCTATTAAAGTGATTCCACTTGTAAATGTTAGCCTAAGATGTCTACTACAGGTCTCAACTTTTATTCCAACACTTTTAGTGTAAAAACCTGGAGTTAAACTCCTTTTTACAACAGTAGTTCAGAACTGATCAATTTTAGCAAAACGGCCATAACTCATTCATTCGGAGGAGTTGATAAACCCTCCAATTCTCCACTTGAAGCTAAGACATATATTTATCTAAAAATGTAATTTCCCAGCAGGCCATAAGCCAAAAATATTGCACACCAATTCGTTTTATCTGCTGGTCTAAAACAGTCCCTATAATCAACCTCAAAATCCATCCAAACATCAATTCTAACACTATCCAATACCATGCAATGCCATCTAAACCTCTTATAACATATCTCATGCACAAAAACCCATCAAAATCAGAGAACCAATAATTAATTAAATAACAAATACCATTTGCATGTGACAAAAATCAAAGAGGATGATGGGATAAGCTTACTAGGAGTGAAAATCAATGAAACCTTCTCTATGGCTTAGATAGAAATGACCAAGAGACACCACCACAAGCTTGGACCTTCTCTTCTACTCTTCAAATAGAGCTTGAGGGCTGTGGAGATGGCTCTAAAATAATCTTGAGGAAGACTTCAAGAAAACTTCAATAAAACATCAAGAAACATAAAGAAAACCTTCAAATCTTCGATTCAAATCACCATCTTCTTCAAGGGACTTCAAGGGAATGTTATGGATATTATTTTGATGATTAAAAATCACGGAGATGAGGGTGTTTTGATGGTGATTCGTGGCAGCAACCATGGAGGAGAGGGAGGAAAAGTTGGATGGTTTAGTTAGGTGTGCATGTATGAGAGAAAATGATGAGTAACTTTCTTGAAAATGAAAGAAAATGGGTGGATTGTGTTTGGGTTTATTATGACCAGTTTTGGGGGGGTTAAAGGAGGATATTTAATTACTTATTTTGTAAAAATGATAAGTAAATGAAGTGTGGATGACATGTATAAGTGTTGGTGTGGATTATGTGAGGTAATGAGTAGTATTTAGGGGTTTTAAGTGGTGATTTGGAAAGGTGAAGAGTGGTGAACGACCAAGACTTGAAAAACAAGGGTAGAGATCAGATTTTATTAATATTGGATTAATATTTTGTGTATTAGTGTGTTTGTGGGGTTTAAATTAAGCGTACGATCTTAAAAACGCGAATTACGTAGTACCGGGTGACCTAAAAACGTGAATTTTATAAAAGTGTCATAAAAATATTATGAAATTGTTGTGAAGTATTAAAATGGCTAATTTTAATATTTCATGGAAGCTTTGGGTTTGCCGAAGTGATTAAACGCCGTTAAAACTGAAACCGTGAGTTGAAAAACACGTTTGGTGACACCGGTTCTTGTTAAAAGTGACGTAAACTATAAAAATCAAACGAAAAGTATAAAATCACTTGTAAATATGAAAATAGGTTAAAGTTTATAGAATTTGTAAAATTTTCATAGTCTAAGGTTGGTTCAGGTTGTTAAAACCATAAAACGTAAATTTAAATCGCGTAAAATGTAAAAGGTGCAA
The DNA here is from genome assembly GCA_030686995.1 of Artemisia argyi. NCBI lineage: Eukaryota > Viridiplantae > Streptophyta > Magnoliopsida > Asterales > Asteraceae > Artemisia > Artemisia argyi. The sequence continues at coordinate 40,636,081 of CM060680.1, forward strand.
GGTTTACGTAAAAATTGAAAAATTGAATTATAACTTTTAAAATAGGATTGTAAGGAAACAAAAATGCATAAGAAGTGTAGAGTAGACATAGTCTAGTTGCGGTTGAATTAATTGAATGTGTTTTGACGTACACGGATAACTTCCGACGAAATTAATTATTAAAAAAAAGAATTGTTAAATAATAAGAATATTAAAATTAGTGACATGAAAATTTTGAAATGTCACAGTAACAAGCTGAGATATGTGAATTCACCCATATTCTTTGTACTTAAACGTTTTTTGAAGTAATATATTTACCGGGTCTTTTGACCTTTTACCCAAAAAACACAGTGACAAATTAGTCTAAAAATAATTAATAATTTCATTTGACAAAAAAGAAGTATAAAATGTCTCACATTTTTTCACGATGTTCATGATTTTTCATCTGTTATCGATGATCTGTCAACCGCATAAAGTAAATGTTCTGTTTCATGTGTCGCCTATATGGATTTGGTTTCAGTACTTTCATTTCATACGTTTAATCTGAGCAAAACATGAAACAAACGTTTATGGATATATTTTATCAAAATTTAATGTTCAAAATCATGATTTGGATGGAATAACTAATCATTACCTAAATAAGCTTGTCTTGACGAAATGTGTTTTTAACCTTATTTTGTAAAGACTCGTTTATAATACTTGTTAGTTTTTCCCATGAATATTGTATTCTACTTTAATGATTACAATTGACATCAGAATAAACGTGTAGTAGCTCACATGCGTATAACTCATACAATCATATCGAGCTTCTTCCATAAGAAACCTATCAACAGTCGCCAAAAGTTCTTTATAGATCCAGCTTTTATCATAGAATCAATCAAGCAATCTTAGCCACTCATTTTTTTATCAAAATAAAATTCCACCCTTTTTTTAAAACTTAAATATTTCGCAAACCGTAAATCGTCAAGCTACAAAAAAATTACCATCGCGACGAGAATTAAATTATCTTTCTATAGACATGCATTGTTATATACTTTCGACGAACCTTTTTTTCGATAAACTTTTTTTTTCGCCCAGAAAAATCATATATGATTCGTAAGAATTATATATGATTCGATTTTAACAAATCATATATGATTCTTACGAATCATATATGATATTACATATCATATATGATATGATATGTAATATCATATATGATTTTTCTTTAGGCTACGAAAAAAAAAACGTGAAAAAAACTTTTTTTTTTCTCGAAAGTATATCAAAGTGCCCGTCTATAGAAAGATAATTAAATGCCCGTCGCGATGGTGTAATTTTTTTCGTTTAACGATTAACGGTTTGAGAGATATTTAAATTATAAAAAATGAGTGAAATATTAAAATGCTTTTAAAAAATGGGTGAAATATTTAAATTATATGATTCAATCATATATGATTCGTAAGAATCGAATCATATATGATTTTTTACGAATCATATATGATTTTTACGAATCATATATGATTCTTTCTGGGCGGAAATTAAAAAAAAAAGTTCGTCGAAAGTATATAACAATGCATATCTATAGAAAGATCATTTAATTCTCGTCGCGATGGTATGTTTTTTGTAACTTGAAGATTTACCGTTTGCAAGATATGTTGTTTTGAAAAAAAAATGTGAAAAATATAAATGGGTGGCTATAATTATTTGATAGGTTCTATGGCATTTATGGGTTTTTCATGGATCTCAACTCATCAACAGTCTATGTACAAACTGAATCAATGATCACACAAATTATTCCAGATACATTCCATTTTCGTGTTTGCATATCCGAAATTTACGTCTTTGTGATATAACACTAGTTCACTAATTACTTTTTTTTTTTGCAATAATCACGCATATACATATTAATTTATACACAAAATTACTAATATTTAATGTAACCTAAAAATGGGTTTGACATATCTATACTACTTATAATACATTTTAAACTTTCTCTCCTATTTAATTTTTAAGATTTCCTTATATAGATTTTAAGTAAATACAAGTTCTAAAATACAAAGCACAAGTATGTAAAGCACAATTATTTAAGTTCTTACATACATACAATTAATACACCCTATCACCAATTAATACAAGCTCTAAAACATAAAGCACAAGTATGTATAACACAATGATTTTCAGCTCTTACATACATACAATTAATATACTCAATGTACAAATATCTTTTTCTGTCGATGGACTTTTTCCTTCCAGCAATACATACACCAACCTTTCAGCAATATATGAGTTAAAACTTAAAGCCAATAGCCTCAAGCCTTTATCCCTCCAGCCTTTCTCACAACACCATCTCACGACACACAAACAACCACTGACCCTACTCAGCACATCACTTCAAACACAAACAACCTATTTCTTTTACCAACTCAGAATCGAAACTCAAAAGAAAAGTTGAACAAGATCTCAGATATTAACTTGTTCTCAAATGATTTAAGATTCACAAGTTTAATTTAAACCAACATATCTGTTTGAAGAATACACTTCTTTCAATATCCGAAACTTTTAAGAAAGACCAAGACAAGTGTGTTTTAATCCTCTTATCTTTCGGTTAATCAAATCAAGAAACGAACAAGAAAAGTAAACCAAGATCTCAGTTAATCTCATTTGTGTAATAAAAGATTTGTTCAAAGAACTCAACAATAAGAGATTTTCCATCATAGATCTTTTTTAGAAGACAAGCTCCTTATTTTAATTTTCAAATCTTAAGGAAAGCACAAATCCAAAAGGTTTCTTACCTTCTCTCATTCGGATTTAACTGCTCCTTTTGGTAACATAAGAAAGAAATCACAAACGTGTGTGATTTGTTGTTCGAATTAAATAGGTTCACAAAAGACGCTTTTGCTTGTGTGGGGTTCGTTTTATCTAAACAGGTTCACAAGGGATGAATTATTTTTGTGACTGCGTGTGGGTAAGAACAAGAATGATAAGCGGAGCAGTTTGTGTGTGCAAAAGTGTGACTGCGTTTTTTTAGTGTAAAAGTGTTATAAGTGGTGTTTTCACAAGTTTGAAGATTTAGGGTTAGTAATTGTTTAAATTGGACTTGGGCTTTTAGTTTAGTAGAAAAGGTTGGGCTGTTATTACACCAAGGTCCGAATTTTTTGTTTGGTCAGTTGGGCTTCATTTTTGGACTGAAATCCCTCTAGACAATGCCACAAGTATGTAAAGAACTTAAAATCGTTGTCTAGAGGGATTTCACGCGGCAACACAAAGGTGTTAGTAAAATCATTGTTCTTTACATACTTGTGGCGTTGTCTAGAGGGATTTCACGCGGCAACACAAAGGTGTTAGTAAAGCCTTCCAAAAAATTCATTGAAGATGGTGTGTACACGTCAAACGTTGTGTATCGAGAAGTTCTTCGTGAAGAATAAAATACAAATGTGTATAGGATTTTCAATATGATGTAGTCTCATCAATAAATGTATGTTATTCAGTTGTTGTACTTTATAAAATATCATTAACCATTTGATATACTGATAATTTGTACGTGACGGACATGCGGACACGCTACTACATATTTGGTGCCGTTAATATTTATTTTAGGGTACCCGCCGCCGCAACGCGCGGGTACCCTACTAGTATAAATAAATGTACAAATAAAATTAAACTAATACAATTCTAAGGTATTGAGGTTTGTACTAGAAACGCACGGACTAAAACTGCAAAACAATGTACGCATAAGGGTGGCAAACAAAATATACCACATAAGCTTATAGAGCGAACTAATTTTTCTAGCCTGTTTGTTAGGGGATTTTTTGGGAGCCGTTTTTTTTTTTTTTTTTTTTTTTTTTACCCAAAAATAATCTCCTTTAAAATAAGTAGCTCTGTTTAGATATATTAACTTCAAGTTTTTATTTCAAAAAAATAGCTCTTAAATGAAAAGCTAATTAATAAAGCTTTTAAAATTTTGCTGTTAAAACTTTAAATTAATGATATACTCTCTAAACAATTGTTTACAATTATAAATATGTTCTTTTATGTCATTTTACATGTTATAATTACATTTAACAGCTAACTTGTCAAACACTTTTATTGGAAAAAAATGTAGTTTGTAGCTCATATCAACAGCTTTGTAGTTTACAACTTACAGCTGGTTTTGTCAAACATACCGTAGATATCTAATCCTACTCTCACAATTTTACTAAACTATTAAAATACTTGCATAAAGCAGCTATAACTAATAGTTTAATTATTTTTTTAATAATAATAATAATAATAATAATAATAATAATAATAATAAGTTTTTAAAAAACAAGGTTTAAAGTACATGAGATATTTGTTAAATTAATAAATTTACTACTAAAGTTATGGATATTTAGAATTTTACACTTAAAGTCCTTATAATTTACTTTAAGTTAACATCTTTTTAAAAAATTTAGACTTGATTGTAAATTTTATATACCAATTATCATATAACATTAGTTTACATTTAGGGTCAAAAATAAATAAATAAATAAAATATCTCACACCCAAGGTCATGCGTGTTTTTACTATATTTTATAAAAATTAGTTTGATTCAATGTTCGCCAGAATTGGTTTCAATTTTTATTTTATTTTTAGCAAATAAAGAGGCCTTATTTTAAAATCGAACTATCATATCAGTACAATTTGGTTTCCAAAGAATCCTTTTCAATTAAGATATGAAATACTCAAATAAGTGTTTTCATTTATAAAGTTATAAAGATTATTGAATAATAAGTTTGCACCTTAAACTATAAAATCAGAATTTTTATTTTTCCATGTCAATAATCACAACAAAGAATAAGGTTGGTTCGCCAAGTATTTTCATTTTGTTGAATAGAAAATTACTCAAAAAATAATCGTATCAAATTTGTGTTCATTATTTGTAGAAAAAATATAATGACAATTAAAGATACCATAAGTATTTCAAGATACATTATAACAATAACAAATCATGCAATCATATAATAATTTTTTCTATAAAGCTTTTCAAAAATTATCACAACAAATATCACAATAATATCACAAATAGTGTGATGAGCAATTATTAGACAATTAGCCCAAAAAAAGAGTTTTGGAAGCAAAAGAATACACATGTAAAAGCATGCAAAATTCCAATCTTTTGCTTTTTAAGACCTATAAATATGTTAATTTTTTTTATGTTTTTTCATAAGCTCATTTCTTTCAATCAATTTTGATATCAAAGAGAGCTTCGTCACCTTGCCAACAATGGCTTTTCCTACTCATCTCTTGCCTTCTGTTTTCGGCATTCTTGGTATGCTCATCATGATCATTTCTAGTACTTCATACAACTTTTTTTAGTAGCTTAACAAATCTTTATGCTCATTTCGACGCTTTATGTTTTAACAGGCAACATCATTTCGTTCTGTGTGTTCTTAGCACCATTGTAAGATTTCCTTATTCTGCTCGCATGTTTTATCTTATATGATCTTTTAGAGATATAATAACTAATTTATCGATTTTCAGGCCAACTTTCTATAGGATCTACAAGAGGAAATCGACTCAAGGGTTTCAATCGGTGCCATACTCGGTGGCATTATTTAGTTGCATGTTACTCTTGTACTATGGTCTTCTCAAGACCCAAAATGGCATGATGATCATTACTATCAACTCCATCGGTTGCGTCATTGAAATGGCCTACCTTTTTGTATTTTTGATCTATGCCACCAGAGAGTCTCTGGTATGTCACATCTATCAACTAGAACTTGTTATTTAACATGATCACTGAAAATCCCGATTTTGTGAAAACATGAAGCTAATAACTTTAAATTCTTTTGTATTCACAGATATCCACAGTCAAACTAATTGCGTTGTTCAACGTATTAGCATTGGGGGTGATATTCGTTACAACAACTTATGCAATCCAACATGGGCCTAAACGTGTCGCTGTTGTTGGTTGGATTTGTGCTGTGTTTTCAGTTTGCGTATTTGCTGCTCCGCTAAGCATTATGGTAAACTATTTACTTTTTTATCTAATTAATCAAACTTTTAGTAACTTATATTCTTACCAATTTAATTATTTGAGACGTGACATATTGGATTGTGTATGTGCAGAGATTAGTTATTAAAACGAAGAGCGTAGAGTACATGCCTTTCTCCTTGTCCTTCTTCCTTACGCTTTGCGCCATTATTTGGTTCTGTTATGGTTTACTGATCAAAGATTACTATGTAGCCGTAAGTTTTAAAATTTAACCTACATTTATATAAATTCATGGATTTTATATATAACTTTATTCTAATATGTTATTTATTTGTTTCTTGTCTAGACCCCGAATGTGTTAGGCTTCTTCTTTGGAATAGCACAAATGATCTTGTATGTGATCTACAAAGGACCAAAGAAGCAAATGACGCCAATAGTTCAACCAAGGTGTCAGTGTGAGCAAGCACCAGAACAAAGAGTGATGGACTTGCGGGCAGATTTGGAAATGCGAGAAAAAAGTCGGGTAGACTTAGGTGCTTTGTTGGGAGTTCAAGTGAAGCCTCGGGTGGAGCTAGAGGTGATAGTGGAAATGCAAGAGAATTCGGCAGCTGAAGATGAAATCGTCGAAGAGAAAAATGAAGAAGTGGCTAAAGTCTCTCTAGAGATAGATGAAGAAAAGACTATCAAACCCTCAGTCGCTTAAATTTAAAAATATCAAGTAGAGAAATTGGCTAAGAGTTGCTTTCAACCCGTCTTGGGTAGGTTAGTGACTGGATTCTATTTGGAATCCATAATCTACCCTCCTGAGACGGATAATGAGAATAAAAAAAAAAAAAAAAAAAAAAAAAAAAAAAAAAAAAAAAAATTAAGCAGAGGTTCAGCTATCAGAAAGATGAAGGATAATGAGAATAATAAGAATAAGAATAAGGTGAATAATAAGTTTAAGAATAATAAGACAAGATTGGGTGGAAAGAGTGGAGGGTTATCTCTTCATGCATTTGCTAATGCTAAATCCAAAAATGATGGATATAACCCTGATTTTATCAGTATGTTCTTATTTCTAGTATTGTTTTTTATATATATTTAGTTGTATGTAATTTTGTTAAAAAGTTGGGTGTTTGGTTTAGCTTATTTTCCGAGCTTATGGGCTTATTGCCTTATTGAAATTTAGAAAAACCCATAAGCTCATTTTGAAGGGTATATGATTCTATCAACTTAAGAAGTGATAAAAATGAGCTTATTGGTTTTTCTAAATTTCAATAAGCCCATAACCTCAGGAATAAGCTAAACTGAGCTCCCAAAAATGATTACCATTTTTTTGGTGGAATTATGTGATGGAATAGGTTTTCTGGTTGTGTTTGTCATTTGTGTTTTGAGAGTGAGAGTGATTATGTGCAATGATCTATATTAGATGCATTAGAATTAGCGATTATTGAAAACTTATTATTTGATCTCTAAGTAGTTAGATAGTTGAAGTTTCATGTAGCTTGGTTTTTGGGCTTAAAGCGTATTTATAGAAAGCTGCTTTTGGATTGTGATTGATAAGCTCATAAGCTTACGTCTGGTGTTTGGTATAGCTTATTATGATAAGGTGGTAAGGTAAGGTGTTTTGATTAGCTTATTGTGATGATATGACCAATGTGGATATATCTAAATAAGCTCGTTACAAAAAGAGTGAAATTGCATTTTGTTATAACAGCCAAAAAATAAGCCCAAGCTCTCCCAACTAAGCCACACAAAAGAGCTTATTAAAAGCCCCTAAACAACCTCATTAGCTTAAGCTTATCTAAAGTTATAAACTACAACGGTTTTAATTTTGCTAAATAAGCTAATAAGCCCAAAAAGTAAGCTAACACGAACACCCCATTACTATATCCAAACACCAGAAACTAATATTCTGCGACTTGAAAATGCAATGATGTAATAATCACTTTTAAAATGAAATGCCTAACACCCCCTAGTTTATAACTTGAGTCCTATGGGAATCAGTTGCATACTTATGGTTTATCGGGGTTGATGCTGCTAGCTGAGTAGTAGATCACGGAGGCTATATGATGATACCAGCTTACCACTAGTCATAGACTTAAGACCTAGTTGTTGGAAGCTGTCAGCCAATAGGGAATTGCTAGTATTTGCTAGTAGAATTGTAATTTGTGTACTGAATACTAGAATTCAGAACAGAACTGCTTAATGATGCTCTTGTCAATAGCTGTTCTTGGTTTAAAGTAGGGCTGAGCATCGGGCCGGATCCCGACCCGACCCAACTAATCCCGATCTCGAAAGTCACCTAAATCATAAACCGAATACCGACCCAAAAGTAGTCGGTTTTTTGGCCCGTCCTGAAAGTAGTCGGTTTTTGCTTGTATTTTGTCGGGTTTTGGCCGGTCCCGACCCGTTCCGAACCTCGAAAATGCTAAAAATCCATCCCAACTCCCGACCCGAGAAGCTATTATTCGGTTTCGGGACTATCGGTTTATGTCGGGATCGGGTCGGTTGTCGGGACTCGGGCGGTTTTGCTCACCCCTAGTTTAAAGCTTGAATAGCAGCACCAGTAGGAGATGTAAGAGGAGACTAATGATGACAAATGTACAAATGTTCTTAGCCGCGTATACGTAGGAATGAAGATTATGTTTTTATGTGGGTAAAGTTATTAGCTTTTACTGATATGGTTTGATTTTGTGCTATATTTGTATGCCATGAAGAAACTTGAAAGGGTTTCATTCTGGTTGTTATGTATATGTTCGGGCCTTATTTGCTATGGTCATTGTAGAATACTAGAATGCACTCCTATGCATTTTTGGTACTTAAATATGGTTATAGATGACTTGTCCGCTGTCATTCTTTCTGCTCTTGTCCTTTTAATGTTGTTTGCCTTTTATCGTCTCTCATATTATTATATTAGTGGAGTCTATCTAACTGCATAATAGCAAAATGGAAGGACCTGCAATTGTTTTGAATATTTTTGTTTAGTTTTCATGTTTTAATATGAAGTTTGATATTTTAATCCTTATTTTCTTTCCCTATAGTTTTATGCATGTTTTGACTAATGTTAATTCTCACAGAGAAGCAAAGGGAATTCTACAAGAATGCTAAATATGTTAACAAGTACAAGAAGATACAGAAGCAACCAGACCAAGGGGAAGGTTCTTCTCAAGCTACAAAATCCATTGAGGTCGTGATCTTAAGTTTATAACTCAGAGTTGTTTTGGTTGCATTATACTTCACTGCAGGTGGAAAAATGGATCCGGGCTGGGTAATACGTAGTATGTTAAAACTGGTAATTTTAGTACTGGTTCAAATGGGTCAGGCTGGTTATAAGCATTTGAATACGCTTTAGGTGACTTTGGACCCTTTTGACCATTTAAGTTTAAGATAAATTACAAGCCTAATTGACCAATTTTAGTCAAATGTGTTGAATTTGCCACATTTATGTTCCACTGTTCTCATTGATTGTCTTTTTAATATGCTATCAAAGGCTTTCTTTTGCAATCAAGAAGGGATTATTAATCTGATGATTGTCACTTGCAGGGTAGAAGTGAAAATAGAGAAGATGGAGAGAGGTCCCAAGGGAAACGGAAAAACGGGAAAAAGATAGCATACAATTTAAATGAAATTTACAACAAGGACCGGGTGCATTTAAGATGCATTTAGAAAAATCTGATGTTTTTCCAAAAATTAACACTATATCGAAAAAATATATAAGAGTCTCGAAACCATGCGGGAACCCCTTGTTCCGTCCCCGTGGAGACCGTAATGACCTTAATGTGTGGCGGGTATGGAGGACACGTTATGCGTGGTGGGTATGGAGGACGCGTGATTGTTTTCTTCATTACGCATGTGAAACTAACAACTATTATGTTAATTTGAAGGTTTAGACTTGTTATAAAAATGAATGCATGAATGTAAAATAATCCTTAGATCCATTAGGTTTACAATACAATTAACAAATTATTAAAAGGCCTAATTTCTTATTATCATCATAGTCGAGTTTTTATTTATTTATTTATTTATTTATTTATTATTATTATTATTATTATTATTATTATTATTATTATTATTATTATTATTTATTTTGCATATGCATCATGAAATACTCAAATTTTGAACATCATCATACAATAAATTGCGCTTTTTTTTGTTTTCCTTTTTTATATATTTATTTAAAAGGGTAAACACATTTGAGCTACAAGAGATATCTTTAAAGATTTAAAAGATGCATCCATAGTTAAACTAAACTTCAAAATATAAATGGATTTTGGATTTTTGATATCACTTGACATACAGATTTGTACACCTTTGCAAATATGATATCACAAGATAGTTTTACTCGAACTTCGCAAAAATATTTATTTTCTAGGTAGGAAATAAAATTTTAACATCAATATTTATTTTGGATAAAAAGTGTTCACAACAAAAAAAATGATGCAAATAAGTATGATTATATAGTTTAGTGGGTCTAGGAGGCTAATTTATTATATCACTAAACTTAAAAGTATGTTATAATATACAGAACATGGTAAAAAAAATACAGTTTAACATGTTTAAAGGTATGTAATTAAAGTTAAAGAGATAAGGATGTTAAGTTGTAAAACTTAATAAGTTTAACAGTCAATTTGTAGTATTTATAAAAAGATTTATAAAAAGAAAAGGGGGGGGGGGGGGGGGGGGGGGGAGATATTATGACATTTACCAACTTCATTTACTGGTCATCTAAAGTAAAATAAAGTTAGATAAATGTAATTTATATAATTATAGATGTCAAAAGACTAAACAATAACGTCATTAGTTAGTATGAATCTTTATTATCTCAGTTCATCTTTTTAAAGATAAAACTAACATTATTAGTAAAACAAAAAATGAAGTTTTGAGTTTTACCATCGAATGAGTTTTTACATACCAAAAACATGTTAACCGGATTAGAAATGTTTCTATTATTCTTAAACTTTGGACCTTGGACACTAACCTACTTAAAGAGGATTTGACTAATATTCCGGTATGGGTTAAATTCTATGATGTACCTTTGCTATGTTTTCTTATGATGGCCTTAATCTCCCTGCCACATTGATTGGTACACCGAAAATGTTGGACTCCTACAGTAATCAAATGTGTTCAAAATCATGGGGCCGAAGTAGTTTTGCTAGGTGCTTAATTGAAGTGAAGGCAGATGAGGTGCTTAAAGAGAGTCTCACTGTTGAGATACCCTTCCTTGATGGGTCGTGTTCTACTATTGAAAAAGTGTGGGTTGAATATGAGTGGAAACCGCCTAGGTGTGACACTTGTAAGTTATTTGGTCATACCCTAGACAACTGTCCTAAATATGTTCCCTCTCCAGTTAAAACTACGCATAAGGATAGTGATGGTTTCGAGGCAGTTAATAACAAAAACAAGGGTAAGAGTGGTAGCCAAAGTGTTCTGGGCAAAGGAGAATTTACTAAACCTGTTGTGGGATGTAAGTTTCACTATCAACCTAAAGCGCCCCCTCCTAAGCCCAAGAAGGTGGATGGAACAAAGAAGAAGGCCACTGATTGTACAATAAATTGCACGACCAGGCCTTCGATGGTGATCAAAGGATATAGGGGATGTCGTGGTGAGCCAAGCTTGTGTCTAACTTGAAAATAAGAAATACGAAGACAATAAGTGATTGCGCAGGGGTTGGGCCCTGCAAACCACCTCCGGCGTGTGAATAAATATTTGATATGAGAAGTTAAATGAAAATGTGGTAAAGTAGGGTGGTGTAGATTGCATACCAGATTTATAACTCGTCCAAGACTATTTATAAGTAATGAAATAACAATGGAGAGTGTTCACACGTTTCATGGAGATCATGGGGGCGTCCCATGATTTATAGTAACCGCTAGGGCTTAGTGCCCCGAAGGGCACTAAGGAGGAAGAGGAGACGTGGGTAAGACCTGGTCTTACCAATGTTTGGGCTTGGCATTGTTCCGTCCTTAGAACTTATCGAAGGATACCCCGAAGGGCTTAATCCTTCGACTGGCGAATTCCCACTTGGTAACTAGATCACTGATGATTAGTTTTACGCCATTGAAAGTTTTAGGAGGCTTGCCAGAGCCTTCGATGATAAGGCTCGAAGAGGGGGTCCTTCGAGCTAACCGGAGGGTACATTATCAGCCACTAAAGTAGCTAGTACGAGTGGGACGAAGATTGCTACATCGAATACGTTTGATGTCCTTAATATGGTTGATATTAATGATTGTGGCTTTCCTACTAATGATATGACCATGGTTGGGGCTGAGGTAAATTCTGGTAGTACAATGGAAGCTAAGGATATGGATGATACTGATGATAGTTGTATTCCTGGTCCCACTCCTATTGTTGAGAAAATTTAGAAGCTTAAAAAACTAATTATTGATGGAAAAGCTACTATTGTGGATGATGATGGTCATCCTCTTAAAAAGGTTAATTATCCGGTAATAAAAAGGAAGCTAAGGTGGATGATGTCAATGTCTCACAAGAACCGATTGTGAGTGATGGGAAAGAGAATGAGCAGGTTGCGGCTAGTAAGCCTAGTTCCTTTTTTTCTTCGAATACTTCTTCTACTAAGAGGTTTAACCCATTTTTCAAGGTGGGAGAGATAGTTGATGTAACACCCCCATTTTTCATTGATCGCAGCGGATAAAGTGTTTGGGGTATTACTTCATAGAATCATAGATACAGTAATAGAAAACGACTCGAAAAGAGACGTTTTGGAAATTTAGTTATCATTCATAATTACCAAAGTTTTAATTATAAAAGATATACTTTTATTTTTGATGAGGTCCCAAAAATCTAAGAGTTAGGTTGTGTTTGAATGATAACCATGAAAAGTCCTCCGAGTTCAGTACCTCCTTCTGCCATGGATCCATAGAAGTAATATACCTAGAATACATGCTTAAAAAGTCAACACTAGGTGTTGAGTGAGAATCATAGGTTTAGGGGTTAGTGAATACAAGTTCCCTAGGTTCCGTTGTTACACCCATCTGGGAAAATGTAGGTTTTGTGATAATTATGATGCATGCACAATTATCAGAGTGGTGTATGTTGCACTAAGCTCGTGAATCACACATTAACAATCCGGGTCATGTGGGCTGCAGACCCAATATGAGGGGATAGAAGGATAACTTGCTAAAGTTATTCCTTGAGTGGATTCAAATATAGTACTTATTGGTACCACATAGTGGGGTGTTAATACCAACGGGGAGTTGTCAAACTCCAATAGATCTATCAACTATATTCGCGTTCGCGTGGGTAAAATATCCCAAACGATTAGATTAATGAATTTTGATTATGTAGTGGTGGCAGTTAGTTTACTTGTGCAACAACCAAAGAAAAAGACTTGTATTCGGTTTTAAGTAAAGCATTTAGCATGTATCCCCCTCACAGGGTTTATAAAGCATTTAGAGTGAAATCATTTTAAAAAGTATGAGGCTATGAACTCACGGAATTTAAAAAGAGTGTGAGGCTATGAACTCACCTGGGTTTAGAGTAATCTAAGTGATGCAATTAGTGATTCGGAAACTAGACCGCCTTACTCACGTATCCTAGTGTGTTGTTGTTTTGGATGTATGTCAAGCTTTAGTTATCATGTTTATGTTTCTCAAGTTATTGTTTTTAGGTTTATTAATGTTTTATATATAACATAACACCGTTCAGGCCATTGTAATTCAGAAGTATATGACTCCTCACATGAAGCTCCCTACTATTGTATTATGTTATCAACATAATACCGTTCGGGTCATCATAATTCAGAAGTTAATACTCCTCACACAAAGCTCCCTATTATTGAGTTATGTTGTTATTAGGGTTTAGTTATAATCATATCACCGTTCGGGCCATCATATCTCAGAACTATATGCAATAATCGTTCGAGGAGTCAGGGCACTTTAATTCGTAAACCCAACAAACTCGTCAAAACGAAATATCCACATAGTGCTCCCCGCATGAAGCTCCCTAGTATTGTGTTATGCTTCTAACTTTATTTAGGTTTTATACTTATATGATATTTTCACTTTTTACCATTATAGTATATATATTTATGTTTTCTACCCTAAATTTATATTACTTATATTACTTATACTAATAACTATCTATACTTGATACAACTAGTCCCTAGACTTCTATATTTTAAGTAACTAACCTTAGACTCTTAAGTTTTCTATATTTACCATTTAGACCTTTAACTTTATAATTTTTACCCTTATCAGGTCTCCTTCGTCATACAATGGCATCATTGGGAGACCAGGGATATCAGCTATGCGCGCAGTTCCATCCACAGCACATGGGATGCTCAAATTCCCAGTGGAAGGAGGGATCGTCACCCTCTACAACACTACCGCATCTCCAATAGAATGCAACATAGTGGCAGATGAAGCTCTGCGCGCTCCAGAACAGCACACGAACAAGGTGTCAAACCTGAAAGTTGCAATTAACCCAGATTATCCTGACCAAGAGATATCAATTGGGGGATCACTGTCCGACAAGGGCAAAGCAGCTGTGTGCGCATTATTGCAAAGGAACCTAAACATCTTTGCATGGGAACCCAAACACATGACTGGAGTGCCAAGAGCCATTACTGAACACAAGCTCGAAATCCGACAAGGATATCCTCCAATACGCTAGAAGAAACGGGGCCAAGCCCCAGAACACGCAAAAGCTATCCTAGAGGAAGTACACAAGCTCGTGGACGCAGGGATTATGCGAGAAGTTTATTACCATGATTGGCTTTCCAACCCAGTGATGGTAAAGAAAAGTGATGGTAGCTGGAGAATGTGCGTGGACTTCACCGATCTCAACAAAGCATGTCCACAAGACTGCTACCCACTACCAGAAATCGATTGGAAAGTAGAATCCCTGTGCGGGTATCCCTTTAAATGCTTCTTAGAAGCGTACAAAGGATACCACCAAATTCAAATGGCCAAGGAGGATGAAGAAAAAACAGCTTTCCACACGAGTCAAGGGGTGTATTGCTACACAAAAATGCCCTTTTGTTTAAAAAATGCAGGGGCCACATACCAAAGGTTAGTGGACAACGCATTTGAGAAGCAAGTAGGCCGCAATTTGGAGGTCTATGTTGATGACCTAGTCATAAAAAGCCATACCGAAGAGGAATTGGTGCGTGACATAGAGGAGACGTTTAAAACATTGGGAAGAATAAACATGAAGTTGAACCGTAAGAAGTGCACTTTTGGAGCAACAGAAGACATGTTTCTTGGTTACCTAATAGAACCCCGATGGTATTAAACCTTGTCCAGAAAAAACAAGAGCGGTCATCGAACTACCTTCACCGCGCACACTAAAAGAAGTCCAGTCACTAAACGGCAAACTGGCCGGGTTGAACCAATTCTTGTCCAAATCAGCGGACAAATCACTTCCTCTCTTTAAAACACTCACGAAGTGCACAAAGAAGGGAGATTTTCAGTGGACTCCAGAAGCGGAAGACGCCTTCCAACAGTTAAAGCAAAACCTAGCAGAGTTACCAAAGCTCGTTGCACCCCGACAAGGGGAATAATTGATCATGTATCTATCCGCAACCTATGGAGCAGTTAGCGCGGTGCTATTGACAGATAGAAATTCTGTTCAAACACCCATATACTTCATAAGCAAAGCCCTGAAGAAAACAGAGACTAACTACACCGCCATGGAGAAACTGGTTCTAGCTCTAGTATTCGCAGCTAAAAGGCTGCGCAGGTACTTCCAAGCGCATCCGATAGTTGTAATCACGGACCAACCCATCAAGCAGGTTATCTCTAAACCTGATGCATCAGGGCGGCTTTAAAAGTGGAGTGTGTTATTAAGCGAACATAATATCTCCTATAGGCCGCGCACTGCGATCAAAGGACAGATATTGGCTGATTTCATTATCGAGAAGCCAGATGATGATACTCCATCACCAAAGATTGAAGTACCATTACAAGAACCATGGGTTCTATTTACAGATGGATCCTCATGCGCAGAAGGATCAGGCGCAGGTCTTATCCTTACCAGCCCAGATGGAACAGAGCACACTTACGCACTGCGCTTTGAATTCATAGCCACAAACAATGAGGCAGAATATAAAGCATTACTGGCTGGACTACGCATAGCAAATCAAATGGGTGTACGCAACCTAGAAGCTAATGTGGATTCACGACTAGTAGCTAACCACGTGTTAGGTGAGTATGTGGCTCAAGAAGAACACATGATCCAATACCTCGATAAAGCCAAAACCTTAATCAAGAATTTCGATAAGTTTTCCATCAAACAAATCCCACGAGGAGAAAACAAAAAAGCAGACGCGCTAAGTAAAATCGCATCCACAAGCTTTGCACACCTGTCAAAACAGGTATTGGTGGAAACCTTGAAGAACAAGTCCATCTCTGAGATGGAAGTATCCACAGTGATAGAGGAAGAAAATCCCACATGAATGACACCCATCATGGATTTTATCAGTAAATGAACACTCCCCCAGGAACAAAAGGACGCTCGACGGATACGGCGCACAGCGTAGAGGTTCAAACTTCGAGATGGTATCCTATATCGGCGTTCATTCCTACAACCATGGCTCAGGTGCGCCGGACCTCTTCAGGCAGATTACGTACTCCGAGAAATCCACGTTGGATCTTGCAGCATGCACTCAGGACCACGGTCTGTTGTAGCCCGCGCTTTGCAATCTGGATACTATTGGCCTACCATGCACCGCGACGCGCGAGACATGATTAGAAGATGCAACGACTGCCAAGTCCATAGACCCATTCCGCGTCGGCCACAACATGAGCTAACGCCCATCACCTCACCATGGCCATTCCACAAATAGGGAATTGACATTGCTAGACCCTTTCCAGTCGCGGCAGGAGGACTCAAGTTCCTCATTGTCGCCATTGACTACTTCACCAAATGGATCGAGGCAAAAGCAGTGGCAAGTATCACAGGTAACCAGGTCAAACGATTCATTTGGGATAACATTGTATGCCATGGTGAGGTGATTGGCCTACCTGGAGAAATTATTTCGGACAACGGAAAACAATTCTGTGATAACCCATTCAAAGATTGGTGCGCGCAGTTAAACATCACACAGCACTTCGCGTCAGTTAAACATCCACAAACAAATGGATTAGTAGAACGCGTGAATCGTAGCCTGGGTGAAGGAATTAAGGCGCGCTTGGACAGACATAAAGGAAGATGGGTGGACGAATTATCGCATGTTTTGTGGGCTCACCGCACAGAAATCAAAGTCAGCAATGGCGATACACCTTTTTCTCTTGTCTACGGGACAGAAGCTGTTATACCAGCAGAAATTGGAATGCCAACAATCCGTACATCGGAAGTTAACATCACAACAAACGATGATGAATGACGCATTGACTTAGATCTGTTGGAAGAACGACGCGAAAGGGCGGCTATCCGCGAAGCAAAAGCTAAATCAAAGATGAAGAAGTATTATGATGCACGAGTCAGAAACACTTCTTTCAAACCAGGGGACTTTGTATACCGCGCCAACGATGCCAGCCACGTGGAAGACACGGGCAAGCTCGGACCCAAGTGGGAAGGGCCTTACGAGGTCACAGAGGCATTAGGCGACGGTGCGTACAGAGTGCACGACATGAAAGGCCACGAGCTACCACGCACCTGGAACATTTGCAATCTCAAGAGATGCTACCTTTAGGCCACGAGCCACACACTGTCACATCTGCACTTTAGTAAGCACTCAATAAATGTTGGTGTATTTATTTATCTTTTTTCTTTTTCTTAGAAAATTGTCTTTTTGCACTTGCAACAATTAATAAAACGTTGTGGTTTCTAGCTAACTCCACAACACAGTTTAACATTATTGCTTACATTATTCACTTATGTTTCAATTCTGTTTATATTATTGCCTACATGGCGTGCATGCACATATTAAGACCACACGAGGGCAGACAGGATGAGTAAACCTACTAAAGTACTCGTTGAGTAAGAGGGTTGCAAACCCATCAACACTGGGTCACGTATCCATGTTAAACACCTTACTATCAAGACGTTGGAGTAAGTTAATAAGTACACCCCACGATGAATGCACTTTATAGCACACGGTGCGCGTTTAACAAAACATGGACTCAAGACAATTGACTCCTACATAGTGGAACTCGCAGTACGCTGCACTCCACCACATGGATTCAAAACAATTGACTCCTAAATTCGTACACTAACTTCATACAAGCTTATGACTTTAGTACGCATCTCACAATGAATGCGCAACAACAAGTTGAAAACGAACTAATAAACCAAGACACTTGGTTACCAAAAATGATAAATGTAGTACGCTACACATTTACTTGCACGTTTGTTAAGGTTATGGACCGCAAACGTTTCCTAAGTCACGAACTTAACAAACAAATCTTGGGCTCAAATACAAGGTATTATTTGCACGTTTGTTACTCTAGATAAGTCTTTCACGCAATAAAGACAAGAAAAAATCTAAGTACAAAAACAACATATGTGCACAAAAAGAGTTCAATAACTTTATTTACTAAAAACTATGAGTTTTTACAAAAAGCTATAACTACGAGTTATACACATCTATACACTATGGACACGCTCCGTGGAAGGCTCTGGCACAGCTGAGCTTCCCGCCTCCTGCAGCTTCCTCAACAATAACGCATCTCTTAGTGACACGGTCGCCACACTGACGGCAACACCATCTGACCTGGGAAGATGTGCAGCACCCACACCGCAGAGAGTAGCCTTCCCCTTAAGACCTTTCTTCTTGGCCTCCCTCTCTGCATGACGCTCCAACACTTCCTTCAGTGGCAGCTCCGTCTCAAGTGCGAAGGGGTTCAGGATGGCACGCGGGCGCGCGAAGACTGGAACCTGCAGTTGGGACTCATCAGGCTTTAAGAAGAAATCAGCCTCACTCTCTGCATTCTCGGCTATATGCCTTCCAAGTGTTAATCCCTGCATGATCACTCAGATGGGATAATCTTGGTCGCGCTCCAGCTGCACAATGTGGGGAAGCTCAAAGAGCCTCATCTTTTCCATTGCCTGCACTAGCTCATCGTAGGCATCAACATTATACTCAGGAACCTCAGAGGGAGAAACCTTGAGAAGTTGCGCCTCAGCCAACTCTTCCACAGCTTGCGCCTTGCCACGAGCAACGGCGCACTCCACCACCCTCCCAAAGGCGGTCACAACCTCTGGGGACTCCAACTTACCCACGGCAGCCAAGCGCAAGCCATGGCTGATCAACCACCTGCGAAAACAACAACAAAGGCATTAGAAAAGAAATACAAAATATACAAGAAATTAAGAAGAAAGGTACAACAAGTACCTGCGCTCCGCAATGGTCGACATCAAATGAGGATACAGTTCCTCATCATACTCTATACTAAGCCTGCACAGCTTCTCTTCCTGCGCCTCCACAGAGTCCTCGACCTTCTTGCCAAACTGAGCAAGCTCACCGCAGAGCTCATTCTTCTTCTCCTCTAAGTATTTTACCCCCCAGGCGAGGTCAGCCTTATATTGCTGTGACTCCCCACGTTCGCG
The DNA here is from genome assembly GCA_030686995.1 of Artemisia argyi. Taxonomy (NCBI): domain Eukaryota; kingdom Viridiplantae; phylum Streptophyta; class Magnoliopsida; order Asterales; family Asteraceae; genus Artemisia; species Artemisia argyi. The sequence goes on from CM060680.1 coordinate 40,655,489, forward strand.
CTGCAGCTCAGCCAAAACTACCAGTTTTTCCTCAGTCGCCTTCTTGGCGCACTCATCAGCAGCTAACAGCTCTGCGTGAGCCTCAGTCAACTGCGTCTTGAGCTGCGCAATCTACTCATCCCTCTGAGCAAGGCTACCTCCTTCCACAACGGTCCGCACCTTCAGCTGAGTGACCAACTCAGCCTGGCGAGCAGCAACACCAGCAAGCTCCTCCACAAACTCCTGCGCAGACATCTGCGCCGCTACCTTCAGAGGCTCCTCTACATCAGCAATCTTGGGCGATGCGGCATGATCAGCAAAAGCCGCATCACCCTATGCAGCATAGTCCCTATGAAACAAAGAAGACGAAGTTAGTACACGGATACGGCAAATAAAAGAAAGTTACAGTCATAAATACTTACACAAGTGGTGGAGATTCGGCCTGATTCTTCTGTGCGCTAGTAGCAGACATCTCATCTAGCGCATCCGACTGATCCTCCCCAATCAGGCGACGCCTCCTTTTGGAGGTACCAACATAACCACCAGAAGACGCTTCCTTGCGCTTCTCCCTGCGGACCTCCGCGGACTCCAAAATCTCCACGCTATTGGACGCCTCTACATGCGTCTCTTCCTCCACGGGAGACTTCTCCTCAGTAGGAGGGACAACCTGCACTGGCGCGACAAGCACATCTGCAGGGGGAGAATCTTGACGCTCAACAGCCGCAAACGTAGTCAGGTGCCCCGCCGTGGCCTGCAATATGGGTTGCTCACCCTCCCTCAGGGGACGCACCCCCACCATCACGCGTTTAGGTTCTTTCAGCTTCACAACAGAGAACAAATCCATCTCTGCGACAGACAAAAGACAAGCAACAAAAGAACAAAGTTAGTTATTCAAAGGATTGGAAGCAAAACACTTACATTATAGATGCAGTAAAAGGATGAGCACCCACCCTGGCTGTCCTCATCAAGAAAGGTTGGAACCTCGTTCACACCATCAAAATAATTTTGGCTCAGCCCCATATGCACCAAGAACTCCTCAGGATAGGAGTTAATGGGAATGCGGTTAGCATCAATTATGTCCGCATCCGCAGCACTGTAAGAACCAGGGATAGGACGCTCATCCCTCGGCAGCGACCTTTGAGTATAGAACTCAAAGCGCGACGGAAATACCACATCATCTACCCAAAAGAAGTACTCTCTCCAATGCCGTAAAGAATCTACCTTCTCTTCATAACATTGGAGGCGCCCTGCGCGCTTGGCAAAAGAAACCCATCCATGCGACCACGTTGTGTGGTAAAACGCACGAAGAGTAAGGAGCAAGATACCTACAAGGTTTCTGCGTCCTATATATAGAATCACATATTCTCATTGAAAGGTACGATTGACACAATCCCTAACTCTTCAACTAAAACCTAAAACCGATTACTTACTCTCATGCCGGAGTCTAATCATGGGAGACAATCCCACGATAAGCCTAACGGTGTTGTTTGCTTTCTTAGTGCGCAGGTTTCACAAGCACTAAAGTTCGAATTGGTACGAGAGCTAGAGTCCAAACAAGGTAAGCCCAACTTTTGTATCAACAGTAATTTAATCACTTGTGAAATATTTGTACAATTTTTATAAAGATGTATAAAAATTTTATAGAAGCCCATGGAGGTGCTTAATGCATTTTGTGCTCGGGATTTTGACAAAGTAAAAAGGTAGCAACGAAGATAGAACAAGTGATAGAAATCACCTAATGTGTAAGCAATGGTATGAGGGAACGAATAGAATGTCATGAGGGTCCTTAAAGGAAAGGATAGAATAAAAGTGTTGGCGATAAGACAATAGGAGACAAGGAATTTATCAATTCGTCAATTCATGGAAGAGAATAATAGTACATTACTATTAGCTTATCAAGCTCGCGACGGTCGATACAAAATCGGAAAAATCCACATAATAAATTATGAGTCAAGAGGAGTTCATAGCCCAAAGAATGGTTAGTATGCACGCTATGGTGGATAACATAAGCCCACTCATTCATAACTCGTCAATTACATAAAGAGGCGTCCCAATCCATGTAAGTGATGATCTATGAATTTATGGTTCGGCGGTTTATAATTTCCTTATTCAAATGAAGAAGCGTCCCAATTCATTTCAATCAGACGATTATAAATCATCCTACTTAAGTATGTCCATTACAAAACAAAATACACAATAAGATCAAGTGTTACAATAAATAAAAGGATGCCTAATTAATGACATGATTCACCAAAATCATAAGAAGAAGTAACGAGAATAATAATATGACATTAGTCAATCTCATTTCCAAGGTAAGTGCCAAAGGATGGCACGATCCGAGATGACAAGTTAATGTCGTACTCCCATCAATTGGAAGATTTCAAAAGAATGGATAACGAAAACAACACACAAGGTATAAGAAGAATGTTCACACTCGGAGTTGAACAATAAAATTACTAGTGGAATTGACAAAGTACACCGAATGTCAATATCATCAAAAGGAAATAGAGTAAAGTAGCGAAAATGTTTCAGAGATCACCGCATCGTTCATAAGAGGTTAAAGTAAACGAATTCATTAATACATGTAATAGTACTACACACATGTGTAACTATTTGAGAAAAGAGTAACAGATATATGTACGGGTATCCTCATACAATACTAGTATTGATGTTCGAGGGAGAAAATAAGAAAACACAAAGTACACGATAATCGGAGTGGTCAGTGTATAAATAACCGACAGATATAAAGTAAATAGTATGACATCATAAGATAGGCATGAGAGAGCGAAATCATGACTAGGGGATATATTCATTAGTCTTATAATAGAAGTATGGATGCAAAATAGAGCATATAAGTTACCTGGGAGCAAGCGTACGCGGATATCGAACAATGGTGAAAGACTTAAAAAAAAATCGAAAATCAGTTATAGTTTAGGTTTTAAAAACGACCTAAGTCGCTATAACTAATGCTCTGATGCCATTCTGTGACACCCCCAAAATTTACAACGCAGCGGAATACCAATTTGGGTGTCACTTCATAATTCATAAAAACAAGTTACATAAAACGGCCTCAAAAGAGACGTTTAATAAAATGTCACATTCGATTTGATAAATCAGAGTACAAAGGTCCCAACAATTTTTATTCAAAACTTTAAGTTTCAAGAGTTCAAACATGACTCATTTGCATATTTAAAAAAAATAATAATAATAATCGAATGTGAAGAAAACAAGTCCTTCAATATTTGATATCCACGCGACTCCGATTGCACCCAATGCTCAGCTAGCAAAATAATACCTGAGAAAATACATGCTAAAAAGTCAACATAAAGTTGAGTGAATTCATAGAGTTTAAATAAGCAATCAGTTGAATACAAGATAATTCAGTTTAAATACGATGGGCTACGTTGTTATACGCCCATAATTAAGTTGACATGTAACAAATACAAGTCGGGAAATAAGATTTATAGCATTGAGCTCATGAAACCGAACCTTGACCTAGATTAATAGTGCCCCGAAAAGGTAAGATTTGCCATTTACCACGTAATCTCTCAATATTATGTGACCGTTGATGTATGAGCGCTACTCACCCGGCCAGGCCCGCCAAGCCAAATATGCATATTTATAATACTAGCGTTTCCCACGGAATTAACGGTTCATGATGGGGACTTAATTGGCAAGAAATATACTCAATTGACTATAATCATGTAATCGGGTCAAGCATACCAAAAAAAATAAATACTTGTATTCAGTTTGTAAAACTAGCATGTATCCCCCTCGCGAGGTTTATAAAACAATTGAAGTAAGTAAAAGCGAGGTTATGAACTCACCTTAACAGCAACAAGATCAGAAGTAAAACGGATCTTCGGACGAGTGCGAAGCGTCTAAGCACAACCTAAAAGACGTGACGCGACTTAGAATGATACAGAAGAGCGATATGAAAAAGTCAATCAAATGATCACGAGATATGTTTCCGAGATAAGCATGGCATTGCACTAAGACTTAGCTCAAGATATTTTTACTCCCAATATGGTTTGTGACCTGATCTTATAGGTAATAAAACATCTACTAAGTTTCATTCCTTAATTCTTGTTTCACCTATTTGTATCTACATGTTTTAGATTTCAAGACAAGACGTAAAAACCATGTTGCTGAATTTTAGTCAACTCCACACCATCGTATCTCTTAACCTATAAAAGATACAAGGATGGGGCTTTCACCCCTGGAAATATACTTAAGTTTGGTTTCCAAAACATTAGGCCATTCAATCAAATCATTTACCAATCAACGGAAAGCGAGTTTTCACTAACTATAACTCCAACCAGTAAGTTCGCTGAAATTCTAACACTTACGGTTTTGGTCAAAAATAATGTTCTATAATAGCTATTAAGTTGAAACCAATTGGAGGTGAAAGCTTATAATGTCTAGTGTTGAACCATGTTTTAAAACCTAAGCTTAATGTACAAAAATCTGGAGCAAAAACATGTTTTCCAACAGCAGCTCCAGAATTGACATGTTTCCATAAAACGACCGTATCTCACTCATCCGGAGGAGATATCACCCTATCCAATTCGACACATGTACCTTAAACTTATTTCTATAATCCCATCAAATAATATAGACCTTCTTAGGCTAAAAGTTTTCTGCAATTAACCCATATATGCTGCTGGTCTGCAGCAGTCCCAACTTTTCCTACGAAACACTAATTTTAACGTATTTCCCAAACCGTGATAGCTATTAAAGTGATTCCACTTGGAAATGTTAGCCTAAGATGTCTACTGCAGGTCTCAACTTTTATTCCAACACTTTTAGTGTAAAAACCTGGAGTTAAACTCCTTTTTACAACAGTAGTTCAGAACTGATCAATTTTAGCAAAACGGCCATAACTCATTCATTCGGAGGAGTTGATAAACCCTCCAATTCGCCACTTGAAGCTAAGACATATATCTATCTAAAAATGTAATTTCCCAGCAGGCCATAAACCAAAAATATTGCACACCAATTCGTTTTATCTGCTGGTCTAAAACAGTCCCTATAATCAACCTCAAAATCCATCCAAACATCAATTCTAACACTATCCAATACCATGCAATGCCATCTAAACCTCTTATAACATATCTCATGCACAAAAACTCATCAAAATCAGAAAACCAAAAATTAATTAAATAACAAATACCATTTGCATGTGACAAAAATCAAAGAGGATGATGGGATAAGCTTACTAGGAGTGAAAATCAATGAAACCTTCTCTATGGCTTAGATAGAAATGACCAAGAGACACCACCACAAGCTTGGACCTTCTCTTCTACTCTTCAAATAGAGCTTGAGGGCTGTGGAGATGGCTCTAAAATAATCTTGAGGAAGACTTCAAGAAAACTTCAATAAAACATCAAGAAACATAAAGAAAACCTTCAAATCTTCGATTCAAATCACCATCTTCTTCAAGGGACTTCAAGGGAATGTTATGGATATTATTTTGATGATTAAAAATCACAGAGATGAGGGTGTTTTGATGGTGATTCGTGGCAGCAACCATGGAGGAGAGGGAGGAAAAGTTGGATGGTTTAGTTAGGTGTGCATGTATGAGAGAAAATGATGAGTAACTTTCTTGAAAATGAAAGAAAATGGGTGGATTGTGTTTGGGTTTATTATGGCCAGTTTTGGGGGGGGTTAAAGGAGGATATTTAATTACTTATTTTGTAAAAATGATAAGTAAATGAAGTGTGGATGACATGTATAAGTGTTGGTGTGGATTATGTGAGGTAATGAGTAGTATTTAGGGGTTTTAAGTGGTGATTTGGAAAGGTGAAGAGTGGTGAACGACCAAGACTTGAAAAACAAGGGTAGAGATCAGATTTTATTAATATTGGATTAATATTTTGTGTATTAGTGTGTTTGTGGGGTTTAAATTAAGCGTACGGTCTTAAAAACGCGAATTACGTAGTACCAGGTGACCTAAAAACGTGAATTTTATAAAAGTGTCATAAAAATATTATGAAATTGTTGTGAAGTATTAAAATGGCTAATTTTAATATTTCATGGAAGCTTTGGGTTTGCCGAAGTGATTAAACGTCGTTAAAACTGAAACCGTGAGTTGAAAAACACGTTTGGTGACACCGGTTCTTGTTAAAAGTGACGTAAACTATAAAAATGAAACGAAAAGTATAAAATCACTTGTAAATATGAAAATAGGTTAAAGTTTATAGAATATGTAAAATTTTCATAGTCTAAGGTTGGTTCAGGTTGTTAAAACCATAAAACGTAAATTTAAATCGCGTAAAATGTAAAAGGTGCAAGGTTTACGTAAAAATTGAAAAATTGAATTATAACTTTCAAAATAGGATTGTAAGGAAACAAAAATGCATAAGAAGTGTAGAGTAGACATAGTCTAGTCGCGGTTGAATTAATTGAATGTGTTTTGACGTACACGGATAACTTCCGACGAAATTAATTATTAAAAAAAAGAATTGTTAAATAATAAGAATATTAAAATTAGTGACATGAAAATTTTAAAATGTCACAGTAACAAGCTGAGATATGTGAATTCACCCATATTCTTTGTACTTAAATGTTTTTTGAAGTAATATATTTACCGGGTCTTTTGACCTTTTACCCAAAAAACACAGTGACAAATTAGTCTAAAAATAATTAATAATTTCATTTGACAAAAAAGAAGTATAAAATGTCTCACATTTTTTCACGATGTTCATGATTTTTCATCTGTTATCGATGATCTGTCAACAGCATAAAGTAAATGTTCAGTTTCATGTGTCGCCTATATGGATTTGGTTTCAGTACTTTCATTTCATACGTTTAATCTGAGCAAAACATGAAACAAACGTTTATGGATATATTTTATCAAAATTTAATGTTCAAAATCATGATTTGGATGGAATAACTAATCATTACCTAAATAAGCTTGCCTTGACGAAATGTGTTTTTAACCTTATTTTGTAAAGACTCGTTTATAATACTTGTTAGTTTTTCCCATGAATATTGTATTCTACTTTAATGATTACAATTGACATCAGAATAAACGTGTAGTAGCTCACATGCGTATAACTCATACAATCATATCGAGCTTCTTCCATAAGAAACCTATCAACAGTCGCCAAAAGTTCTTTATAGATCCAGCTTTTATCATAGAATCAATCAAGCAATCTTAGCCACTCATTTTTTTATCAAAATAAAAAAATAAAATTCCACCCTTTTTTTAAAACTTATATATTTCGCAAACCGTAAATCGTTAAGCTACAAAAAAATTACCATCGCGACGAGAATTAAATTATCTTTCTATAGACATGCATTGTTATATACTTTCGACGAACCTTTTTTTCGATAAACTTTTTTTTTCGCCCAGAAAAATCATATATGATTCGTAAGAATTATATATGATTCGATTTTAACAAATCATATATGATTCTTACGAATCATATATGATATTACATATCATATATGATATGATATGTAATATCATATATGATTTTTCTTTAGGCTACGAAAAAAAAAACGTGAAAAAAACTTTTTTTTTTCTCGAAAGTATATCAAAGTGCCCGTCTATAGAAAGATAATTAAATGCCCGTCGCGATGGTGTAATTTTTTTCGCTTAACGATTAACGGTTTGAGAGATATTTAAATTATAAAAAATGAGTGAAATATTAAAATGCTTTTAAAAAATGGGTGAAATATTTAAATTATATGATTCAATCATATATGATTCGTAAGAATCGAATCATATATGATTTTTTACGAATCATATATGATTTTTACGAATCATATATGATTCTTTCTGGGCGGAAATTAAAAAAAAAAAGTTCGTCGAAAGTATATAACAATGCATATCTATAGAAAGATCATTTAATTCTCGTCGCGATTGTATTTTTTTTGTAGCTTGAAGATTTACCGTTTGCAAGATATGTTGTTTTGAAAAAAAAATGTGAAAAATATAAATGGGTGGCTATAATTATTTGATAGGTTCTATGGCATTTATGGGTTCTTCATGGATCTCAACTCATCAACAGTCTATGTACAAACTGAATCAATGATCACACAAATTATTCCAGATACATTCCATTTTCGTGTTTGCATATCCGAAATTTACGCCTTTGTGATATAACACTAGTTCACTAATTACTTTTTTTTTGCAATAATCACGCATATACATATTAATTTATACACAAAATTACTAATATTTAATGTAACCTAAAAATGGGTTTGACAAATCTATACTACTTATAATACATTTTAAACTTTCTCTCCTATTTAATTTTTAAGATTTCCTTATATAGATTTTAAGTAAATACAAGTTCTAAAATACAAAGCACAAGTATGTAAAGCACAATTATTTAAGTTCTTACATACATACAATTAATACACCCTATCACCAATTAATACAAGCTCTAAAACATAATGCACAAGTATGTATAACACAATGATTTTTAGTTCTTACATACATACAATTAATATACTCAATGTACAAATATCTTTTTCTGTCGATGGACTTTTTCCTTCCAGCAATACATATAGCAACCTTTCAGCAATATATGAGTTAAAACTTAAAGCCAATAGCCTCAAGCCTTTATCCCTCCAGCCTTTTTCACAACACCATCTCACGACACACAAACAACCACTGACCCTACTCAGCACATCACTTCAAACACAAACAATCTATTTCTTTTACCAACTCAGAATCGAAACTCAAAAGAAAAGTTGAACAAGATCTCAGATATTAACTTGTTCTCAAATGATTTAAGATTCACAAGTTTAATTTAAACCAACATATCTGTTTGAAGAATACACTTCTTTCAATATCTGAAACTTTCAAGAAAGACCAAAACAAGTATGTATAAAACATAAAGCACAAGTATGTATAACACAATGATTTTCAGTTCTTACATACATACAATTAATATACTCAATGTACAAATATCTTTTTCTGTCGATGGACTTTTTCCTTCCAGCAATACATACAGCAACCTTTCAGCAATATATGAGTTAAAACTTAAAGCCAATAGCCTCAAGCCTTTATCCCTCCAGCCTTTTTCACAACACCATCTCACGACACACAAACAACCACTGACCCTACTCAGCACATCACTTCAAACACAAACAACCTATTTCTTTTACCAACTCAGAATCGAAACTCAAAAGAAAAGTTGAACAAGATCTCAGATATTAACTTGTTCTCAAATGATTTAAGATTCACAAGTTTAATTTAAACCAACATATCTGTTTGAAGAATACACTTCTTTCAATATCCGAAACTTTCAAGAAAGACCAAAACAAGTGTGTTTTAATCCTCTTATCTTTCGGTTAATCAAATCAAGAAACGAACAAGAAAAGTAAACCAAGATCTCAGTTAATCTCATTTGTGTAATAAAAGATTTGTTCAAAGAACTCAACAATAAGAGATTTTCCATCATAGATCTTTTTTAGAAGACAAGCTCCTTATTTTAATTTTCGAATCTTAAGGAAAGCACAAATCTAAAAGGTTTCTTACCTTCTCTCATTCGGATTTAACTGCTCCTTTTGGTAATATAAGAAAGAAATCACAAACGTGTGTGATTTGTTGTTCGAATTAAATAGGTTCACAAAAGACGCTTTTGCTTGTGTGGGGTTCGTTTTATCTAAACAGGTTCACAAGGGACGAATTATTTTTGTGACTGCGTGTGGGTAAGAACAAGAATGATAAGCGGAGCAGTCTGTGTGTGCAAAAGTGTGACTGCGTTTTTTTTAGTGTAAAAGTGTTATAAGTGGTGTTTTCACAAGTTTGAAGATTTAGGGTTAGTAATTGTTTAAATTGGACTTGGGCTTTTAGTTTAGTAGAAAAGGTTGGGCTGTTATTACACCAAGGTCCGAATTTTTTGTTTGGTCAATTGGGCTTCATTTTTGGACTGAAATCCCTCTAGACAATGCCACAAGTATGTAAAGAACTTAAAATCATTGTCTAGAGGGATTTCACGCTGCAACACAAAGGTGTTAGTAAAATCATTGTTCTTTACATACTTGTGGCGTTGTCTAAAGGGATTTCACGCGGCAACACAAAGGTGTTAGTAAAGCCTTCCAAAAAATTCAATGAAGATGGTGTGTACACGTCAAACGTTGTGTATCGAGAAGTTCTTCGTGAAGAATAAAATACAAATGTGTATAGGATTTTCAATATGATGTAGTCTCATCAATAAATGTATGTTATTCAGTTGTTGTTCTTTATAAAATATCATTAACCATTTGATATACTGATAATTTGTACGTGACGGACATGCGGACACGCTACTACATATTTGGTGCCGTTAATATTTATTTTAGGGTACCCGCCGCCGCAACGCGCGGGTACCCTACTAGTATAAATAAATGTACAAATAAAATTAAACTAATACAATTCTAAGGTATTGAGGTTTGTACTAGAAACGCACGGACTAAAACTGCAAAACAATGTACGCATAAGGGTGGCAAACAAAATATACCACATAAGCTTATAGAGCGAACTAATTTTTCTAGCCTGTTTGTTAGGGGATTTTTTGGGAGCCGTTTTTTTTTTTTTTTTTTTTTTTACCCAAAAATAATCTCCTTTAAAATAAGTAGCTCTGTTTAGATATATTAACTTCAAGTTTTTATTTCAAAAAAATAGCTCTTAAATGAAAAGCTAATTAATAAAGCTTTTAAAATTTTGCTGTTAAAACTTTAAATTAATGATATACTCTCTAAACAATTGTTTACAATTATAAATATGTTCTTTTATGTCATTTTACATGTTATAATTACATTTAACAGCTAACTTGTCAAACACTTTTATTGGAAAAAAATGTAGTTTGTAGCTCATATCAACAGCTTTGTAGTTTACAACTTACAGCTGGTTTTGTCAAACATACCGTAGATATCTAATCCTACTCTCACAATTTTACTAAACTATTAAAATACTTGCATAAAGCAGCTATAACTAATAGTTTAATTATTTTTTTAATAATAATAATAATAATAATAATAATAATAATAATAATAAGTTTTTAAAAAACAAGGTTTAAAGTACATGAGATATTTGTTAAATTAATAAATTTACTACTAAAGTTATGGATATTTAGAATTTTACACTTAAAGTCCTTATAATTTACTTTAAGTTAACATCTTTTTAAAAAATTTAGACTTGATTGTAAATTTTATATACCAATTATCATATAACATTAGTTTACATTTAGGGTCAAAAATAAATAAATAAATAAAATATCTCACACCCAAGGTCATGCGTGTTTTTACTATATTTTATAAAAATTAGTTTGATTCAATGTTCGCCAGAATTGGTTTCAATTTTTATTTTATTTTTAGCAAATAAAGAGGCCTTATTTTAAAATCGAACTATCATATCAGTACAATTTGGTTTCCAAAGAATCCTTTTCAATTAAGATATGAAATACTCAAATAAGTGTTTTCATTTATAAAGTTATAAAGATTATTGAATAATAAGTTTGCACCTTAAACTATAAAATCAGAATTTTTATTTTTCCATGTCAATAATCACAACAAAGAATAAGGTTGGTTCGCCAAGTATTTTCATTTTGTTGAATAGAAAATTACTCAAAAAATAATCGTATCAAATTTGTGTTCATTATTTGTAGAAAAAATATAATGACAATTAAAGATACCATAAGTATTTCAAGATACATTATAACAATAACAAATCATGCAATCATATAATAATTTTTTCTATAAAGCTTTTCAAAAATTATCACAACAAATATCACAATAATATCACAAATAGTGTGATGAGCAATTATTAGACAATTAGCCCAAAAAAAGAGTTTTGGAAGCAAAAGAATACACATGTAAAAGCATGCAAAATTCCAATCTTTTGCTTTTTAAGACCTATAAATATGTTAATTTTTTTTATGTTTTTTCATAAGCTCATTTCTTTCAATCAATTTTGATATCAAAGAGAGCTTCGTCACCTTGCCAACAATGGCTTTTCCTACTCATCTCTTGCCTTCTGTTTTCGGCATTCTTGGTATGCTCATCATGATCATTTCTAGTACTTCATACAACTTTTTTTAGTAGCTTAACAAATCTTTATGCTCATTTCGACGCTTTATGTTTTAACAGGCAACATCATTTCGTTCTGTGTGTTCTTAGCACCATTGTAAGATTTCCTTATTCTGCTCGCATGTTTTATCTTATATGATCTTTTAGAGATATAATAACTAATTTATCGATTTTCAGGCCAACTTTCTATAGGATCTACAAGAGGAAATCGACTCAAGGGTTTCAATCGGTGCCATACTCGGTGGCATTATTTAGTTGCATGTTACTCTTGTACTATGGTCTTCTCAAGACCCAAAATGGCATGATGATCATTACTATCAACTCCATCGGTTGCGTCATTGAAATGGCCTACCTTTTTGTATTTTTGATCTATGCCACCAGAGAGTCTCTGGTATGTCACATCTATCAACTAGAACTTGTTATTTAACATGATCACTGAAAATCCCGATTTTGTGAAAACATGAAGCTAATAACTTTAAATTCTTTTGTATTCACAGATATCCACAGTCAAGCTAATTGCGTTGTTCAACGTATTAGCATTGGGGGTGATATTCGTTACAACAACTTATGCAATCCAACATGGGCCTAAACGTGTCGCTGTTGTTGGTTGGATTTGTGCTGTGTTTTCAGTTTGCGTATTTGCTGCTCCGCTAAGCATTATGGTAAACTATTTACTTTTTTATCTAATTAATCAAACTTTTAGTAACTTATATTCTTACCAATTTAATTATTTGAGACGTGACATATTGGATTGTGTATGTGCAGAGATTAGTTATTAAAACGAAGAGCGTAGAGTACATGCCTTTCTCCTTGTCCTTCTTCCTTACGCTTTGCGCCATTATTTGGTTCTGTTATGGTTTACTGATCAAAGATTACTATGTAGCCGTAAGTTTTAAAATTTAACCTACATTTATATAAATTCATGGATTTTATATATAACTTTATTCTAATATGTTATTTATTTGTTTTTTGTCTAGACCCCAAATGTGTTAGGCTTCTTCTTTGGAATAGCACAAATGATCTTGTACGTGATCTACAAAGGACCAAAGAAGCAAATGACGCCAATAGTTCAACCAAGGTGTCAGTGTGAGCAAGCACCGGAACAAAGAGTGATGGACTTACGGGCATATTTGGAAATGCGAGAAAAAAGTCGGGTAGACTTAGGTGCTTTGTTGGGAGTTCAAGTTAAGCCTCGGGTGGAGCTAGAGGTGATAGTGGAAATGCAAGAGAATTCGGCAGCTGAAGATGAAATCGTCGAAGAGAAAAATGAAGAAGTGGCTAAAGTCTCTCTAGAGATAGATGAAGAAAAGACTATCAAACCCTCAGTCGCTTAAATTTAAAAATATCAAGTAGAGAAATTGGCTAAGAGTTGCTTTCAACCCGTCTTGGGGGTAGGTTAGTGATTGGATTCTATTTGGATTCCAGAATCTGCCCTCCTGAGACGGGTTGTTGGGTTAGTGCTAGCCGAATAGGTGAAGGAATGTCGTATGGATGTTTTTTTTATTCTTTCTATTTTCGTTCTTTTTTATGGTGGAATAAAAACTCTATTTGGTATGAATGATGATGTTTGTTTTGAGGTTTATACATTATTTATTACTATGCAATCTGCAACAAAGATAATGCACATGTATTGTTACCATTGATCTCAAGTCTAAAATCAATATGCTCGAATAGTCACAAGGTAGATAACAACCATTAGATATTAGCATCTATATTAAATAAATTAAATTAAATTAAAAAAAGTTTACCCCTAAGATGTATAAATTCCAATTTATGATTTTTGGGAGGATGAGACTTTTACTAAGATGTATGCATTTAAATCGAGTTATCCTCATGTCCATTTCAGTCTTTCTTTATCACCTCAAATGTATCATAGTGAGGTTTGAACCTTATACCTGTTTGTCAGAATATTGGATGCTTAACCATGATGTCACTTTGGTGGTGGTTAATACATAACTTTTATCTCTAGGGTAAAAACTTGGTTATAGTAATTTTGACAGCAAACCATTTAAATATTTACTTTTTTAAGAACCATTAAAAGAAGAGGCAAAAAAAAAAAAAAAAAAAAAACATATAATGTGTTTGGAAAGTGTTTAATGAAAGCACATTAAAATTGCGTCCCAAATGGACCTTTTTATTTTATTTTATTTATTTTTTATTATTTTTTTTTTTTTAAGAGAAGGGCCGAAGCCCACAAAAAAAACTTATATCATATCACTCCTCACAACGGAAGTAATTACTAATTACATCGGGAATATTAACATTCCATACAAAGTTCTCATGAGATCTAAAGGCTAACTTAGCAACACGATAAGCCGTCAAGTTACAGTCACGTTTTACCCATGAGATGGAGATAGCAAGTTGTGATGCCCACTACTATATGGCCATGTAACATGTTAGATTTTAGCTAGTAGTTGGCATAGCGTTAACATGAAATTCACATCTCTTTTAATAACAAATAGTCTCGTATTTGATTTAATCGGCAATGTCTATATAATCGTCACTTTTGACCTAAGCAAAATACGAGTAAACATGAACTCATACAACATTATCGTGAAAAACTTGTTTGTTTAAAGTTGTTTGTATTTATTCATTGTGATAAGGAACTTTATTTTAGCTTTCAAAAGTAATGAGATTAAACCAAAACCATTTTAAGGACCACATTATTTGTGAAAGTGTTCGAAATGATAACATATTGTTTTTCAAATAGATAAAACCTAACCAATTCATCAAACCACTTTAGAATCTCACGATATGACGTGTAAGACGTCGAGTAGGGCTCACTTTCCTCGATAATGCATCCATGATGTCGAAGAGAGCTCACATTTTCTCGACACGGCATAAAAAATGTCAAGTAAGACCCACAAATCAGTTCTTAAATGAAAAATTGACGTCATGTCAAGGAAATGGGCCTTCCTCGGCATCCTCAACGCTACTTCAAGAGGTTCTAGGATTTCTTATTGTTTGATTAGATTTGTCGGGTCTAAAGCAAGATATTATTTAGGTTAGTCCACCTAAGTCCGCTTATGAGGTTAGGATCTGTTAGGGTTTATGTGTTGCGTTTTGTACTTTATATAATGTGATCAATAATTAAGTATCACCTAGGGCTGAGCATGGGCGACCCAAAACCAAACTAAACCGACAAAAACTGAGCTGACCCAACAACCTTTTGGTTCAGTCTCGGTTTGATGTTTTTCCTATTTTCGGTTTTGGGTCGGTTCGGTTCGACCCAAAACCAACAAAAACACACCTAAACCGAACCGATCATATTCGGTTCGGTTTCAGTTCATGTTTTTCATGAACTTGGTTCTCAGGTCTGTTTGTTTTTTATAGGGTCGGTCGGTTCGGTTTTTGTGATAGTGGTATTTCAATTGGTCTATGTTGTAGTTTTTTGTGGATGCCTTTATTTGTAATTTGGTGGTTTGTTGGTTATATATCTTGCCTTTAAATTTAAAAAAAAAAAATAAAATCACCAACCAAGTTTTTAATGCTCAAAAATATATCTCAAATTGGGCACTTTAACGCTTGAAACTCCTTAATGGTCCAGCCCACAATCTTTCAGCCCATTAAAACCCACTCACAAAAACATTTTGACTTTTCGGTAGTCAACCAATTCGATTGTGAACTCTAGGGTTTATACAGATTCAATATCATCATTCATAGAAAAAAAAAGAAAATCAGATTTTATAAAATTAATAAGCAGAGGTTCAGCTGTTAGAAAGATGAAGGATAATGAGAATAATAATAAAAAGATGAATAAGTTTAAGAATAATAAGACAAGATTGGGTGGAAAGAGTGGAGGATTATCTCTTCAAGCATTTGCTAATGCTAAATCCAAAAATGATGGATATAACCCTGCTTTAATCAGTATGTTTTTATTTCTAGTATTGTTTTTTATATAATATATATATTTAGTTGTATGTAATTTTGTTAAAAAGTTGGGTGTTTAGTTTAGCTTATTTTCTGAGCTTATGGGCTTATTAAAATTTGGAAAAACCCATAAGCTCATTTTGAAGGGTATATGATTCTATCAGCTTGAGATGAACTCAAGTTGATAAGGTGATAAAAATGAGCTTCTTGGTTTTTCTAAATTTCAATAAGTTCGTAAGCTCGGAAAATAAGTTAAACCAAGCACCCACTTAGTGTAATTGTTATTTGGAATTACTGTGTTATATGTTGCTTGCGTTTTGTAGGAGGTTGTAGTAATATGAGCTCAAATAAGTTACTAATGCTTACGAAAGAGCGAGAGTATGTTGCTATGATTTGTAACGTGATCCATAGAAAATAAATCCTATGTTGCGTATGAGATTAGCAATATGCTTTAATGTTTGGTTGTTTATATTTAGTTGTACATTTGGGGTGACCAGGGAAGGATTGGAAACGGTTCGGGGATTTAACCCGGTAGTGTTTGGCTAGTTGTAGGTTTAAGGATTTACTTGTATAATGATTTATTTGAGATTTATAGTGTTAGGTATTATCCTGAAGAGCTAGATGATTATGATAAGTTGGTGTTTGTTTTAGTTTAAGTTTTGGGCGTAAGTTTGCTTTTAGTAAGTTTATGGCTTATGGTTATTAAGCTGATAAGCTAAGGTGTTTGGGTTAGCTATTCATCTCATGTTGGTAAAATGAGCAAAAAGGACATTGCTAAATAAGATCATAACCTTCGCCCTCACAAATAAGCCACAAAAAGTAAGCTCACAAGACTAAGCTTATCTAACTTAATAAGCTAATAAGCCCAAAAAATTGCTAAGAAAACAGCCGTTACTTCACCAAAACAGCAAAAACTAAGTGACTGCAACTCGAGAACGCAATTAATGAGATAATCACTTTTAGTATGCAGTGCCAAACACCCCCTAGTTAATAACCTGAGAGGCTGAGTCCTGATGAGAGTAAGTAGCATATTTATGGTTTATCAAGGTTAATACTAACTCGCTAGCTGAATAGGACATCACGGAGGCTATATGATAGTATAAGCTTAGAACTAGTGATAGGCTTGAGACCTAGTTGTATGCAGCTGTTAGCCTATAGAGAATACTGAATGCAAGAATTCCGAACAGAACTGCATAATGATGCCTTTTGTGAATAGCCGTTCTTGGTTTAAAGCTTGAATAGTAGCACCAGTAGAGATGTAAGAGGAGACTAATGATAACAAATGTACAAATGTTCTTACCCGCATATAAGTAGGATTGAAGATTATGTTTTTATGTGGGTTAAGTTATTAGCTTTTATTGATATGGTTTGATTTTGTGCTATATTTGTAAGCCATGAAAACTTGAAAAGGGATTCATTCTGGTTGTTATGTATATGTTCGGGCCTTGTATGCTATGGTCATTGTAGAATACTAGAATGCACTCTTATAGTCTTATGCATTTTTGGTACTTAAATATGGTTATAGATGACTTGTCCGCTGTCATTCTTTCTGCTCTTGTCCTTTTAATGTTGTTTGCCTTTTATCGTGTCTCATATTACTATGTTAGTGGAGTCTATCTAACTGCATAATAGCAAAATGGAAGGACCTGCAATTGTTTTGAATATTTTTGTTTAGTTTTCATGTTTAATACGAAGTTTGATATTTGGATCCTTATTTTCTTTCCCTGTAGTTTTTCTGCATGTTTTGACTAATGTTAATTCTCACAGAGAAGCAAAGGGAATTCTACAAGAATGCTAAATATGTTAACAAGTACAAGAAGATACAGAAGCAACCAGACCAAGGGGAAGGTTCTTCTCAAGCTACAAAATCCATTGAGGTCGTGATCTTAAGTTTATAACTCAGAGTTGTTTTGGTTGCATTATACTTCACTGCAGGTGGAAAAATGGATCCGGGTTGGGTAATACGTAGTATGTCAAAACCGGTAATTCTGAGTACTGGTTCAAATGGGTCAGGCTGGTTATAAGCATTTGAATATGCTTTAGGTGACTTTTGACCCTTTTGACCATTTAAGTTTTAAGATAAATTACAAGCCTAATTGACCAATTTTAGTCAGATGTGTTGAATTTGCCACATTTATGTTCCACTGTTCTCATTGATTGTCTTTTTAATATGCTATCAAAGGCTTTCTTTTGCAAACAAGAAGGGATTATTAATCTGGTGATTGTCATTTGCAGGGTAGAAGTGAAAATAGAGAAGATGGAGAGAGGTCCCAAGGGAAGCGGAAAAACGGGAAAAAGATAGCATACAGTTTAAATGAAATTTACAACAAGAAGCGGGAAGAGGATGATAAGGCGAGAAAGGAAAAGGAGGCAATTATTCAAGCAAAGAAAGAAGTCATAGACAAATCACAAGCTCGTCGTAAAGCTCAGAGGGAGAATATGTTCAAGAGAACGAAATCTGGTCAGCCAGTAATGAAGTATAGGATTGAACATCTGTTGGAGACAATTCAAGCTTCAACTAAGTAACTGGTATTGATCTCTTGACCCTATGGTAATGTAGGAAAAAGACGCCCATATGAACACAAGTTATAAAAGTTGAGATAGTGTTGTATTGGGCTGTAGTTAAGCGGAATTTCAGCTACTTCAGCTATTTGCTGGGTGTTTCAGAAATCAGAAATGGTGTCGACTTGTGAGAAAAATATTCAAGGTTCTGTGACCAGGCATCTGTTTAACTTTTATTTTTATTTTTTATTTTTTTGCTTACGTTGTTTCAAAGTGTAATTTCATTATGTTTTTAGGAGATGCCTATTTTGTTCTTTTAGGCTAGGAAACATTTGTGTATATCTTGTACTTCTCGATATATCTTTTACTTATGTCATAGTGTGTTTTTAACTCAAATGCTTTTCTTTTGCCAAAAATATAATGTAGCGTTACCATTTCAAGTGACAAAGTTGGAGAGGGACTTGCGGTCGCCTCTCTTCAAGCTTGTGTAGTCACCAATAGAAACATTCGGAAGATTTGTGTATATAAAAGATTTAAACAGTATAATGTATAGACTTTCTTGCTTCGTTAGTGATGATTTTCATCGCCTGCTTAAAACCAAATTTTGCAGGGAAATTGTATGATTTTTCTTGAATGATGGAGTACTAGTTATGGGTCAAATAAATTAAATAAGTAGCACTATGCAACTCTTTACAAGACCGGATGTGGAGGCGCGTTTTAATCATTGTCACCTCAACGTCGCATCATCCTCTCTTTTCATCAACTTCACCCGTATGAATCGCACACATTTCATCATTTAACTATACCTTCTAATAACCCATTAAGACAAAAACATATCCCACCACACTCACAGACACACACAGACGGCAAGTTCACCTTGTGCCACAACCAGTGTTCACCACCACCTCTCTCTCTATTTTTGCTCCTCCACACGTGAAACATTGACGACTGATCATACGTGGTCAACCAATAGTTCAAAGATTACATGCCTTTCTCCTTGTCCTTCTTCCTTACGCTTTGCGCCATTATTTGGTTCTGTTATGGTTTACTGATCAAAGATTACTATGTAGCCGTAAGTTTTAAAATTTAACCTACATTTATATAAATTCATGGATTTTATATATAACTTTATTCTAATATGTTATTTATTTGTTTCTTGTCTAGACCCCGAATGTGTTAGGCTTCTTCTTTGGAATAGCACAAATGATCTTGTATGTGATCTACAAAGGACCAAAGAAGCAAATGACGCCAATAGTTCAACCAAGGTGTCAGTGTGAGCAAGCACCAGAACAAAGAGTGATGGACTTGCGGGCATATTTGGAAATGCGAGAAAAAAGTCGGGTAGACTTAGGTGCTTTGTTGGGAGTTCAAGTGAAGCCTCGGGTGGAGCTAGAGGTGATAGGGGAAATGCAAGAGAATTCGGCAGCTGAAGATGAAATCGTCGAAGAGAAAAATGAAGAAGTGGCTAAAAGATTTAACATGTTATAATATACAGAACATGGTAAAAAAAATACAGTTTAACATGTTTAAAGGCATGTAATTAAAGTTAAAGAGATAAGGATGTTAAGTTGTAAAACTTAATAAGTTTAACAGTCAATTTGTAGTATTTATAAAAAGATTTATAAAAAGAAAAAGGAAGGGGGGGGGGGGGGGGGGGGGGGGGGGGGGGGGAGAGATATTATGACATTTACCAACTTCAATTACTGGTCATCTAAAGTAAAATAAAGTTAGATAAATGTAATTTATATAATTATAGATGTCAAAAGACTAAACAATAACGTCATTAGTTAGTATGAATCTTTATCATCTCAGTTCATCTTTTTAAAGATAAAACTAACATTATTAGTAAAACAAAAAATGAAGTTTTGAGTTTTACCATCAAATGAGTTTTTACATACCAAAAACATGTTAACCGGATTAGAAATGTTTCTATTATTCTTAAACTTTGGACCTTGGACACTAACCTACTTAAAGAGGATTTGACTAATATTCCGGTATGAGTTAAATTCTATGATGTACCTTTGCTATGTTTTCTTATGATGGCCTTAATCTCCCTGCCACATTGATTGGTACACCGAAAATGTTGGACTCCTACAGTAATCAAATGTGTTCAAAATCATGGGGCCGAAGTAGTTTTGCTAGGTGCTTAATTGAAGTGATGGCAGATGAGGTGCTTAAAGAGAGTCTCACTGTTGAGATACCCTTCCTTGATGGGTCGTGTTCTACTATTGAAAAAGTGTGGGTTGAATATGAGTGGAAACCGCCTAGGTGTGACACTTGTAAGTTATTTGGTCATACCTTAGACAACTGTCCTAAATATGTTCCCTCTCCAGTTAAAACTACGCATAAGGATAGTGATGGTTTCCAGGCAGTTAATAACAAAAACAAGGGTAAGAGTGGTAGCCAAAGTGTTCTGGGCAAAGGAGAATTTACTAAACCTGTTGTGGGATGTAAGTTTCACTATCAACCTAAAGCGCCCCCTCCTAAGCCCAAGAAGGTGGATGGAACAAAGAAGAAGGCCACTGATTGTACAATAAATTGCACGACCAGGCCTTCGATGGTGATCAAAGGATATAGGGGATGTCGTGGTGAGCCAAGCTTGTGTCTAACTTGAAAATAAGAAATACGAAGACACTAAGTGATTGCGCAGGGGTTGGGCCCTGCAAACCACCTCCGGCGTGTGAATAAGTATTTGATATCAGAAGTTAAATGAAAATGTGGTAAAGTAGGGTGGTGTAGATTGCATACCAGATTTATAACTCGTCCAAGACTATTTATAAGTAATGAAATAACAATGGAGAGTGTTCACACGTTTCATGGAGATCATGGGGGCGTCCCATGATTTATAGTAACCGCTAGGGCTTAGTGCCCCGAAGGGCACTAAGGAGGAAGAGGAGACGTGGGTAAGACCTGGTCTTACCAATGTTTGGGCTTGGCATTGTTCCGTCCTTAGAACTTATCGAAGGATACCCCGAAGGGCTTAATCCTTCGATTGGCGAATTCCCACTTGGTAACTAGATCACTGATGATTAATTTTACGCCATTGAAAGTTTTAGGAGGCTTGCCAGAGCCTTCGATGATAAGGCTCGAAGAGGGGGTCCTTCGAGCTAACCGGAGGGTACATTATCAGCCACTAAAGTAGCTAGTATGAGTGGGACGAAGATTGCTACATCGAATACGTTTGATGTCCTTAATATGGTTGATATTAATGATTGTGGCTTTCCTACTAATGATATGACCATGGTTGGGGCTGAGGTAAATTCTGGTAGTACAATGGAAGCTAAGGATATGGATGATACTGATGATAGTGGTATTCCTGGTCCCACTCCTATTGTTGAGAAAATTTAAAAGCTTAAAAAGCTAATTATTAATGGAAAAGCTACTATTGTGGATGATGATGGTCATCCTCTTAAAAAGGTTAATTATCCGGTAATAAAAAGGAAGCTAAGGTGGATGATGGTAATGTATCACAAGAACCGATTGTGAGTGATGGGAAAGAGAAGGAGCAGGTTGCGGCTAGTAAGCCTAGTTCCTTTTTTTCGTCGAATACTTCTTCTACTAAGAGGTTTAACCCATTTTTCAAGGTGGGAGAGATAGTTGATATAACACCCCCATTTTTCATTGATCGCAGCGGATAAAGTGTTTGGGGTATTACTTCATAGAATCATAGATACAGTTAGGGCTGAGCAAACGGACCGGCCGGACCGGACCGACCGACAAAACCGACCGGACCGAGACCGACCGGACCGGACCGACCACATTCGGTCCGGTCCTCGGTCTAAGCTTTTTGCCAAATTCGGTCTCGGTCCGGTCGGTTCGGTCCGGTCCGGTCCGGACCGACCAAAAACCCGAAAAAACTTGCCTAATTGGACCGGACCGACCGAAGACCGACCGGACCGAGACCGGACCGAGACCGGACCGACCATATTCGGTCCGGTCTCGGTCTATGGTTTTCCGGTTCTCGGTCTTCGGTCCGGTCCGGTCTTGGCCGGTCCGGTCCGGTTTCCGACCGATGATCACCCCTAGATACAGTAATAGAAAACGACTCGAAAAGAGACGTTTTGGAAATTTAGTTATCATTCATAATTACCAAAGTTTTAATTATAAAAGATATACTTTTATTTTTGATGAGGTCCCAAAAATCTAAGAGTTAGGTTGTGTTTGAATGATAACCATGAAAAGTCCTCCGAGTTCAGTACCTCCTTCTGCCATGGATCCATAGAAGTAATATACCTAGAATACATGCTTAAAAAGTCAACACTAGGTGTTGAGTGAGAATCATAGGTTTAGGGGTTAGTGAATACAAGTTCCCTAGGTTCAGTTGTTACACCCATCTGGGAAAATGTAGGTTTTGTGATAATTGTGATGCATGCACAATTATCAGAGTGGTGTATGTTGCACTAAGCTCGTGAATCACACATTAACAATCCGGGTCATGTGGGCTGCAGACCCAATATGAGGGGATAGAAGGATAACTTGCCAAAGTTATTCCTTGAGTGGATTCAAATATAGTACTTATTGGTACCACATAGTGGGGTGTTAATACCAACGGGGAGTTGTCAAACTCCAATAGATCTATCAACTATATTCGCGTTCGCGTGGGTAAAATATCCCAAATGATTAGATTAATGAATTTTGATTATGTAGTGGTGGCAGTTAGTTTACTTGTGCAACAACCAAAGAAAAAGACTTGTATTCGGTTTTAAGTAAAGCATTTAGCATGTATCCCCCTCACAGGGTTTATAAAGCATTTAGAGTGAAATTATTTTAAAAAGTATGAGGCTATGAACTCACGGAATTTAAAAAGAGTGTGAGACTATGAACTCACCTGGGTTTAGAGTAATCTAAGTGATGCAATTAGTGATTCGGAAACTAGACCGCCTTACTCACGTATCCTAGTGTGTTGTTGGTTTTGGATGTATGTCAAGCTTTAGTTATCATGTTTATGTTTCTCAAGTTATTGTTTTTAGGTTTGTTAATGTTTTATATATAACATAACACCGTTCAGGCCATTGTAATTCAGAAGTATATGACTCCTCACATGAAGCTCCCTACTATTGTATTATGTTATCAACATAATACCGTTCGGGCCATCATAATTCAGAAGTTAATACTCCTCTCACAAAGCTCCCTATTATTGAGTTATGTTGTTATTAGGGTTTAGTTATAATCATATCACCGTTCGGGCCATCATATCTCAGAACTATATGCAATAAGCGTTCGAGGAGTCAGGGCACTTTAATTCGTAAACCCAACAAACTCGTCGAAACGAAATATCCACATAGTACTCCCCACATGAAGCTCCCTAATATTGTGTTATGCTTCTAACTTTATTTAGGTTTTATACTTATATGATATTTTCACTTTTTACCCTTATAGTATATATATTTATGTTTTCTACCCTAAATTTATATTACTTATATTACTTATACTAATAACTATCTATACTTGATACAACTAGTCCCTAGACTTCTATATTTTAAGTAACTAACCTTAGACTCTTAAGTTTTCTATATTTACCATTTAGACCTTTAACTTTATAATATTTACATTTTTAGTCCCTTTTAGTTTATACTTATTTTAATATCTATTCTAGGGTTTTAATATTATGCAAAACTAGTCCTTACACTTATAACTTCTAGAAAATATCAAAAATAGTCCCTAGACTTTATAATTTCAGGAATTTACGATATATACCCTTATGCATGTAAAGTTTTGCAAAACTAGTCCTAAATGCATGTAACTTATATTTTATATAGCAACTAAGTTTTCTAGCTTATGTTTTACTTATTTTAACTTATCTAGGTTATTTATAACTAGTGTATGACTTATAGCATGCATGCAAGTATACGACTTAATCTAGGGTTCTAAAATGTAAACTAGTAAATAAAATGGTTCAAGGCTCATGCAAGGGTTCCTAGGGTATCTAAGGCATCCTAAATCTATCCTAGGGCTGTTCTAAAACTAAAATAACTAAAATGTAAGACTTACTTGGCTAGGGAAGGTTTTACGAGGGTATTAGGGTTTTGTGACTAGAAATGAGACTCGATACCATGCAAGGTCCTCCTAGCTCGACTCCTAGCTCTTTTATGATCTCTAAAATACTACAAGGTACAAAAATTTAAGGTGGAAGAGGAAGTGTGGGATGGTTTTGAATGATGCATGGGGCGCGGGTATTTATAGGGGTCGAGGGAGTGGTGACCAAGTTAACTTAGCATGGTTGTATTCTAATGTGTAAGGAGGAGGGAAGGATGACAAGGACGAGCTAGAGATGACAAGGAAGAGCTAGAGGAGTAGCTAGGGGGCTGCAATGGCGGTTTGGGGAGTATGTGGTGGTGGTGAAGCCGCGGAGGCGGTTTAGGGGAAAGTGGTGACAAGTAGCTTAAAAGGAGGTGATGCACCACTTTTCTTGGGTGCTTGGAGGTGCTTGTAAGCTGCTTGGTGGGTTAGTGATGGTTTAAGGTGATTAAGGGTGGATTAGTGGTGGTTTAGTGGAGGTTTAGTGGTGGTTTAGGGTGGATTAGTGGTGGATTAGACAAGTAGGTGATGCACCTACTTGTGTGGGTGCTTAGAGGTGTTAGGGTGTGTGCTTGGGTATGACTAAGGTGTTAGGGTTCTTAGAGGTGTTAGGGTGTTGGCTTAGAGGTGCTTATGTTTAGGTTTTACTTGTTTTAGTTAAGTTTAGACCTAG
Source organism: Artemisia argyi (assembly GCA_030686995.1). Classification (NCBI taxonomy): domain Eukaryota; kingdom Viridiplantae; phylum Streptophyta; class Magnoliopsida; order Asterales; family Asteraceae; genus Artemisia; species Artemisia argyi. The sequence continues at coordinate 40,680,558 of CM060680.1, forward strand.
TTCTACTTATTAAGTGTTTAAGGTTTTACCTAAGGTTTAGTGCCTAAGTTAAGTTTCTAAGTGTGTTTAGTGACTAATCCTAAGACCTAAAGGGTTTATTCTAAGTGAGGGTAACTTATGGGAAAGGTTTGGGAAGGTTTGACCTAGTTTTGTAACCTAAATGACCTAAATGTGTTTAGTGAGAGACAACGGTTTATCCTATGGTTGAGTGCCTAGACTAGTGTCCTATGAGTGTCTAATAACTATTCCTAAGTTCTAAGAGGCTTATGGTAAGTGGTAGTGACCTATGGGGAAGTTTTGGGATGATTTAGACCTAATTCTAGTTAATTATGACCTAGTTATGGTATTGGGCTTATATCTAAGTTCTAAAGGGTTTATTCTATAGCCTAATGGTCCTAATATATCCTAATATTCCTAAGGAAACTCATACTTAAGCCTTGGACACATTCATACCGTTAAACTAAGCATATAGGTTCAAATAAGTACATAATCCTACTTAAGTTTTAGTTAGTGTTTATTAGGGTTTTGTGTTATGTTTAGTATTTTAGATTGGTGAATTACTTATTATGGTGTTGTTATGATTTTATGCTTGACATACTTGGGGGTTATAGGATGTGAGTGTTAAGTTATTTGGCTTGTGTAGATACGTGAACAGGTCTAGTGAGTTATGCAAGTAACAATGCATATAAAAAGCAAAAATTTTACCTGTGAAATACCTACTATAGGTATTTGTAATGGGAATGATAGTAACGGGTGTTTGTGGGTTGTTATAGTTGATTCAGACAGTGATAAGGAGGATGTGATTCCGGATGATAATCATATGGCTAACTTCCTCTTATCGACAGGTGGTGGGTACGAGCTTGAAGATGATTACGATGACTATGCGGATCAGATCTATGATCTTCCTAGGCAATTGGAAGCTTTTTATGACATGCATGATATCAAGCTCCAAGGTCGTGGTAGGAAGTAATTTTGTTTTTGTAGGCATAAAATATTATCTTATGAGTAGTGGTTTATTTTCTTGTTTAAAGAATAAGAAGTGTCTTGTTATGTAAGTTTTTCCCCTATGTAACTGTGACACCCCCAAAATTTACAACGCAGTGGAATACCAATTTGGATGTCACTTCATAATTCATAAAAACAAGTTACATAAAACGGCCTCAAAAGAGACGTTTAATAAAATGTCACATTCGATTTGATAAATCAGAGTACAAAGGTCCCAACAATTTTTATTCAACACTTTAAGTTTCAAGAGTTCAAACATAACTCATTTGCATATTTAAAAAAATAATAATAATCTAATGTAAAGAAAAGAAGTCCTTCAATATTTGATATCCACGCGACTCCGATTGCTCCCAATGCTCAGCTAGCAAAATAATACCTGAGAAAATACATGCTAAAAAGTCAACATAAAGTTGAGTGAATTCATAGAGTTTAAATAAGTAATCAGTTGAATACAAGATAATTCAGTTTAAATACGATGGGCTACGTTGTTATACGCCCATAATTAAGTTGACATGTAACAAATACAAGTCGGGAAATAAGATTTATAGCATTGAGCTCATGAAACCGAACCTTGACCTAGATTAATAGTGCCCCGAAAAGGTAAGATTTGCCATTTACCACGTAATCTCTCAATATTATGTGACCGTTGATGTATGAGCGCTACTCACCCGGCCAGGCCCGCCAAGCCAAATATGCATATTCATAATACTAGCGTTTCCCACGGAATTAACGGTTCATGATGGGGACTTAATTGGCAAGAAATATACTCAATTGACTATAATCATGTAATCGGGTCAAGCATACCAAAAAAAATAAATACTTGTATTCAGTTTGTAAAACTAGCATGTATCCCCCTCGCGAGGTTTATAAAACAATTGAAGTAAGTAAAAGCGAGGTTATGAACTCACCTTAAGAGCAACAAGATCAGAAGTAAAATGGATCTTCGGACGAGTGCGAAGCGTCTAAGCACAACCTAAAAGACGTGATGCGACTTAGAATGATACAGAAGAGCGATATGAAAAAGTCAATCAAATGATCACGAGATATGTTTCCGAGATAAGCATGGCATTGCACTAAGACTTAGCTCAAGATATTTTTACTCCCAATATGGTTTGTGACCTGATCTTATAGGTAATAAAACACCTACTAAGCTTCATTCCTTAATTCTTGTTTCACCTATTTGTATCTACATGTTTTAGATTTCAAGACAAGACGTAAAAACCATGTTGCTGAATTTTAGTCAACTCCACACCATCGTATCTCTTAACCTATAAAAGATACAAGGATGGGGCTTTCACCCCTGGAAATATACTTAAATTTAGTTTCCAAAACATTAGGCCATTAAATCAAATCATTTGCCAATCAACGAAAAGCGAGTTTTCACTAACTATAACTCCAACCAGAAAGTTCGCTGAAATTCTAACACTTACGGTTTTGGTCATAAATAATGTTCTATAATAGCTATTAAGTTGAAACCAATTGGAGGTGAAAGCTTATAATGTCTAGTGTTGAACCATGTTTTAAAACCTAAGCTTAATGTACAAAAATCTGGAGCAAAAACATGTTTTCTAACAGCAGCTCTAGAATTGACATGTTTCCATAAAACGACCGTATCTCACTCATCCGGAGGAGATATCACCCTATCCAATTCGACACATGTACCTTAAACTTATTTCCATAATCCCATCAAATAATATAGACCTTCTTAGGCTAAAAGTTTTCTGCAATTAACCCATATATGCTGCTGGTCTGCAGCAGTCCCAACTTTTCCTACGAAACACTAATTTTAACGTATTTCCCAAATCGTGATAGCTATTAAAGTGATTCCACTTGGAAATGTTAGCCTAAGATGTCTACTACAGGTCTCAACTTTTATTCCAACACTTTTAGTGTAAAAACCTGGAGTTAAACTCCTTTTTACAACAGTAGTTCAGAACTGATCAATTTTAGCAAAACGGCCATAACTCATTCATTCGGAGGAGTTGATAAACCCTCCAATTCGCCACTTGAAGCTAAGACATATATCTATCTAAAAATGTAATTTCCCAGTAGGACATAAGCCAAAAATATTGCACACCAATTCGTTTTATCTGCTGGTCTAAAACCGTCCCTATAATCAACCTCAAAATCCATCCAAACATCAATTCTAACACTATCCAATACCATGCAATGCCATCTAAACCTCTTATAACATATCTCATGCATAAAAACTCATCAAAATCAGAGAACCAATAATTAATTAAATAACAAATACCATTTGCATGTGACAAAAATCAAAGAGGATGATGGGATAAGCTTACTAGGAGTGAAAATCAATGAAACCTTCTCTAGGGCTTAGATAGAAATGACCAAGAGACACCACCACAAGCTTGGACCTTCTCTTCTACTCTTCAAATAGAGCTTGAGGGTTGTGGAGATGGCTCTAAAATAATTTTGAGGAAGACTACAAGAAAACTTCAATAAAACATCAAGAAACATAAAGAAAACCTTCAAATCTTCGATTCAAATCACCATCTTCTTCAAGGGACTTCAAGGGAATGTTATGGATATTATTTTGATGATTAAAAATCATAGAGATGAGGGTGTTTTGATGGTGATTCGTGGCAGCAACCATGGAGGAGAGGGAGGAAAAGTTGGATGGTTTAGTTAGGTGTGCATGTATGAGAGAAAATGATGAGTAACTTTCTTGAAAATAAAAGAAAATGGGTGGATTGTGTTTGAGTTTATTATGGCCGGTTTTGGGGGGGTTAAAGGAGGATATTTAATTGCTTATTTTGTAAAAATGATAAGTAAATGAAGTGTGGATGACATGTATAAGTGTTGGTGTGGATTATGTTAGGTAATGAGTAGTATTTTGGGGTTTTAAGTGGTGATTTGGAAAGGTGAAGAGTGGTGAACGACCAAGGCTTGAAAAACAAGGGTAGAGATCAGATTTTATTAATATTGGATTAATATTTTGTGTATTAGTGTGTTTGTGGGGTTTAAATTAAGCGTACGGTTTTAAAAACGCGAATTACGTAGTACCGGGTGACCTAAAAACGTGAATTTTATAAAAGTGTCATAAAAATATTATGAAATTGTTGTGAAGTATTAAAATGGCTAATTTTAATATTTTATGGAAGCTTTGGGTTTGCCGAAGTGATTAAACGTCGTTAAAACTGAAACCGTGAGTTGAAAAACACGTTTGGTGACACCGGTTCTTGTTAAAAGTGACGTAAACTATAAAAATGAAACGAAAAGTTTAAAATCACTTGTAAATATGAAAATAGGTTAAAGTTTATAGAATATGTAAAATTTTCATAGTCTAAGGTTGGTTCAGATTGTTAAAACCATAAAACGTAAATTTAAATCGCGTAAAATGTAAAATGTGCAAGGTTTACGTAAAAATTGAAAAATTGAATTATGACTTTTAAAATAGGATTGTAAGGAAACAAAAATGCATAAGAAGTGTAGAGTAGACATACTCTAGTCGCGGTTGAATTAATTGAATGTGTTTTGACGTACACGGATAACTTCCGACGAAATTAATTATTAAAAAAAAGAATTGTTAAATAATAAGAATATTAAAATTAGTGACATGAAAATTTTGAAATGTCACAGCACGTACCCCTTAAGAGAGCGACGTCCCGGCGCTCAATTCTTCTTAATCATTTTTTGTCGTTTTAAAGATTTTTGGGATGGAAGCATGTATAAAAACCATGTTGAAACTCGGATTTATGGTTGTGATTGTAGAATGTCTATTTTCAAATTTTTTGAAATCATTAGTTGAAACAAAGTTTAAATCAGTCATATCCTCAAGACGTGATTAAAATATGATGTATAAAAAGTGTAATTTGAAATATAGGGCATGGTGTCATTATAAATATTAGTTATGATTTTCACAAAAGAGGGTAGTTAGAACCGACTCTTTAACTTAAAAATGTTATTTTGGTAATTGATGACGTATAGCCTATAGTTGGGCCACGAGCCCAAATTATAGACAATACTAAGCCCAAACCCACCACGAGTGGGCTATCATGACAAATGACTTGGGCCATTAATACCAACGGTTTGGGCTCACGAAGCCCAAAGCCCAACCAATACGCGTTACTAAGGGATAAGGATCTTCTATATACGGAATAGATATCCTTACCCCGGATAAGCACTACGAGTGCGAAGAGTAAGGAGCAAGATACTTACAAGGTTTCTGCGTCCTATATATAGAATCACATATTCTCATTGAAAGGTACGATTGACACAATCCCTAACTCTTCAACTAAAACCTAAAACCGATTACTTACTCTCACGCCGGAGTCTAATCGTGGGAGACAATCCCACGATAAGCACTAAAGTTCGAATTGGTACGAGAGCTAGAGTCCAAACAAGGTAAGCCCAACTTTTGTAGTGGCGCCATCCGTGGGACCCTGCACTAAGAACTCAATACCAGAATGCTGAAAAACAAGAACTCAGGCCAGCGGACTCCGCAGCCGGAGAAAACACGTGATGATTCACATAGGAAGAAACATCAAGATTCGACTCCTAGGCCGACCTTTGGAACAACCAGTGCGCCTGGTCATCGTGAGTCGAATGTTACTCCAATCTCTACCGCGGTAGAATTGCCCTTGGGAACAACCCGAGCTACTACCGTAGTTTCAAGCGCTGAGGACATTCAGCGCACTCTCTTTACCACTCCCCACTAGGTGGCGTCCATAGTGGACAACACTGTGCCACCAAGAGCACCTAATAGAGAGACGGAAACTCATGCGGAGACGGACATCCTCGCAGTAGAAGAGGATGCACCTGAGGTGACATTAAACAATTTCGTGTCCCAACATTATGAGACTTTAACTAGTCTCATGCAAGAGGAGGCAAGGAAAAGGTCTAGCCGCAACCTGCAAAATCGACTAAACTTCAACCAAGAAAAATCTCCATCGCGCCACCATGAGCGCATAAACAGTGAGAGGCGAACCAACGTCCACGATAGACTTGGTACAGCATCTAACTCTCAATACTCGGAGGATTACGAAGACAATGCGAGGCACACCGGTGTCCATACCAGGCTTGGTAGCCGTAGGATACAGGACAGACTTGGACGACAACGCTCACCAAGTGTAAGCACCTCAAGGTCAGGAAGCCGAAGAATCCAAGATAGATTGGGGAAACATTACTCCCCAAGTACAAGTCCTTCAAATTCGGACTCCGAGGGAAAACGGCGCAAACGCCACAGGAGAAATAACTCCCCCTCAAGCAGCTCCTCGGACAACGAGGACAGAGAGACGGGACACTGGAAATCTAAGAACCGACGTCGATACGACGAGGACGAGGATATTTCCCTTCCTTGGCGTCGCCAAAAGGTTGATGCGTTTACGCGACGCATAAGCGACTTCTCAGACGACAAGAAAAGGCGCATGCCCACTAATGTTAAAACATACGATGGCACGGGTGATCCTGATGATCACCTAAAAATTTTCGAGTCAGCAGCTGCTATCGAAAACTGGCCACAACCTGTGTGGTGCCATATGTTCAACTCTACCTTAGTAGGGAACGAGCGAACATGGTTCAGCAAGCTTCCACGATGAAGCATAAATGGGTTTGAAGAGCTGCGGAAAGCATTCCGCCTAAACTTTACGCAACGAAAGAAGTGCGCAAAGAACCCTGTGGAACTAGCCAGAGTAAAACAGCGCCAAGGGGAATCCAAAAGCGCTTATATGGAGCGCTTCAAGGATGAATGCATGCAAGTCAAGGCATGCCCCGAGGTATTAAAAATCTCAGGGTTCATGAATGGGATCAATAACCCAGAGCTGATACGGAAGCTCAATGATAAAGTACCCCAAAGCTTTGATGAGCTAACAAAGCGCACCAGATCCTTCATTCAAGGGGAAGCGGCAGCGGCAGACAGCAAAAAAGGTTACTCAACCTTTAAACCACAAGAACAGTCAAGGAGACAATCCAATGACCAAAGTGGCAGCCGCAACAGGAATTACCGCAACCAAAGTAGTGGAAGGGATAACGACAAGTGCGTCCCACTCACAAAAACCCCTAAGGAAATATTCGCGACGGAAGGAGCAAATTTTCCAAAACCTCCACCCATGATAACCCCAGAAGAAAAGCGCATCGGAGGAGGTTACTGCGAATATCATGGACAGAAGGGTCATACTACTAACGAGTGCGTCCAACTGCGCCAGCTAATTGACAAATTAGTAAGAGAAGGGAAGATGGACCACCTCGTTAAAAACATCAAAGAGGGAAAAGATAGACAAAGGAATGGGGCCAAAAAGGAGATACCAAAAAATAAGGCTGATACGATATACATGATACAATCATGGCAGCGAAATATGAAACAAAAAGTCAACCAAAGATTTTCCAAGGGAAACCATATCTCTTTCCCCACTCTCACTGCGGACAACGCAGTAATTGAACCACTCACCATCGAGATACAAGCGGGAGGTCACGAGATCCACCGCATGTATGTCGATGGAGGAGCATCTGCGGACATCATGTATGAACACTGCTTCAGAAGGCTAAAACCTGAGATACAAAACCAGTTAATCCCGGCCACGACGTCGCTGATTGGATTCACAGGTGAAAAAATTTGGCCCATGGGGCAATTACGCATACTTGTGGTCATTGGTAATGAATATCATTCTACAACAGCTTGGATGAACTTCATGGTGATCAGGTCTCCTTCGTCATACAATGGCATCATTGGGAGACCAGGGATATCAGCTATGCGCGCAGTTCCATCCACAGCACATGGGATGCTCAAATTCCCAGTGGAAGGAGGGATCGTCACCCTCTACAACACTACCGCATCTCCAAGAGAATGCAACATAGTGGCAGATGAAGCTCCGCGCTCTCCAGAACAGCACACGAACAAGGTGACAAACCTGAAAGTTGCAATTAACCCAGATTATCCTGACCAAGAGATATCAATTAGGGGATCACTGTCCGACAAGGGCAAAGCAGCTGTGTGCGCATTATTGCAAAGGAACCTAAACATCTTTGCATGGGAACCCAAACACATGACTGGAGTGCCAAGAGCCATTACTGAACACAAGCTCGAAATCCGACAAGGATATCCTCCAATACGCCAGAAGAAACGGGGCCAAGCCCCAGAACACGCAAAAGCTATCCTAGAGGAAGTACACAAGCTCGTGGACGCAGGGATTATACGAGAAGTTTATTACCATGATTGGCTTTCCAACCCAGTGATGGTAAAGAAAAGTGATGGTAGCTGGAGAATGTGCGTGGACTTCACCGATCTCAACAAAGCATGTCCACAAGACTGCTACCCACTACCAGAAATCGATTGGAAAGTAGAATCCCTGTGCGGGTATCCCTTTAAATGCTTCTTAGACGCGTACAAAGGATACCACCAAATTCAAATGGCCAAGGAGGATGAAGAAAAAACAGCTTTCCACACGAGTCAAGGGGTGTATTGCTACACAAAAATGCCCTTTGGTTTAAAAAATGCAGGGGCCACATACCAAAGGTTAGTGGACAACGCATTTGAGAAGCAAGTAGGCCGCAATTTGGAGGTCTATGTTGATGACCTAGTCATAAAAAGCCGTACCGAAGAGGAATTGGTGCGTGACATAGAGGAGACGTTTAAAACATTGGGAAGAATAAACATGAAGTTGAACCGTAAGAAGTGCACTTTTGGAGCAACAGAAGGCATGTTTCTTGGTTACCTAATAGAACCCGATGGTATTAAACCTTGTCCAGAAAAAACAAGATTGGTCATCGAACTACCTTCACCGCGCACACTAAAAGAAGTCCAGTCACTAAACGGCAAACTGGCCGGGTTGAACCGATTCTTGTCCAAATCAGCGGACAAATCACTTCCTCTCTTTAAAACACTCACGAAGTGCAAAAAGAAGGGAGATTTTCGGTGGACTCCAGAAGCGGAAGACGCCTTCCAACAGTTAAAGCAAAACCTAGCAGAGTTACCAAAGCTCGTTGCACCCCGACAAGGGGAATAATTGATCATGTATCTATTCGCAAGCTATGGAGCAGTTAGCGGGGTGCTATTGACAGATAGAAATTCTGTTCAAACACCCATATACTTCGTAAGCAAAGCCTTGAAGAAAACAGAGACTAACTACACCGCCATGGAGAAACTGGTTCTAGCTCTAGTATTCGCAGCTAAAAGGCTGCGCAGGTACTTCCATGCGCATCCGATAGTTGTAATCACGGACCAACCCATCAAGCAGGTTATCTCTAAACCTGATGCATCAGGGCGGCTTCAAAAATGGAGTGTGTTATTAAGCGAACATAATATCTCCTATAGGCCGCGCACTGCGATCAAAGGACAGATATTGGCTGATTTCATTATCGAGAAGCCAGATGATGATACTCCATCACCAAAGATTGAAGTACCATTACAAGAACCATGGGTTCTATTTACAGATGGATCCTCATGCGCAGAAGGATCAGGCACAGGTCTTATCCTTACCAGCCCAGATGGAACAGAGCACACTTGCGCACTGCGCTTTGAATTCATAGCCACAAACAATGAGGCAGAATATGAAGCATTACTGGCTGGACTACGCATAGCAAATCAAATGGGTGTACGCAACCTAGAAGCTAATGTGGATTCACGACTAGTAGCTAACCACGTGTTAGGCGAGTATGTGGCTCAAGAAGAACACATGATCCAATACCTCGATAAAGCCAAAACCTTAATCAAGAATTTCAATAAGTTTTCCATCAAACAAATCCCACGAGGAGAAAACAAAAAAACAGACGCGCTAAGTAAAATCGCATCCACAAGCTTTGCACACCTGTCAAAACAGGTACTGGTGGAAACCTTGAAGAACAAGTCCATCTCTGAGATGGAAGTATCCACAGTGATAGAGGAAGAAATCCCACATGAATGACACCCATCATGGATTTTATCAGTAAATGAACACTCCCCCAGGAACAAAAGGACGCTCGACGGATACGGCGCACAGCGCAGAGGTTCGAACTTCGAGATGGTATCCTATACCGGCGTTCATTCCTACAACCATGGCTCAGGTGCGTCGGACCTCTTCAGGCAGATTACGTACTCCGAGAAATCCACGCTGGATCTTGCAGCATGCACTCAGGACCACGGTCTGTTGTAGCCCGCGCTTTGGGATCCGGATACTATTGGCCTACCATGCACCGCGACGCGCGAGACATGATTAGAAGATGCAACGACTGCCAAGTCCATAGACCCATTCTGCGTCGGCCACAACATGAGCTAACGCCCATCACCTCACCATGGCCATTCCACAAATGGGGAATTGACATTGCTGGACCATTTTCAGTCGCAGCAGGAGGACTCAAGTTCCTCATTGTCGCCATTGACTACTTCACCAAATGGATCGAGGCAAAAGCAGTGGCAAGTATCACAGGTAACCAGGTCAAACGATTCGTTTGGGATAACATTGTATGCCGCTTTGGCCTACCTGGAGAAATTATTTCGGACAACGGAAAACAATTCTGTGATAACCCATTCAAAGATTGGTGCGCGCAGTTAAACATCACACAGCACTTCGCGTCAGTTAAACATCCACAAACAAATGGATTAGTAGAACGCGCGAATCGTAGCCTGGGTGAAGGAATTAAGGCGCGCTTGGACAGACATAAAGGAAGATGGGTGGATGAATTATCGCATGTTTTGTGGGCTCACCGCACAGAAATCAAAGTCAGCAATGGCGATACACCTTTTTCTCTTGTCTACGGGACAAAAGCTGTTATACCAGCAGAAATTGGAATGCCAACAATCCGTACATCGGAAGTTAACATCGCAACAAACGATGATGAACGACGCATTGACTTAGATCTGTTGGAAGAACGACGCGAAAGGGCGGCTATCCGCGAAGCAAAAGCTAAATCATAGTTGAAGAAGTATTATGATGCACGATGGATGCACTTTATAGCACACGGTGTGCGTTTAACAAAACATGGACTCAAGACAATTGACTCCTACATAGTGGAACTCGCAGTACGCTGCACTCCACCACATGGATTCAAAACAATTGACTCCTAAATTCGTACACTAACTTCATACAAGCTTATGACTTTAGTACGCATCTCACAATGAATGCCCAACAACAAGTTGAAAACGAACTAATAAACCAAGACACTTGGTTACCAAAAATGATAAATGTAGTACGCTACACATTTACTTGCACGTTTGTTAAGGTTATGGACCGCAAACGTTTCCTAAGTCACGAACTTAACAAACAAATCTTGGGCTCAAATACAAGGTATTATTTGCACGTTTGTTACTCTAGATAAGTCTTTCACGCAATAAAGACAAGAAAAAATCTAAGTACAAAAACAACATATGTGCACAAAAAGAGTTCAATAACTTTATTTACTAAAAACTACGAGTTTTTACAAAAAGCTATAACTACGAGTTATACACATCTATACACTATGGACACGCTCCGTGGAAGGCTCTGGCACAGCTGAGCTTCCCGCCTCCTGCAGCTTCCTCAACAATAACGCATCTCTTAGTGACACGGTCGCCACACTGACGGCAACACCATCTGACCTGGGAAGATGTGCAGCACCCACACCGCAGAGAGTAGCCTTCCCCTTAAGACCTTTCTTCTTGGCCGCCCTCTCTGCATGACGCTCCAACACTTCCTTCAGTGGCAGCTCCGTCTCAAGTGCGAAGGGGTTCAGGATGGCACGCGGGCGCGCGAAGACTGGAACCTGCAGTTGGGACTCATCAGGCTTTAAGAAGAAATCAGCCTCAGTCTCTGCATTCTCGGCTATATGCCTTCCAAGTGTTAATCCTTGCATGATCACTCGGATGGGATAATCTTGGTCGCGCTCCAGCTGCACAATGTGGGGAAGCTCAAAGAGCCTCATCTTTTCCATTGCCTGCACTAGCTCATCGTAGGCATCAACATTATACTCAGGAACCTCAGAGGGAGAAACCTTGAGCAGTTGCGCCTCAGCCAACTCTTCCACAGCTTGCGCCTTGCCACGAGCAACGGCGCACTCCACCACCCTCCCAAAGGCGGTCACAACCTCTGGGGACTCCAACGTACCCACGGCAGCCAAGCGCAAGCCATGGCTGATCAACCACCTGCGAAAACAACAACAAAGGCATTAGAAAAGAAACACAAAATATACAAGAAATTAAGAAGAAAGGTACAACAAGTACCTGCGCTCCGCAATGGTCGACATCAGATGAGGATACAGTTCCTCATCATACTCTATACTAAGCCTGCACAGCTTCTCTTCATGCGCCTCCACAGAGTCCTCGACCTTCTTGAGAAACTGAGCAAGCTCACCGCAGAGTTCATTCTTCTTCTCCTCTAAGTATTTTACCCCCCAGGCGAGGTCAGCCTTATATTGCTGCGACTCCCCACGTTTGCGCTGCAGCTCAGCCAAAACTACCAGTTTTTCCTCAGTCGCCTTCTTGGCGCGCTCATCAGCAGCTAACACCTCTGCCTGAGCCTCAGCCAACTGCGCCTTGAGCTGCACAATCTGCTCATCCCTCTGAGCAAGGCTACCTCCTTCCACAACGGTCCGTACCTTCAGCTGAGTGACCAACTCAGCCTGGCGAGCAGCAACACCAGCAAGCTCCTCCACCAACTCCTGCGCAGACATCTGCGCCGCTACCTTCAGAGGCTCCTCTACATCAGCAATCTTGGGCGATGCGGCATGATCAGCAAAAGCCGCATCACCCTCTGCAGCATAGTCCCTATGAAACAAAGAAGACGAAGTTAGTACACGTATACGGCAAATAAAAGAAAGTTATAGTCGTAAATACTTACACAAGTGGTGGAGATTCGGCCTGATTCTTCTGTGCGCTAGTAGCAGACATCTCATCTAGCGCATCCGACTGATCCTCCCCAATCAGGCGACGCCTCCTTTTGGAGGTACCAACATAACCACCAGAAGACGCTTCCTTGCGCTTCTCCCTGCGGACCTCCGCGGACTCCAAAATCTCCACGCTATTGGACGCCTCTACATGCGTCTCTTCCTCCACGGGAGACTTCTCCTCAGTAGGAGGGACAACCTGCACTGGCGCGACAAGCACAGCTGCAGGGGGAGAATCCTGACACTCAACAGCCGCAAACATAGTCAGGTGCCCCGCCGTGGCCTGCAATATGGGTTGCTCACCCTCCCTCATGGGACGCACCCCCACCGTCACGCGTTTAGGTTCTTTCAGCTTCACAACAGAGAACAAATCCATCTCTGCGACAGACAAAAGACAAGCAACAAAAGAACAAAGTTAGTTATTCAAAGGATTGGAAGCAAAACACTTACATTATAGATGCAGTAAAAGGATGAGCACCCACCCTGGCTGTCCTCATCAAGAAAGGTTGGAACCTCGTTCGCACCATCAAAATAATTTTGGCTCAGCCCCATATGCACCAAGAACTCCTCAGGATAGGAGTTAATGGGAATGCGGTTAGCATCAATTATGTCCGCATCCGCAGCACTGTAAGAACCAGGGATAGGACGCTCATCCCTCGGCAGCGACCTTTGAGTATAGAACTCAAAGCGCGATGGAAATACCACATCATCTACCCAAAAGAAGTACTCTCTCCAATGCCGTAAAGAATCTACCTTCTCTTCATAACATTGGAGGCGCCCTGCGCGCTTGGCAAAAGAAACCCATCCATGCGACCACGTTGTGTGGTAAAACACATGAAGAGTAAGGAGCAAGATACCTACAAGGTTTCTGCGTCCTATATATAGAATCACATATTCTCATTGAAAGGTACGATTGACACAATCCCTAACTCTTCAACTAAAACCTAAAACCGATTACTTACTCTCATGCCGGAGTCTAATCATGGGAGACAATCCCACGATAAGCCTAATGATGTTGTTTGCTTTCTTAGTGCGCAGGTTTCACAAGCACTAAAGTTCGAATTGGTACGAGAGCTAGAGTCCAAACAAGGTAAGCCCAACTTTTGTATCAACAGTAATTTAATCACTTGTGAAATATTTGTACAATTTTTATAAAGATGTATAAAAATTTTATAGAAACCCATGGAGGTGCTTAATGCATTTTGTGCTCGGGATTTTGACAAAGTAAAAAGGTAGCAACGAAGATAGAACAAGTGATAGAAATCACCTAATGTGTAAGCAATGGTATGAGGGAACGAATAGAATGTCATGAGGGTCCTTAAAGGAAAGGATAGAATAAAAGTGTTGGCGATAAGACAATAGGAGACAAGGAATTTATCAATTCGTCAATTCATGGAAGAGAATAATAGTACATTACTATTAGCTTATCAAGCTCGCGACGGTCGATACAAAATCGGAAAAATCCACATAATAAATTATGAGTCAAGAGGAGTTCATAGCCCAAAGAATGGTTAGTATGCACGCTATGGTGGATAACATAAGCCCACTCATTCATAACTCGTCAATTACATAAAGAGGCGTCCCAATCCATGTAAGTGATGATCTATGAATTTATGGTTCGGCGGTTTATAATTTCCTTATTCAAATGAAGAAGCGTCCCAATTCATTTCAATAAGACGATTATAAATCATCCTACTTAAGTATGTCCATTACAAAACAAAATACACAATAAGATCAAGTGTTACAATAAATAAAAGGATGCCTAATTAATGACATGATTCACCAAAATCATAAGAAGAAGTAACGAGAATAATAATATGACATTAGTCAATCTCATTTCCAAGGTAAGTGCCAAAGGATGGCACGATCCGAGATGACAAGTTAATGTCGTACTCCCATCAATTGGAAGATTTCAAAAGAATGGATAACGAAAACAACACACAAGGTATAAGAAGAATGTTCACACTCGGAGTTGAACAATAAAATTACTAGTGGAATTGACAAAGTACACCGAATGTCAATATCATCAAAAGGAAATAGAGTAAAGTAGCGAAAATGTTTCAGAGATCACCGCATCGTTCATAAGAGGTTAAAGTAAACGAATTCATTAATACATGTAATAGTACTACACACATGTGTAACTATTTGAGAAAAGAGTAACAGATATATTTACGGGTATCCTCATACAATACTAGTATTGATGTTCGAGGGAGAAAATAAGAAAACACAAAGTACACGATAATCGGAGTGGTCAGTGTATAAATAACCGACTGATATAAAGTAAATAGTATGACATCATAAGATAGGCATGAGAGAGCGAAATCATGACTAGGGGATATATTCATTACTCTTATAATAGAAGTATGTATGCAAAATAGAGCATATAAGTTACTTGGGAGCAAGCGTACGCGGATATCGAACAATGGTGAAAGACTTAAAAAAATTTCGAAAATCAGTTATAGTTTAGGTTTTCAAAACGACCTAATTCGCTATAACTAATGCTCTGATGCCATTCTGTGACACCCCCAAAATTTACAACGCAGCGGAATACCAATTTGGGTGTCACTTCATAATTCATAAAAACAAGTTACATAAAACGGCCTCAAAAGAGACGTTTAATAAAATGTCACATTCGATTTGATAAATCAGAGTACAAAGGTCCCAACAATTTTTATTCAAAACTTTAAGTTTCAAGAGTTCAAACATGACTCATTTGCATATTTAAAAAAAATAATAATAATCGAATGTGAAGAAAACAAGTCCTTCAATATTTGATATCCACGCGACTCCGATTGCTCCCAATGCTCAGCTAGCAAAATAATACCTGAGAAAATACATGCTAAAAATTCAACATAAAGTTGAGTGAATTCATAGAGTTTAAATAAGTAATCAGTTGAATACAAGATAATTCAGTTTAAATACGATGGGCTACGTTGTTATACGCCCATAATTAAGTTGACATGTAACAAATACAAGTCGGGAAATAAGATTTATAGCATTGAGCTCATGAAACCGAACCTTGACCTAGATTAATAGTGCCCCGAAAAGGTAAGATTTGCCATTTACCACGTAATCTCTCAATATTATGTGACCGTTGATGTATGAGCGCTACTCACCCGGCCAGGCCCGCCAAGCCAAATATGCATATTCATAATACTAGCGTTTCCCACGGAATTAACGGTTCATGATGGGGACTTAATTGGCAAGAAATATACTCAATTGACTATAATCATGTAATCGGGTCAAGCATACCAAAAAAAATAAATACTTGTATTCAGTTTGTAAAACTAGCATGTATCCCCCTCGCGAGGTTTATAAAACAATTGAAGTAAGTAAAAGCGAGGTTATGAACTCACCTTAAGAGCAACAAGATCAGAAGTAAAACGGATCTTCGGACGAGTGCGAAGCGTCTAAGCACAACCTAAAAGACGTGACGCGACTTAGAATGATACAGAAGAGCGATATGAAAAAGTCAATCAAATGATCATGAGATATGTTTCCGAGATAAGCATGGCATTGCACTAAGACTTAGCTCAAGATATTTTTACTCCCAATATGGTTTGTGACCTGATCTTATAGGTAATAAAACATCTACTAAGTTTCATTCCTTAATTCTTGTTTCACCTATTTGTATCTACATGTTTTAGATTTCAAGACAAGACGTAAAAACCATGTTGCTGAATTTTAGTCAACTCCACACCATCGTATCTCTTAACCTATAAAAGATACAAGGATGGGGCTTTCACCCCTGGAAATATACTTAAGTTTAGTTTCCAAAACATTAGGCCATTCAATCAAATCATTTACCAATCAACGGAAAGCGAGTTTTCACTAACTATAACTCCAACCAGAAAGTTCGCTGAAATTCTAACACTTACGGTTTTGGTCATAAATAATGTTCTATAATAGCTATTAAGTTGAAACCAATTGGAGGTGAAAGCTTATAATGTCTAGTGTTGAACCATGTTTTAAAACCGAAGCTTAATGTACAAAAATCTGGAGCAAAAACATGTTTTCCAACAGCAGCTCCAGAATTGACATGTTTCCATAAAACGACCGTATCTCACTCATCCGGAGGAGATATCACCCTATCCAATTCGACAAATGTACCTTAAACTTATTTCCATAATCCAATCAAATAATATAGACCTTCTTAGGCTAAAAGTTTTCTGCAATTAACCCATATATGCTGCTGGTCTGCAGCAGTCCCAACTTTTCCTACGAAACACTAATTTTAACGTATTTCCCAAACCGTGATAGCTATTAAAGTGATTCCATTTGGAAATGTTAGTCTAAGATGTCTACTACAGGTCTCAACTTTTATTCCAACACTTTTAGTGTAAAAACCTGGAGTTAAACTCCTTTTTACAACAGTAGTTCAGAACTGATCAATTTTAGCAAAACGGCCATAACTCATTCATTCGGAGGAGTTGATAAACCCTCCAATTCGCCACTTGAAGCTAAGACATATATCTATCTAAAAATGTAATTTCCCAGCAGGCCATAAGCCAAAAATATTGCACACCAATTCGTTTTATCTGCTGGTCTAAAACAGTCCCTATAATCAACCTCAAAATCCATACAAACATCAATTCTAACACTATCCAATACCATTCAATGCCATCTAAACCTCTTATAACATATCTCATGCACAAAAACTCATCAAAATCAGAAAACCAATAATTAATTAAATAACAAATACCATTTGCATGTGACAAAAATCAAAGAGGATGATGGGATAAGCTTACTAGGAGTGAAAATCAATGAAACCTTCTCTATGGCTTAGATAGAAATGACCAAGAGACACCACCACAAGCTTGGACCTTCTCTTCTACTCTTCAAATAGAGTTTGAGGGCTGTGGAGATGGATCTAAAATAATCTTGAGGAAGACTTCAAGAAAACTTCAATAAAACATCAAGAAACATAAAGAAAACCTTCAAATCTTCGATTCAAATCACCATCTTCTTCAAGGGACTTCAAGGGAATGTTATGGATATTATTTTGATGATTAAAAATCACAGAGATGAGGGTGTTTTGATGGTGATTCGTGGCAGCAACCATGGAGGAGAGGGAGGAAAAGTTGGATGGTTTAGTTAGGTGTGCATGTATGAGAGAAAATGATAAGTAACTTTCTTGAAAATGAAAGAAAATGGGTGGATTGTGTTTGGGTTTATTATGGCCAGTTTTGGGGGGGGGGGGGGTTAAAGGAGGATATTTAATTACTTATTTTGTAAAAATGATAAGTAAATGAAGTGTGGATGACATGTATAAGTGTTGGTGTGGATTATGTGAGGTAATGAGTAGTATTTAGGGGTTTTACGTGGTGATTTGGAAAGGTGAAGAGTGGTGAACGACCAAGACTTGAAAAACAAGGGTAGAGATCAGATTTTATTAATATTGGATTAATATTTTGTGTATTAGTGTGTTTGTGGGGTTTAAATTAAGCGTACGGTCTTAAAAACGCGAATTATGTAGTACCGGGTGACCTAAAAACGTGAATTTTATAAAAGTGTCATAAAAATATTATGAAATTGTTGTGAAGTATTAAAATGGCTAATTTTAATATTTCATGGAAGCTTTGGGTTTGCCGAAGTGATTAAACGTCGTTAAAACTGAAACCGTGAGTTGAAAAACACGTTTGGTGACACCGGTTCTTGTTAAAAGTGACGTAAACTATAAAAATAAAACGAAAAGTATAAAATCACTTGTAAATATAAAAATAGGTTAAAGTTTATAGAATATGTAAAATTTTCATAGTCTAAGGTTGGTTCAGGTTGTTAAAACCATAAAACGTAAATTTAAATCGCGTAAAATGTAAAAGGTGCAAGGTTTACGTAAAAATTGAAAAATTGAATTATAACTTTTAAAATAGGATTGTAAGGAAACAAAAATGCATAAGAAGTGTAGAGTAGACATAGTCTATTCGCGGTTGAATTAATTGAATGTGTTTTGACGTACACGGATAACTTCCGACGAAATTAATTATTAAAAAAAAGAATTGTTAAATAATAAGAATATTAAAATTAGTGACATGAAAATTTTGAAATGTCACAGTAACAAGCTGAGATATGTGAATTCACCCATATTCTTTGTACTTAAACGTTTTTTGAAGTAATATATTTACCGGGTCTTTTGACCTTTTACCCAAAAAACACAGTGACAAATTAGTCTAAAAATAATTAATAATTTCATTTGACAAAAAAGAAGTATAAAATGTCTCACATTTTTTCACGATGTTCATGATTTTTCATCTGTTATCGATGATCTGTCAACAACATAAAGTAAATGTTCTGTTTCATGTGTCGCCTATATGGATTTGGTTTCAGTACTTTCATTTCATACGTTTAATCTGAGCAAAACATGAAACAAACGTTTATGGATATATTTTATCAAAATTTAATGTTCAAAATCATGATTTGGATGGAATAACTAATCATTACCTAAATAAGCTTGTCTTGACAAAATGTGTTTTTAACCTTATTTTGTAAAGACTCGTTTATAATACTTGTTAGTTTTTCCCATGAATAGTGTATTCTACTTTAATGATTACAATTGACATCAGAATAAACGTGTAGTAGCTCACATGCGTATAACTCATACAATCATATCGAGCTTCTTCCATAAGAAACCTATCAACAGTCGCCAAAAGTTTTTTATAGATCCAACTTTTATCATAGAATCAATCAAGCAATCTTAGCCACTCATTTTTTTATCAAAATAAAAAAATAAAATTCCACCCTTTTTTTAAAACTTAAATATTTCGCAAACCGTAAATCGTCAAGCTACAAAAAAATTACCATCCCGACGAGAATTAAATTATCTTTCTATAGACATGCATTGTTATATACTTTCGACGAACCTTTTTTCGATAAACTTTTTTTTTGGCCCAGAAAAATCATATATGATTCGTAAGAATTATATATGATTCGATTTTAACAAATCATATATGATTCTTACGAATCATATATGATATTACATATCATATATTATATGATATTACATATCATATATGATTTTTTTTTCGGCTACGAAAAAAAAACGTGAAAAAATTTTTTTTTTTCGAAAGTATATCAAAGTGCCCGTCTATAGAAAGATAATTAAATGCCCGTCGCGATGGTGTAATTTTTTTCGCTTAACGATTAACGGTTTGAGAGATATTTAAATTATAAAAAATGAGTGAAATATTAAAATGCTTTTAAAAAATGGGTGAAATATTTAAATTATATGATTCAATCATATATGATTCATAAGAATCGAATCATATATGATTTTTTACGAATCATATATGATTTTTACGAATCATATATGATTCTTTCTGGGAGGAAATTAAAAAAAAAAAAGTTCGTCGAAAGTATATAACAATGCATATCTATAGAAAGATCATTTAATTCTCGTCGCGATGGTATTTTTTTTGTAGCTTGAAGATTTACCGTTTGCAAGATATGTTGTTTTGAAAAAAAAATGTGAAAAATATAAATGGGTGGCTATAATTATTTGATAGGTTCTATGGCATTTATGGGTTCTTCATGGATCTCAACTCATCAACAGTCTATGTACAAACTGAATCAATGATCACACAAATTATTCCGGATACATTCCATTTTCGTGTTTGCATATCCGAAATTTATGCCTTTGTGATATAACACTAGTTCACTAATTACTTTTTTTTTGCAATAATCACGCATATACATATTAATTTATACACAAAATTACTACTCCCTCCGTCCTATTTTTTTAGTCCCTCTTTCCTTATTTGTTTGTCCCAAAATTATGTCCCATTCCAAAAATAGTTGGGTAAATTGTATAGTATTTCCTATATTACCCTCACTAAAAGTCTATACCACCAAAACCAATGCAAACATAAAAAACAATAAACTAAGAAATGAAAGTAGGAAAATTTCACTGTCATTGACCATCATATTACTTCGTCAAACTCAGTGACCAAAAGATTACAACATCACAATTTATATCATTACATTCATTTCTTTTTTGTTTCTTACATATGCTTAAGACATTGTTAGTACAGTACAATTTTGGTTACTGCTGTAGATATAAACCAACTATAGTGTCAAAGTTTATACAGTACGGAGTAGTATGGAGTAATACAGTAAAATATTTGTCATTGTTGACTGATCGAATATAGACTAGACTACTTTTTAAACAAAGAGGGTATAAGTGTCTTTTTAAAGAGAAAAAGCAATGATAGTGATATTTTTCTAAAAGTATGTGTTTTTTATCGGGGGACAATAATTTTGGGACGGAGGGAGTAATATTTAATGTAACCTAAAAATGGGTTTGACATATCTATACTACTTATAATACATTTTAAACTTTCTCTCCTATTTAATTTTTAAGATTTTCTTATATAGATTTTAAGTAAATACAAGTTCTAAAATACAAAACACAAGTATGTAAAGCACAATTATTTAAGTTCTTACATACATACAATTAATACACCCTATCACCAATTAATACAAGCTCTAAAACATAAAGCACAAGTATGTATAACACAATGATTTTCAGTTCTTACATACATACAATTAATATACTCAATGTACAAATATCTTTTTCTGTCGATGGACTTTTTCCTTCCAGCAATACATACAGCAACCTTTCAGCAATATATGAGTTAAAACTTAAAGCCAATAGCCTCAAGCCTTTATCCCTCCAGCCTTTCTCACAACACCATCTCACGACACACAAACAACCACTGACCCTACTCAGCACATCACTTCAAACACAAACAACCTATTTCTTTTACCAACTCAGAATCGAAACTCAAAAGAAAAGTTGAACAAGATCTCAGATATTAACTTGTTCTCAAATGATTTAAGATTCACAAGTTTAATTTAAACCAACATATCTGTTTGAAGAATACACTTCTTTCAATATCCGAAACTTTCAAGAAAGACCAAAACAAGTGTGTTTTAATCCTCTTATCTTTCGGTTAATCAAATCAAGAAACGAACAAGAAAAGTAAACCAAGATCTCAGTTAATCTCATTTGTGTAATAAAAGATTTGTTCAAAGAACTCAACAATAAGAGATTTTCCATCATAGATCTTTTTTAGAAGACAAGCTCCTTATTTTAATTTTCGAATCTTAAGGAAAGCACAAATCCAAAAGGTTTCTTACCTTCTCTCATTCGGATTTAACTGCTCCTTTTGGTAACATAAGAAAGAAATCACAAACGTGTGTGATTTGTTGTTCGAATTAAATAGGTTCACAAAAGACGATTTTGCTTGTGTGGGGTTCGTTTTATCTAAACAGGTTCACAAGGGACGAATTATTTTTGTGACTGCGTGTGGGTAAGAACAAGAATGATAAGCGGAGCAGTCTGTGTGTGCAAAAGTGTGACTACGTTTTTTTAGTGTAAAAGTGTTATAAGTGGTGTTTTCACAAGTTTGAAGATTTAGGGTTAGTAATTGTTTAAATTGGACTTGGGCTTTTAGTTTAGTAGAAAAGGTTGGGCTGTTATTACACCAAGGTCCGAATTTTTTGTTTGGTCAGTTGGGCTTCATTTTTTGACTGAAATCCCTCTAGACAATGCCACAAGTATGTAAAGAACTTAAAATCGTTGTCTAGAGGGATTTCACGCGGCAACACAAAGGTGTTAGTAAAATCATTGTTCTTTACATACTTGTGGCGTTGTCTAGAGGGATTTCACGCGGCAACACAAAGGTGTTAGTAAAGCCTTCCAAAAAATTCAATGAAGATGGTGTGTACACGTCAAACGTTGTGTATCGAGAAGTTCTTCGTGAAGAATAAAATACAAATGTGTATAAGATTTTTAATATGATGTAGTATCATCAATAAATGTATGTTATTCAGTTGTTGCACTTTATAAAATATCATTAACCATTTGATATACTGATAATTTGTACGTGACGGACATGCGGACACGCTACTACATATTTGGTGCCGTTAATATTTATTTTAGGGTACCCGCCGCCGCAACGCGCGAGTACCCTACTAGTATAAATAAATGTACAAATAAAATTAAACTAATACAATTCTAAGGTATTGAGGTTTGTACTAGAAACGCACGGACTAAAACTGCAAAACAATGTACGCATAAGGGTGGCAAACAAAATATACCACATAAGCTTATAGAGCGAACTAATTTTTCTAGCCTGTTTGTTAGGGGATTTTTTGGGAGCCGTTTATTAACTTCAAATTTTTATTTCAAAAAAATAGCTCTTAAATGAAAAGCTAATTAATAAAGCTTTTAAAATTTTGCTGTTAAAACTTTAAATTAATGATATACTCTCTAAACAATTGTTTACAATTATAAATATGTTCTTTTATGTCATTTTACATGTTATAATTACATTTAACAGCTAACTTGTCAAACACTTTTATTGGAAAAAAATGTAGCTTGTAGCTCATATCAACAGCTTTGTAGTTTACAGCTTACAGCTGGTTTTGTCAAACATACCCTAGATATCTAATCCTACTCTCGCAATTTTACTAAACTATTAAAATACTTGCATAAAGCAGCTATAACTAATAGTTTAATTATTTTTTTTAATAATAATAATAATAATAATAATAATAATAATAATAATAATAATAATAATAATAATAATAATAATAAGTTTTTAAAAAACAAGGTTTAAAGTACATGAGATATTTGTTAAATTAATAAATTTACTACTAAAGTTATGGATATTTAGAATTTTACACTTAAAGTCCTTATAATTTACTTTAAGTTAACATCTTTTTAAAAAATTTAGACTTGATTGTAAATTTTATATACCAATTATCATATAACATTAGTTTACATTTAGGGTCAAAAATAAATAAATAAATAAATAAAATATCTCACACCCAAGGTCATGCGTGTTTTTACTATATTTTATAAAAATTAGTTTGATTCAATGTTCGCCAGAATTGGTTTCAATTTTTATTTTATTTTTAGCAAATAAAGAGGCCTTATTTTAAAATCGAACTATCATATCAGTACAATTTGGTTTCCAAAGAATCCTTTTCAATTAAGATATGAAATACTCAAATAAGTGTTTTCATTTATAAAGTTATAAAGATTATTGAATAATAAGTTTGCACCTTAAACTATAAAATCAGAATTTTTATATTTCCATGTCAATAATCACAACAAAGAATAAGGTTGGTTCGCCAAGTATTTTCATTTTGTTGAATAGAAAATTACTCAAAAAATAATCGTATCAAATTTGTGTTCATTATTTGTAGAAAAAATATAATGACAATTAAAGATACCATAAGTATTTCAAGATACATTATAACAATAACAAATCATGCAATCATATAATAATTTTTTCTATAAAGATTTTCAAAAATTATCACAACAAATATCACAATAATATCACAAATAGTGTGATGAGCAATTATTAGACAATTAGCCCAAAAAAAGAGTTTTAGAAGCAAAAGAATACACATGTAAAAGCATGCAAAATTCCAATCTTTTGCTTTTTAAGACCTATAAATATGTTAATTTTTTTTTATGTTTTTTCATAAGCTCATTTCTTTCAATCAATTTTGATATCAAAGAGAGCTTCGTCACCTTGCCAACAATGGCTTTTCCTACTCATCTCTTGCCTTCTGTTTTCGGCATTCTTGGTATGTTCATCATGATCATTTCTAGTACTTCATACAACTTTTTTTAGTAGCTTAACAAATCTTTATGCTCATTTCGACGCTTTATGTTTTAACAGGCAACATCATTTCGTTCTGTGTGTTCTTAGCACCATTGTAAGATTTCCTTATTTTGCTCGCATGTTTTATCTTATATGATCTTTTAGAGATATAATAACTAATTTATCGATTTTCAGGCCAACTTTCTATAGGATCTACAAGAGGAAATCGACTCAAGGGTTTCAATCGGTGCCATACTCGGTGGCATTATTTAGTTGCATGTTACTCTTGTACTATGGTCTTCTCAAGACCCAAAATGGCATGATGATCATTACTATCAACTCCATCGGTTGCGTCATTGAAATGGCCTACCTTTTTGTATTTTTGATCTATGCCACCAGAGAGTCTCTGGTATGTCACATCTATCAACTAGAACTTGTTATTTAACATGATCACTGAAAATCCCGATTTTGTGAAAACATGAAGCTAATAACTTTAAATTCTTTTGTATTCACAGATATCCACAGTCAAGCTAATTGCGTTGTTCAACGTATTAGCATTGGGGGTGATATTCGTTACAACAACTTATGCAATCCAACATGGGCCTAAACGTGTCGCTGTTGTTGGTTGGATTTGTGCTGTGTTTTCAGTTTGCGTATTTGCTGCTCCGCTAAGCATTATGGTAAACTATTTACTTTTTTATCTAATTAATCAAACTTTTAGTAACTTATATTCTTACCAATTTAATTATTTGAGACGTGACATATTGGATTGTGTATGTGCAGAGATTAGTTATTAAAACGAAGAGCGTAGAGTACATGCCTTTCTCCTTGTCCTTCTTCCTTACGCTTTGCGCCATTATTTGGTTCTGTTATGGTTTACTGATCAAAGATTACTATGTAGCCGTAAGTTTTAAAATTTAACCTACATTTATATAAATTCATGGATTTTATATATAACTTTATTCTAATATGTTATTTATTTGTTTCTTGTCTAGACCCCGAATGTGTTAGGCTTCTTCTTTGGAATAGCACAAATGATCTTGTATGTGATCTACAAAGGACCAAAGAAGCAAATGACGCCAATAGTTCAACCAAGGTGTCAGTGTGAGCAAGCACCAGAACAAAGAGTGATGGACTTGCGGGCAGATTTGGAAATGCGAGAAAAAAGTCAGGTAGACTTAGGTGCTTTGTTGGGAGTTCAAGTGAAGCCTCAGGTGGAGCTAGAGGTGATAGTGGAAATGCAAGAGAATTCGGCAGCTGAAGATGAAATCGTCGAAGAGAAAAATGAAGAAGTGGCTAAAGTCTCTCTAGAGATAGATGAAGAAAAGACTATCAAACCCTCAGTCGCTTAAATTTAAAAATATCAAGTAGAGAAATTGGCTAAGAGTTGCTTTCAACCCGTCTTGGGTAGGTTAGTGACTGGATTCTATTTGGAATCCAGAATCTACCCTCCTGAGACGGATAATGAGAATAAATCAAAAAAAAAAAAAAAAAAAAAAATTAAGCAGAGGTTCAGCTATCAGAAAGATGAAGGATAATGAGAATAATAAGAATAAGAATAAGGTGAATAATAAGTTTAAGAATAATAAGACAAGATTGGGTGGAAAGAGTGGAGGGTTATCTCTTCATGCATTTGCTAATGCTAAATCCAAAAATGATGGATATAACCCTGATTTTATCAGTATGTTCTTATTTCTAGTATTGTTTTTTTATATATATTTAGTTGTATGTAATTTTGTTAAAAAGTTGGGTTGGTTTAGCTTATTTTCCGAGCTTATGGGCTTATTGCCTTATTGAAATTTAGAAAAACCCATAAGCTCATTTTGAAGGGTATATGATTCTATCAACTTAAGAAGTGATAAAAATGAGCTTATTGGTTTTTCTAAATTTCAATAAGCCCATAACCTCAGGAAATAAGCTAAACTGAGCTCCCAAAAATGATTACCATTTTTTTGGTGGAATTATGTGATGGAATAGGTTTTCTGGTTGTGTTTGTCATTTGTGTTTTGAGAGTGAGAGTGATTATGTGCAATGATCTATATTAGATGCATTAGAATTAGCGATTATTGAAAACTTATTATTTGATCTCTAAGTAGTTAGATAGTTGAAGTTTCATGTAGCTTAGTTTTTGGGCTTAAAGCGTATTTATAGAAAGCTGCTTTTGGATTGTGATTGATAAGCTCATAAGCTAACGTTTGGTATTTGGTGTAGCTTATTATGATAAGGTGAATAGATAAGGTGTTTTGATTAGCTTATTGTGATGATATGACCAATGTGGATATATCTAAATAAGCTCGTTACAAAAAGAGAGAAATTGCATTTTGTTATAACAGCCAAAAAATAAGCCCAAGCTCTCCCAATTAAGGCACAAAAAAGAGCTTATTAAAAGCCCCTAAACAACCTCATTAGCTTAAGCTTATCTAAAGTTATAAACTACAACGGTTTTATTTTTGCTAAATAACCTAATAAGCCCAAAAAGTAAGCTAACATAAACACCCCATTACTATATCCGAACACCAGAAACTAATATTCTGCGATTTGAAAATGTAATGATGTAATAATCACTTTTAAAATGAAATGCCCAACTCCCCCTAGTTTATAACTTGAGTCCTATGGGAGTAAGTTGCATACTTATGGTTTATCCAGGTTGATGCTGCCAGCTGAATAGTAGTAGATCACGGAGGCTATATGATGATACCAGCTTACCACTAGTCATAGACTTAAGACCTAGTTGTTGGAAGCTGTCAGCCACTCAGCCTACAGGGGATTGCTAGTATTTGCTCGTAGAATTGTCATTTGTGTACTGAATACTACTCCGTATAATTCAGAACAGAACTGCATAATGATGCTTTTGTCAATAGCCGTTCTTGGTTTAAAGCTTGAATAGTAGCACCAGTAGAGATGTAAGAGGAGACTAATGATAACAAATGTACAAATGTTCTTAGCCGCGTATACGTAGGAATGAAGATTATGTTTTTATGTGGGTAAAGTTATTAGCTTATACTGATATGTTTTGATTTTGTGCTATATTTGTAGGCCATGAAAACTTGAAAGGGTTTTATTATGGTTGTTATGTATATGTTCGAGCCTTATTTGCTATGGTCATTGTAGAATACTAGAATGCACTCCTATGCATTTTTGGTACTTAAATATGGTTATAGATGACTTGTCCGCTGTCATTCTTTCTGCTCTTGTCCTTTTAATGTTGTTTGCCTTTTATCGTGTCTCATATTACTATGTTAGTGGAGTCTATCTAACTGCATAATAGCAAAATGGAAGGACCTGCAATTGTTTTGAATATTTTTGTTTAGTTTTCATGTTTAATACGAAGTTTGATATTTGGATCCTTATTTTCTTTCCCTGTAGTTTTTCTGCATGTTTTGACTAATGTTAATTCTCACAGAGAAGCAAAGGGAATTCTACAAGAATGCTAAATATGTTAACAAGTACAAGAAGATACAGAAGCAACCAGACCAAGGGGAAGGTTCTTCTCAAGCTAAAAAATCCATTGAGGTCGTGATCTTAAGTTTATAACTCAGAGTTGTTTTGGTTGCATTATACTTCACTGCAGGTGGAAAAATGGATCCGGGTTGGGTAATACGTAGTATGTCAAAACCGGTAATTCTGAGTACTGGTTCAAATGGGTCAGGCTGGTTATAAGCATTTGAATATGCTTTAGGTGACTTTTGACCCTTTTGACCATTTAAGTTTAAGATAAATTACAAACCTAATTGACCAATTTTAGTCAGATGTGTTGAATTTGCCACATTTATGTTCCACTGTTCTCATTGATTGTCTTTTTAATATGCTATCAAAGGCTTTCTTTTGCAAACAAGAAGGGATTATTAATCTGGTGATTGTCATTTGCAGGGTAGAAGTGAAAATAGAGAAGATGGAGAGAGGTCCCAAGGGAAGCGGAAAAACGGGAAAAAGATAGCATACAGTTTAAATGAAATTTACAACAAGAAGCGGGAAGAGGATGATAAGGCGAGAAAGGAAAAGGAGGCAATTATTCAAGCAAAGAAAGAAGTCATAGACAAATCACAAGCTCGTCGTAAAGCTCAGAGGGAGAATATGTTCAAGAGAACGAAATCTGGTCAGCCAGTAATGAAGTATAGGATTGAACATCTGTTGGAGACAATTCAAGCTTCAACTAAGTAACTGGTATTGATCTCTTGACCCTATGGTAATGTAGGAAAAAGACGCCCATATGAACACAAGTTATAAAAGTTGAGATAGTGTTGTATTGGGCTGTAGTTAAGCGGAATTTCAGCTACTTCAGCTATTTGCTGGGTGTTTCAGAAATCAGAAATGGTGTCGACTAGTGAGAAAAATATTCAAGGTTCTGTGACCATGCTATTGTTTTTTTTTTTTTTTTTGCTTACATTGTTTCAAAGTGTAATTTCGTTATGTTTTTAGGAGATGCCTATTTTGTTCTTTGAGGCTAGGAGACATTTGTGTATATCTTGTACTTCTCGTTATATCTTTTACTTATGTCAAAGTGTGTTTTTAACTCAAATGCTTCTTTTGCCAAAAATATAATGTAGCGTTACCATTTCAAGTGACAAAGTTGGAGAGGGACTTGCGGTCACATCTCTTCAAGCTTGTGTAGTTACCAATAGAAACATTCGAAGATTTGTGTATATCAAAGATTTAAACAGTATAATGTATAGACTTTCTTGCTTCGTTAGTGATGAATTTCATCGCCTGCTTAAAACCTAATTTTGCAGGGAAATTGTATGATTTTTCTTGAATGATGGAGTACTAGTTATGGGTCAAATAAATTAAATAAGTAGCACTATGCAACTCTTTACAAGACCGGATGTGGAGGCGTGTTTTAATCATTGTCACCTCAACGTCGCATCATCCTCTCTTTTCATCAACTTCACCCGTATGAATCGCGCACATTTCATCATTTAACTATACCTTCTAATAACCCATTAAGACAAACATATCCCACCACACTCACAGACACACACAGACGGCAAGTTCACCTTGTGCCACAACCAGTGTTCACCACCACCTCTCTCTCTATTTTTGCTCCTCCACACGTGAAACATTGACGACTGATCATACGTGGTCAACCAATAGTTCAATAATTGTAAAGGAATTACATTAGAGGTTTGTAGTTGCTGTAGTGTCACTTTTGAGATGGACAATTTTAACAAAACCAAAAGGAGCATATTTTTAGTCCACTTATTATTTGATCTCATAATGCATACATTTTCACATATTATTTGATATCATATGATCCTCTCATTTGCTACCTCTACCTTATATTATATCCATCCATACAAATTTTAATATATTCATTGCTTTTGTCTAGAGAAATCAATCAACTTTACAATTGGAAATATTTTATGCCAAAATTTTGTATTCACTCAATACTCATCAAGTACAATAGATATTAAAGGTCTAGTCTTCGACAAGGCCCACTAGTTTCTTCATTTTGTCTAGCACAAGCTGTTTGAGAGCGGCTGTTATAGCAAAAAAGGATGTCACCTCAGATTTTTCTCCTATAACTTAACCCAAAAACACCCTCCCATCACTCAAATTATAATCTAATAATGATTCTTCTTCAAGTTATTTGGAATTTTGAGCCTTTTATTTCTGATGTACGAGATCTAACTGGTATTTCCGTGGTTGTTCCAAATGCTCCCCGTACTTTTTGTAATCTAAATCGACCGAGTTTGTGGACTTGAATAAGTGACAAGCTCGTAAGCTTTTTTGAAAGTGACGTTATCGGCTTTTTTAATGTGCAAAATCTAAAATAGTCCATAAGCTCATCAATAAGCTAACCTACACGCCCCTTGACAACCATTAGGGAGAAATCTGTATTGATTCTTAAACTACTAATAAGAAGTTTAGCTTATATACTCAACAAATAATCAAATACTCCTTTTAAAATCATGTCAAACTTAAAGTATATATGCTTTAGAACAAAAGGTACAAGTTGTTAACCTTAAATAAAGGTAACAAAAAAACTCATTGTTCTTTAAAGTTGTATGAAAAAAGTTATTGCTTCAGAAGAAGAGAAAATTACTGACATACCCCTGCACGGAGGGGTATGTCACAAAATACCCCAAGTCTCAGCCGTTTTCAAAAATACCCCATCATTCCCCTTAAATCCATACGCGACATCAGGGGAGGACACATGTCATGATTCTAGCTCGGGCCAAAAAAAAAATACATTTAAAGCATGTCGCGTATGGATGTACGCGACACCCTTAAATCCATACGCGACATCCATCTTGTAGCCTGACAACTTTGGTTTACTCTGCATGTAACTTCCAAAGATACATATTTAATTGCTTATTATTTGGATTCTTTTGGCGACTTAAATTTGTGTTTTAGTTTCAAGTTTGTGAAGTGAATGTAAAAACTATTTGTACAAGAATAATCTATTTTTGGCTGAGAGGTTCCAAGGCTGATCTGGCGACCATACCCAGGTCGGTCTACCCTCCGGCCCGCCCCCTTTTTTTGCTTCATTCGATCGGCCCGCCCCCTTATATGTATCTTTGGAAGTTACATGCAGAGTAAACCAAAGTTGTCAGGGCTACAAGATGGATGTCGCGTATGGATTTAAGGGTGTCGCGTACATCCATACGTGACATGCTTTAAATGTATTTTTTTTTTTTTTTTTTTTGGCCCGAGCTAGAATCATGACATGTGTCCTCTCCTGATGTCGCGTATGGATTTAAGGGGAATGATGGGGTATTTTTGAAAACGGCTGAGACTTGGGGTATTTTGTGACATACCCCTCCGTGCGGGGGTATGTCAGTAATTTTCTCTCAGAAGAAATGACTTTTTACTTTAATGAGCATCTACTTGATGGTAAAATCTGGACCAGAGGGTAACAAAATGGCCTGTGGAAATCATAATTAAAATTGAAGATGGAAATGATGAAGAAAGAAACATGTGAATGATGATCATGATGATAAATAGATGTATAAAGGAGTGGATATCATCATCCAATACAAATAAAAAGCTTTTGGTTTGTAGTTGATTACCTTATCCATTTATACACCTTTCTATACCATTTGTCACTTCAATTGCAATCTTATTAAAAGTGCCCTTTTCATACTACTTTTTGTTCTAATTATCACTTCATTTGCATTCATTAATCACTTTGCTTATTGGACATTTGGGAATGATAAGGATATGTTAATTGCATTTTTTGACATGACATATTAATCATTTTGGATTATTACAATTGTGAACATTGCCATTTTTTTTAAAACAATCATTAATATGAGAAAATTGGTTTTCTAAGGTGGTTGGTATAGTGATTTTGTATTTTTAAGTAGTCAAAATGTCAATTGTTTTGACTTTCTGATTTGGAAAGATTCAAACATCCAATTGTATTTACATGTAACTAAGAATTAAAACTTAAAAGTTTACTAAAATAACACTACCTAACACGAGCCGCCATCCACCACACCCTTCACACGTCAAGACCATGACGCCCCTCCACCTTCGTGCGCCAAGTCTAATTTTTTGTGTTGGTTAGGTGGTGCACTGAAACGCACCTTTTTTTTTAATTTATTTTTTTGTGATATTGTGAAAGATATGTTTTTATAAAGTAGAGTATTTTTATGTGTTTGAATAAGTAGTGACCACTACGCTTCTAAAAATGGCGGTAAGATGGTGTGTTAAAAAGCTGATCTAACACTAAGGTGGAGGTGATGGCTACCCGGCCTAAAATCAACCTTTAATGATTGTTCAATTACATGTTTCAGTGTCGTCGTAAAGGATAAGGGTATCTATCAATCTATGTGCCCCCAACACACCCATAAGAGTGTGAGACCATGAACTCGCGCGCATATGAGCTGAAACATGCCAACAGTGCCACCCGACCACCTCTACTAGCATAAAGGTATGTCGTGGAACATTATCGCACCAAGCCACACATTTGTTGGACCATGCATGAATGTATGTCCGTAGAATGACACTAGATAGCAAATTTCGCTTATAGCCAAGCCAAGTCAAGTCACATGAGCATCAGACCAAACATAAGTCGTGTTTGATCCAAAACAAGTAACCTCAATGAGTATGGCCTTACAACCATAATCCTTGGAACACTATTAACAATAACCTCAATGAGTATGGCCTTACAACCATAATCCTTGGAACAAAAAAAAGATTTTCACAACAGCCGAACGCAATAGCATTTAAGAACACGAAAATGACAATGCCCGTATCAAGAAATAATTAGATGTCGCAACAAATACCAATAATTAAGTCTTTCTGATTCAAGTAAAGAGATGAGAAACAGTGATGTCGCATAATTCAAAGAATCTTTATTTAGAGACTAAAAATATAAATACATTCTACAACTCATACACCGTTGCTGACTGGACCCAATGTGGCATATCGGAACACTACAAGAGCTTCAATTCTTTATTGGAACCTAGGTACCGAAAGCCATGTCAACCGTCAAATGTTGCCAATGTGGACCTTTTTTTATAGATTTCACTTGAGAACTGAGAACCTTTTATGAAAATGAAATTTATAGCATGTGATATGCAGCGCGTACCTCATCTTTGCCCATTGTGCGTACAAAATCCGGCATGTCAAACCTTTGTCCAGCAACCGTGCGGTAAATGTAAAGCTTTTCAACCGGGACGTTTTCTGGAATTGAATTTAAGTTTTCCCGCTCATCAATAACTTCAACATTAAGACCAGGCATCATCCGACCAAGTAACTTGCATGCTCCAAAACTAACACCACAAGAAGACATCCAAAGGGATCGCATTGTCTCCAATTTAGAAGCATTAGCTAACAACGCTTTATCCCCGAAAGGACAGTCCCGTATCTCCAGCTTCCTTAGGCTATCACACCCCGATAAAACATGATGTAATCCTAAATCACTATCACCTGCAAAAGCTATAGAAAGCATGTCTAGCTTCTTGGCATGTTTTCCGATGTATTCGAATACACGATCTGTGAGGAGACCCGACATTGAAAGACGGCGAAGATCTTTGCAATTTTCTACTATGGCTCCGAAACCAGCATCGAGGGGTTCGAATGTGAGGTGATCTGGAGCTCGAGGTTCGAGAATGCATAAGCGGAAGCATGTAAAGTTAGGACGGTTTCTAGCAATGGAAATCAATGCGGTATTTGTCATTTGTCGACAGAAATACAGAACGGAATGAAGTTTTGGGCAACCCTCGGAAACGGAAACAAGGCCTTCTTCAGTTAAAAGCACATTTGCATCAGCAACAAAGGGATCGGAAGGGAATACACGCAGTTCTCTGAGGTCCTTGCAAGACATAGCAAGGGCATTGAGGCCCGTATCCTCGATGTAATCTAATACCTGCAATAACATAGATTGGTCACATTTAATACAAATGTTCACATTAAGAATCAAATAAATGCATTTAAACTTGGTGTGTGTTTAGCGTTGTGTTTTGGAAGTAATTATTTGATATGAAGTAATCAAAATCAGCTGTAAAAGGCATCTCACACGAGGTAGTTACGTGAACGAGTTATTTGACATTTGCAAAATTATGGGTAAGCTTATATCATGAAAGCTTATGGCTATTGCAAAACGCCACTCAAAAAGGGATTTGGCAAACAACTCCTTAGTTATCATAATACAGTGATCTTACGAACACTACCAAAAAGAACTAAAAAACTTTTTGAGGACTAAAATTTGTGTTACCAATAACTTTCGGAAAGTGATTATTTGCAACTTAAAACACAATAGTCAGAAACGCCCCAAGTTATACAAAAAACAGAATAGTATTAAGACATACCAATAGCCGCTGCAACTTATGACAATGGCTAACAATCTTTGTAAGATCGGGACTTTGTGTAGTCGCATAGCTCAAGTTTAGAGAAGTGAGCTGCGAACACACAGAGTAAAAAGCCGGAAGATAAGCTGGAACAACGTCCCAAAACCCTGACAACCCTTGAAGATTCTTGCAAGCTGAAAAAGCATCCGCTAGACTTGAATATACATCTGACCGGATGTCAGCAGAGTAGGATCCAGTACCAAACTCAACCAACTGCGGCGCCCGCTGTAGGAGCATGGACAGCTTCTCAAGGGGTACTGTGCGGTTGAGTCGAAGGGTCTTCAGATTGGGTGAGCGAGCAACCAGACGTTCAAGGGCTGAGAAAGTAACTTCAGATCCCAAGCAAGCCATGTTAAGAGTCTCCAATGAGGTAAAAGAATCAGGGAAGTGGCTGAGCCAATGTCCACTTAGATCCTCCACGTCACACTCTTGCAAATCCAGTACTCTCAAATTTCTGTTTTGAAAATTAGACGGATAAGAAACATTAATACAGAAAAAAAGAACGTGTACAGAATTAAAAGTATACTCAGGACACGTATATGAGAAACACATTTATCATTTAAATAGACAATGCTTTCGAGAACATATAAAATGATTAAAAGAACCTTAAAAACTTTTAATTAAACAAAAACTTCAATCAGTAATGAAACCATACTTCTACAATGCATGCCTCCAATCATAAAAACCTAATTTCAACCTTTTTAGAAACTACATTAACAAAACACTAAAAGTTGTGAGAACATGGTAATACAAGTAGGGAATTTCTAATTTGTGCCAAGGTGGTAGAGGTTTAAGAGGCTTTAAAGGAACTCAAATTACCATATTCATGTTAGTTGACGTTAACAATTTTCTATATTAAATATTTATGATGTTTACCAAAATTATCCATGTTTTATATGGAAACTAAGTTATTTAAAGAAACATTTGTCTTCATTAAACACTTCTAAGCTTGTGCCATCAAAAAGACACATTTTTACCTGCATTGGGGGTTATCAAGATTCAAAGTTTAAGTTTGTAAACACCAAAAAGACACATTTTTAGTACGCATACCGACTTAAACTAGCAAAAGATCACATTTTTTCCGACATTAGGATATCAAGATTCTAACTTTCCATTTCTAGATGCAAACAACACTAACCTAAACATAAAAAGAGCTACACTTTACTCCAAATACAAACATTTTATCGCAAACCATCACTTAAAAAACAACTTTTGTTATCAGGATTCCAAACACCGTCACAAAAACATCAAAAGGTCACATTTTGAATACGCATATCGAATCAAACTAACCTAAACATCTAAAAAAAACATAACTTTACTCTATATACATGCATTAAATACCAAAAATAATAACTTAAACAATCCCAAACACGCTCACCTAAAGGCCAAAACATCACATTTAACGTTCCTATACGCAAATCAAACTAACCTAAACATCACAAAAAACATAACTTTACTCTATATACATGCATTACATACCAAATAATAACTCACCAAAAGGCCAAAACATCGCATTTAACGTTCCTATACTCAAATCAAACCAACCTAAACAACGCAAAAAAACAAAACTTTAAAACAAAATTCAACCTGCAATTCGCGGCAATGGCAGCAAGTCCATCAGTACTAAACCCCTCACACGACGCCAAAACCAAAACCCGAAAATTCTTAAAACTCTTCCCAATAACCTCCAAACAATCATCACTCACCACCATCCTTTTCAACCTAATCTCCTCTAACAAAGGATACCCTTTACTCAATTCGACTACCCACGGATAAAAATACCCTCCCCACCCTTCCGGGACCAAGTTAAAATCCGCGAAATGGGGTTTTCCCTTCAACTCCACGCTTTTCGCCTCGGGAAAACGGTTGATCATTTCGCGAGGGGATACCGCGTAGCAGTTGCCTATGAAGATCCTTTTCCGACACCAACGTTCCATCTCGTACCATGTTTTGCAGACTAGTGAGACTGAGTTTCGGTCCTTTTCGGATTCCAGGAATGAGAACACGTGTTCTAATACTTCTTCTGGGAATGAGTATGCCATTTTTTTTGGTACCAAGGAATGACGGCGCGTGAGATGTGGTGCGTGGGTTTTGGTGGCGCGTGAGGGCGCGTGAAGCTGTTTTTGGTTGTTAAATTTGCATTCTATGGACAAAACGATTTCTCGCCGGAAAAAGTCGCCGGTGAAGTGAAATGAGCGCGTGTAGGCGCGTGATATGGTTTCAGATCGTTAATTCAATATTACCAACGGTCAACTTAGCGCGTGTAGTTGTAGTGTTGAATTTCAAAGCGCGTGCGGCGCGTGAGTAACTCCCTTCCACTGCCAAAACCCACAATACTTCGCCGGAAAGATCTCCGGTGACAGATTCAAGCGCGTGACCGTCAACAGCTACACTTTATATACA
Source organism: Artemisia argyi (assembly GCA_030686995.1). Taxonomy (NCBI): domain Eukaryota; kingdom Viridiplantae; phylum Streptophyta; class Magnoliopsida; order Asterales; family Asteraceae; genus Artemisia; species Artemisia argyi. Next base: position 40,717,168 of record CM060680.1, read on the forward strand.
AAGTTACAAACAATATCTAGTCAAAAGCGCGTGTAGGCGCGTGAGATTGAAAACTTCAACAAAATGAGCTGAAATGAAGTGGGTGAAATGAGGGTGGTGTTTCAGATCTAAAGAGAAATACGACACCGTTTTGAGATCGAAGCAGAAGAACGTTTTTTTTTTTTTTTTTTTTTTTTTTTTTTTTTGGTTTAATAAAAAATGAGGAAGATAAGAAAGATGGTTTTTTTGTTTATAAAAAAATGAAATGTTGTGTTGTATGTGTTTTGATTGATGAGATGATAACGTGTGTATGATGTGAGTTTAAATATGTGGACTTTTTTGTCTTTTTCACCTTTGGTTTTCTGGTACACCTTATTAGCCCTCTAGCTTTGCTTTTTATATAGTAGTAGTACTTACTTCCATAGCAACTCTATGCTTTAAGTCATACAATTTAAAAAAAAAAATACCATGGTGGCCTAGTAGGTGTCGACTGAACTTTCAAAGAGCAGCAGGGCCGTCTTTCAGGGTGTGTAAGGTGAGCGATTGTTCAGGGCATCAAAATTTGTCTCATTAATAATTATATGTATGTGTACACATATTTTTCACGAAAAAAAAAATTTTAATGAGAAAATATCTTAAATGAGTAATATGTTACAACGTTTAGATACTAATTCATTATATCTTATAAACGGTGAAACTTTATATATAACATTTCTTATTTAAAGGCTTCATTATTTAATTTCGTCCAGGGCTTTCAAAAATTTCATAGGTTCATAGGACGCCCTAGAGCAGCCTCAAAATAACGTACTCACAAAACATAAACATTTTTTCTAATAAAATTATTATAATATATCATCAAAAATACCTCACTCACTCATGAGAGGAAAAACGCTCACCAACCCAACCACATTCGACTCAATAACATGGCTATAGCATTTGAGCCGATGCACTTCCCTATGTCATAGGGCAAAAAAAATTACCTATAACAATGCCATATGATACTGCACCACTTGCTTAGCTTTAAGTCATATATTTGTTTGAATGGTTACTTAATAAATCATCTAAAAGGTTAATTCTTTTCTCTATTGGTGTCGACCGACCGTTTATAAGGAAGGGCCTCAAATAATGCATTTTTGTTTCTACAGAACAAAAGGAGTTGAGATTGACCACAAGATCTATTTCTTCAAAAGCTCTTCATTTCTGAGACCCGCAAAGACGTTTGTATTGAAAGGACAAACGCCTAAAAGCTGGCTCTAAAATACCACATGTGATATTTGAACTTAGACATCCACTAAGTTTCAAGCCCCAACACTAGGCCATATCTTTTAGAGTTAAAAACTTTTAACAATAACCTAAACGTATGTATCTAATTGAATCATCGTTTTATTTATTTAGAGTAAAAAACTATTTTTGGTATGATTTGATACAATCACATTCTAATCAATATTAGATTACTTTTTTTTATGTTTAACTAAACATCGTCAAGTAGGATTTATATTGGTTTTGAGCTCGTGTAGATGTCAACTCTAAACCAGTAGCTTGTTGATCTTGAAATTACACTATGAGCATTGGCGGAGGATTTCAAAGGCTAGAAGGGGTGCTCCCCCCCCCCCCCCCCCCCCCCCTAAATTTTTGCTCACAATTAGCAATTTATATGGATATAAGGATTTATAAAAGTATTTACATTGCATGCTATCTTAAAAACTTGGCACAAATACATGGCTAATTAGAAAAGTCAAATTTAATATAAAAAGAAACATGCCTGGTCACATTTTTTTTCACTTGGTCTTATCGTATTTGGTTTCTATTCTTTTCTCTAGGAAATTAGTTTCATTTATAATAATTTGACTAGATGTGAATATATAAAGCTTGTAAGAGTTTAAGAAAATTGTTATCAATTGATACTAATTTGTTTATGCAGTATTTATAGTTTACTAGTCTTGTTTCTCGTTTTTGTCTTTTATATAAGAATGTTACACTTTATTCTCGAAATTTTTTGGCCCTCCCAATCAAGACGGTCAAGTTCCGTCACTGACTATGAGGTATGATTTTAAATAATGCAAAACTCTGAGTTAAGTGGAAGCCTAGAACTAGAAGTTTGTGTTTGATATTGTTTTTATTGAACATCTTGTTAGATTATGGACATTATTTTAGTAGTCGTATGTTAGGATCGAACTTGAGATCACGGGATTGCACACAATACGTATAAAGAGAAAAAGTAATAATTATTTATAAAATGTTATAATTAATTATTAAACACAAAATAAATAATAATAATTAGTATTATTGATTAATGACTAATTATTTATTAAACGAAGATTAGGAAAGTAATACTAGACAAAACATGGAAACAAGAGAAGGTTCCGGATACCCCTTTGGGGTTCTATGGCCGATCGGTATAAGGGGGTACCACCTCCTTATGTGCCTTGAGCTTCAAGTTTTGTATAGTATATAAGCAAACCCAAGATGTAGGTTTTTCTCATAACTTGTACACACACATCTTAGTGTTTTCTCTCCTCTTTTCTTTTCTTGGTCGATTCATCAAAACCAAACCCTTAGGGTTTCGATTTTTATGATCTAAAACAATTCTTGTGTTTATTACTTGCATAAACTTTTTCTTGAATTAGTACGTGTGTACAAGAACGTGAATCAAATACACTATTGTTTGATTCTTGGATTGAATTACAAAAAGGTAAAGGGTAATTCTTATAATCCTTATAAACCCTAATTAGGGTTCTTGGTTCCGGATGATTGCTTTGATTCTTGTTCGGGCTAGAATCACAAAGGTATGTTTACTATTTAATTATTGATTAATTAATTACATGTTATTCGATCTTATTATAATTGCTTCCGCTATGCTCACTTTGATGTACTTGGTTTATTTATATGAATGTCATGATATAATAATTCCAACAGTGGCATCTAGAGTCGTTATAATGTGTAATTAATTATCAAAACGCATAAAAATTGGATCTTGATTCGTTTAGTTACATGTTTTTAGGGTTTATTTGTTAGATTCCTAACCCTAAAATATTATATAGGTCGATTGACCTTATTAGGGTTTTAGGGTTTATGGTTTTTAATTTTTTAATATGATTAGAAACCCTAAAACGTCATGTAATTGTTATGCGTTTTAGTAAACGATCTTGGTGCAATATGTTAATTGTTAAGCTAAATCCATGAAAAAGTGCATATTTGCATGGATTTTTATATTGTGTGATAATTTAAATAGTTTAAATTGTTTATATAAATTAATGGTTAAGTTATATCGAAACATGTAAATTTATTAATAAATGTCGAATTGGGGAAGACTCCAATATTAAGTAATCAATTATGTGCTATGTGGTATTTATTTAATTTTGGCTTACGCAATCGATTTATCGATGTATGTGGCTCTTTTTCCAAGAAGAAGAAAACCCTAATTGAATTAATACGTAATACACCTAGTTATGATTATTAATAGGACTTTTGAATAAGATTTGCATGTGACTACATGTTTTATACATATTTAATTGTTATGATTATGTATATTTGTTTATTTAGTTGTTTTATTTTTTATTGTATATTACTTGTTTTTGTTTATTTATTGTGTTAGACATGTTTATAAACGAAAAGGGTAATTTTTGAATAGAAAAATAATATGGACTAAATAATGACGAAATTGTTTTGGTTTTTAAGAGTTTAGATTTTAAAGGATTGGTTGATTGATGTTTTTGTACGTAATGGTTAAATAGGCTCGACCGAAGTTTACACACTATAAGATGGGTATAAGGATGGCAACGCATTAAATTGTGGCCTTAGAGAGACAACATTCTGTCTTAACGCTCGTTTGTGTGTAAATTAGACTTATCGAACAACCATTACATGTACATTGTCATCTTAAGGGTGAATAATCCACAATTCCACAATGATTATCCGAAACACTAAGCTTTCGGGCTTATGCAAAAGTACGATATAGTGGACGATAATTGATGGTTATTCTTTAATTGGTGAACCCGATACCTCAATCAAAACTTTGTTATTTTACTCTTAGCTAATTGGTAATAAAAATGTTTTGTAAAACCAATGTTATGAAGTTGGATGCATGCTTCTTCATACATTATTTTGATCACATCAAAATATTAATACCCTTATAAAATTAAGTCAAATGCCATCTAATTAAGAACACTTGAAGTTGTAATTTACGTCATGTGAGAACTTGGCGAGATTGCAATGGAGAGGTAAATTTCATAAATTCATTGCTAGCAGATCAACTGATGTGATGGATTTGTGAGTTTGCAGTTTTTAAGTTAGATGACTTAAATTGAGTAGGAAGTGAGATCTTGGACTCAAGGCATTAAGATGGGGATGAAACATGCTTACAATACAAAAGTTTTGTGATTGTAAATCCCATAAATCTAGGAATTGCAATATGATATTGGCAATTATTGTACGACAATTACCTTGTTGAATACTATCATTACTAGCAGATCAACTGATGTAATGGTACTATGTCAATTAGGATCCTAGCTTTAAGAAAATACTACGGTTTATATGAATATTTACCAATGGGTATTTTATTTTCTTAAAGATCTAATTATTGAAAATACTGAAATTGAATTTTGTAATTCGTTTTAATGTATTAATGCAACGTTCAAACCGTAAACGTATTTTGGGCTTTGGTAAATTGATCTAGTTCTGTTTTCAAACAAATGTTTGATTAAGAAATATTTACTTAAAAGACAAAAGAAGTCTCCTTTCTATGAAGGAAGAGTGAGACACAATCCTATTCCTTTTCATGAATGAGAAAGGATAATAGGAATATTAGATATGTCTAAATTCTAATATAACTCATAGCAAATTTTTAATGGTTAAGAAAATTGCGAATATTTTTCATAGAGATTTTATCATCCTCATTCAGTGATCAAGTTCTTAGTAACAAATATGATATTTGGTTAACAGAAAATTATGTATGACATTTTATGAGTTATTATAATTAGAAGCTAGACTAATTACTGCAAAATGTTTAAAGACAAACTAGTTGTTTTTACGATTTTAAAGGTGCTACATACATTGTAGGATGGTAGACCTATTAAGGAAGAAATTGCATGCCCAATTTTCAAGTTAATAGCATTTGGTGGATAGTCCATCATTTACGTAGTAGAATACACTTTTAGTACATAAGTAATTATTACGTATGGACATTCAAAGGTGTAGGAAAGTTAAAAGCACACTATTTGCTTTCACTGGATAGGAAACATTTACAATGTTGTCAAATTCAGTGGGAGTATTGTGTACTTATCACTGAATAAGGAATTATTGTAATGATCTTTAATTCAGTGGGAGTTACAAGCTTTGATATCTTGGTAGCTAAAGATAATTATTTTCCAAGTGTAGACACTCATACTTTTAAGGATAGTCTTGTACGTTTCCCTACTAGACATTGTTGTTTTACATATACTTGTTATGCTAAAATTGATGACACAATCATATTGAACACATAAAAAAATGCATGGCATGTAGTTTATCAACTATATGAGGTTGTTTCATGCACAAGTGGGAGAAATGTTATCTTTAATGTGTGCAAGAAACAACTCATAAAGATATGATTTAATGGATTCTCTTGACTATAAGGTAAGAGAATAATGTTCTAATATTAATTCTAGAAACACTTGGTGTTACAATTTATGTTATGTGAGAGCTTAGCTAGATTGCAACAACAAGGTGAATTTCATATTTCATTACTAGCAGATCAACTGATGTAATTGAATTATGAGAATTTGTAGTTTCTAAATTAGAATAATGTTCTGATATGAATTATACTAGGCTAATTCAAGAAACACTTGGTGTTACAATTTATGTTATGTGAGAGCTTAGCTAGATAGCAACAACAAGGTGAATTTCATATTTCATTACTAGCAGATCAACTGATGTAATTGAATTATGAGAATTTGCAGTTTCTAAATTAGATACCTATTAGAACATGTGTCAATATGATAACAAGACTATTTTAATTTATAGATTTATGAATTCATGGAATGACATAAATTAATTAAGTAATCTAATGCTATTTCAATCTGAATATTTATGTGTTCTTGGAATGACATAAATAAATGAAGAAATAATGTTATTTACATTATTGTGAAGTAATATATAACTTGAAATTACTATTGAAACCAAAAGATGGTGTTCATAATTACTTTAGTTAAACATGTTTATGTTTCATTGTAAAGATATAAACATAAAGTCTTTTAATTGTTACATGACTTATAATAAAGTAAGACGTTATCTTGTTGTGTGTTTTAGTTAAAACATATACATAAAGTTATTAAATTGTTAAATGACTTATAACGTATAGTGGGATTATAACAGTTTATGTTTTTCTTGTAAAGACATGGACATGAAGTAACTTTGTAAAAAGTACTTGTGTTATAAGGCATGTAATTGGCTTGAAAATACTATTATACCATTAAAATGACTTAGTTGGTAAATAGACAAGTCAAGAGGAATATGGTTATCTTAAATATTGTTAGATTGTTTTACAATATTAATAATAATGAAATACCAAATGTTTATGGTATGTTCAGTTAGGAAAATCAAACTCTTGTTATATTGTTTGATTAAAGATAACTATGACTTCTTTTCTTCTAAAAGTTTTCAAGGATAGAATGTTGAGTATGACTTGGACATATTTAATAAAACTCCAACATAGAAGATTAATAAGACATTATCATATGATGGAATGTGATGAATCACATTAAGTCTTAAATTGAAGTTTCAAATTTGTTTAACTGCTTATGAAGAGGTTATTAACAAAATTAAGTTAGGAACTGTCAATATGTATTTGTAATATCCCAAAAGAAAATATTGTATTATTGCTTAATTTGCTAAGTATTTAAAGATAGTCTTTAAATTGCTAAAAGCAAGTGGGAGTTTTGATCTTTAAATGATAAAATTACAAGATACATAATCTTCTAAAATACACTAGTAAATATCATGATGAAGTTTGACATTTGAATGTTAAATCTCAACATGATAATAAAGGTTGACATTTAAATGTTAAATATCAAGATGATGGAATTATCATTCATAGAATAACAATATATCTCAGATATTTGATGAATATACTGAGGGTTATGATTTACAGGATTATTGTAAACCTGATAATCATTATGATACATTACCAAATATGAAATTGGGTAAAGTATACATGATATGAATGATTAAGATGATGTCCATAAAGATAATCAATTTAAGAAACTTGGTTTATCTTAATATTTAGACTAGAAAATTAAGATGAGTTTCTTCAAAGATTAAGTAATCTTTGTGGTTTAAATCTTTGTATAGAAATCATATGGACAATGTTGTACACGTATTTAATGTATGTTTTATGAAAATATTATTAATCACATTTAAGCAATTAACTGTGATTGAATATTCTATTCTAAACACATTAAATATATAAAGATTATGATTGTCATTGACAATGGAATATCAAAACTCTTTCTTGAGAGATTACTTGAGCGAAGATGATAAGTAATCAAAAGAAGTTTATGAATTCAAATAAATCTTTGAAAGTGTACATGGTGCAATAATCCATGGATGGATAAATGCATGCATCTAGAAGATTACTCTTATGTTTAATTATTAAATTCATGTTTTGATTTATAATTGAAATAAGATAATTTCTAAGTATTCCTAAAAGCTAGTGGGAGTATTATGTTTAATTTCTTAAATCATATATGTTGTAGAACATATGAAAAGTAATATTCCATATAAGTAAATGTTAAGTCTTAGAATGGAATGAAATTTTACTTGTAAGATTTAGGAAATAAGACAAATAACCTTGAAATCAATGTTTATTGTTGAAACATGTGCGGTAAATAAATCTAATATAACATGATATATTATTTAGAAAGTCTAAATAGATATGTATGACATGAATAAAATCTAAGTATGACTCATAGATTTTTCATGAACATCATGTTTTGTTTTAGCATGCTTGATTACAAGATGATTTGGCAATATTAATATCTAAATAAAAAGTTATTAGATAACTTGTATAATATTCTAACAAGAATATGTTTGATTATAGAATTACATCCTAAATCTGGAACAGCTTCCAAATTCTATAGATGAACAATTTTTCAATTGTTGTAAAAATTGTCATAGCCAACAAACTTGAAATTTTGAAGGGCATCAAACATTACAAAATAGATATTATGGTTTACGGAAAGTTTTAATAGCATATTGTTGTTTGCATACAATGATGCTAATGAAATTGAGATGACACTCAATGCTAGTTATGGTAAGGATTTCATCCTTGGCTATTACTAGTTATGCTTACTAAAAGCATAGTTGCATTATACATTAAAAGAATAAGAATACTTTAAACTTTAAAATGTTTGGGAGTTTGATTATCATAAATTGGTGGTTAAGGATGTCACACATTTTATGAAATATTATATGGCATTGTCAAAATAGTTGAGTATGCACATACAAGAACTTCACTAGTTGAATTCTTGAAATAAGTATTCTTAAAATTCTGATAGATCAAAGTTGGATGATTTATGTTTTGTCAACAAGTAGGAATATCATTACTTGAGACATAATTCATCAACAAGATTTTCATGCATTGATCTATTTAGTATTTGGATAAGGGATGTTAATCAATTATTATAATAAATTTAAATACATGGTATGTTTAATTTATAATAAATTGTATCTTATATTTGTATGTTTAATCCATGAATAAATGTTATTTTAAATTGTCCGTTGTCAGTTAATAATATGGGAATATTATTAAATCAAGACAAATCTGAAGGTTGGTATAATATACTTAAAGTATATTGATGCGTAGTCATGCCATTTCAGATGATATTCAATGATACCGAATATAGGACTTATCCCAACTACATGATGTTACTTTATGGATTATGTTATTGAGTAAATCATGAGAAGTTATCCTCAGACTTGAGATGCAAGATAAGTGTCATGAATGTAGTACATTTTTGTGGAACAACTTAACGCTATACGTAACTGGTAGTCATAAGGGTTGTTTTCGGAAATGTTACAAAGTTTGTGGGTTTTGCTTGTATTCAAGATAGAATTTGTTCCTTCAAATTTATTTTTGGAGTTTAATACTGCTGGGCCCCTCGTAGGGTTGGTAAGATGCATGTGCGACCGCACCAATATCTCCCCTGAATATGTTCAGAAGATTTGGTAATCTTGATCAATCATAAACAACGAGAAACAGAATGGTTAATTAAGGAATGACTTTAATCCATATCCTTATTAACATGGTATTAGAAACAAAAGGATAATAATAATGAGAAATCATTAAAAGGTTTTTCCAGGAGCCTTACTCGAGATCGTACTAGAGGCATCGGCGTGTTGCAAGACGCTAACCGATGTGATTACACTATTAAAATATGTCCAAGTGGGAGCTGTTAGATTATGGACATTATTTTAGTAGTCGTATGTTAGGATCGAACTTGAGATCACGGAATTGCACACAATACGTATGAAGAGAAAAAGTAATAATTATTTATAAAATGTTATAATTAATTATTAAACACAAAATAAATAATAATAATTAGTATTATTGATTAATGACTAATTATTTATTAAACGAAGATTAGGAAAGTAATACTAGACAAAACATGGAAACAAGAGAATGTTCCGGATACCCCTTTGGGGTTCTATGGCCGATCGGCATAAGGGGGTACCACCTCTTTATGTGCCTTGAGCTCCAAGTTTTGTATAATATATAAGCAAACCCAAGATGTAGGTTTTTCTCATAACTTGTACACACACATCTTGGTGTTTTCTCTCCTCTTTTCTTTTCTTGGTCGATTCATCAAAACCAAACCCTTAGGGTTTCGATTCTTATGATCTAAAACAATTCTTGTGTTTATTACTTGCATAAACTTTTTCTTGAATTAGTACGTGTGTACAAGAACGTGAATCAAATACACTATTGTTTGATTCTTGGATTGAATTACAAAAAGGTAAGGGGTAATTCTTATAATCCTTATAAACCTTAATTAGGGTTCTTGGTTCCGGAAGATTGCTTTGATTTTTGTTCGGGCTAGAATCACAAAGGTATGTTTACTATTTAATTATTGATTAATTAATTACATGTTATTCGATCTTATTATAATTGCTTCCGCTATGCTCACTTTGATGTATTTGGTTTATTTATATGAATGTCATGATATAATAATTCCAACACATCTGTTTAGTGGAGGTAAAAAAATGTAAAAGAGTGTTGAAATGTGTTGTATTTTTTTCCTTTAACTAGTCATACAAATGTAAAAAATGAAAACTTGAGTAATGTTATGAAACAAAAGCCCGACCAAAAGGTATCACATATTATATAGTTACGACGGATCTTAATTTTAGGTATCATTTTCTATTCTAAAGGCTTTGTTTTTTTGTTTTCTTAAGTACATAAACTAGTAAATGGAGAAGGTTTTTCTCTATCCATTATTTCTAGATAAGATGCACGTGACCTCACTAAGTTAATACGGGACCGTTTCTGACCTTTCTCTAACCACCTCTAAATGTACACACCTAGTAAGGTTTGAACGTTAAACCCTTGTAACTAAACTAATGATTTTACCACTAAGCCATTTAATGGTATTTTTTAGTACAAAGTGTTGTATTTCACTATTTCATTTTGGTGAAAGGGTCTAATGACATTGATGGAGTTATGGAGGTGTTTGGGGTTTGGTTTGGCAAGGTCAAGTCCATTGAAAAACAATTAGTCACTAACATTCTTAATGACCATGATGTATGCATCTTTCTAGATATGGATTACATATGCAACGCATGGTTACATAAATAATAGTATACCAACTATGCTTACGTACAAGGAGGTTAACAAAATGGTGGGTGAGTCAACGAAGATATACTCCACTTTTATAGTTGTGTTTGTTTCGGCTTATACATGGGCTTATTAGCTTATATGAGTTCGGCTTATATAACATAAGCCACAATTTTGTGGCTCATTTTGACACTTATGGGCTTATATAACTAATATAAGCCCATAAGTGTCAAAATGAGCCACAAAATTGTAGCTTATCTTATATAACCCGAACACGGCATATACGGAGTATAAGCTTAAACAAACAACCCCTTAGTAGTAATATTGAGACTTAGTTATGGATGTTTATAATAGTTTAGAGTAAATTACACCATTCGTCCTTGTAGTTTGCTCCAAATCGCTACCGTAGTCCCTGATCTTTTTTTTTTTTTTTTTGCTTTTTTGATCCTTATGGTTTACATATTGCACGTTGTCCGTCCTTATCGCTAACTGTCATTATATTCTTCTTTAGGAGACAATCCTCAACTGGCAACGTTAGTCCATTAACCAAACGATCGTTTGCAACGTTAGTCATTTATACTAACGACCGTTACTAATTAACTCAAATTTTGGTTTTCTTAAAAAAATTCTTTTCTACATGGTTTTTATCGTTTTCATACATTTTCTTAGTTTTTGTCCGTTTTTATAAGTTTTCGTCCGTCTTTATACGTTTTCATCTGTTTTTTTACGTTTTCATTCATTTTTATACGTTTTCTTACGTTGTCATACTGTTTCATCCGTCTTTATACGTTTTTGTCTGTTTTTCCCCGTTTCACGCGTTTTCTTATGTTTTCTTCCGTTTTTATACGTTTTTGTCCGTTTTTATAATTTTTTTCTGTCTTTATACGTTTTCATCTGTTTTTCTTACGTTTTCATGCGTTTTTAAACGTTTCTGTTCCTCTTTATACGTTTTCGTTTATTTTTCTTACGTTTTCATACGGTTTTATCCGTTTTTATACCTTTTCTTACGTTTTCATACAGTTTATCTGTTTTTATCTGTTTCTATACGTGTTCCTCCTATTTTTACACTTTTGTCCGTTTTTCTTACTTTTTCATCTGTTCGTATACGCTTTCATCCATTTTTATACGTTTTCATCCTTTTATATACGTTTTCATCTATTTTATAATTTTTCTTGCGTTTTATTCGTTTTTATCTGTTTTCATATGTTTTTATACATTTTCATCCATTTTATACGTTTTCATCTGTTTTTAGACATATACAAACGGACAAAAATGTGTAAAACGTACAAAAATGTAAGAAATGTATAGAAACATAAGAAAACGGGTGAAAACATAAGAAAACGAGCGAAAACGTATAAAAACGGATGAAAACATATGAAATACGGAGGAAAACGTATAAATAAAAAAACGTAGAAAAACGGATAAAACATATGACAACGTAAGAAAACGTATAAAAACGGATAAAAACGCATGAAAACGTAAGAAAAACAGATGAAAACGTATAAAGACAGACAAAAAAGTATAAAATGGACAAAAACGTATAAAAATGGACGAAAACGTAAGAAAACGCATGAAACGGGGAAAAACAAACAAAAACGTATAAAGACGGATAAAACAGTATGACAACGTATGAAAACGTATAAAAACGAATGAAAACGTAAAAAAAATAGATGAAAACGTATAAAGACGGACGAAAACATATAAAAACAGACGAAAACTAAGAAAATGCATGAAAACGCGCGAAAACAATAAAAACCGCGTAGAAAATAATTTTTTTAAGAAAACCAAAATTTGAGTTAATTAGTAACGGTCGTTAGTATAAAGGACTAACATTGCAAACGATCGTTTGGTTAATGGACTAACGTTGCCACTTGACGATTGTCTCCTAACGGAGAATATAACGACAGTTAGCGATAAGGACTGACAACGTGCAATATGTAAACCATAAGGATCAAAAAAGCAAAAAAAATATATCAAGGACTACGGTAGTGATTTGGAGCAAACCAGAGGGACGAACGGTGTAATTTACTCAATAGTTTATATATGTTTAAAAAGATTGGGTATATGCCTTGCCCTTAATTTATCACTTATCAACACGTGCAGACTTGGGGAGTTTTTGATAATGCACGGGAGCCGTATGATTACTTTTGCGTAGTGTTGCGTAGTGTAAAATTATGTCAAATATATTGATCTTTCTAAAATGAACATGATCTTTAAAATTTTGGTTACAATTTTTGATATTTTTTATAAAATTAACGTGATGACTCTAGGTCTTGGGTATCTATATATGGTTCAATTTGTATAATGTTTCTTTTGTATTGTTATGGGTGGTGGCACATTTGGGCGTCTGCACCAACCATTCTCACAAAAACGCAAACTAGAAAATTATTTTTCTATTAATAGAATACGAGAAAATTATAACCTTATGGGAAACTAGATCGTAACGGATAAGATTTTTCCTAGTAGTGAGTGTTTTACTCAGATATATGAAATTTTATCGGATATCTTGTGACTATGTCCGATCTTTATGCTGGGCACATTTAATATATGTATCTAGTGACACTAGAACATGGAATCTCTTGTGAGGACATTAAGATGTATGTCGACTACTTAATTTTGATGGTAGTTAGATGAAGTTAAAAACTTGTATTTGTCTCTAATACATCACAAATTGACTATATGTCCAATCAAAAGATTTTATAGATATTACTTTGTTAAATGGATGGAAATGAGGCATAAAAATATCAAAACTTGTGGAATGAAATTAAGGCTGAAAAGAGGTTTGAATGAGAATATATTGAAAAGTAAGGAAGATAATGGCCAAAGACCAAAAAGTGGTGGTCTTTTTCAGAGATTTTAATCCTCTAAAATGTTGTTAATCATAACATGCGATAAGTGCAATAAAAGTAAACTACAGTAGTATTTGAGTTCATTGGGTTCTCGCATTTAACATGTGTATATATACGTACGAGGCAAGAAGTCATAAGTTTATCTCACTTTACAATGTTATTGTGCACGGAGCGGGACCAAGGTTTATGTCTCACAGGATCATGATGGAATTTTGGTTAAAAAAATCTCGAATTTTCTTAAATGCACTCGGTTAAAAAGTTTTATGTTTTATTTTTCGTTTAGTTAGTACATTAATATGTGAAATTAAACTTAATTGGTCATGATTCCACCATTATTCTTATAAAATGGTAAGGTAAAACGGCAAACGAACACATGTTTTTTATTTAGATTATTCAAAAAATCAATGTAATGTACGCAATATAATCAAGATATTTCTGTGATTATTTTCGTCCCTTCCTTTACACTGTGTTCTTGAGTTGGTTTATGGGGAGAAAAGAAATGATTGAGGAAGGAAGATGGTCAAAGGTGTGTTCTTGAGTTTTTTTTTTGGAAAGAAAGTGGGGAGAAAAGAAGTGATGAGGAATGATTGTGTGTGTGGTTTTTGTTAAAATCATCTTCCGCCCAGATCTGGGCAGAAGAGAAGTGATCTTGTATGTTTTCTTTTCTTCTTTGCTTCTTTTCTTTTCTTTTCTTTTAATGATCAGCTCAAGAACAGACTGTTAGCGACCATCAAAAGTTATGTACCTATTTATTTGAACATCACATTGCCTAACTAATAGGTCAATTTAGTGGTGGTTACAATAGATATGATATGCCATAATATTAAGTATGCTCTCAAATATATTTTATATAAAATTAGCGTTATTAATATTTCAGAAGAATCTAAACATCGACTCTTTTTAAAGCCTTTATATAAAGGTTTCATTGAACGACAAACTTTATTTTATATAATAAAGTACATGATGATACACATGTAAGGTTTTATCGCGTTTGGTAACATATAAATATCATAGGACTAAATTAATGTTTTACAAGTAGAACCCAAAAATTTTATAATGACAAGACGTAAGAATAGATGATTCGATTTAATTTGTGTTGTTTCATTTTGAATTCATCTTTAAGACGCTATACGCTCCATCATATCAATGCAATTTAATCTTTTTGGTAGACAAAGTAGACAGATTATTACTCAACTTAATAAATCGACAAATTTAAGAAGGTTGTTACATTTAAGAAAAATGATTTTGTTTACCAAACTATAGGCCATAACGGGAATATAAAAATATTACGTTTAAAGTTGAAAACATATCATATTGTGTTGTTTGAATATAATGCCTTATAAGGCTACCCATAATGGTAACCACAACAGCTCTCTAACAATTTCGTTACCACTTAGTGAATAGAAAGACCGAAAACACCACCAAAAACATATTACTTAAACACAAATATACACAACAAAAATCATTTAATAAAAACACCTCACACACAAACCCTCAAACGACTCGATTTTATTTTCGACTGAGCTATTCCTTTTGGCATAAAGGACGCGTCGGGTGAGGGGAGGTGTAAGGCGGAGAACGCATCTTTGTTGAAGGTCGACCATGTTGGACGACCGACCATTTAGGCCACGGTCTAATGAACTTTAACCCAAGTTTAGTTTCATATGTGTGATGATAAATAGTATAGTACCCACACTATTTTGTACTTGAATGATATTTACGAGTAGATCTTGATATAAAATGTCATTATACTATCGTAGCTAAACTGAACTTGAAGTATCCATGGAAAAAGCGTCCAAGTTTTGTTAGTTACAAATGAAAGAATAGGAGAATTGCAACAGACTACAAATGAATCCTTAAAATCTTTACAAAAACAATACACCTAAAATTTATGTATCCGAATCACAAAGAACATCTCGAACCATCAAACTCGCGGTATTCATCTGAAACCAAATAGAGCAACTAGCATGATCTTGTCTACATGTAACATGACAAACCATGATCCTTTACAGAAATGGCGGTTTACAAATGGCAAGAGTAAACAACAACAAACGCCTATCATATCTAAGTCTGTGTATCGACATCCCGAGCTCCTATTCTAGATTTCTAGCATCTGATTCACGCCCATCTTACATCTAAGTTTGTGTATCGACATCCCGAGCTCCTATTCTAGATTTCTAGCATCTGATTCACGCCCATCTTACACTCGTTGCCTCTTTATTTAAAGTAAGCTATAGATTCTATGGATTAGTTTTCAACTTTGAGCAAAAACTTTAAAAAAACGTGTTTAGTTCATGAAAGTTGACACTAGTCCTTCTTTGGTTGTAACTTTTATGGTCTCTGTATACGACATAAATCACACATGGTGTCGTTCGTACAGTTGTCCCTAGAGAGAAAATGTGTCTACGTAATTTCATTAAGGCTCGCTGACACGTAGCACCATTGTAGTTTGTGGGTTCATTACTAGAGATTAAGGAAAATCGATAGTACCAAAAGACGTTACACAAAACGTGCTGTAAATGTAAGCATGCCTGACAATTAGTACAAGTAAGCAAATAAATACTAGCAGAGATGTTTTAATGACCCAAACAACCCATAATTCAGGACTTGCGACATGGAATTTGGACAACGTCCCAAGAGTTAAGAGACTGGCAATGTAGGGATACAGATACCAGAACCAGCCATTGATAAGCCAGTGTGGACCATCAGCAATACCATTAAGAGTATGATTTAGTAAAAACAGTGGCAGTGTGCAGAGAGTATATATGCCGAGTGGGAATAATAATTGTGGGTGGTGAGTAAATTCAAGTAAATAAAGATTAAATGATGAGGGTGTTGAAGTATCAAAGAGAATATGAATGATGATCATGATGATGATCATAAATTCTTAAAGTACTGTACATCATCAACCAACAAAAAGAGCTTTTAAATTTACTAAAAGTAAAGTAAAGTAAAGTAACTCCCAATACCGTCTTCCACGGGCTATGGGTCCCAATACCGTCTTCCACGGTGTATGGGGGAGGTTGAGACGTAGACAACCATACCCCTACCTAAGGTAGAGAGGTTGCTTCCGGTTCTACTTAAAGTAGAGAAGGACCTCCGGCCTTTTGTAGGGAGTGAGGATCGAACCCTTGACCTCTAGGTTAAGAGGCAAGGGGTTTTCCAACTGATCCAACCCTACTTTTAAATTTACTGGTGTGATTTTATTTACATTGTGTCTTTTCTGCTACAATGACTTGTACATTGCTCTAGGTATGGGAATCTTTGCTCGAGAAAAAGGCGACAGCCTTAAATTTAGGTAAAATCCTTTATACAACGTAACTGTCCATAGTAAAACAATACCGAGTAAAACTTGAAGATTTTACAGCTTGAAGTTGCGATTATCAGTTTTGGACCATATGCAAAACTATTCTACGAAACTTGAGTAGTAAGATAAAAGCAATCTAATTCACAAGTAATTCTCTCCTATACAATTAAGATGCCCCCGCATGAAGAATCACATGTCACTAAAGATTGTCTGTTTCATTATTTGGCATAGGATAGTAATCAAAGGTATCTAAATGATTATAAGCAAAGTGGATTTCAAGTTGACTCAGTTCACCTTTCAATGAAACATGTATTGTAAATGATTGTCTATGTAAATTCACCCAAAGTTGACCATAATTCAAAAAGATTTGAACTTGATCACTCATACCTCATGCAGATAACTATTACGAGTATTCTTTTCTGGTAAACATAGTTTTCAACCTTTTCCCATACCCCT
Source organism: Artemisia argyi (assembly GCA_030686995.1). Taxonomy (NCBI): domain Eukaryota; kingdom Viridiplantae; phylum Streptophyta; class Magnoliopsida; order Asterales; family Asteraceae; genus Artemisia; species Artemisia argyi. Next base: position 40,734,566 of record CM060680.1, read on the forward strand.
CCCTAGTTGGATTGGGTATGTTGTTGTTGTTGTATAGTTTTCGACCTTTTAACCGACTTTAGAGTTGTTTGCACTCAACGGAAATTAATTATTTTTTCTTCACTAAGGCCTGGGCTGATTCAATTGTTTACAGTCTATATTAAGTTCACCAATAGCCAGGTTTTAGCAGCAACAGAAGTACAAAACTTGTACTAGAAATTATTTTTCTTCTGAGTTCTGATTAAGAGATTAAAGGTAAGGTAAAACGTTTTACCCTAGTAGTAAAACACCCAAAGTTGACCATAATTCAAAAAGATCTGAACTTAATTACAGTGGTCCCAAGTAAGAAAAAAGGGAGATAAAACTTACAATGCTTGTCTGCTTTCCAAAGGCAGGCTAGATTTATCAGGTGAGTGTGATGAGGAAAAACTTGTGGACATAATCAAACACCTTGGAATCTATGGCATTAAGATGGTCCCTCTTTCTTCTGAGTCCCACTGTGTGTTTGTCTCTGTGTAAAGTAACCAATTCCTGTAACCACCTTCAAATGAATCCAAGGATAAAAATAATAATGACTATACCTTTGATCTTAGCTTCTTTTTTATCTACTCATCTGCATTTCCCAATTGTTGTTGTGCATTGGTTTCGGAAAGCAGTCCCTCTACCTTCGGATAAGATTATAACTATCTACAGCCTATGTACCTCCCCCATACCCTGCCCCGCAAGTCCTCTACATCTTACCTCACTCATACCCTGACATGGCCGGGATTAAGTAATGTGATTGTTGTTGTGCAATGTTTGCTTGTACCTGAAATGAGATGATATGAGTTTCATAGTTAATATTATCAACAGTAAAAAGCTGCACTACTGGTACTACTGGCAGATTTATTGTCTCAAAGGAGATTCTAAACTTTGCAGTAAACACTCTCAAGTGAAACTTTTTTAACAGTGGGAGAATATAGAACGAGAGCTTAAAACACCTAGTGCAACAAAAAACACAAAATGTCATTCACCGCATCAAGGACTGAAAGGACTACAACACTTGTTAAATCATGTCTCTGTGCCGAATGACTATGAACAGCCAAGTAAGTTGGACACGAGCCTGGACTCGAGGAAGATGAGTCGTTATCTTCTATGAAAAAAAAATCCTAAACTTTTTGTCTTTAGCACTCGTACAATGATGAATTGTAAAATGATGGTTAATACAAGGATTTGATTATGGAGACAACCAATATCTAGAAATTTGTATCTCATACAAATGCTGAGTCTATCAGGATAATGGCAAATAATGTGAAAGTACAGTTTGATCTAAATAGATCAAGAAAGTTTAAGAATACAAGGAGAAGTATGCCGACTATAAGAAATGAGCCTCAAATAATTCCGACATGCATCTTCTTATGCTCTAGAGTGCATGGCAGCTACTCGTCATCACTGCAATCAACAAGAGATAAAATTATTTCAGATATAATCAAGAAATGTTCAGAAACCTACTGCGGATAAAATATTACTTAATAAACAAGAAATTTGAGTTGAGATATTTATTATATGTGGCAACTTGTTACTACTAAGCAATGCATACAGATATAACAAAGTCTTGAATGTCGAACCTTTGGCGAGTTTTGAATATTTATTGAGCAGATATAAGTAAGTTATGTGTTGAACACGAAAAAAATGATATTACTCGAGTTTTGTACAATTATAATACAAATATTTTAATTAACTGATCTAGATGGTTGTAGGAAATTAGGAATTAGAAAATCACAATTAGACAAATTTTGACCCATTTGAGCCGTTTCATTTCTTATTTTCTTAATATATATTTTTATTTAACCTGATGGAGATTAAAATACGACCAAAATTACATATTCAGATATAAATAGGCCGAAATTGGCACGCCCAGATATCTACAGGATACCTGAATAAATCTTTGAATCACTTAGATACTGCTAATAAATCTTTGAAAATATTCAAGGGGGCTCGTATGAGAGTTTACCTCTCATATTCAGAGCATGACCATTCAATTCATGCGGAAAATTTTTTATTTGCCGCATCTTGATCCATAGTATATATATAACCTGGCATATCGGACCTCGGCCCAGCAACAGAGCGATATATGTAAAGCTTCTCAACAAGACAGCTATCCTGGCTTAAATTTAAATTACGGCCTTCATCTATAACTTCAACATTAAGCATAGGCATCTTCTGACCTAGCAACTTGCACGCTCCAATACTAACTGCGCACGATGACATCCAAAGGGATCGCATTGTCTCCAATTTGGAGACATTAGCTAATAGAGCCTTATCACCAAATGGGCAATCTCGAATCTCCAGCTTATTGAGGCTGTCACACCCAGATAGCACATGATGTAGGCCTAGATCACTATTCCCAGCAAAGGCTACAGAAAGCATCTCTAATCTCTTGGCACGTGTCCCGATGTACTCAAATACACGATCTGTAAGGAGACCAGATAATGAAAGGCGCCGAAGTTCTTTGCAGTGCTTTACTATGGCTCCAAAACCTTCATCAAGTGGTTCAAGTGTTAAGTAATCAGGAGCTCTAGGTTCGATAATGCATAGGCGGAAACAAGTTAGGTTCGGACGGTTTTTAGCAATGGCAAACAATGCAGAATTTGACATCTGCCGACAGAAATATAGGACAGACTGGAGCTTTGGGCAACCCTCCGAAACCGAAACAAGGCCTTGTTCTGTCAAGGTTACATTTGCTTCTGCAAAATACGGGTCGGAAGGGAACACCCTCAGTTCTCGTAGGTCCTTGCAGGACAAAGCAAGGGCATTTAGGCCACTGTCTTCAACATGATCAAGTACCTGCAATCACAGATTTTATTAGTTATAAAGGAATGATGATATTAAAGGAACATGATATAAATACCAAAAAGAGTTTCAAGAAACAAAATGGAATACATGACCATATGCTAGCATACTTGATCTTAAATGATAATAAAGTACATGACCATAGGTTGCAAAACAAGAAAACCCCCAATCGTGTGCGTAATTATTACCAAGTTGTGAGTTGTTATGGTAAAATAGAATGACCGCAAGATTATGTCATCGTCAATCAATGATTTTAGCTAATTAAGAGAGCAATATAACTAATTAGCAGGTTTGTGTCAACAATACATGCATTATTGATCACATGCATGAGATTGGTCACAACTATGCCAAAAAAAACAAAAAAAACGTACCCATAGACGCTGCAGATTAGGACATTGACCAATGACCTTGATCATTTCAGAGCTTCTAATAGTGGCATAACTCAGGTTCAACGAAGTCAGCCTAGAACAATTGGAATAGAAGGCTGAAAGATATGATGAATCCACATCCCAAAATCCAGACAGTCCCGTCAGTTTCTGGCAGCCTAAGAAAGCCTTGGATAGACCCAAATACACATCAGAACGTATTCCTGAGGTATAGGCACCTGTACCCAACTCAACCAGCTGTGGGGCCCGGCGCAGTAGGGTAGAGAGCTTTCCAAGGGGTACAGCACGATTGAGTCGAAGAATTTTCAAGTTGGGTGAGCGAGCAACCAAGTCTTCGAGGGCCGTGAAGCTGACCTCAGAACCCATGCAGGAGATGTTAAGAGACTCTAATGAGGTAAACGTGGCAGGGAAGTGGCTTAGCCAATGCCCACTTAAATCCATCACTTCACTCTCCCGCAAGTCTAATTCTCGCAAGTTTCTGCAATGTAACACAGAAGATAGGAACGTGTTAATACATAATTTAACTACATATATGCAAATAAGACATGCGCTTCGAATGCCAAGTTCTGTTCTATACAATAAGTACAGCGATATTTCACGTTATCCTTTCATTAAACTAGTTGGCATAACCAAACAAAATGAGCTAATTGGCTTCATTTAAGTTACCAAAGCTATTTTAATATGAATCCAACATTCCAATAATAAAGAAATCAATCAGATGCACAAAACAGCTATATAAAATATGAGTTCCAGCAACCACAAATTTCAAAAACGACCACAATATTTCAGCAAAGAAACCATAGTTATTGTATGAAAATGAACTGCTATTTAGAACAAAACTTCCGGGATGAAATGATGAATCGACAAGATTCAAATCCACTTAACATAACCAAAGACTAATGTAGTCAAGAACCAATCTAAATAAAATATTTTAAGAGAGGTAAAAAGAGTAAAATACAACCTCGGAAAAAGCAAAAACAACATTCCGTATGCATTATGAGCTATAGTATTTGTAGTTGTGATAATCAAATATGAGTTTTTCGATTGTTTGGAAGTCTATTTTAAAGGTTTACTGTTTACAAGCACTATGACCCGTTAAACCATCAGAATATGTTTTGCTGCAGCAGCTACTCAAAAACTCGTTAACCAAAACAGATTCATGACCGCTAAACAATTAGATAATCAGAAACAGTTTCACCATACCCAAACAATAGAAACCAACTATATGCTACCTAAAAACTAAAAAAGCAAATAGCAATCACTTTTAAAACGAACAATGTTAGTGATCAACATTTCCCTGATTACCAGCCTTAGATTTTAACTCTAATCGCTAGCTCGTTTAAATAACACCTGTAATAACTTAAATCCAACAAAATTTACCTGCAATTAGCGGCAATGGCAGCAAGTCCATCCGTACTAAACCCCTCACACGACGACAACACCAAAACCTTAAACTTCTTAAAAGCCGTCGAGATCAATTCCAAACTCTCATCAGTAATCACCATCCTCTTTAGCCTAATCTCCTCTAACCAAGGGTACGCCTTAGCCATTTCATCAATCCAAGAACAAGCATACCCTCCCCAACCTTCCGGCACCAAATTAAAATCCGCAAAATGCGGTTTCCCTTTCAAGTGGACCGACCTCACCTCCGGAAACCTCTTAATCACCATCCCAGGACTCACAGCATAACAATTCCCAACGAAAATCCTCCTGCGGCTACACCTCTCGATCTCGTACCACGACTTACACACCAGTGAAACCGCATTCCGCTCCTTATCAGTCGTTATGAATGAGAATACATGCTCCAAAACTTCCTCAGGTAACGAGTACACCATACTTCACCAACAACACTTACCTAAACAATCTCGCCTGAAAATGATATTTTACCATCAATACTTACAATCAATCCATCAACATTATATATAAGCACAGCACATGTACAATGTATCACGAAAAAAGGCCGTTGACCGAAAAGCAGAATTTACGGTCAACATTTACAGTTTAAACAGAGATAGATAAACTCCAGCACATATATGACGTATCGCTGTCCAATTTAACAGAATAGCGCCATAAAATAAAACATAGTTAACAGATAACCAGATTATATACTTTATGATCTATTAAGGGGGTGTTTGTTTAAGCTTGTATACGGCTTATTAGCTTTATACGTGCTCGGCTTATATAACATAAGCCACGATTTTGTGGCTTATTTTGACACTTATCTCGGCTTATATAACATAAGCCACAATTTTGTGGCTTATTTTGATACTTATGGATAAGTGTCAAAATAAGCCACAACATTGTGGCTTATGTTATATAAGCCGAACACGTATAAGTTAATAAGCCATATATAAGCTTAAACAAACACCCCCTAAAGTAACACAAGAAATAACATATAAATCTGTTAGATTAACGGCGTTAAGTAACACTAGAAATAAATAATCCAATCTAGACACTTTTATTTCCACACTTTTAAAAAGTGCCTCAAATTTTATTAGTAGTTTATTAACACTTAATAATGCGTAAAAATTAGTTACATTAATAAACTCGCGAAAAAATGTAAAACAATAGATTTTCACACTTATAATTATATAAAATTAAAAATAAAAATAAATAATAAATAAATAAATAATCACACTTCATGTATCACCTACAGCAAATATAATAAGCTAACGCCGTTAACATAAATAATTCACATTTAAGCAGTAACCTACAAATCTATTAAACTAACGCCGTTAACAATATAATGAATACCAGTAGTAAAAGTAATAACGCCGTTAACTAACGATAAAATGAATGTATAATACTTACAAAGTTAGCGGAAAATGGTGAATAGAGTAACGGTGACGTGTGAGTTAGGTTGAGATCTGACGGAAAGATAACGGCGTTAGTGGTGAGCTGAGAGTGATGTGGTTTATTTCTTTCTTTTGTGTTGAGTTTGTAGGTAGATGTTTTTCTTTTCTTTTTAGATTCGTGCTTCTGAAAAGTTTTTTACTTTTTGGTTGATGTATGTATGTATCCACGTAGTATTTGTAAATAATTTTTTATATTTTGAGAGATTCCCAAAATGGTCCAATGATCTAGTTTCTAATGAAAAAAATATATATTTTTCTCAAAATATAACAAGGTGACTAGGACTAAGATCTTCGTTGTTATTAGATTTGATTCAATTGTTCAAATTAAAAGAAATTCTTTTGATTTAGTCATTTGATCAAATTGGATGTCTTATAATTACACAACTTGACTCAAGTTGTATAACATAACTTGAGATGATTTTGGTCCAAGTGACTAAACGGGTGTTTCTTTTTTCATTTTTTCTCACTTAGAGTATGTTTGGTGAAATGGGCTGGGGCTGGGGTTGGGGTTAAGACTTATATTATAAGCCAAAATTAAATTTTGTATTTTTATAAACTTGTTTGGCAAATGGGCTGGGGTTGGGGCTTATTATTGCAAAATTACTAAAAAAGACATAATTAAATGAGTTTTTGTATATGTTAGATATTTTCGTGGGTAAATAAGTAATTTATTCTTCAAAAGCCCCGGGCTTAAGGTTTTAGCATCTTTTATGGGGCTAAAGTTTTTAGCCGGCTTATTTTATAAGCTCTTCCATAAGCCCCATGACAAACGAGACTTATTTAATTAGCCGGCTTATTTTAAAAGCGCAAGCCTCCATAAGCCTCATGAAAGCCCTCCCCAAACATAGCCTTAGTGTGAGTGGGCCAATCTCTTATTCTCCTTTAATGAGGACTTCTAAAAACTCTCTTTTAAACAAGTGGTTGACAACTTGATATAGACAAAGGCGCACATCACTTAGAGCATGTTTGGTAAGGGTTATCAGCGTGAGGAAAGAGAAAAATAATCAAAAGAAAAAATGTGTTTTATCTTTACTACTTATAAAGCAAAAATGGTCAAAGGGGAATATGGAATTATGAAAAGTTGAACTTTCGGTCAATCCCGATTTTACCCCTGCGAAATTTATGGCAGCTGGAAATTAACATTGAAACTGATATTCATATTAATGGAAATAATAGCTGGAAATTAATGGTGAAAACACACACACAAGACTCGCATCTCACCCTCTCCACAAAAATACACACACAAACACTCTAATCTCACCCTCTCATCTATTCCACTATCACTACCACCTCACGATGCCGCCGCCGCCAAGAAAACCCCACGACGAGGTACCAAGACCCATGACCACCATGGGTAATCGGTTTTTTTTTTTAATATAAATCTATGCATATTTACATTTTTGCTTTGGGTAATCGGTTTGATTTAATTGCGATTAATTTTAATCTTTATTTGAAATTAGGGTTTTGTTAATTTGGATAAGGCTGATGGGAAGAAAGTTGCTCTTGATCTTAAGGAGGTTGTTCACCTTGTTAAGGTTTGTGTTTTTTTATCATTCGTTTTTTGGTATTGTGTTGGAGGTTATTTGATTATTGCACTTGCGAGTAGATAGTTAGAAAACGATTTGGAAAATGTGATTGTGTGTGTTTCTTTATAGGCAAAACGTAGCTTTTTGAAAAATAAATCTAAATACTCCTTAGGTAATGCTAATAGAACTTGATGTTGAAAATGATGAACAAATTATCTTGAATGATGATTTGGACTAATGATGTTTGAGCGAAAGTAGTTGTAATCAAATCTATGGGACTTTGGTCTTTAGTGTGTAGTTGTGTACCACAAGTTGTCTTTATAAATTATTAAATAACATGTATAAAGATGCACATGTATATCCCCAACTTTAAGTGCCATAGATTTTTATATCGAGTGATGTATATCGGAAAGGATTCACTTGCATCTATTTTATGTTTATTGAATGACGACTGATGTGGTTTATTGTATGTTATTTGCAAAATTTTGATGATAAAATTCATATCAGCTATTACATGGTTCAACAACGGACAATGCAAGTTCAATTTTGGATTGATTTGTTGCTTTTTTCAGGTTCATTATCTGAAATGTTGTTAACCCAGTCATGAAAAATGCACAAATGAGGAAGCTGATATGCTTTGGACCAGGTTCACACTAGACTGAGTTGCTAGCAGTGAACCCTCCATTACATGTTCGGTATACATCTTTATCACTATAGATCATTGTGCGTGATTTTATACTATTTTTGTTTAGAATAAATGGATTGTAGTGTAACAAAAGTTACATATATACTTGCTTATATCAGTTGTATAAAGTATAAACAACCATGAATATAGAAATATTTTACGTGTCTTCCAACTATTTATCATGTTCAGTTATGGGCTAAAATTAAGTTGTTGTGGTGAGCATACTTTTTGGAGCCATGTAATAATCATATATATGAAATATGCATATTCCTAAAGTTGACTGGTTATGTGTTACCAGATCTGCAAGAGCTGCAGGAAAGGAAGTGTTTGATTTAATTGACATAAACTATGCTATATGTTATGATTCAAAAGGAAAGACGCTTGAAGATACAAAATTTGTCACTTTTGAGAAAATAGAGGAGTAGTTTAGTGCTACTGTCTGTCGCATTGGTGAAGGAGAAACTAAGGTGTTATACTTTTGCATATAGTAAACATTTGTAGTTGTGATTGTTACAATTTGGTTGCTTGGGCCTAGGGGTTGTATGTGCCATACTTGATTCTAGCGTAATTCAGGTGTCGAAACTTGGAAAGCTGAAGTATAAAAATGAAAATTGCACTGTACAAGATGTGAAAGTTCATGATCTTCTACAAATGTTTCTAGCCATGAATGACGAGGTAAGAATTAGGATATTCATGGATTATTAAAGATCTTTATTATTTCAATTGCTTATGAATTTGATACTTATTCCAGGTCCGCGTAATAATTGTTAATTAGTAGATATACTACATAATATGTGGACTCTTTCACATATGCCTTCGCATAACCAGGTGGGGTCAGATTTGCTGAAATGTCTATGCAGTTTTGTTATTTGAGTTCTCATTGTTTTCATATTTGTTTACCATGTACACCTTCATTGCAATTCAAACGCTACATGTCTATGCGCCTCTCGCAAAGCTACTTGGAGCTGCTGCCATCGCCGGAATTTGCGCCGTCGCCACCACCGAGACCCACCACGTCCGAGTCTAACCACCACAGCAACCCCACTACCGGAACCTCTATAAACGAGTTTATCATATTTTGAGGTTTGTTTTTTTAGTTTTGAATTTTTTTTATATAGATTTATGTATTTAGTTTTGAAGTTTTTTTTAAATCTATGTTGCTATCGCATTTTTTCAGCTGTTGTTTTAGACGAAATATCTCTGCGTTGCCGGAATTTGCATAGCAGCCGACAGAGGGTGTTGCTGCAACTTAAAAATCATATCTTGGTGAGGCCTTTTTGGTAGGATGGTAACTATGTTTAAATATTTCGTAATGAGTATTTTATTAAGTCGTACCCGTTTTAGGATTGGTGTCTACTATGCTAGCTATTAATGTTTTTTTAGGATTTTAGGATTGGTGTCTACTATGCTAGCTATTAATTAATCTGTATGAGATTATTTGTTTAGCATTTTAGGATTGGTGTCTACTAAGCTAGCTATTAATTCATTTGTATGGGTTTCATGGTTTGCTCTGGTTTGCCATATAAAGATGTCAGTACAATTAGCCAAATTTGTGACCATAAAATTATTACAAAGAAAATGCACACGGTTTTGTAAACTAGGCAACTTAGAAGGCTATTTTACTGCTTATTTGTTTTTGTAATACTTTGCATGTCTTAATAACACATTAAATTGAAGTTTAGTATCAGCATGTATGTCGACCCTTCCCTTTCCGATTGATTCAGTTACACATTTCATTTTTTGTATATTTCATGGCAGGCATTTGATGAAGCCATCTCCGAGTTAGATACTTTGGGTGAATATTCATACAAAGACAACACGTTGATCATGCAACTTCTAAGGGGACTCTAATGCAACTTTATTTAATACTTGGTACACCTATAGATGTACCCTAACAAAACTACAAACTAAAGTACGCAGATCATAACTTGAAGGTTAGCAACGGATTTAAAAAAAAATAAGTATGTGATTTATTTTAGTAAACGAATCTTCATTTCTGAAACTAAATAAAATGTAAATGCAGGTGCTTTTACTACTAAATGGAAGTATGATTAGCATGATTCTATTCCAGTGGCAAATGAAAAGTTGAGTGCCTATTCAGGATGCATCTGAGTGGAAGGAACTCACCCACATACTTCATGAGTTTTTTAACCACCGAAGCTGGTAGTTTGCTTATGAACTTAACTATGTATTTGGAATCCAAATTATATTACAAAGACCAAAGATAACAGCTCAAAGTGTGGTTGGATTAGAGGCGGATTTTGTGAATTGTATCAAACTTAGAATTGGTGGTGATGTTCGTGAATGGTCCCAAGGTACTTTCTTTCATTGGAAATAGCCTCACATTCTTTTATAAAAGACTCAAGAATATGTCTTACATATTATGTACTTTAGTCATATTGAAATCACCTTTAAGTTATAAGAGTTGTACTTTTAGTGTTGCAATTGACATTTCTTGATTTAATTTCTTGGTTATTTTGATAGTTAGAATCGGATAATTTTGAGTTTGTTTTTCAGACACTTGCTTCACCAACTCAGAGGTGTGATTTGTTGCAACAACTATTTGTTGACGTGGCTCTAGAAGTTGAAGATCAACCTTGAGGTAAAAACACTCGCTACTATTGGTTTGTTTACTATTTTACTCAAAATGGAAAGATTTCTTAGTTTACATGTATGTGTGTATTCCTGTAACAAATTTGACAAATGAAGCTGTAACAACCCCTCCCACATTGGTATGATAACATACAGTTGCGCCCCTTATTATAAGCATCAATTTGGAAACTACTACTATACTATCCTTCCACCATGTTTTTCGGTTGTAACCGCTAGGTTATTAATGAACTAAATATAACAAGCGGTCACGTAATTGTTAGCGATTAAATATACATCTATTTGCAATCTGATATCCTTAAGAGTGATGTATATGTGCTGCATGTACTTATTGATAACCGTTGTAGTTGCAATATAATTTTAAGCATAAAGGGTTATAAGCTAAATAAGATTTGTGATACTCTTACCAGCAGGAACTTGGTGACTAATCGATATCGTAACGCAAAAGAGGAGCAACACTTGACCAGGCCAATTTCTGAGGAAACCAGTTCAAGGGAACACGCAAAACAATGATAGGTAAAGGCATTGCTAGACATGCTAAAGAAAATTTTAACAGCGAATGGATTCATACCAAATCTTTTAGGTGATTGAATTGTAGTCTATTTACGCAATGTTAAATTTTGAATTCCTAATAAATTTAACATGCCATGGTAAATTTTATAATAGTTAGTCACAATATACATATCTGAGACATTGTGACCAGGTTTGCAACCATTGATGATCGTCTTGGCGTGTCACACCACGTGGTTTTATATTTCGTGAATGAAGTTTAGCACCAAACTAAAATGATGCTCTTAAGTTTTAAATTAGTAGATACTTTGTATTATTTTAATTACATTTTGATATTTTCACTTTCTATTTTGAACGTTACACAAAACAATTACTAGAATATCGCTTATCGTTAATTATATGTCGCTAGGAATTTCCGTTGCTATGCACGGGTACTCGCCTAGTAGAGAATAATGTAATAAACCATTGCCCAAAAGTGGGTAATGGGCCAATTACCCAATGAATTAAGGTGAATGATTTTATTTCTCTTTTCTTTTCCTTACCATTATCATTGTTTTTCCTTTTCCTTTTTCTGAGTTTGAACCAAGCACACCTTTAATTTAGTAAACACTCCTTAACTGACTTTGCGACTTTATTGATATTTTGACGCATGACATATTTTTAATTTTAAAAGTACTAATGATTGGTGGGATGTCTTTTATGCGATTGACGGCTATTAAACTTTTGTGTGTGACCAAATTTTATCTTTTTCTACCAAAGCAAAATGAATGGGAGGTGATTTGCACACTCTTCAAATTGATTGGCACACTCTAAATTAGAGTGTTAACATTTATAGCCTCACATTTTTGACATATTTTCACTATGTGAGGATATAAATGTCAATAAACAATAATTTAGAGTGTCTCAATTAATTAAAGGAGTGTGTAAATCACCTCCCAAAATGAAAATCAAACTTTTAAAAAAAAAAACAAAATTTAGCCACACAAAACGACAATAAATGTCAGTCGCACAAAATATGTAAAGTCAAATCAGTTTAGTTGTAGCTTACACAACGGGCTGGGAGTGATAACTCAAGTTAACACCAAAATACCCGCCACGTCAGCGTCACATCATTTTAACACCAAATAACATAACACCAAAAAACATCAGGTAATCATAACACCAAATAATATCACATTTTGGGACCAATTTTTTTTTAAATTACAATTTACAAATTCTACCCCTTAACTAATATTTCATTCATTAAAAATCATTAACTAATATTTCATTCATTAAACTAATATACAAATATCATTGAAACAAAAAAAAAATACAAAACTATCACTAAATGTTTAACCAAACTATAACTGTTAACCAAAATACAATGTTGTGTTGGTCAAATAGTATCCAACCTAACCCATACCCACATTATTAACTATTAAATGTTAATCAATATTGGAAAGGTTAATGTGAGAACTTTCTTAAAGTTGTAAAAATGAGAACTATTCTAAAATACCATTAAAGCATTGATACTTAACCATTTTAGCAAAGATGTATCAAAATATTATATATTAATACAAGTTAACATTAAATCGACTAATAACAAACTAATATATGAGAAACAGAATACTGATACACAATTAAAATTTTGATACATATATATTAAAACCTCAAAAAACTAATTTCCTAGCTCCGTTGTAACGCACGTTGTTGTAGCAACATAAAACACAACGCTGCATCAACGCGAGTGAGGTGGGAGCAGGGGTGAGCAAACGACCCGAACGGACCGGACCGACCGAGACCAGTCCGATCCTTGGTCTAGGCTTTTTGGCTAATTCGGTCGTCGGTCCGGTCCGGTCCGGTCCGACCAAAAAAACCGAAAATCTTGCCTTTTTGGACCGAACCAGACCGACCATATTCGGTCTCGGTCTCGGTCCCGGTTTTTACCTTAATTCGGTATTGGTTTTTGGCGGTCCGGTCACGAACCGATGCTCATCCTTAGGTAGGAGTGAGGATAATGCCATAACAGCGTTAATATTTATCCACATCGGACGATTTTGTGTTGATACGGTATCATTCCCTTCGCTCTAACAACTACTTATATTTTATTACTAAAAAATGAGACACATGTTAAAATACTAGTGAAGTTGCATAGTTAGTTAGTCGCATAATCTGTTTTGAGAAATGACTTTTTTTTACCGTAAAGTGGATCATTGTTTCAAATTTGAGTCATTCAAGGTTTTTATTTTTTTATTTATTTTTCTTTTCTCTTGTATTTATGGTTATTTGGAATTACATTTTAAAAAACATGTTATACATTTCTAAAATATTACTCCATCTCAAAATTATCTTAAAATTATCGTCACATTACTACTTTAAAATATTTTGTTGTGAGTGTCATGGTGATGATAGTCAGAGTTATATGATAACTATATTTTAGGTCTTTCTGTTTTTCACGTGTTTAATAGAAGGATCGGGGTGTTTAGGGTGTAAGGTATCTAGTAAACTAGTTTTTTTTAAAAAAACATTAACTATTGATTAATCGGTTTTTTTAGTACATACAAATAAAAAATTAGCAGGTTAGTTACATATAATAGAAAAATTGCAATAAAGAAGTTAGATATATGCAATAAAAAAATTAAAATTTTTATATATACTATAAAATTTCATGACAAGTTGGATGCATTTTAAAGTAACTATCTTTTTATTAGGCTATCCGCACTACATCTGAAAAAATCGATCGTTGGGGTCGATCGATCGATATTCAATATCGATCGCCCCAATGTGGGACAAGTTTCAAAATCGAGCGCCGGTCAACACAAAACACACATCGATCGGATTTCCAACCGATATTGAAAACACATTCCAAACCAAATTTACCACTTTTCAAAATATGTAACCGTTTGTAGCAAAAAAAAAAAAAAAAAAAAAAAAAAAAAACTGTTTTTCAAAAAAGATTACCACTTTTCGTCCTATAAATACTCACATCAAACCCACTTTCAAACACCCAATTTCAAAAATAATTCATCCAAATTCACATAAAAAAACACACAATGTCAAAGAAAAACACTCCACAATCAAAAATCCGACCATCCCGACTAACCCAAAATGCACCCGACATAAATTTCTCTCCGCAAAACACCTTTGAACTAACCGGCATAACACCACCACAACAAGGGAACATACGCTTTCGTCCACTATCTTTTGAATATCCAATACAATTACCACAAGTCAATCAAAGAGAAAACTTATTTTCCGTTTATCGTCCTTTTGTCCCACCACAACGTGTTAATCATCACGAAGAACCAAGTGAGGCGTACTATCGTCCTAACATGGATTTCTTGCATTGTTCCCAACCGTATCAAGAACATTATTCGATTCGATCTACTAATCTTGATATGAATTTGGATGATCGGGCAGAATTTCAAAACTATGGTTATTCGACCCAACACTATCCAAGCCAAGACCAACCGAGTCAAGATGTTTCGATGGGGCAAGGTTCGGGTCACGGTTCCTACCACGGTTCTTTGCCCGTTGATGACGATGAGTCTGACGAAATCGAAGCTACATCACCAGTCAAGCAAAAGAAGCCTTCGCGACGTGCTACAAAGGCGAAAGGCAAAGCCAAAGCCAAAGCCAAAGAACCCGAACCGGCCAAAAAAATTGAATCATGGTCTAGCAGAGAAGAGGTCGTTCTTTGTAAAGCTTTCATCTTTGTTTCTGAAAATGCAAAAAAAGGAAACACTATGAATCGGCACAAATTTTTGGAGAAAGTGGTAGCCTACTTTTGGAGAGAAACTGGTTGAAACCGAACAATGAATTCGATCATTTCCAAATGGAAGACTAGAATTCGTTGTCAAGTTGCGAATTTTGGTGCTATTGTTTGATAATGTCAAGGGGACACATGGAAGTGGTGAGAATGACCGTGACGATTTGTCCAAAGCTCTTTTGGAGTATCGTGCACGTTACGGTCAAGATTTCACTATGGTGGAGTGTTGGAAAGTTTTGAGGGGGCATGATACCTGGAAGGAAGAGATACCCCTTTTTCAATCGGGTGTTCGAAAGAAAGTGAAGGGTTCAACAACTACGTCGGGGTCAACACAAGGCCCCTCGAATTTTCAAGACTTGGATGATGATGAGAATGAAACGGAGGATGATGCTAGAGAATCACGACCACAAGGTCGTGACAAAGCAAGGAGGAAATCATCCACCTCCCCCTCTCATGAAACATCAAAATCATTCATGAGTGGGCTAATAACGGATTTGTGGAAATCAAGACCGTCAAAGAAGGAAAAAGGTAAAGAGCGTGATGAGTCGTGGAGACAAATCAAGGAACGAGAGCTAGCGATCAAAGAAAAAAAATTGGAATATACACAAAAGCTCTTATGTCAGGAGGAACAAAAGAAACTCTTGAGAAATACCAAACGGGATCAAGAATTGATTTTCTACAACTCGGCTATCGACCCAAATTTGCCCGAACGACAACGAGAGGAACTTATGCGAATTAAAGGGGAAATCAAAGAATGCCGCAACCTAAATTACTAGTTTTTAAATAAGTGTTCGCGTGTTTAATTTTTAGTTGTTTAAGTTTTTTATTTAGTTGTAATGGTTTTTATTTCGTATCGTATCGTTTATGTAATATTTACGTTTTATTAATAAAATTTGTGTTTGTGTTAAAAAATGTTAAAAAAAAAAAAAAAAAAAAAAAAAAAAAAAAAAAAAAAAAAAATGATGCAATATGGTTTACCACTGTGATGAGAGAGATGAATATGAGTTGAAGAGAGAGAAAGCTGAGGTGGCAGCCGGAAAGATGATACAATATGAGTTGCCACTGTTAGAAGCCTTACACTTGCATACTAGCTATTTGGTTTTTATACTACAAATTTTTAATAAAAAAGTTTCATTGCCAAGCATGTTGCATGGATCAGATTAGTCTTAAAAGTATTGGGTTACTTATCACATAAGGTTGTATAATGATAGTTCATGCATGTGAGGTTAAAATGTTAGTGGGGGTACATGTTATAGATATGGTGGTAAGAAACCAACGGTTGACACGTGTACTTTGTGAAAACAGTAGCCGTTGAAAACTGTTTGTCCATATGGTCAAGGCAAAGGCCTCGTGCCTGCTGTTGTTGTCGTAATGCTTTAATGCCTTTTAAGTTCATCAAAGGGGTGTTTAGGTTACTTGTTTAAAATCGTTTGAATGTGGTTTCTATGTCATTTCTGCTAAAGTGCTATGCCAAACACACGTTCAAGTGGTTATTAAAAACATAAATATATTTTCACGATATCGTTGGCGAGTCATTCAGTAAGTATGTCACGTTACGTAATGGTTTGTTTAGACCATGCGGCTAACGACATGGACCCTTCCAAACTCTAAACTTGTGATAACAACTTGTTCTCAATCGGCCAATTTCTTGAATGGGTCTCGTTAAAATGCAAGATTCGTGGTGTTGCTTCCTCGCCGCTTACGAATTTCCATATGAACATTTACCCCGATTCTATGTATGGCTCAACTCAACATGATCACTTATTCACATTTGAGGTTAAAATTGTCCAAAGCAACAACCCATGCTTACAAGTCTATTGACTACTTAAGGGTCATTATTAAAATAAAAATACAACATGCAAGCATGAATGCATAAATTTGTTTGAGTAGATTTATTTGGTACACGTAGTGTTGTCTAAAATTTTCGATTACTTGGGTGATTCGTATGTTAACATATTTTAATATCGGTGGGACCCACAGTGGCAGTGGGGTCGGTAGTGAAAGTAAATAGTGCAAAGTGATGCATCGAAATCATAGCCGTCCATTTTAACTAAATTTTTCACAAACTTCTCTACCCATATTTTACTATTTTCCACAAATAAAACTTACTTATTTCTATCAAAAATCATATTGTAACTTGTTCGCTTTCACATATCATCGATGAAATCAAAGCTTGTGTTGAGAAACTGATTGAGGAGGATATCGTTCGTCAGCAAGTGATGATCGACTTAGTCGTGCAATTTGAGAATGCAAGCACAATTAAAAATGATCTAAGGAAAGCATACGAGAAATGCAATGACATAAAAAAAAAAAAAAAAAAAAAAAAAAAAAAAAAAAAGTGCTTTGATTGAGAATTGTTTAAACGAATAATCTTGAAAAAAATTACGAGATGCATAATTTTCGTTTAGAAAGGTGCCAAAAATACAATAACAAATCAATACTAAATTTGTTTGACTATATGTAAAATATAAATAGGACGAATATGTCTTAGTTTTTGTATAGATTTTTAAATTTCGCATCGTATCGTAATTTGTATTTTATTTCAACATACAAGATTTTTTTATGAATAATTATATGAAGCCAAATGAAATGAGAGATCACAAGACCATACATATCTTTTATTCTTTTTTCTCCACAAAATTTTTCAAAATTTTAACCAAACTAATTTAATTTTAACTTTTATTAGCCAATAGAAAATTTTGATTTTACAATTAAGCACTTTTATTAGTCAATTGAAAAATTCATTTATCCAATTTTATTTTCTCTTAATATATAAGAGATCTCTTATATTGTCATGATTCGGAAAAAGCAGCACATTTTAATATGC
Organism: Artemisia argyi; assembly: GCA_030686995.1. NCBI lineage: Eukaryota > Viridiplantae > Streptophyta > Magnoliopsida > Asterales > Asteraceae > Artemisia > Artemisia argyi. Next base: position 40,752,524 of record CM060680.1, read on the forward strand.
TTAATGTTTTCATTGTATATACTATACTACAGTAAACTCGATAAATTAATACTCGATTATTTAATAAACTCTCTAGGATAATATTTTTTGCCGGTCCCGACTCGGGGATAGGGTGCTAAATTAATAATTCGCTAAAATTATAAGATAATACATTTTTGATAATTTCTTTAGACCCCATATAAAATATAAATTAATAATTCCCCATGAATGATTTATGAAGGTTTCTTGAAAAACGACGCAATTGTCTTTTGTTTTTTGTTGAAATCAATTTCCCCTTGAATCTCGTCTCTAATTTTCCTTAGTATGGTAAGAACTTCTGGTGTTGTTTTCTCATAGCTCAACAAGAAATTGTTCAATGTGATTGCCGCTTTTATAGCTTCGTTTCGCGAAGGGGGTTCCATTGTAGAACTTTCATCATCTTCTTCATCGAAAAGTGTTTGTAAACTAAGTATTCTACTATAAATTAATAAAATATTAATTAATATATAAATTAATAATTATTAATTTATCGATTAATTAATAACTCTTTTAATTAATAAATTTTGGTGGTCCCAAGTGTATTATATTATAGAGTTTCTAGTGTATATAGCTTTCTACCATCTTATGTGTTTTTATTTAAAACCAATGATTAATGTTTTAAAACCTGGTTTTTATCGATCCGGTTTAGTAATTGGTTCAATCAGTTGAATTGTCGGGTTAAACCGATTTTATATTTATGCATACCTTTTTTATATATATTTTTTTTTATTTATTTTTAAATATATATATATATATATATATATATATATATATATATATATATATATATATATATATATATATATATATATATATATATATTGTTGCATGATTGCATGATTTGTCCGACTTTATTCTTACATTTGATTGAATCAATGAAAAAGATTGAGACTCTACCGATAAGTTTTATTTTTAAGTTCTATATCTATAATAATGGAACAAAGATTTATAACAACAATCAACTTATGATTCTAAGTTTCTAAGGTATAACAATCTGTATTAAAACTATATTAGTTGATGTTTGTAAGATAACTTATAACTCTAATTTACCGTTTTACAAAATTTTAACTCACATTAGTTCTCACCACTTTAAGTTGTCAATTTAAAAGTTGATGAAAAAATGCTAGCTTTTTCGATAAAAAGTTATGACCCGGCCAGGTATATCAAAACGGGCCAACTCGAGTTAATGAAAAACCGAGGGTTCAATACGGTTCTCCAACAATCAAAAACCCGGTCACACCTGACCCAGTCTCTGAGCAAGTTGTTGGAGGCTTAGTAAAACTAGTTTATGTTGTGCCGTGCTGTGACAAATATTGATGTACTTACCTTTCAGACTTGTGTACTTGCGATTGTAGCTATCGTTTATATACTATAATATAACTATTGGCCGGTATCGTGTATATCTATTTGGATCATAGCGAGGATATTACTAGGATGTTCGAATGCTTATTCGCTAAGATCCAAAGGAACACATCCTTGTTTTAAATAGAACATATAAAAGGTCATACACAATTTGTTTATTTCGTCTCGGATGTTCGAATGTCTAAGAAATGACTTCCAAAAATGTTTGATGAAATATAAAAAAAAAAAAAAAAAAAAAAATGGTATAAATGTGCATGTAATTTACTATTGGAATTTTCATGTGTGATAGTATATGCTAGAAAACATATTCATTTACTTTCTTAGAAATCATTGTTGTGATAATTGACTAAAGGAAATTTTCGTATCCTTATTGTTACGCAAAATGACACTCTATTCAATTTTAATTATATAGACAGCCTTTTATTTTTTAATTTATTTTTATTGATAATTCTTATTATGAAAAATAAAGAGTATTGTGTAATAAAAAATTATAGATTATTATAAGTTGATCATTATTTTTTAAACTAAGAACTATCAATGTAGTTAGTTTGAAAATTAGATATAAATAGTGTAATTAAAATCGAATAAAAACGGTGGTGTAATTTTGGTTAAACTAGAGAAACGAAACATGTATTTTTTGTTCTTATCATGTTGGCACGTTTGTTTGATGTTTTATTTTACCTTCCACCAAAATAATGCTGAGGCTCACCAAGTTAAAAGAACTACAACGATACAAGTATGAAAATTACAAAGATAAAACCAAATTGGAAATCAGAGTAAAAAATCACAAGATAATGTTTTTTTGTCATCTTTGTCGTCTATTGGGCTTTGGCCTTTGATAGTCGCCAAGTGGTAACCATACCCTTTTTGTCCTTTTCATGTAATTAAATATATTAAAATAACGTACTTCAGTTGTCCTTTATATAAAGTTATAAACCAAGTACCTGGTTGTCAAACATATATGTTTTCATTAATTCATTAATTCATTGGATATTATAAATAAATAATGGCATGATTTATGTTAATTACAGTACTTATATTATAGGTAAGAGTAAATTTCATAAATAGTTTCTAAAGTTTAGCCAAATTGCTGTTTCGTCCAAAACGTTACAAAAGTGCAAGGATCGTTTATGCGGGAAAACCTTTGGTGCTAGTATCGTCCCTGTGAGACGATACTTGCACTAAAAGTTTTCTCCAAAAGGACGATACTTGCACCAAGAGTTTTCTCACAGGGACGATCCTTACACTTTCATAACGTTTGAGATGAAACATGTGATTTGGCCAAACTTAAAGTAAGATTTATGCAATTTAATCTTAGGTAATGTGTTGTTTCTATGTGGATTGTCAACATGCTAAAATTTCATTTCAACTATTTATAATCACTCTTTATAAGTTTATTATTGTTTAACAATAGTTAATAGCTAAATGTGTTGGAAGAAACAAATAGTACCTTGTCAAAAACAAGATTTGATTATCCATTTAAGAGAAAAAAACACATATCTTTCTATCAATTTTTTGGTCCTGTCGATGCCTTTGTTTATAGTGTCATTGCATAACAATCTTACAACTACAAGTTTAAATAATATTTTAATTAATGCATATTTTTTGTGTTAGTCCCAAGCATGGTTTTCCGAGAATCTCTCTTCGCGTGGAGTCATGAATTATCAAATAAGACAAATATTATTATACTTTATAGATATGGCATCCATCTATATTTTTCTTGGGTATGAATCCGATCGTGGAGGAAAATGAAAATGATGAAGAAGTAGTCGAGACGGTTATCTTGGGTATGAATCTTGGAGCTTCTAACATTGATAGGTATGAAACGTCTATTGTGAAGATGATTAGTGAAGAAGGCTTTCAATCAGTTCCTCAATGAATGTTATTTCATGGAACATTAGAGGGTTGGGGTCCGTGGGAAAGAGTTCGTGGGTTCGAAAACTTAAGGTGTCAAATGAGGTCGGTTTTATAATGTTACAGGAAACTCAGTTCCAGTCGTTAGAAGGTGTGGATGTTAGTAGATTATGGGGGTCTGGTGAGTTTGAATTTGAGTATGTCGATGCTACGGGTAGGTCTGGGGGTTTAATTTCCATTTGGAATCCCAAGGTTTTTGTGAAGACGTCGATTTTTAAGAGTAGATCGATGCTTGTGGTCTCGGGTTATATGAAACATGACGGGCAGAAGGTTTCGTATGTCAACGTATATTGTCCGCTTCTGTTGAAAATAGAATCGCGTAACTTTGGTCCCAAGCCATTTAGATTTTTCAACTCATGGCTAAGTAGAGAAGGTTTGGATCAGGTGGTCGAAGATGCTTTGTCATCTTCTAATTTTGATGGGGCGCCTGATGTGAAGTTGTTATCCAAGTTTAGGAAGCTTCGATCGAGTATTCAGGATTGGCATAAGGATCAGTTAGATATTGAAGTTGAGGAGGAAATTGGTCTCAAAGACGAAATCGTGGAAATAGAATTGTTGATGGAAAATCGGGATTTGACGGAAGAAGAAGAGTGGGTTCTTGAAGAGGCTACGAAGCGTTTGAAAGAATTGGAAGCCTATAAGGTTCGGGATTTGGAACAGAAAGCTCGAGTGAAGTGGGCGAAGGAGGGTGATGAAAACTCTCGTTTCTTTCATGGTATTATTAATGCTCGAAGAGTATCTAACTCGATCCCTGGTCTATCCATAAACGGCGAGTGGGTTAAGAAGCCTAAAGAGATTAAAAGGGAGGTGCATCAGTTTTTTAAAGAAAAGTTTGTTGAAGAGATAAAAGATAGGCCTTCGCTTCTCGTTTACGGGTTAAAGACTCTTGATTCGGAAGCAGCGGATGGGCTTGTGGCTCCATTTTTAGAGAAAGAGATCAAGGATGCGGTGTTTGAATGTGGGAGTGATAAAGCCCCGGGTCCCGATGGTTTTAATTTCCGTTTTATTAAGAAGTTTTGGTCTCTTTTTTCAGGTGATTTTCTGGATATTTTTAATAACTTTGCTGAGACGGGGGTCATAAGTAGGGGTGTTGGGTCTTCTTTTATCACTTTGGTGCCTAAAGTGAATGACCCGGTTGACTTGGGGGAGTATCGTCCGATTAATTTGATCGGAGTAGTGAGCAAAGTGATCTCTAAAGTCCTTGCAAACAGGTTGAAAAAGGTGATTGATAGTCTTATCTCGGAGACTCAATCGGCTTTCGTTGCAGGGAGGTATATTCTGGATGGTCCTCTTATTATTAGTGAAGTTTTATCTTTTGCTAGAAGATGTGGGAAGGAGCTATTTATGTTAAAAATTGATTTTGCAAAAGCCTATGATAATGTCAATTGGGCTTTTGTGATATCGGTTATGCGACAAATGAATTTCCCAGAGATTTGGTGTAATTGGACTAAAGGGGTGTTGGAGTCAGCAAGGTCGTCGGTTCTAGTTAATGGTTCTCCGACTTTTGAATTTTCATGTGAGAAGGGTATGAGACAAGGTGATCCTATCTCACCGTTTCTGTTTATCATTGTTATGGAGGCTCTTTCGGGTCTTATAAGGAAGGCGTGTGATGTGGGTTCTTTTAGTGGCATCCGGCTTCCGAATGGAGGCCCTACGCTTTCTCATTTATTATATGCAGAAGACGCGATGGTTATGGGAGAGTGGTCGGATAAAAATTTTGTTACTCTTAGAAGATTGCTTCGAGTGTTTCATTTATGTTCGGGCCTTCGGATTAATATTCAGAAATCTACTCTTTTTGGTGTGGGAAAGAGTACTGATGAGGTTAGTGAGAAGGCGATTGCTATGGGCTGTCGTTCGGGGGTCACTCCATTTTCTTATTTAGGGATCCTTGTTGGTGTTAATATGAGTCGGATAAGTAGTTGGGATCCGGTGTGGAAAGTGTTTAAAACCCGTTTGTCCAAATGGAAATCGAAGGTTCTATCTATTGGTGGTCGGCTGACGCTAATAAAATCGGTGTTGGAAAGTCTGCCTTCTTACTACTTCTCTTTGTTCAAGGCACCTGTTGCGATTATTAATAGACTTGAGTCGTTGATTAAGAAATTTCTATGGGGAGGAGATATGGATGCTAAAAAGGTTCATTGGGTTGGATGGGATATAGTCACTAGACCAAAGAAACAAGGTGGGTTGGGTCTTAGTAAGCTTGGTGAGAGTAACTGCGCCCTCTTGTTAAAATGGCTTTGGCGTTATCGTAAAGAAGATAGCTCTATGTGGAGAAGAGTTATTGATGCGATACATGGGTCTACGAGGAGGTGGGAGACTTACCCGCTTAAGTCTAGGTTCTCGGGGACGTGGACGAAACTTGTTAATAGTGGTTGTCGTCTAAAGGTGGGTGATATGTATGGGGCAAATATGATAAGGGGTCAAGTGGATAATGGGGCCATCATAAAGTTTTGGATTGACCCTTGGATTACTCGGGACCCCTTGAAGGTGTTGTTCCCTGCTTTGTTCCGGTTAGAGCAAGATAAGTGGTGTTTGGTTGTGGATAGGATTGGTGATAATAGTATGGCTGGGGCGATTATGTGGAAGTGGAAGTCGTATCCGAGTTCTGCTCAAGAAGTCCGAGATCTGTTTGATTGTCATCGGATTCTTGTGGACAAGAGATTGGATAATAAAAGAGATACTTGGGCTTGGGATGCTGGTGGGCTGTCTGAGCTTTCAGTTCAGGAGGTGAAGAATTGGTTGCAAAGTGACCGAATGGAAGGTTATCAAATAGATTTTCAATGGTGTAAGTGGGTTCCGTTAAAGTGTAATGTTTTTATGTGGAGGGTGATGTTGGATAGGATTCCCACCAAAGTGGCGTTACGAAGAAGAAACATTAGTCATGGGGATTGTCTCTGTGAGTTTTGTGAGGAGGCTGATGAAAGTGTGGAGCACATCTTTACGGTTTGTAGAGTGGCGAATGGAGTTTGGAATGGGATTGCGAATTGGGTTCTTTTACCATCTATCTATTTATTTTCTGTTAAAGATATTGTTGAAGTGGTTACGAACTCGGGATGATCGAAGAATAAAAAATAGATTTTATACGGCATTTTAATGGTGGCATGTTGGCGGATTTGGAAAGCTAGAAACGAGAAGGTGTTTAACCAGACGACTAGGATTGTGGTCGAGATTGTGTCAGATGTTAAAGCGTTGAGTTATCTTTGGTTTCGTAATAGGGGTAGAAATAGTGTAGTGGATTGGAAGGGTTGGAAGTCTTTCCATTTTGAGGTGATGTAATTGTTGGGTTCGTGGGGTTTTCCGCCTTGGTGATCCCCCGTCCTCTGGTGTTTAATGAAATTTGCTTTTCAAAAAAAAATCTATATTTTTCTTTTTGAGACTATGCATAAGCTATAAAATTCATTCATATGTGTCAAATGAAATATGTGCTTGTTACACTTAAACACTAATCCATATTATTATATTATATAATATATAATGTATTTGGGACTATTCTATAATTAGAAAGGCTTAAAAATTCAGACTTTTACCTACTAATTATGGAAACAACCACCCCTAACAATCACTCCCAACAATTTATAACCACTTCAACAACCACCCCCAACAATTTATGACCACCCCAACAACCACTTTCCACCACCCCACCTCCCTCCTCTTCACCCCAATAATTAGCCCCCGCATCGCGCGGGCACCTTTCTAGTTATTATATAAATCATCCGTTGCTTTATGGAACTGAATTTTGGTCACCCGAGTGAAAACAAAACATTCTAACCGTCGGGAGACAATAGAGTTTTTTAAAGTATTGCATGACCAAATACGCATACAATAATTACAAGTGATACAATAATAAATACAGTTAATTGCATTTTTAGTCCTTATGATTTGGCCAAATTACAGGTTTGGTTCACAAAACTTTGAAAGTGCAGTAATAGTCTCCATTTTAAAGTTTGGGTTGCATTTTGATCCATATTTGTGTGAAATAACCAAATTACTCTTTGTCTTTTTCTGAAGAAGACAAAAGGTATTTTAGTCATTTAACTTTATCCATGGATCAAAAATGCAATCAAAACTTCAAAATGAGAACTATTGCTGCAGTTTTAAAGTTTTGAGGACCAAACCTGCAAATTAACCAAACCACATGGACTAAAAATGCAATTAACTCTGATAAATAAGTACACACCACTTTCACAATCTCACAACACACATACAATCTCTGGAAAGTATCATCCATTATATAAAATCGTTAAACAACATTCGAAAAAAAAAAAAAAAAAAAAAAAATCTGAAAATCGCTAAACAACATTTGCCTTTGAACCGCTGATTTGCGCGAGTACTATGCTAGTATAATCTACATACAATTCATATATATTTTTATTGGGCATGATATGTAAACTATGTTTCGTACGACTCATATTTTGTTTTAGTCATATTATCGATAAACCTAGACAATACGTCAAAAACATCATGGATTTTTTCTTTTCTTGCCGACATAGTTTTCTTACTTTACTATGTCTGTGTTATATACATTTAGACAACTTATGACACACATGACTAGGTAAATTTACAAATGAGTAATTTGATAATTTTCATTGTGGGCCTATATTAGTTATTACTAACAAACGCTATATGTGAGCCACAATCTGCTCTGATTCATCATGACCTAAGTCCAACGTAAGACCCAATGAAACTAAATGGTCCATAAAGTTTGGACCACTGATCCGAATTATGATTTAAAACCTGACCCATATGGACCAAATAGTGACATGATGTGCATCATTTGATCTTAAAATTAACAATACGTAAAAAAGTATGTGACAATGAAATCTTACTACAATACATCCATACGCTTATGATTTTTATTTTTGCCAACTTATGATGGTCGAAAAATCTAGAGACTTTACGGTCATTGTTGTGTACTATTTTTGCTGTTGGATCGTACCAAATAATTTAATGCTCGAAACGTGGTTGATTGTGACTTATTTGAGGGATTCAATACCAATAGAGAAATAACGTTAAGAGGGCGACCAAGCTACTAATAGTAATGGGATTGAATTCAACGTTGTGAATTAGAGTTTTTTTTGTTTGTGTATAGCTTGAAAATTCGCAAACCAGTTTATGTGAGGTAGTTTTCGAATAAGATTAGAATTGAAATACACATAAATAATAAAGTTGTATTCTTGATTTTATTTAATAAACGTTACGTGAAGTTGTATATTTCTCTCTATAACTATTCCAAAAACAGATAAGAGTTTAAGACAGGATTATACATCTTTAACCCAAAAGAGAAAAAAAAAAAAAAAAAAAAAATTAATGATTTTAAATGTACAAGTAATTTGCCACAAGCCCACATCCAAGCCCGGTTCAAAGAAGAATGGGCCTTTATGAACACTATCAACTCACAGGCCCAACTATCCTTAAAATGTTTTAAAGAATAATAAAAGGTCACTTTTCACAATAATGTTTTAATTATGTTGTTACTATAAGCAATTCTATATTACTAATACCTACATTTACCAGGAAACAACCCCTCAAAGCACTGTAGCAAAAAACCGCTCTTGCGCTACAGTGTAAAGTACTCACAACAAATAGTGAAATGTACAGTACTAACGGTCGTTAAGTACTTAACGGCCGTTAACTTTTTTTTTTAAATTCCTCCATTGTCTCAGAGGTTCATTGCAAATTTAGTCCTTATAACTAACGGTCGTTAAATACACTAACTACTTCTTTGCCAAAACATCCCGCGGCAACGCGCGGGTGATCCATCTCGTATATAACATTTCACAAGGACTTCTTCATCCTCAAGTAATCAAAACCCATTGGTCCATGCATAAAAATTATCTTGTGTAAAATAATATTTTTTGGGACAAGCCCATGGCGAGGAGCCTAACATTTGAACGTTACTAGGCTTTCAGGCTCATGAGAAGATAAGTAGTATGTACATATAATAGGTATATAACAACTTCTTTTTAAGGAATATACAAATATTCATGCAACTAGGCTTGAAACATGGTACCTTTTGTAAACAAAAACTGCTCTAATGTAACTATCTACTTTCGTAACATAATGTAATCGTCTATTACTTCCGAACGATGATTTAAAAAAGAAAAACCCTGCAAACACCCCACCGCAACGCGGCGAGTTCCTCTCATTCGTTTTTAATACAAAATACACATATACTCTCAAGTATTTACTTGCTCACATCACATCTCAACATTTAAAAAATTGTACATATTATAGGGTTTCAGTATAATTTTGCTTATTTTATCCATTAACAGTATACTACCTGAAATAACATTATAAACACCTTATATTGTATTCAAATATTTTTTGAATAATGTTCTTAAAAAAGGAAAGTGACTGACACACTTATAAATTTGATTGGGACAATAAATGTACAAACTGTTAAAGCAGTTTATATTTAAAGTAAAATAGTTTACCTAATTTACTAGGTCTGTAACACTTGTGTTATATACATTTAGGTGCAGTTTGGTTGGCTGGTTTAGGATGGGTTTTTGAAATCAAAGTTGAAATCTTTTTTTGTTTTAATCCTGAGATTCAAAATTAATAGGATTTTATTCAAAAATTTGAGAAGTGTTTCAAATACATAGGGGGAGGGTGGGTTTGCATATTTGTGTGGGCCTAAGTGTTAATTTCCTTTGTCTTTTTATTTTGAAAAATAGTTATATTACAGTAATTTTTTAATAATTTTTAATTAATATATAAATTAATTATTATTTATTAAATAATATATTTTCTCACTCTCACTTACTTTAATATTTTTTTTTTCAACATTTAATCAAAATTCATAACCAAATTTAAATCTAAATCCAAATCTTAATCCTAAATCAATCTATGACCCTTAGACAACTTATGACACACATGACTTGGTCAATTAAGAGATGAGTAATTTGATAATTTTCATTGTGGGCCTATATTAGTTATTACTAACAAACGCTTTAAGTGAAACCACAATATATGCTCCAGGGTGTTCACGGATCGAGTAATATCAACCGTAATCGAAAACTGGAATTGAACCGAACTGAAAAAAATCAAATCGAATTCGTAACCGAACCAAATTGACTAAAACTGAACCGAACCATACTAAGGGTGTGTTTGATTAGTACTTAATGAAGTAATTCAGCGCTTACCATCCAAAAATGAATCAGTAAGCGTGTTTGGTAATTTAAAATTTTGCAACTGAACGATAAAATAGACGCTGAGCGATTTTGGGTACTAAAGTAGACAAAATGATTCAGTGGGCTTTGGTTTACCCAAATACCCTTGTTACACCTGTCTCTTAGTGCTCCTATAATCAAATTATCCTAGACTCCTAGTGCTCCTATAATATTAAATACGTAATACTAGTACTATAAAAACTAGGCCAAGTAATTGCCTAGTTATGTGACTGTTAAAATATTTTTTTGGCATCGGTGAGTTTGTGATATAATTACTTTTTTAATTTTTATTATTTGTTCTTTAGACTATAAGTTCTAAGAAATGAACATTATTCATCGAGCACAAGTTTCATTTAAAATTAGTTACAATCGAGGTTAAAATGGTAATTTTTATTTATTCAGAGACAATAGTCAGAACATTTATCAAACAGTTTTTAATTCAGAATCATGATCACTCAGCATCTTTGAATTATTCAGCATATTTGACTCGTTCAGCGCTAAATAATACAGTTTTATCAAACAGCCCCTAAATATCTGATTATCGGTTAAGATAAGAGTTTCACAATAAAAACCGAAAACTGTAATATATATATATATATATATATATATATATATATATATATATATATATATATATATATATATATATATATATATATATATATATATATATATATATAGGGGGACTTTCTTACGAGAACCATTTTATCTGCGAGAACTGAGAGAACCACAAAAAACATGCATGCACGCCTTTTAAAATAAAATAAAAATACATGCAAATCATCAATAATCGTAAGCATCCACCTATGTTCTTCAATATCATTATGAACTCATCATTTTTTTTCACAAAAACATTACCCACGGCCGCAATATTTTCGTTGCACGTCTTATAAGAACATACATGCATACCTTCAAAGAAAAATTTTGTATTTTCAATTTCTTATCAAATTCTTTAGAACAACTATGTTTTTTTAAAAACATATGTGTTGTTTTTAAAACATATGTGCAAAAATACAATTATTGAAGGCGTGCATGTATGTTTTTGGTGGTTCTCTCCGTTCTCGCAGTTAAAATGGTTCTCGTTTGAAAGTTACACTATATATATATATATATATATATATATATATATATATATATATATATATATATATATATATATATATATATATATATATATATATATATATATATATATATCACTAAAAGTATTTTTTAGTAAAAATATAAAATTATTTTAACCTTGAAAAAAAAATTGTGCTAAAAATATGTATAATTAAATGAACAAATAATTAAAATTATGTAATTTGGGTTATTCGGTTCGATTTTCGGTTATAGAGTTTTTATTTTCGGTTATTCGATTCCGTTCGATTTGATGCATAAATAAATTAACCAAACTAACCGAACTAAATAAACCGAATAACCTGATAACCGAACCGAGTAACACCCTCATCTGATTCATGACCTAAGTCCAACGTTAGACCCAATGAAACTAAATGGTCCATAAAGTTTGGACCACTGATCCGAATTATGATTTTAAACCTGACCCGTATGGACCAAATGGTGACATGATGTGTGTTTAATACATCCATAGCTTATGATTTTTGTTTTTGCCAACTTATGATGGTCGAAAATTCTAGAGATTTTAAGGTCATTGTCGTGTACTATTTTTGCTGTTGGATCGTACCAAATAATTTAATGTTCGAAACGTGGTTGATTGTGACTAATTTGGAGGGGAGATGATTTGCACACTCCCAAAAATAATTGGCACACTCAAAATGCGAGTGTGTTGACATTTATACCCTTACAGGATACAGGATAAGAATAAGTCCAAACAATGTGAGGGTATAAATGTCAACACACTCAAAATTTGAGTGTGCCAATCATTTTTGGGAGTGTGCAAATCACTTCCCAATTTGGAGGGATTCAATACAAATAGAGAAATAACGTTGAAAGGGCGACCAATCTACTAAAAGTAATGGGATTGAATTCAACGATGTGAATTAATGATTTTTTGTTCCTGTGTAGCTTGAAAATTTGAAAACGGGTTTATGTGAGTTAGTTTTCGAATAAATAAGATTAGAATTGAAAGAGACAGGAATAATAAAATTGTATTCTTTTTTTTTTTCTTTAATAAACGATACGTGAAATTGTATATTTCTCTCTATAACTATTCCGGAAACAGAGAAGAGCTTAAGACAGGATTATACATCTTTGTAATCCGAACAAAATAAATACATAAATAAATACATAAATAAAAAACTTAAAACTTTAGCGATTTTAAATGTACAAGTAATTTGCCACAAGCCCACATCCAAGCCCGGTTCCAAGAAGAATGGGCCTTTATCAACTATAAGTATTAAAAGGGCGATACACTCACAGGCCCAACAATTCTTAAAATGTTTAAGGGGTTAATTAAAGGTTACTTTTCACAATAACGATTTAATTATGTTGTACTATGAGCAATTTTATACTCCGTACAAAATACACATATATACTATGGAGTATTTACTTGCTCGCATTACATCTCAACATTTAAAAAAAATATACATATCATATGGTTTTTCAATATTTGCTTGACTGTATCCAGCGACAATATACTTCCAAAAATAAAGTTATAAACACCTAAATGTTGTTTTCGATTATTTGTTTGCATTTTTCTATCTTGTTACCCATGGGCTCAAGATGAGAAAGGAATTACATAAAAAGAACTCGTAGACCCACACAAAAAAAATAAAAACTCATAAAAAATATTTTTTTTTGTTAGTTTTGATGTACTTTCAGTGGACTTTTTTCCTTTTTATTATTTGCAACATGGCACAAAATAGAAAAACACTATTTGTTTAATCAAGTTTTTAAAAAGGGAAAATTCCCAGTTCACCTCACAAGACTCACCCTTTGTACCTCACAGTTTTTTTTCTTCTTAAAATGCCCCAGAAGCGTAAATCGCTTGAAAAATTTGGGCGGAATAAGTGAACATGTGACACTTGTCCCTAGTGGTGTCCTCACCATGTACTTTTATGGTACATGGTACCATATGTAATTCTTGGGCGAATAGGCTCACATAACTTGGGCGACTTCAAACTTTTTGTCTTTTTATGAAAAAGTATGGTTTTTTTTTATTGATGTATAGTACAAATAACTTGGGCGAATGGGTCTCACTTAACTTTAATTTTGGGTGACTGATTAGGTGTGTAGTACAAACCTTTTTTTATACACTTTAATCTTTATACACAAATACACACTTTTATTGAAAATACACATAAATACACAAATACACACTTTTATTTTTTAAACAAACACACACTTTATTATTTATACACTTTAATCTTTATACACATACCAACACACGCACATTCAAACCCAAAACCTTTCCTTCGAAAACATAACCCCCCCTGTATCATCTTCTACATTCAAACAACCATTGAAATCATAAACCCTAAACGTTTATCTCCATTGAAACACAAAATCAAAGAATATCATTATTTTCGGGGAGGCATTGAAACCCTAATTTGATCAATGGATTCATGTAGTACATCGACATCTACTATACATTCCGATGCAAAGGTAACTGTCAGGTCTAGATTAGCTGTATAAATATGATTAGAGGTCTGTTGAATACAAATAGAACCACCTTGTTTAGGAGTACTATATTTGGGCCATGGTTAGACATCCCCCCTTTGCTGCTGATGTACATTTGTTAAATTATTTTTATCAACGCGAGATTCATGCTGATGAAAGAGAAGATTGCCCTTCCCTTAGATTTAAAATAGGAGATAATGTGCTTGAATTTGGACGTGAAGAATTTTGTCTCATAACTGGGTTTGTTTTTGCCCCTATTGCGAAAGAAGAAACTAATGTAGGTTCCCTTGTTAAAGGTTTAAAACATAGCCCATTATTTGATCGGTTGTTTCCAGAAAACAAATCCCGTAAGACTAAGAAAATAAAGGGTGATGAGCTTCTGGCATTGATGAAACCTGGTAAAGTGTGGGATGAATTAAGTGATGAGGATGCTGTTAGGGTGTGTTTGTTAGTTATGGCCACTTGTGTATTCATAGGTCGGGAACCAAGGTACTACATTCCGGACCATCTTATGAGAATGATTGAGGATTTTGATGTTTGGAATTCGTATCCATGGGGTGAGTATACGTGGATACATTTGTATAAAAGGACTCTGAATGTTGTAAAGAGGCATAACGAAGGTGAAGCAAAGAAGCCGGGAAAGAAGGCGGGTAAATCACCAAATAAGGAGGCTCAAGTAAAAGATTCACCAAATAAAGAGCAAACATACAATCTGTATGGCTTTGTATGGGCCCTTAAGGTAACATCTTTATTCTATAATATGATTAGACATTTCTAAGATGCCATGTTGAGAAGTTAGATATCATACGTTATAATAGGTTAGCAAATACTAGGTTCACCATTTTGAAAAGTTAGATTGTCATTGAGAAGTTATATGTACTCAAACATTTGTAAACTTATATTTCGTGCCTAAGTTTAGACACTTTGCTGGTTATTTCAGATATGGATTTTGGAAACTTTCCCTAACAGCGTGCAGTTCTGGTGCAAAGACCATACAAAGACCCCCCGTGGTTTAGCCTGGTCTAAATTTAATAACTTTGAAAAAAAAACATTACCCTATTCTATTTGATCCTGTAAGTAAACTGTGTATATTTTTTGTATTTTTGTAATTGTGGTTTATATAGTTTTGAATAATTTTTTTCTGTATCCTTTGTTGTTTTTATAGGGCTTTAAGCCATTGGAGAAGTTTGTTCTAAGAAATGACGAGGGGTTTTGTTTGTGGTACACGCGTAGCATGGATTATATCAGAGGGCTACAATTGCAAGTTGTGGTTGCAACACCTTTGTTGACTAAACCAGTTAAAGTTGTTGATCAAGGAATTGAACATGATGAAAACATATGTAATGAAGCTCCAGATGTGTTGTATAGTGATGGCAGTGCGTTGTATGGTGATGATCCAAGTGGAGGACCAAATCAACATGGTGATGGACCAGGTGTATCCGGCTATAGGGCAGGAGGGTGTGGGTTATCTTGTGAACAAGAAGAGAATGTGAAGGAAACTTGCGTGGGTTATCAAGAGTGTAACACTGATTTGGACGCTTGTGGTGTTCTAGAAAATTACAATAGGGATCATATTCAAAACGAGGTTAATGGAATTAAGTCATCAGTTGTATCGATAGAAGAACGTGTTGGAGAGGTGGATGTTAAAGAATTATATCATGAACTAGACGGTGTTAAGAAAAGAATCCAGGAGATCGAGAACGTTTTACAAATACACAATCCAGAAGAGTCGACCTTTTCGGGGAAAAAAGACAACGCAGAAGATATAGGTTGTCGCAATATGGTATGAATACAACATTTATAATTAAGTCCATTTGAAATTGTATTTATTTATTTTTTTATGTTATTACCGTCATCCATTTTGTATTTTCGTTTATTTTGCAGGATGTTAGCCCACTCAATGACAGTGTTGTTGAACCCGAGGCGCAAAAGGCAGAAGAGTCGACCTTGTGTGGGAAAGAAGACAATGCAGAAGATATAGGTGGTGACAATAAGGTATGACAACAACTTTTATTTTGGTATAACCATTAAGCAATTTGTTTTGGTATAACCATTAACCAATGTGTATTCCTTTTTCTTTTGCAGGATGTTTGCCCTGATTTGCATGCTGCTACTCCTCTGAATGCCACTGTTGTTGAACCCGAGGGTAATAACTTCTTTTATACGGACACGGAAGGCTACACAGGTCCTATGACTCAAGTTGTGAAAGGCATTTGCCCCATGCAATCTGATCCAGTTGATCATTTTATTGAAGTTGACCATCCAAATAGTTTCGATTGTGGTTCCTTACCAAATTTGAATGATGCATTCTCTGAATTTTATGATGAGGGGATCAATCTGACACCTAATGCTTTACGTTCATATTAACTTTAAAACTTATTTTACTGTTAAAAAATAACTAATTTTTACGTTATACTTGTATTGTCTACTAAATATTTATACTCTTTGTTATTTAAGGATTTGATGGATAATGTTGTGCACGATGAAGAAACTGAAATACAAAAAGAGTTGCCTCAGGATGCGGTGTCAGAAAAGGACGATGATGAAACCAATGTTAAACCAGAATTGCCTCAGGATGCGGTGTCTAAAACAATAGAAGGATTTGGTAACGAAGTGGGTCATATACAACAACAACAACCGTCGGTCGACTTGTCAAAGGCAGTAGAAGAAGACAATTCCGGCGAGGGTGAAAAAACACAAGAACTTGCTGCGGACGTTGATGTAGTTATCTGGATTGACGTGGATGCCGAAACCAATGACCTTCAGGTATTCTATATTTATTTAAATTTAAATTTTATTTATTGTCTATATTACAACCTAGTGAACTGATTTTATGGTCTAAATGTTTAGAAGTCTTTGAAAATCACTTAAGTAGTTGTAAAAAGGGGTGTTTGGATTAGAGAAATTCACTGAGTTCCTTTGAAAATCACTTAAGTCTAGATAACATATTTCAGTCGTAAAAATCATGTGATGTAGGATAAATAGTCAAATTTTGTGTTAATTTCAATTTTAACTTCACTGTCAGTATTTTAGATTTTAGATTTCATGATATCATTGTATAATTGTTAGATATAGCTTATTAGTTGGCATTCTCAGACCATTTGCTATTTGCCCATAGCTTATTATTCCTGGCTTTTATTAGTTGGCATTCTCAGATCATTTGCCATTTCCCCATACCTTATTGCCATTCTCAGACCATTTGCCATTTGCCCATAGCTTATTAGTTGGCATTGTCAGAATATTTGCCCGTACCTTATTTTACCCCTAAATTCACCCTGATCAAACAAAATTACTAAGTCAGATTGACCTAACTACAGAAGACAACCCTGAACTCATTATTGGGACCCTCCTTGTGATTCCTTGATTCCATTTTGGGTCAATTATTGTTGCTTATTAGTACTTATAAACTTTTGAGTGGTTTGGATTGCTTAAGCATTCATTTGCTAAGTCAGATTTTTTTTTAGTATACGATTCTTTTATGAGGTTAATTTTGTACAGGTACCAAATACGTTCCCGGTTGACGTGAACGTTGTACTTGTCAATAATGTAAGATCCATTTTCAATGCCAATAAACGAAAGAGGAAAACAGGGAAATATAACAACTCCCCTTATACCAAACTTCCGGACACTACTCCTAGAGTTTTGCGAAGTCGTACATTCATAAACAAATATAAAAAATTATCCCCTCCTGTCGCGCCAGATTTTGACCAACATTTGGAACTACCACCATTGCAACCATTTGTTGAGGTATGTAAAATTTTTAAGATCTCTTTCTCGCTTTTCCTCTTACAATTAAACTTTGAAAGTGAGAAAATCATTCTTCTTTAACTACACTTATCATTTATTTCAGAACTTGGAAAGAGGTCCCAATGCGAAGAGAAAAGAGGTGAACGTGCCAGTTGCGATTCAAAACTCTGTTGAAACAAAGATGAACATTAAGTTCATGTTTCAATGGGGTACTGAAGACACGGTTGCTGATGTCCGTTTCTGGAAGTGTTTATTGACCATGGATGATTGTAGCCTTGGATGGCTAAGGGACGAGGTACGTATAACAATTGGTCGATAGTTTTCAATTATAAATTTGTTTGTCTATGGTTACCTTAACTTACATACAACTGTATTCAAACAATAGCATATAGACCTATGGGTTGACTTGATGTGGACATTCCGACAATAAGATTCCGATTGGGCTATGGCCGGTGCATTTTTCTGTCCTGCTGTAATGGGCAATATGCTACGACCCTATTGGGCAGACGGTACAAAGTATCCACTGCCTTGGACGGATGTCGAAAAGGTCATCATAACTTATCCTTAGCTAGTCCATAGTTAGTTTTATTTGGAACTTTATTGTTGTTGTGTATAAAATTTAATTTTTCGGTAAAATGCATGTACTTTTTCCAATAAATGAACCTGGAGTGCATTGGGCGACAGGTGAGCTTGTCATACGTACTGGTGTTGTGACAGTGTTTGACTCGCTTCCTAAATTTACAAGAAAACGAGACTGGTGGAATACATTAACGGAGTACAAAAGATATGCATTAACGAGATAACAACCGATATACTAAACAACATTCCAACATAATTAAAAGGTGACAAACACCAACTACAACATGGCACACAAATGGGACACTACATACAACAATCTAATACGTATCCTTATCTTCATGAGTTTGCAGAATAAGTGACTCGCAGTTGGGATTGATGAAAAAGGATTCATAATTTCCCTCAGCACCAACATACAGAAAGGTCCCGGGAGAAACAGTGTAGACGACAAGATTCATAACATACCCATCCGGGTTATGCACTTCAAGTATCGGGTTGTTCGTGTTGTCAAATCCAATTAATTTCAATGGAAAAGGAGTAGGAAGGCTAATGAGACACTGAAAGGATTCTATAGATCCACCAACCACCTCTAATATCCATATACAGAAAACAAATTGGACCTCTACATTTAAGTTTCCCGAAACCACAACATTATCTCTAAGGTTGGAAACATAGAACGGTACAGGAAGTTAGACTAACAACTTGGCTGGTATGTCTAAAACATGGAAACGGTGTGTGACCAAGTTAAAAGACACCATCATATATCTCTTGTGCTCGCTACCATCATTACTAAACAAAGTTTCATAAGCACACCAGAAGATATGGCCATCAACCATAGCTTGACTTGACTTTTTCAATCGGATTGATTGACGAGGCAAACACTCAGTTTCTAAAATCTTCCATTGTTTAGAGTTGAAGGAGAAAACTAACACATACCATGGATATTCAGGATCAAATGGGTAAGAAATTTTCAGAATAGTTGGGTCCAGGTTGTCAGGTCGAATCCCAAAAGCCAATAGACGCTTTTCATAGGCTTGTGCAGTGGTAAGATAAGGAATGAGAGTCCCAACAGATCTTCTGATAGATGGGTTCCAAACAAAGGCCATATAGTGTGGGAGAATTGGCCCATAAGAAAAAGCCCAAACGCCGTGTGACCAACCGATTGGTTTCAAGTCTGAAAAGGATAGGTTTGTAGGAACAGGTGTGAAACCAAAATTCTGACACACATAATGCATGTAACCTTTAAAACCTTGACATTGAAGTATGCGTTTGAGACACTACGACATTGAAGTATGCGTTTGACAGGAAGCCTACGCACAATGTCCATTTGAACTTCAATTGGTATTTGGTCAGACATTGGAGGGTTTAAATACAAGGGTTGGTATACTGTGTGTGTAGAAGACTGGAGGGTTGGTATATTGTGTGTGTAGAAGAAGAGTTTAAATAAAAGGTTTGCATTGATTTCAAAGACCAACCCTTTTACTAAGAATTAACTCTACATTGTACTAGACTTTAAGTTGTTGACTTATAGAACATTTAATAAGTTGGATGTCTTGTGTAGAACCATTTTATACACATTAAAGACTTGACTAGGTATTTCATTTTAAACATATAAGAAATACCAAATGTAAAAAGTTACATTTATATAGTTTTACCTCTAGATATGCGCGCATATTTATATACCAAGGACGCCACTCAGGTTCATGCTTTCCACCGCTATCGTAAAAAGTTACAACCCCTGTCTTGATATGAAATTGAGCAACAAACCAATGTTTATCTTTTTCGTTGATAGGCATAAAAACCTGTGAAGATAAAAAAAAAAAAAAAAAAAAAAGTATTATATAAGGCTCAAAAGTTGACCACTGGATGAATACAAGTAATACAAGTAATACCTGCTCCACATCGGCCCAGTGGATTTTGTACTTATCTCCATTAGCATACCAAACGGGGACGGAGTCCTGTAAGATCAGCTGAACAAAGTATGCCGTTACCATAGCCCAATCAGCTTCATCGGGTCTAAAATGCAACATGTATTCGACCCAAAGCTCTATGTGCTGTTAAAAGAACAAAAAACATGTTCATGTGACATAGGATAAATGTAACACTGTATATTAACGATATCTGTAAATAAACAATTACAAGACTTTCACCTCATCCATTAGCTAGCCTTTTTTAGGCGGATCTAAACAAACTAAGCTCTCCCAGAACCTCCGATCAACACGTACTGGTTCTTTGGACCAAGGAAATGTACAACGAAGGGGACCCGGCTTACCAAGAAATTCGTCGTAGTCATCAGAAAAATTAACTCTGTCGATAGAACTGTTCCAACGAGAAAGATTCTGCATAATTATTGTAACTATATTAGGAAAGCTAATAAGCCAAACTTTAAGGACCAAGACTTATTTATTAGGCCTGCAAGTAGGATTAAGTTGGTCCATTTAACTTTTGGCTTTTTGATTTGCCAATAAGCTAAGCTTATTGGATCAACCTTAAGTTTGGGGTTCCAATCCACCTAGTGGGCCCCATAGGCCTGCAAAGTTGGCCATTGTGCCTGTACCATATTCAGCTTTTTGGATTTGATTTTTAGCTTGTAACAGCTTATTGCTTGCACTTATTTTTGTAATTCAGCCAAAGTGCCTTTATTAAAGTAACTTATTTTGTGTATTTAAATAGTTTTGTAAATAGAAAATCCAGAAAAGACAAAGTTTAAAAAAGTGATAGCTGCTATTTAAGATTTTTACCTTATTTTCATCTTTTTCACACAGCAATTTTCATTTTTATAATTTTATTAGGTTCCTTATACCTTATAAATATATTTTCTGTTTTAAATAAATAAGGCATTACCATTACACGTAAATAACAAAGTATGGAAAATTTATTTTTATACCTCCACCCAAGGTTGAACATGTTCTAGTTCATCAGACATATCTGGTTGACGACGACAGCCGACAGGAGGTGTTCTTTTTTTTACCGCTTCACTAAATTCTTCAGACCAATAGTATTTATACTCAGAACCGTCCTTTTTACTCCTCTTATCAGCTTGCATATCTGCCTTTGCTCTCTTCCAATGTTCTGAATTATGAAAACGAAAAAAGCTTTCCTTCTTCTCCCGTGCAATCTTTAATTGCTCTTCCCTTTCGATGCGCCGTTTCGTCTCCTCTATCAAAGCATTGTAAAAAACCTTTTCCATATGCTTTAGTTCTTCAATCTTCCACATTTCTTCCTGTTGCTTCCTCAGGCTTAATTCCTCTTCCAAAAGATACTCCTCTAACAATAAATTTTGTGTTCAAAATCTTTCTATGATACATTATCTTAGTGTTGATATTCTTTGTAAAAAGACAATACCTGTACAATATCATCATCAGATTCACAATCTTTTGGCTCTAACCGACTGGCAGAAATAAGGGAGTCAACCAATTGAAAGAATTCAGCTTGCAGTTTTTCTCGTGTTTCATGGTTTAAATGAGAGAAAGATTCACTGAAGTCCAATTTCGCCTGTACATTAAGATAAAGATGACTTGTTAATTACAATCAATATTTGAATTTACATTCTGCTTCCAATGTATCGGCAGAAAGATGTTTACCCGATATCCACAAGTTCTTTCGCACGCAAGAACCTACAAAGTAATTTCAATATAAGTTAAAATTACATATTCACCTTAATATATATGAATCGGACATGCATTATTTATCATGCTGTATAGAAAATCACCTTAATAATAGATTCAAGTTTGTAAACAAGAGTATTCAGCTTCTGAATTACTGAATCCTTAAGGCTTATCTCTGTAATAAGATCAGAGGTATAAACCCTAGGTACTAACGGTAAATGCTTTTGTTCCGTCCTACCACGTTTCCGAGAAGCAGCAAGCTTCTGAAGGAAAACATCGTAATCATGTAGTTCTCTCGGTTTACGTGTCCTTGGTATGTACCCCTTGAAATATTCAACAAATTTGATATTCCAGTCCGACTTATGCTCGGCTATTGTTGGCTTCAAGTCGAAATTTATCTTCAATTCCTACATAAAACAAAAGCACATTTAAGAACTGGCCAAATAAATAAGATGTCCTAACAACAGAAAATAAAATAAATATTAAGAAATATGATAGTGTTTTTACCTTGCTAAATAGCAATCCAAATTCCGATCTTGTGCATAACCCTTTCTTTGACCACGCTACACCTCTAGGTATCACATCTTCAACTTTATTCCACCAACGGTTGCTTCTTTCAAACGACTCAAGAATCTATATCTATAAAATTAAAGATTGCGTTAGCCTGATCCTCGTAATGAAACAATCAAAACTAGTTGTTTCGCATTAAAAAAATAGAGGAACAACCTTGAAAGCCCATACAAATCCTCTAACCGTATACGTTGCAATAAATTTCGGAGATCCTTCTAGTCCTTTAAGATGTTGCCACTTGTGTCTGTCAACGACATTCAGTATCTGGTTGTATAATTGCCTCCAAATGTGCTCCCCCCATGGAAACGAATTCCATGCTTCAAGGTCTTCAACCAAACGAAGTAGTTTATCATCCACTTGATCAGCCAGCAACCGACCCATAAAAATTACCTCTAGCGTTAAAAGTAGACACGCACGGACTGCATCCTGATCAGACAACTTATAGAATTGCTCTTCATCCTCAACAAGACCTAGAAGATCTAAGTTTGAAAGTTTTATCCCCATTTTTTTTGGAAATACCCTCATCTTAAATTTTATATCCCCTTTACTAAAATCCTGTGAGCTAACCCTTTTTCCAAAACGAAACCCTGTTATAAACAAAACTCGGGACGACCAAAATGTAATTTACGACCATCCACATTATATATGAGGGGCATGTCATAGTGTGCATCATCTACATAACACTGTTTTTGAAATATATAATCTAACATGTGTGGTTGATTGTCAAAAAATGAAAGATCCAACCATCTTCCAAAACAAGAGGTCCTAAATAAAATCATTCTCTTTTCATTAAGCTTTTCCCTAATTAAAGAAAGGTAATTCAATTTACTCCTAACGATCACTTTGCCTTCATAATCCTTTTAGAAAAAAACAAATAAAAACAGCTTAGAACACGCAAAATACGTTATACCTAATTACTAAATATGTCAAAAAAAAGTAAACCTAGTAGGCAGGATTAACTATTCCTTATGTTATTTACCAAGTTGGTGAAAAGTTTACTCCTAACGATCACTTTGCCTTCACAAGCATTTGCCGATTAACTATTCCTTATGTTATTTACCAACTAAGTTAAAAGTTTTTAAAAAGAATTTACAAGTATGTGCGCACTACCAATGTATTTAAATCTTCACAATAACAATCATAAGTAAGTAGCCAAAACAGTTGCCCGAGTAGTTTGAACCTGATCGGGAGTACAAACTATTTCCCGCCGTGTATAAGCAGGATGTATATAGTCCGAGGCCCGATATCTGAGCACAACTCTACCGGGTTAAGTCAACCGACCATCTATGTTTCAAGCTCCCCCGGCCTTGTTACCATATAAGGTTCCCATAGAAAAGCCGGTTACCACCGGAACCAGCTACTACTTAGATCGTCATCGCAAAGACAAACATAAAGGTCTGCAAAGCAACAAAACTTGCAATTCTTTCTAAAAACTGTAGGCATCTAACATCTCCCAGAAATTTGTTAATCATACTTAGGTATATTAAAAAGAGATATATCATCTCCGAAAAACATCAAATAAACCATAGGCATCAATAAACCTAAATCCACCAATTTACACTAACAGATATGGACAAGATATACATCAATTTACAAAAACTCACTGATTGGGGCAAAAGCAGTCAGATATTATTGACAAAGCTCAACAAGTCAAAGACAGCTCAGTTCAAATTCTCCGTGGATAGTATAGTGTGTCCCCGGGTCGTTATGTCCCAGCGAGATTGCAATGGTGTTTTAGAAAACGGTTAGGAATGAGTGGCACTGAGGACAGTAGCCAAGATGATTGGGTATTGATTATGCTACTGATATTTGGTATTTTGACAATTATATTCACAATAACAGATGTACAGATATATTCACAAATTCACAACTTGGGATTCAGACAAAAAAAGTGGGATTTGAACAATTACAAACTACAGGGGGTGCAAGTGAAACTTTTTTAAAACTTAAAATAAAAAGATATTTTAAAATGAAAATGAAATTATAAAAATGATTATTTTAATAATTAAATACTAATTAATTAATTAAAACTATTTAAAATCTAATTTAAACCTAATTTAAATTAATTAAAATGATAAAGATTATAAATTAACTTAAAAATTTGCAAAACTAATTTCTAAACCTTAAAATGAACTTGAAGAAAGTATAAAAAAATAAAAATAAATATTTTTGTCTTTTTATGGGTTTTTTATTAATTAAAAACTAATTATCTTAATTAAACTAATTAGACTATTTTAAATTACTAATAATACCTAAATGACTTAGAAAATTATGAAAAAATTTATAAAACTAATTAATCATCACAGGAATCCTACAAAATTATAAAAAGCTTACAAAAATTATTTTTAGACTATATTACTAATTATTTACTTATTAATTAATTTAAATCTAATTTAACTAATTTAAATAAGAAAATTAGAAAATGAACAGTATAATTTAAAAATCTATTTTCTAAAAGTCTTAGCTAATTTATAAAACCTAGGAAAATTATAAAAACCTACTGTTATTAATTAAAATTTAAGAAAACTATTTAATTACTAACATTACCTAATTAATTATTTAAACTATTTTTAATTCTAATAATTAGTAAACTGTTTAAGAAAAATCTAAGAAAACTATTACAAATACGTAAAGGTGACAGGAAATTAAGAAAATTATAAAAATGATGAAGTGCTTATTAAAAAGCTAAAAAGAAAAATGAAAAAGATAGAATCTATTAAATAGAAGCTATCACTAATTTTAAGTTTGGTTTTTTGGTGTTTTTCTTTTTGACAGATAAAAATGAGATAAAAACAATAACTTTTTACAAAACAACTTTTGTTTTAGTTTAAAAATAAGCTGTGTGCACCCCCTTTATGTCCAAACAGTGGACAAAATAGCTTATTAGGACTTGTGATTTTGTGAAAAGCTATTCAAATGAACAAATAAGCTACCACAGATGTATATCAACTTGAAATTAGGCAAAAGTCACAAATAAGCACTTTGGATAAGATGCTATGAGCAAATAAGCACTTATCACTAAACTAGGCCAAGACAGGCCTAAAATGGGAGGTTTTGGACCTCTGTGGGGTCCACAAAAGAGCTCAGGGGTCCAAACTAAGGGTTGACTTATGAAGGTGTACTGGTAGGCTACACAATAAGCCAATAAGCAGGGCTTATTGCTTATTAATGAAGCTTGGGTGATGCTATGAAGTTGGGGTCTTTCACTGAGTACTCAGTGTTTACTCAGGGATTGATCAAACTTAAAGGCAATTGCAGCCCTATCAAATAAGCTCACAATGGTGAAATAAGCTCAGAAACTCAAAGCTGAGCCAATTGGGTTTCTAAAAAGCTAAAAAGCTAGGGGTGGGTCCCACTGGGTGAGTCACTAAACTACTTGGAAAATAGGTCTTAAACCTGTGCACAGGGCAATGACTTGCCCTGCAGGTCAAAAGAAGTAAGTGTACAAGCTATAATAAAAATCCCACAAATAAGCTAAACCTAGATTCTTGAAGCTTAGGTGATATATTTTAACCTCTGAAAGTTTGAAGGCCTGAATAAATTCACAAAATTCTATAAAAATAATTGAAAATTTGGTTTTCTGCCTAAGTATGCAATTTTGACTTTTTAAGATATTGAGCTAAGTTGACTAAAGTGAACTTTGATCTTGATTTTCTGATTGAAATGGACTAATTAAGCTAGAATAAGACTATTTTAAGCTAAACCACTCATAAGTGAATGGATTTGGGGCATATGCCACACTTAATCCAACACAGAGGGATAATTAGGCCTTGTGATGCTTGATTTTGACTTTTTTCTGAATAAGACTTAGGTTTTATGGTTGTTTTGAGCTATTATGAACCTAGGTAACTTGTTTAAACCAAGAACAATAACAAATAACCACTTGAACACCTAGGACCTCACTGATCCAAACACACCTTAATGATTGACTGTTTTGTGATTTGTGAAGCTAGAAGGTGTTAAGGCTTATGAACCTGATCTACACTAACTTTTTATGATATGTTAAGCCTAAATGAGCATTTAAAAACAGAAACCAACCACAAGTGCACAAAAGTACTAATTATACTATTTGACTATGAAACTAAGAATTTTAAGCAACTATGAAAATCAACAAACAAGCTACTAATTTTAAGTCATATTATTACTAATTAACACTGAATAAGCTATAATAAACACAAATAAGCAGATGATAAGCTAAGCTACAGTAGAATAATAGAAATGAGATTATGAGCTTACAATGTGCACTCCTGCCAAATCATGAACCAAGAACCTCAAAATCAATCCTATAGGTCTTCCACAAGACCACTAACCCAGGGCCATCCAAGATTTACCCTGCACCAGTGTTCATCTTCAAAAACCTGCAATTGTTGACTTTCTTTGACTTTTTTATATTTTTTTGATTTTTGATACTAACTTGTATTTTATGGTTTCTAAAAGCTTAAATAAGCTTTCTGGGAGCTTATATGGGCCTAAGAGTCCATAAGTTCTATGAATAATAACAATACAGAAGATTAAAAGCTTTGAAATAAAGATGAAAATTGAACAACTAAGATACTGATTCAAACTTGATTTTTATTGATAGAAAAGCTTAGAAGTACACTGAAAATGAGAATTACACTACTTGAGAGCTGAATTACAAACTAAAAACTTGAATTGAACTTATACGATTTAAATTTTCCTAAAATAAGCTAACACTTCTCTTCTTGGACTTCTCTTCTATTTATAGCTGAACATTAGGGTTTCTCCAAGCCTTCTGAGCATATCCCACTTAATCCTGACCCTTGAATTACTCTGAATCAATCTTGGCCTTTGATTACGTTTTTGGCACCAAAATTGGATAAACCAATTGGGGTCTGTTTTGTGTGGAGGGGTGGGGATGCATTTATCGTGGATGTGATAGTAGGTGCATAAGGTGGTGGGATGGTGATGATGGGATTACAAGTGGGGGTGGTGGGATATGGTGGTTTTGCAGAGGTGGTATTAGGGTGAGGAGGGAAAGGGGTGGTTTGTTTGACCGGTTTGACCTCAGGGTCAAACATTGACCCTGGTATTATATTAAAGGGTGGGCTTTTGTGGAGTTGGGCCTAAAAGGGGAATGGGCTTGGTGAGATTATGGATTGGAGTTGGTTTGGTTTTGAGATGTAATAAGGGGTCCGGTTTGGTTTATACTATCACAAGGACCATTTTTGTAATTTGCTGAAAGTTGGGGGTTGGTTTGGCATTTTTCCAAAGTATTTCACAAGGGTTTTTCTTGCCAAAAGATGAATAGTACATGGACCTTAGATGATTTTTCCACTTTTAAATTTCCAGGGACTATTTCTGTCAACTTTCCAAACTTCAGGGACCAAATCTGTAATTTCACCAAATTTTGCAACCAAGGACCATTCCTGCCATAAATGAGAAGTTCAAGGACAAAATTTGTTTTTCTCAAAGTTTTAATATCCCAGGGACCATTTTTGACAATTTTCCAAACTTCAGAGACTAAACTTGACATTTTGTGAAACTTTGCTCCAAAGGACTAATTATGTAACTTTTTGATTTAAAAGGGACTTTGGTGACTTTTTCAAGTTTTTAGAACAACCAGGGACTAGATTTGACAACTTTTGAAAGATGAGGGACTGAAACTGCCAATTATGCAAACTTTGTACGTTTTTCATCTGTTTTTGATTATTTTGCATCTGAAACATATAAAACACATTCCTGGGATATTTTCACTATTTTGATGCAATATTGAGTATTTTTAGATGTTTTGGCAGCTCAGAAAAGGTAAAAATGATGAGTATTTACACACTCATCAATCCCCCACACTAAAACATTGCTAGTCCCTAGCAATCTTTTGAGAAAAACTTAATGATTTGAAAACTCTTTACCAAAATCCATCACTTCTGGAGTAGCCAGATGTATCGATTCAAGTAAGAACTATGGTCCACCTGATAACCATGTGATTTTGAGCAAACCACCAGCTGTCAACGGATTTGATTAGTCTTTACCAAAAGCCGTTTGCTTCTGGACTAGCCAACTCTTGATGGATTAAGTCAACATCTTGGTGAGCTGATTACCAATTATGGTTTTTCCACGGCCTTTACCACAAGCCATAATCTTGCGGGCTAGCCAACTCATTCACTTTATGGGATATGGCGAGTTGATTTACCGTACAATTTTGGGCAAATTGCAAGCCATCAATGGATTTAATATATCTTTACCAAGAGCCGTTTGCTCCTGGATTAGCCAATCCTTTTGTCGGTTAGACATGGCGGACTGATAACCACAAAAATTTTGAAATAAAGTGAAAAAATTTTGAAAAATTTAGGCCAAAATGGGGGTACTTAGAAAGTATTTTGTGATAAAATTCGCAAGAATTTCCCCCCCACACTAGAATTGAATATTGTCCTCAATATTCAAAGTCCTGGCTATTAGGCCGATTCTCTGAACGGAAAAAGCTAATATTCGAAACTAACTGTGGAAATATCGATTTTATTTTTCACTTTATTTATATGTACATATAAACATTTTCATTTTTTTTATACTTATATACATATTTACTTTTCAAAAGGTGGAGGACGACCATTCCCCCACACTAGAGTGGTAGAAAGTAGAAAGAATTCAGAGATATGGGTGAAAACCCATATTTTGCTAATTTTTGTTCACCGAGTCACTAGCTTGACTCGATCCCCGAATTCATTGGTCCATGGGGAAAGTTTGGAGATCCGGGACAACCATGGATGGTATGTCCTCTCCAAAATAATGTTTCAAACGATGACCATTCACTTTGAAGTTGGGACCTTTGGGTTGAGATAACTCAACAGTCCCGTATGGGTATACTTTAGCAACAATGACTGGTCCAGTCCATCGGGTTTTTAATTTCCCTGAGAAGATCTTTAACCTCGAATTGAAAAAAGGACTCTGTCACCGACGTTGAAAACGTGGTTCTTAATCTTAGGGTCGTGAATCTTCTTTCTCTTTTCTTTGTAGATCAAAGAGTTCTCGTAGGCTTGATCACGAAGTTCGTTTAATTCATTGAGTTGAACCTTGCGGTGATCACCCGCTTTATGAAGGTCTTAGTTCGCATGTTTCAAGGCCCAGTAGGCTTTGTGCTTGAGCTCGATCGGTAAATGACACGCCTTCCCGTATACAAGCTTGTAGGGAGTACACCCGATGGGTGTTTTGTAAGCTGTACAGAAGGCCCAGAGTGCATCATCTAGTTTGTCCGACCAGGAAGCACGGTTTTCACCTACTGTCCTCTCAAGAATCCGTTTAATACCACGGTTGGAAACCTCCACCTGCCCACTTGTTTGTGGGTGATACGCGATAGAAAGACGGTGAGTAACACCGTACTTAAGCATGACTTTTGCGAATTGATCATTGCAAAAGTGTGTACCGCGATCACTAATGATGGCACGGGGAGTTCCAAAACGAGCAAAGAGGGATTTCAAGAATTTCACAACAACTCGGGCATCGTTGGTGGGTAAGGTCTTTGCCTCAACCCATTTTGACAAGTAGTCAACAGCCACGAGAATGTATTTGTTTCCACGAGAAGATGGGAATGACCCCATAAAATCAATGCCCTAGACGTCAAAGATTTCACAAACTTGAATGGAATTTTGTGGCATTTCGTTCTTTTGTGAAATATTCCTGTGACGCTGACAAGTGTCACAAGCTTTGACTAACTCGTGGGCATCCTTATAAATCGTGGGCCAATAGAAACCGGAATCAAACACCTTTTTGGCGGTGTAGTTATGACTATGGTGGCCCCCGGTGGGTCCAGCATGGCAAGCCTTAAGAATATCAGCGGCTTCTTGTCCGTAAACACATCGCCTGATGACTTGATCGGCACAGATTCTGAAGAGATAGGGGTCGTCCCAGAAGTAATGTTTAACGTCTTTGAAGAATTTGTTCTTCTGTTGGGACGTCATCCCTTCACGATGAAGTTACCCGCATGGTAATTTGCAAAGTCGGCAAACCATGGGGTAGTAGAGTCACCACGAAAAGCAACCGCATTGAGTGTCTCGAGAGGAAATGTTTCATTTATTTCCTGTTTCTCGGACACATCCTGGTGAGGGTTTTCTAATCGTCAGAGATGATCAGCAGCAAGGTTCTCAGCTCTTTTTTTGTCACGGATAATGATATCAAATTCTTGGAGGAGGAGAGTAGCCTCGGCTTTGCATCTTGCTTTGCAAATAGGTACTTCAAAGCCGAGTGATCCGTATACACTACGCATTTGGTCAAGATTAAGTATGGCCGGAATTTTCCAAAGGCATACACCACAGCCAATAATTCTTTTTCAGTGGTGGTGTAATGACTTTGAGCCTCGGTCATAGTTTTGCTTGCGTAGTGTATAGGCTGAAAGTATTTTGCTTTTCGTTGCCCCAAGACCGCACCTATGGCAAAATCACTAGCATCGCACATAAGCTCAAAAGGGAGGTCCCAATCGGGGGCAACAAGAATCGGTGCCTCAGTAAGCTTTTTCTTTAATGTTTCAAAAGCTTCAATGCACTCAGGAGAGAAGATGAAAGGAGCATCCTTCTCGAGGAGATGGGTCATAGGCCGGCAATCTTAGAGAAATCTTGGATAAACCTACGGTAGAAGCCGGCATGACCCAAAAAGCTCCTAACACCTTTAACGGTGGTGGGATGAGGTAATTTAGCGATGACATCAATTTTGGCTTTGTCAACCTCAATCCCGTTTTTTGAAATTTTATGGCCGAGGACAATGCCCTCTTTAACCATAAAATGGCTCTTCTCCCAGTTGAGACTTAAATTCGTTTCTTTGCAACGTTTAAGCATTTGCTCCAAGTGGGAGAGACAAGACTGGAATGAATCCCCGATGACTGAAAAGTCATCCATAAATACCTCCATGGTTTTCCCGATCATGTCGGAAAAGATAGACATCATGCACCTTTGGAACGTGCCTGGTGCATTACATAAGCCAAAAGGCATACGTCTGTAAGCAAAAGTTCCGTAGGGGCATGTGAAGGTAGTTTTCTCTTGATCCTGTGGATCAATGGGGATTTGGAAGTAACCCGAGAAACCATCGAGGAAACAGTAGTATTCATTCCTGATGAGGCGAAAAATGAACCACTTTTAGGGGGTCATTTAAGCCCGGAATTGAATTTATTTGATCAAATATTGCCCTAAATTGTTCCTTTTGTGACTTTAGGTACTTTGGGAGTGAAATATGGAAAAGGAAGCCGTTCGGACGTTTTTGGAGCATAAAAGTGAAGAAGACGCCAAAGTCTTAATTTTCCTTGCTGGGAACAGTAGGTGACGGCGTCAAGAGTACCATCCTGACGGCGTCAAGAGTAAATTGCATGACGGCCCAGTGTAAACATGAAGGCGTCACAAGGAAGAGCGTCAAGAGTTAAATACGTGACGGCCTGGAAGAACCTAACACATGACGGTGTCAGATGTAGATCAAGGCAGTCTGAGAGTTATTTTGGCGGCGAGATGACGGCGTCACCTATTTGGTCTTGACGCCGTCAGCCTCAATTTCCTATGTATAGTTTTCTAATTTTTATTCATTAAGAAGGATAAGTTTTGGAGAAACCCTAAGGCCGAACTTGTTACGAATTTTACAGGTTTTTCAAGGGTTTTCAGCCCTTGAACCCTTACATGTGTAATTGAGATAAGTGTTCTTCTAATTCAATCAATATGTCTATGTGTTGGTTGTCTATATCTTGTGCTTGTCTTAATTCCATCATGCTAGGCTAGATCTATCTTGTGTTTGCTTAGATCTAATGAAACCTAGATGTTGATTATGTGTCGATTACTTGTTTATGGTTGTATTGGATGAATGATTTCGATGTTAGGCTTAAGAAAACTGGCAGATCTCCAAATGGTAACATGCTTGAACGTCTTAGGAAACATGAACTGATGTGCACTAGGTTTTATTGGTTGTATTTAATGCATGAGTAAATTCTAATGATCCCATGTTAGGAGCTTCTTAGCCGGCTCGACATAGGAGTGAAGTAGGCACTCATAGGATTGCGGAGTTAAGTGCGCCACCCCATGAATGGTATTAAGGAATACAATCCATCATCCACGCAACTATAACAAGTAATTAACGTGTAAAAGATATCTAGGGAGTAGTGAAATCTAAGTAAACACAATTTCTCCACTTATTGCTCACAACCTTAGTTTAATTTAGTTTTATTTTCATTTCTAGTATTTTATTTTGATTGCATTTTTAGTATTGGGTTAGTTGACTAGCAACTAATTCCGCCCAAATCCTTCAAACCCGAGATATTTACTTGCTTTCTAAAAAAATATAAAAATACAAAAATAATCATCCCTCATCTTTAGAACTAGTATTTATGTTTTCTAATCCTAGCGACACTATTCCTAGCTGAACGATCAATCCCCCGGTACTTGTCACTATACTATACTACAACGATCAGGTACACTGCCTGGTGGGGGTTGTAAGCTTCTCAAGATCCCTTGAGAGGTAAAGCCTGGTGCAATCCCCATGTACCAAGTTTTTGGCGCCGCAGCCCGGGGAATAGTTATTGTCTAGGTTAGAACTTCTTTTTATTAGGTCTACTTGCTAGATTCCTTTCTAGTAAGATTTTATTTTTATTTTTAGGTTCTCTTTTGTCTATCTTTTTCTTCGTGTCTTTGTTAGTAAATTAAAATTCATTGACTATTCCGTTGACCAATATGGAAAACGCGAATCCACCCCTTTCCCCTAGTGAAGTGGCTGTGTTACGTGAACAAATTGAGAGTGAGATTAGGGAACTTAGGGAGCTTAATAGGTTGATTAAGGTTAAGCTCGACCAAGCATTTAGTGACTTAGCGACCGCCTTGTATTCAAATAAGGACCTAGGGCCTAATGATTTTGTGAATGTCGTTGAGGAACTTGAAGAGGGGGAAATAGATCCGAAGCTAAATGATTATTTTAATCTATACCCCACTAAGGAGGAGATTGCATATTATAATAATCTTATTGATAACCCGCGATCTCCTTTCACTATAATCGAACCTAAGATAAAGAGAGGCGATCCTAAGAATGCTAAGATACCATGTATGATTGGGTATAGACACGTTAACAATGCTTACATTGACTTTAAATCCCCAATCAACATTATGTCCTCAAATGTTTATAATGATATACTGAAAACAAGACTTGAACCTAGAAGAGATCCCAAATACCCCGGTGGAGTTTGTAACTTTGTCGGGAGAGTTAAAGGTTTACATGTCTTTGTTGGGAATTTCACTTTTATCACCGACTTTATGATTGTGGAAGATCTTGCTAATGTTATTGATTGTCGATTGTCCAATGTCGTGTTTGGTAAACCGTTTGTTGAGGAGTCCAAGTTAGAATATGATGAGATAGAAGGGACAATCCGATTTGCAAGTAACACCGATAGGATCACTTATAGGATGCCTAATAGAATGAAAGAGTTTCGCTTTATATCCCGATTTGATAAGGATAACGTTGGTGCTTTTGAGGACATCAATGAAGAGGATGAGAAAAAGGGCATGGATTATGTATGGGAAAAGAGGAGTCTTTTCTACAAATATTGCTTGGCTCTAGGACCAAGGTATAAAGTCGATAAGGAATTTGCCCAAAGGATTATGGGGGTGATTGAGAAAAAGGTAATTGGTTTCTACAAAGAATATTTACAATCGGAGAGTGAAACCAATGATGAGGTCACGTAGTAACCCATGACCTTGAGTCTAGCTACAAGACTCGTAAATAAAGAAAAGCGCTTCTTGGGAGGCAACCCATGCTTTGTGTGATTTTATTTTGTTTGTTTGTTATTTGCTTCCGTATGCATGCTTTATTTTTATTGTTGGTAGATCATGTTTCAAACTAAATAGTGGAAATACTTTACTTTGTTGT
Source organism: Artemisia argyi (assembly GCA_030686995.1). Classification (NCBI taxonomy): domain Eukaryota; kingdom Viridiplantae; phylum Streptophyta; class Magnoliopsida; order Asterales; family Asteraceae; genus Artemisia; species Artemisia argyi. Next base: position 40,786,908 of record CM060680.1, read on the forward strand.
TTTGGCCCAGTCTTAACTCCACCTAAAGGTATTTTTGCAAAAGATAAGTGTAAGGGGAAACCCCAAATATGTTTTTAAGAAACAAACCGATCATGATTCTCCACAATATTAAGTGAACATGTATATTCGTATTTGTTAGAGTCAAATGCTTGTATCGAGTCATAATGAAGTTTTGCAGGATTTTTCAGGAAGTAGGACCAAGTTTTTCAAGAAATTTTCCGGAAACTTAACATAAAAATTTCTGCAGATCACTTCTGACGGCGTCACGAGTTTACTCTTGACGGCGTCACGTGTAAAAATCTGGAAATTTTACCGGTTTTGTTTTTCTAACGGAATCTTAAAGTTTTTGTTGAATTATTAAGTTTTATAATCTCCAAGAATCTGCAAACTTCATTCCACAAGCATTATATCTTACTTTGTTTTCTAGGACTTAGTAACTTATATAGATTGCCGCCGATTTTATGCGAGGTTGCTTTGTTTGTTTTCTCAGGATTTACAGGTTATGTATGACAAGAAGATGATTTATATTCTGGAAGGGAAGCTTTGATTGTTCATTTTCTTGGAGGAAGATTTAACATGGCCACCTTATTATCCTTACCGAGCGAATCAGGGGAGTATTTGATTTCATTCTTTTTACTTTTTCACTTTTACATTCTTTACTTGAACATTGGGGACAATGTTCATCTTAAGTATAAGGGGAGGGTAAAACGATGATACCTTACATATACACTTTCGCTTGAGTTTGTTTGTTTGATGGTAGATGTGTAATAAAACTATGAGAAATACTTGTTAGTGCAATTTTAGCGCCAAATTTAAATTTTTTTACAACATTTAGGAGTGAAACTTTAGCCATAGCAAGCGTCTCATGGATAGGAGATTGTATGACTAGCACAAAACCGTATATTCAGAAAAATTTTCCACCCAAATATGTGAGGTTCGCCTTTAGATTTGATAGGAAAAACATTTACTATTAGTGCTTATGAGTGTACCGGTAGCATTTAGATTCTAGAACTTGCGTTAGTGACGCATCCCGAGACCGCTAGTGAGACTACATTCGCGTAGTAGGATTTACTACATGATAAGAGGCATTAGGATCACCCATGTGTTAAACCCGTATCATAATTACTTGACCATTTAAGTCATATTACTTGGCTAGTTAAGTCAACTAATTTTTCCCACACCTTAGCGTTGTACTCATTTTTAGTACACGAAACCCCTAGTACACCCCTCCGAGCCTATCTTTTCATTTCTAACTTTAAGCATCTTACTTAATGTACACCCAAATTGCCTTAGCCTTCCGTGTATGCACTCATCTATAGTGCATTATTGTCAGTTGTTTAAACCCTAAGTTAACTATCTAATTGATTACATGGTTGCTAAGTCGAGTCATATCCTTGTACATATTGTTTTGGGACGATTGGGACTCATGGGTAAGTACTTATTTTATGGAGTAATGGGGAAGAACATCATTTATTACCCCCATATGTACGTTAATCTTAAAAGTACTCCAAGTGTTTTGATTTTCTTAATTCGAGTCAATAGAATAGTTGATTGTAAAGTATGTAAAGATTCAAGTGTAAGGGGAATGTTCATCCCCTATGATGTATTATTTTGGATGGTAGGGTAAGAGTGTATGCACAAAAAAAAATTTGAAAAAATCACGAATATATATATATAGAAAAAGAAAAAGAGAAAAACATACGGACTACCATCCCTTTTCATTCTACGTTCATTTTTATGTTTTTGTTATTTTTCATTTATTAGCTTAAGTCGAGTCTAGTCTTGGCTTAGCAACGCCACATTGTACATGTAATTAACCAAGATTGTTAACTCGCCACCAGTAAAGATTGCCTTTATCCAACAAAACCGTGTATTTCATATCCCTACACCTAACGTTACAACCCTTTAAAAGACCTCTTTGATAGTTTATCCTAGGTGCTTACGCCATGTGGTGGAGGTTTGATCCTTTCCCAAGCCTATGGTAATCTATTTTGCTATGACAGGTTGTGAGAGATATCTTCCGTTTCCATATTGTAATTTATACTTTATTACACCCGAGAGATGTGAGTATCTAAACACTATTTGTGAGGTGTTTGTGTATGACCTCCGTGCTTGTCTTTGGTCTTTAATGGAACGATTATTTGTTGTAATTACTTTTATATTAGTGTTAAATGACCCCTAACATGTATTTTGAGTAGGATAAAAGCGCATTTGCTTGAGGACAAGCAAATCTCAAGTGTAAGGGTATATGATGAGGCGAAAAATGAACCACTTTTAGGGGGTCATTTAAGCTCGGAATTGAATTTATTTGATCAAATATTGCCCTAAATCGTTCCTTTTGTGATTTTAGGTACTTTGGGAGTGAAATCTGGAAAAGGAAGCAATTCGGACATTTTTGGAGCATAAAAGTGAAGAAAACGCCAAAGTCTTAATTTTCCTTGCTGGGAACAGTAGGTGACGGCGTCAAGAGTACCATCCTGACGGCGTCAAGAGTAAATTGCATGAAGGCCCAGTGCAAACATGAAGGCGTCACAAGGAAGAGCGTCAAGAGTTAAACACGTGACGGCCTGGAAGAACCTAACACATGACGGCGTCAGATGTAGATCAAGACAGTCCGAGAGTTATTTTGGCGGCGAGATGACGGCGTCACCTATTTGGTCTTGACGCCGTCAGCCTCAGTTTCCTATATATAGTTTTCTAATTTTCATTCATTAAGAAGGATAAGTTTTGGAGAAACCCTAAGGCCGAACTTGTTACGAATTTTACAGGTTTTTCAAGGGTTTTCAGCCCTTGAACCTTTACATGTGTAATTGAGATAAGTGTTTTTCTAATTCAATCAATATGTCTATGTGTTGGTTGTCTATATCTTGTGCTTGTCTTAATTCCATCATCCTAGGCTAGATATATCTTGTGTTTGCTTAGATCTAATGAAACCTAGATGTTGATTATGTGTTGATTACTTGTTTATGGTTGTATTGGATGAATGATTTCGATGTTAGGCTTAAGAAAACTGGCATATCTCCAAATGGTAACATGCTTGAACATCTTAGGAAACATGAACTGATGTGCACTAGGTTTTATTGGTTGTATTTAATGCATGAGTAAATTCTAATGATCCCATGTTAGGAGCTTCTTAGCCGGCTCGACATAGGAGTGAAGTAGGCACTCATAGGATTGGGGAGTTAAGTGCGCCACCCCATGAATGGTATTAAGGAATACAATCCATCATCCACGCAACTATAACAAGTAATTAACGTGTAAAAGATATCTAGGGAGTAGTGAAATCTAAGTAAACACAATTTCTCCACTTATTGCTCACAACCTTAGTTTAATTTAGTTTTATTTTCATTTCTAGTATTTTATTTTGATTGCATTTTTAGTATTGGGTTAGTTGACTAGCAACTAATTCCGCCCAAATCCTTCAAACCCGAGATATTTACTTGCTTTCTAAAAAAATATAAAAATACAAAAATAATCATCCCTCATCTTTAGAACTAGTATTTAGGTTTTCTAATCCTAGCGACACTATTCCTAGCTGAACGATCAATCCCCCGGTACTTGTCACTATACTATACTACAACGATCAGGTACACTGCCTGGTGGGGGTTGTAAGCTTCTCAAGATCCCTTGAGAGGTAAAGCCTGGTGCAATCCCCACGTACCAATTCCCCGCTAGTCTTTCGAGTATCTGGTCCATAAAAGGTAGAGGAAAATGGTCTTTACGGGTGGCTTCATTCAACTTACGATAGTCAATACATGCTCACCAACCCGTGACCAAACGAGTTGGAATCAACTCGTTATCCTCGTTGGTGACAAAGGTTATGCCACCCTTTTTAGGAACGCAATGAATCAGGCTAACCCAAGGACTGTCAGATATAGGATAAATCAACCACGCATCAAGAAGTTTTAGAACCTCTTGTTTGATAACTTCATAGATTTTGGGATTTACCCTTCTCTGTTCTTGCACTGCTGGCTTAAAGTCATCCTCCATTAAGATTTTGTGTGTACAAAAGTCCGGGCTTACGCCCTTAATGTCGGAGAGTTTCCAGGCAATTGCTTGCTTGTGTGACTTAAGAACTTTTAGGAGTGCAGCCTTTTCCTCATCTTTCAAGTCCTTAGCAATAATGATGGGTGATTTATCATCACCCTCCAGAAATGCATATTCTAGATGAGGAGGCAAGTCCTTGAGCTCAACCTCGGGAAAGTCTTCAGTTATTTCAACATTTTTGACTTCCTCTTTATGAAGTATTTTTGGAGACAGAGAGGGTGAAGGATCGTCATTTAACAATCTTTCAAGAAGAAGAATGTCCCCCTCCAGGTCTTGATAGTTTTCATCAATCTCATGAGGGATTGAACTATCCTGAGCAAGAAAAGCCTCGACCTCTTCCAGAAGGAAGTCACTTCCCTCAAACGGAGTGAGAGAAGGGGAAGAGTCGGATATGATAGGCTCAGAAGAAAGAGTGGTACTGCCACTTGCTGAGAAACCGAGGACTTCTTGAGAATACTCCTCAGACGCAACATCGATGATGTCAATTCGGTTTACCGTTTCAGCGTCATAGTTTGAGGATATCTTGAAGTATGATCAAGATTGAATGTGATGGCTTCACCACCAACACGTAGAGTGATTTCTTCTTTTAATACATCGATTAAAGCATGACCCGTTCTCAAGAATCCCCTCCCGAGAATGAGAGGAACTCTTGGGTCAGCATCGAAATCAACAATCACGAAATCTGCCGGAAAATGGAACTTTCCTACTTTCACGAAGATATCTTCGGCAATGCCGAGAGGACAAGATATAGTACGGTCTGCAAGCTCGAGAGTCATGCAGATAGGAGTGAGAGCAGGAAGAGAGAGTCTTTTCCAGACTGTGTAAGGCATAAGGTTAATGCTTGCACCAAGATCGGCCAAGGCAAAGCATTCAACCATCCCAGGGAAAATACAAGGAATGAGAAATTTCCCGGGATCTCCAAGCTTTTCGGGAAGCTTTTGCAAGAGCACTGCTGAGCAATGCTCATTAAGTGGAGTTTTTGCCATCTCACAAAGTTTTTCTTTGTTGCTTATCAGATTCTTGATTGTTGAAGCAAATTTAGGCATGAGAAGAAGAGCATCCGCGAAGCTAATATCGAAGTGTAATTCTTGAAAAATTTGATAAAATTTTTCCATCTGATGATTAGCTCTTTCGCGGTTCTTTTGATCATTCAATCGTGAAGGATATGGAATTGACGGCTTAGGATCGTTCTTTGGAATTTCATCAGAACTTTCAGGAGGATCAAATACAACTTTCGACTTACGAGTCGGGACCGGGACAACTTGAGGGTGGACGTTGTTGGTACCTCCGTTATTAGTAGGAAGTACCGTGTCTGTGGTAACCTCAGGTTCACGTTCCGCTACCTTGGTAGGAGGAGAAGAAGAGGTAGAAGGAATCATGGGTCTATTGTATGATACCCCACTTCGGGTAGTGATGCTTTGACATCGCCCCTCGGGTTAGCGATCGTGTTGCTCGGTAGTGTACCCGGGCCCGAGGGTCGATCATTTAAAGAATTCTGAAGCTCAGAGATCTTGCTGATCAATAACCGATTCGTTTCCTCTTGTGCTTTCATGAATTGTTTTAGCACTTCATCGGAGGAAGACGAGGGTGGAACAACGTTTTGATTTTGATTAGGAAGATTTTGAACACGGTTGTTTTGAAAATTCCCTTGATTTTGATTGTTGTTACCCTGAAAATTGTTTCTCTGATTGAAATTACCCTTATTGTAATTCCTTTGATTTTGGTTTCTTTGAAAATTTCCTTGAAAACCTTGAATTTGATTGCCATTTTGAAAATTGTTTTGATTAAAATGACCTTGATTTTGATTCGGGTTTTGGAAATTTGGGTTTTAACCTTGGTTAAAATCTCCTCGATTCTGATTCGAGTTACGGTTTTGATTTTGGTTAAAACCGGGAGGTCCGAGAAAATTGTTGGAACGATAGCTCAAGAGATTACGGTCCCCTTGTGGTTGGTAAGAATTACCCCCATGTTGTAGGAACCTTGAGCAGCATAAACGTTCTCTTGAGGAAAACCAGCAGTAGCTGGACACTCGGAATAAAGATGTGGGCCCCCACAAGTTTCACAACTTCGGGCCACGGCTTCCACTTGCTGATTTTGAACCTGATTTTGCATAGTTTGGTTCATTCTCAACACAGCCGTAGAGATATCATCCATCTTCTCAATTGTAGCTATATGATTTTGCATAGTGAGAGCAATTATTTCAGGAGATGATGATGAAGGAATGATTGATTTACATGACTCATCCCTCTCCGCAGAGGAATCCCAAAAGTTATGGTGGGCAGTCATTTTCTCAATCAGGTCATAGCATTCTTCGAGACGCCTTTTCATAAAGGTCCCACCAGCAGCAGCATTGAGAATATCCCGGTGCCTCAATGTCAGACCATTATAGAAGGTATCTATAATGGTAACTTGTAACATATTGTGGTTAGGGCACCGATCAATAGCTAGCTTATAACGTTCCCAAGCCTCAAAGAGAGACTCATCGGGACGTTGCCGGAAGTTGCTGATATCATTTCGTAACTTGGTAACCATGGAAGGTGGAAAATATTTTGCTAAAAACTTGGTTACCATCTCATCAAAAGTACGAATAGAATTCTTTGGGAGTCGGTCAAACCATGCAGTGGCATGATGGGTGAGAGAATACGGGAAAAGATACAGCCGGAGGGCATCGTCGGTGACACCATGCTGTTTCATGCTTTGGGTGATGGTAAGGTATTTATCAAGATGCTTGTTAGCGACGTCACCCGGTAATCCGTGAAATTGACACGAATTTTGGACTTGTTGGATCATGTGGTGCTTGAGGCCAAATTCCGTAGCCTCAATAGTGAGTGGTGCAATAGGTCCGCCCCTCCCTTGCATGGTAGGCTGGCACAACTCCTCCATCGTTCGGAGATCGGGAGCTGGCTCATCCCTGGGAGGGTCAGGAGGTGGCCCATCGGCCATTTCGGTTTTTGGTTCTTCAATAACAGTACGTAGCTCGGGTACGTTTTTCTGATTCTTACGCTTTGTTTGTGACCGAGTGCGCATGCACTAAAAGCCATTTTTCAAAACAAGATCGAGGCAAAACCACAGTGAACTTAAATCCAATAATCACAAGTGAATGACTTCTTTAAAAAAGGTACACCACTCACAGGGATATAAAGGCAAGTGTTAATCTTAAGTTTGGGAACTTATTATGTCCACACCCCAGTTGGTAGGTGTTCTGCCTTTGTTTGCGGTGGTAAGATTTTATGTATTTATTAACAGAAAAATTGTTTTTGGGCTTATGGGTGTGTGTGCAGAAAACTTTGGGAAATATTTTTTGGAACTGATTCGTTAACTGAAATCATTCTTTTAAGATTACTCGCAGGCTGGCAGGAGGAAAGAATGGATTCCTCTTCAGTTCGCAATTTAATGTCAGAACTTTCCTTATACCAACTGTTTCAGGTTGTAATCTTAAAGAAAACGAAGTAATTTAACTTCACAGTTTGTTTTGTTGTTTTTGATTTTTTTTTTGTGTTGTTAACACTTCAGGAAAAGTGTTAATGAACTTTTTGATATGATGGATATTTTTACAAAAAACTTTTTACAAATTGTGAGAAATTTGTACAGGGAGGGTTTTGAAAACCACTAAACTTAAAACGATTTTAAAACACGCAACAACCTCCCCGGCAGCGGCGCCAAATTTTGATTGGTTCAAAAGCAGTCAGATATTATTGACCAAGGTCAACAAGTCAAAGACAACTCAGTTCCAATTCTCCGTGGATAGTATAGTGTGTCCCCGGGTCGTTATATCCCAACGAGATTGCAATGGTGTTTTAGAAAATGGTTTAGGAATGAGTGGCACTGAGGACAGTAGCTAAGATGATTGGGAATGATTATGCTACTGATATTTGGTATTTGGACAATTATATTCACAATAACAGATGTACAGATATATTCACAAATTCACAACTTGAGATTCAGACAGAAAAAGTGAGATTTGAACAATTACAAACTACAGGGGGTGCAAGTGAAACTTTTTTAAAACTTAAAATAAAAAGAAAATTTAAAATGAAAATGAAAATGAAATTATAAAAATGATTATTTTAATAATTAAATACTAATTAATTAATTAAAACTATTTAAAATCTAATTTAAACCTAATTTAAATTAACTAAAAAATGATAAAGATTACAAATTAACTTAAAAATTTGCAAAACTAATTTCTAAACCTTAAAATGAACTTGAAGAAAGTATAAAAAATAAAAATAAATATTTTTGTCTTTTTATGGGTTTTTTATTAATTAAAAACTAATTATCTTAATTAAACTATTTTAAATTACTAATAATACCTAAATGACTTAGAAAATTATGGAAAATTTTTTTAAACTAATTAACCATCACAGGAATCCTACAAAATTATAAAAAGCTTATAAAAAATATTTTTAGACTATTTTACTAATTATTTACTTATTAATTAATTTAAATCTAATTTAACTAATTTAAATAAGAAAATTAGAAAATGAACAGTAGAATTTAAAAATATATTTTCTAAAAGTCTTAACTAATTTTTAAAACCTAGGAAAATTATAAAAACCTACTGTTATTAATTAAAATTTAAGAAAACTATTTAATTACTAATATTACCTAATTAATTATTTAAACTATTTTTAATTCTAATAATTAGTAAACTGTTTAAGAAAAATCTAAGAAGATTATTACAAATACTTAAAGGTGACAGGAAATTAAGAAAATTATAAAAACGGTTTAGGAATGAGTGGCACTGAGGACAGTAGCCAAGATGATTGGGTATTGATTATGCTACTGATATTTGGTATTTGGACAATTATATTCACAATAACAGATGTACAGATATATTCACAAATTTACAACTTGGGATTCAGACAAAAAAAGTGGGATTTGAACAATTACAAACTACAGGGGGTGCAAGTGAAACTTTTTTAAAACTTAAAATAAAAAGATATTTTAAAATGAAAATGAAATTATAAAAATGATTATTTTAATAATTAAATACTAATTAATTAATTAAAACTATTTAAAATCTAATTTAAACCTAATTTAAATTAATTAAAATGATAAAGATTATAAATTAACTTAAAAATTTGCAAAACTAATTTCTAAACCTTAAAATGAACTTGAAGAAAGTATAAAAAATAAAAATAAATATTTTTGTCTTTTTATGGGTTTTTTATTAATTAAAAACTAATTATCTTAATTAAACTAATTAGACTATTTTAAATTACTAATAATACCTAAATGACTTAGAAAATTATGAAAAAAATTTATAAAACTAATTAATCATCACAGGAATCCTACAAAATTATAAAAAGCTTACAAAAATTATTTTTAGACTATATTACTAATTATTTACTTATTAATTAATTTAAATCTAATTTAACTAATTTAAATAAGAAAATTAGAAAATGAACAGTATAATTTAAAAATCTATTTTCTAAAAGTCTTAGCTAATTTATAAAACCTAGAAAAATTATAAAAACCTACTGTTATTAATTAAAATTTAAGAAAACTATTTAATTACTAACATTACCTAATTAATTATTTAAACTATTTTTAATTCTAATAATTAGTAAACTGTTTAAGAAAAATCTAAGAAAACTATTACAAATACTTAAAGGTGACAGGAAATTAAGAAAATTATAAAAATGATGAAGTGCTTTATTAAAAGCTAAAAAGAAAAATGAAAAAGATAGAATCTATTAAATAGAAGCTATCACTAATTTTAAGTTTGGTTTTTTGGTGTTTTTCTTTTTGACAGATAAAAATGAGATAAAAACAATAACTTTTTACAAAACAACTTTTGTTTTAGTTTAAAAATAAGCTGTGTGCACCCCCTTTATGTCCAAACAGTGGACAAAATAGCTTATTAGGACTTGTGATTTTGTGAAAAGCTATTCAAATGAACAAATAAGCTACCACAGATGTATATCAACTTGAAATTAGGCAAAAGTCACAAATAAGCACTTTGGATAAGATGCTATGAGCAAATAAGCACTTATCACTAAACTAGGCCAAGACAGGCCTAAAATGGGAGGTTTTGGACCTCTGTGGGGTCCACAAAAGAGCTCAGGGGTCCAAACTAAGGGTTGACTTATGAAGGTGTACTGGTAGGCTACACAATAAGCCAATAAGCAGGGCTTATTGCTTATTAATGAAGCTTGGGTGATGCTATGAAGTTGGGGTCTTTCACTGAGTACTCAGTGTTTACTCAGGGATTGATCAAACTTAAAGGCAATTGCAGCCCTATCAAATAAGCTCACAATGGTGAAATAAGCTCAGAAACTCAAAGCTGAGCCTATTTGGTTTCTAAAAAGCTAAAAAACTAGGGGTGGGTCCCACTGGGTGAGTCACTAAACTACTTGGAAAATAGGTCTTAAACCTGTGCACAGGGCAATGACTTGCCCTGCAGGTCAAAAGAAGTAAGTGTACAAGCTACAATAAAATTCCCACAAATAAGCTAAACCTAGATTCTGGAAGCTTAGGTGATATATTTTAACCTCTGAAAGTTTGAACGCCTGACTAAATTCACAAAATTCTATAAAAATCCTTGAAAATATGGTTTTCTGCCTAAGTATGCAATTTTGACTTTTTAAGATATTGAGCTAAGTTGACTAAAGTGAACTTTGATCTTGATTTTCTGATTGAAATGGACTAATTAAGCTAGAATAAGACTATTTTAAGCTAAACCACTCATAAGTGAATGGATTTGGGGCATATGCCACACTTAATCCAACACAGAGGGATAATTAGGCCTTGTGATGCTTGATTTTGACCTTTTTCTGAATAAGACTTAGGTTTTATGGTTGTTCTGAGCTATTATGAACCTAGGTAACTTGTTTAAACCAAGAACAATAACAAATAACCACTTGAACACCTAGGACCTCACTGATCCAAACATACCTTAATGATTGACTGTTTTGTGATTTGTGAAGCTAGAAGGTGTTAAGGCTTATGAACCTGATCTACACTAACTTTTTATGATATGTTAAGCCTAAATGAGCATTTAAAAACAGAAACCAACCACAAGTGCACAAAAGTACTAATTATACTATTTGACTGTGAAACTAAGAATTTTAAGCAACTATGAAAATCAACAAACAAGCTACTGATTTTAAGTCATATTATTACTAATTAACACTGAATAAGCTATAATAAACACAAATAAGCAGATGATAAGCTAAGCTACAGTATAATAATAGAAATGAGATTATGAGCTTACAATGTGCACTCCTGCCAAATCATGAACCAAGAACCTCAAAATCAATCCTATAGGTCTTCCACAAGACCACTAACCCAGGGCCATCCAAGATTTACCCTGCTCCAGTGTTCATCTTCAAAAACCTGCAATTGTTGACTTTCTTTGAATTTTTTATATTTTTTTGATTTTTGATACTAACTTGTATTTTATGGTTTCTAAAAGCTTAAATAAGCTTTCTGGGAGCTTATATGGGTCTAAGAGTCCATAAGTTCTATGAATAATAACAATACAGAAGATTAAAAGCTTTGAAATAAAGATGAAAATTGAACAACTAAGATACTGATTCAAACTTGATTTTTATTGATAGAAAAGCTTAGAAGTACACTGAAAATGAGAATTACACTACTTGAGAGCTGAATTACAAACTAAAAACTTGAATTGAACTTATACGATTTAAATTTTCCTAAAATAAGCTAACACTTCTCTTCTTGGACTTCTCTTCTATTTATAGCTAAACATTAGGGTTTCTCCAAGCCTTCTGAGCATATCCCACTTAATCCTGACCCTTGAATTACTCTGAATCAATCTTGGCCTTTGATTACGTTTTTGGCGCCAAAATTGGATAAACCAATTGGGGTCTGTTTTGTGTGGAGGGGTGGGGATGCATTTATTGTGGATGTGATAGTAGGTGCAGAAGGTGGTGGGATGGTGATGATGGGATTACAAGTGGGGGTGGTGGGATATGGTGGTTTTGCAGAGGTGGTATTGGGGTGAGGAGGGAAAGGGGTGGTTTGTTTGACTGGTTTGACCTCAGGGTCAAACATTGACCCTGGTATTATATTAAAGGGTGGGCTTTTGTGGAGTTGGGCCTAAAATGGGAATGGGCTTGGTGAGATTATGGATTGGACTTGGTTTGGTTTTGAGATGTAATAAGGGGTCCGGTTTGGTTTATACTATCACAAGGACCATTTTTGTAATTTGCTGAAAGTTAGGGGTTGGTTTGGCATTTTTCCAAAGTATTTCACAAGGGTTTTTCTTGCCAAATGATGAATAGTACATGGACCTTAGATGATTTTTCCACTTTTAAATTTCCAGGGACTATTTCTGTCAACTTTCCAAACTTCAGGGACCAAATCTGTAATTTCACCAAATTTTGCAACCAAGGACCATTCCTGCCATAAATGAGAATTTCAAGGACAAAATTTGTTTTTCTCAAAGTTTTAATATCCCAGGGGACCATTTTTGACAATTTTCCAAACTTCAGGGACTAAACTTGACATTTTGTGAAACTTTGTACCAAAGGACTAATTATGTAACTTTTTGATTTAAAAGGGACTTTGGTGACTTTTTCAAGTTTTTAGAACAACCAGGGACTAGATTTGACAACTTTTGAAAGATGAGGGACTGAAACTATCAATTATGCAAACTTTGTACGTTTTTCATCTATTTTTGATTATTTTGCATCTGAAACATATAAAACACATTCCTGGGATATTTTCACTATTTTGATGCAATATTGAGTATTTTTAGATGTTTTGGCAGCTCAGAAAAGGTAAAAATGATGAGTATTTACACACTCATCACTCACAAAAGCAACAATAAACATACAAATTTACACAAACAGATACTCACAAATAACCTAAGAAATTTACACTTAAAAAAAAAGCAATAAACTATAGACATCAATAAACCTAAATCCACCAATTTACACTGAATGGCATCAATAAAACACTGACAGAAATTGACACAATATAGCCACGAAAGGCATCGATAAACCTAAATCCAACTTTTTTATAATTCCTTACCCAAACCCTAAATTAGCGTAACCCTAATTCGAGTAGATAATTACTTACCCTACCCCAAACCATTTTTTTTTTAATTCAGCTAATTCGAATTCCTAATTCGAAAAAGTAGATCTGCAACTACAGCCGATATGTGTCTACTTGCTAGCATTAAGGTTTTGAGCAGATCTGCAACTACAGCCGATTATCTTTGAATCTTCGAATAAGTAGATCTGTCATTGTTGTAGATTTGAATTGATAAAGGGTATGTAGATTCGACTGAGTTGTAGAAAGAATGATTGAGAGAGAAAAGGGATAAAGTGTGGGGTGTTTGGTAAGTTTTAGAATGAAAATAAGTAAAAAATAACTTGTTATGAAGGTACATGGTGGGGACACTACTAGGGACAAGTGTCACATGTTTATGTATTCCGCCTAAGTTGAAATGAGCGACTACCGCCTCTGGGTATTTAAAGAAAAAAAATTTTATGAGGTACTATAGGTATAAGTAACTTTGTACTTTTGGGATATTCCAAAAATTTTCCCTTTTAAAAAGTACTACTCCATAATAGCTTGTAAATATTCTGGCTCAACCGCTCAAATGTGTCTTAAATTGTCACAAAGGGACCAAAGCCCAAAGTTAAAGCTTGACAGCTACAAATCTATGATGTGTCCTAAACCATCACTATCATTTTGACATTTCAAATGTACTTTTTTCTATATAAAAGGACAAATATTTGGATTCAATATGCGTTGATTTGCAGTTTTGCACACCATAATTTTCTATTTTTTTCAACTGTGTATTACAGTATTGTATTATATAGCTTGTACAAAATAAAATTTTTGATATGCAAATCAATCCTTTTGAAATATACGGCGGAGTTTTTGCCTCAAACCATTCTTAGTATCTCTATTATCCCTATAAGAAATCATATATAAACAATCAATTTAAAATATATATATATATATATATATATATATATATATATATATATATATATATATATATATAGAGAGAGAGAGAGAGAGCGCGCCATCATTAAATAAAGCATGAAACCCATTAAATTGTTTCATTTCACAACATGTTAACATGAGAAGAAAATAAGAAATTTGAAAATGAGATGATCTCAATCCCTTTATAAATTGCGTCAACAACTATCGTAATAGGGTTAGGTTATTTGGACCCTCATCCTTTTTTACAAGTGATAATCCTATAAAATTCACTAAGTCAAAAATATTAAATTGGCAGATGTGGAACAGAAGTTGGTCAGAGGGTGAAAGACGTAAAAAGTACATACAGAGTTGATTGCACCACGCACGAACTCTTAGTGGAGTGCATCATCGTGCGTGGTGGTTGCATTTTCGTCCCTTTTTAGTGGTCTCATCCACATAACGCAATCTAAGGAAGGTGAGTTTTTTTTTTTTTTTTTTTTTTTTTTTTTTTTTTTTTTTTTAAATTATTATTATTATTATTATTATTTGGTTTGTGAGTGTGTGTGGTTATATTCGGGATATGTTTATATAAAGTAGGATATTTTTATATTTTCTGTTTGATGATGAGTTTAGTGGTGATGATAACACCTAAAAGGTTATAGGTTTGGTGTTGTGTTGAATAGTGATATGTCAATGATGTCGATGATATTGGTTTGATATAAGAGCATTAGGTGTAGTGAATGAGCCAAGTCTCCTCATTCGGGTCCCACTTGTGCCACATCACCCAACACCTCAACTTCAACTCTTCACAACAAACCCTCTCTCTCAAAACAACAAACCTCAACTTCTTCATTAGGGCCTCACCTCTTACACATTAATTTTTTTATTCATTTCATTATATAAATTAAATTAATTTCACAAATACTTAAAAATAACAAAACATACTAATTTTATTTCATCAAATAAAAAAGTTACAATACGGAAAAAAATACGATACGAGGAAAAAAAAAAAACACATACAATATAAAAAAATTACAAAGTAAATTAAACCCAATAAGATTTATACAAGCTTAGTCCAATCTATACCAAATATTTAGCTAAAATAACCATTTTTTACTTTAATATTCGGATAGCAGTATTGGTCCAAACCAATTTCAATCTACAATTTCGTGGCCCAACCTAAACATACAGATAGTAATATTGGTCCAAAATAACCATTTTTACTCTAATATTATTCGTATAGCTATTTAAACCCTTGGTATCCCACACCTCCCAACCCTAATCACATTATACCCTAAACATACGCAGCCATTAACATCTACCTTATTATATCTCCACGTAAAAATAAAAAAGAAACATCAGTTACGAGTTCTAATTAATTTCCACAAATTCCTTTTTATATCTCCTCTTTCCTGGTTTTAATAACCATCAAATTCCTTTTTATCTCAATATTCAAACGGGAAAAAAAAAGAAATGGAATGTCAGAAAACCAAGCTCGTCGTCACGACGGGGAGGAAGCCAACGGGGAAGAACGGCGAGCATCAAATGGTGTAGTGAAGAGGAACGGCTCGCCGTTGACGGCTCCACGTCGGACGGCGAAGCCTCCTTCTTCATCTACACCTAATGCTCTAAGTAGTGCACAGTCTTACAATTATTTTTTGGGTAATCATGGTTAGAAGACTTTTTGATCAACTAATCTGTGAAATTTAAACATATCTACACAAATTTAAATCAGATAAAACTATCTCATTTTTAAAAAGTTAATGTGACTACTTTAAAATTGATTGAAGCTACCAAGAATTGAATGTGAAAACTATATTTTACGGAGTAATAGTATTAGGTATCACATCTTTTTGACTTTAGTTAAGGATGTTAATGCTACCTACCACAAATCCATAAAATATAGGTATCACATCTTTTTGACTTTAGTTAAGGATGTTAATCCTACCTACCACAAATCCACAAAGGGATGTGTTGACCGGACGGTCTGGCCCACCGTCTGGCCCACCCACTGTCCCCTTTGTCCCCCTTAAATATTCCAGTACAGCACAGCTTTTTGTCAGTTTCTGTTCCGTATTTTTGACAGTTTTAAGTGTTTGACATATTAAACTTTATATTTTCTGTTCCGCACTTTCAGGTTTATAGCTTTTTAATATAAACAAAATTATAAAAATTAAAAAAAAAAATTAAAAAAAAAAAAAAAAAAAAAGAGGGGGGGTCCGGTTAATAGAAATAGGGCCCGTGAGAATAACGTACCCCATCCAGAAAATGATAGGTAGGAATAAAATGGGTGGAGATAACAACTTTGATTGACATATTAAACGTGCCAAAAAGGTTTGTTGCAATTTCACATAATAAAATCTCACAAAACGTTAATTTGATGTCACATAATAAAATCTCACAAGTCAGAAACACCGATGATGCACTCCAAACATAATAATCACATTTAACCTTTTTTATTTTTATTTTATTTTTTATTATTATTTTAATTTTTGAAAAGTCAAAAATAAATTTTTGGGTATCTTATGTACATAATTTTAAATAATATTTGATGTGATCGCATCTAGTCCGCACGACGCGTGCAACACATCTGATATAATAGACATATACTTACCGCCATGTCTCGACTTTGTACCTGAACCGAAAAATGTGTCATTATTTGTTACAAGCTTTTCAATTCTGTTCTAAGATGCATATTGTATTTTTTTTTTATTATTATTTTTTTTATAATGTTCACATGTGACATAGGCATCCATGTCAGCTACAAAAGTGTTATTGTTGATCATGTGTAGCAAGATATGTTAGTATTTATGCTTTTTAAACTTTAATTTGTGGATTTTAACCCTAATACGTGATTCGAGTTTCATACTTAGGTTCTAAAGATTTGTAATAAATATTATAGTTTTTTTTTTTTTTTTTTTTTTTTTTTTTTTTTTTTTTTTTTTTTTTTTTTCACGTTAAAACCATATAAGATAAAATGATAAGGTAGATGATAAATAAGTTTAAAAAAATGTATATGGTATAAGAAGTTCGAGTATGCACATAAGGGCGCAATTTTAAAAAGTCTCACAGATGACATCACTGATCGGAGGGGTGAGCAAAACCGCCCGACTCCCGAATCACGTCTCGATCCCGAGTCCCGAACCCTGGCCCGAAATTGAACCGGCAAAATACGGTTCGGGAGTCGGTTTTGAAAATTAGTGTTTATCGGTATCGGGTCGAGTAGGGATAAAAATCAACCCAAACCCGATTTAGCCCGTCAGCCCGAGAAAAACATAGGTTTAGGGAAAAATAAGCGCCCCTTCTTATCTTCTATTGTTTCACTCAGAACTCATAAGTCAGTTTCACTCAGTCACTCAGAACTCACAAGTCAGAAACACCGAAGGTCTCAAAACCACGATTGCTTTAACAAATAACAATTGAATGGATCAATGTCATCTCACAAACACGAGGGTTTGTTCTTTGGAACCCTTCAATCAGAAAATGTATTGATATTCTTGTTTAGAAGATGCATTGATATGTTTGTTTTTTGGAATAGCATTTTTTTTTGAAGAAAGGAATAGCAATTGATCTAAGAGATTTTTTAAGAGTTTCTTGTTTCGGTATTTGGTATTTTGTTGGTCGAGATCTGGTCAAATGCTCAGTCCTAACTGACCGTACAACGGATTGCACCCTCTTGACCAGAGCCTACACTGGGGCACAAACTTTGGGTGTGTTTCTTTTTTCCCTTAGCTAAGAGAAAGGGAGCACATGGGTCCACACAAGCATTTAATAATGTTTATTTTTTATGTAGACCCCACAAATTTTCACTAATTCCTCTATATCCACAAGCCATATAATATATCTCTCTCCCCATATAGAAGTATTAACAGGCATGGGCCCACGTAAAACCCACATGGTCTATTGGCTAAGGAAAAAAAGAAACACTCCATTTGTTTTTTTGTTAATCACAACAAACTTAATCTTAAACAAACAACATTTCAATTTTCCAAACTTTTCAAAGAATCTTCTAAACACGTGGTATAAAAATACAAAAGAAAATATTCTGAAAACCCTACCTAATAAAAAACAAGATTCTAATCCAACGGCTTAAAAAAATTGTCTTGTATGTATTTGGTGTTGGCGGTTTTTCATTCGAAAGTCGACACTTGTACGTTCTTTCCTTACAATTCATCTCTTGCTTGTTAAGTAAAAAAACCCAAAGCCTAGCTTTCATCTAAACCCTCATACCTAATCAAAATCATATATTCTTTTTGAAATTAGCTTTGTTGCAGTTACAAATTATTCTGCTTTGCGGATTTTCAGGTATGAATTTATTTATTTATTTATTTTTTTTAATTTTTTTATTTTATTTTTTTTGGTTTCAAATTAGGTAGGTGTAGGTTATGTGTACGGATTATTACATTTCAGATTTTCAGGTACTCAATTTGGGGGGTGTTTGTTTAAGCTTATATGTGTGGCTTATAAGCTTCTTTGTCTTTCGGCTTATATTTCATAAGCTTCATTTTTCAGCTTATTTTGAGACTTGTGGGCTTATATAGGGTATGTTTGGCGAAATGGGCAGGGCTGGCGAGGACTTATATTATAAGCCAAAATTAAATTTTTTATTTTTATAAACGTGTTTGTCAAATGGCTGGGGGGCTGGGGCTTATTATTGCAAAATTACTAAAAAAGACATAATTAAATGAGTTTTTGTATATGTTAGATATTTTTGTGGGTAAATAAGTAATTTATTTTTCAAAAGCCCCGGGCTAAAGTTTTTAGCCGACTTATTTTATAAGCCCTTCCATGATACTTATTTTATGAGCCCACTTATTTTAAAAGCCCAAGCCCCCTATAAGCCCTTGCCAAACACAGCCATAAGCTTATATGAGGCTTATGAAATATAAGCCGAAAGACAAAGAAGCTTATAAGCCTACATATAAGCTTAAACAAACACCCCCTTAAGGTATCCAATTTATTGTGCAATGTAAGGTTTGTTTGACTTTTCGAAAGATGTTATCGGTCATTTTTTAGCTGAATTGGTTAATTAATATAATGTATCGTTACAATTGAGCATTTAAAAGTCATCTCGGCTAAAATTATGACCGGTAATCACTTTTGAAAAGTCGAAAAACCTTCATTTCACAAAAAATAACTCCGATACCTTAAATTGAGGAAATTGACCTTAAGTATGATACCTGTTTGTGTGATTTACCTTAAAGTGTTTTGTAATTATTGTTAGTTGAATTGTTAGGGTTTATAGTTAAACGGGTAAACAGACGAGGTTTTCCATTATTAAGGTTAGTTTGTGTGTTTGATAATGTGTGTGAAATTGTGAATTACCGCACTGAAATGTAACGTATTTTCAACGTTTTTATGTCTCATACAACTCGGAGAATAGTATATGATATGACTGATCATCTGCGTTTTCTTAGTGACAATATGCAGTCTTGAAAATGTTTTTTGAAAACGCATTCCTAAACACCCCACTTAGTCCTTAGCGCTGGACGTTTACATACTTACATTCTGGTGGTTAAGTAGTAAGAAGGTGTAATAGAATGTTGCATTTGGGTGCAAATATTAGTATAAGTGCATGGAAATGAAATTATGAAACATACAATGGTAAAAAGTTAAGTAAGGTGTATACAATGGTTGTACGTTGTTAGTATGTTACATAGAAATGTTAAAACTTATTCAAGTTGTATATGATGGAAAAAAAAGCTGGAAGTATGTTACATTTTGCTGCAATTAACCCTTGAAAGAATTAGTACTTTTTTTGACATCGAATTATTAGTAATCTCGTTAACCTTGTGTTATTTTTGAATTTTTTTTAGCTGTGGATTAAAATTTTCGTTTGGACATTACATCTTTTCTGGCCAGCTTGCTATTTGGATTTGAAACTAGCAAGTTCAGGTTTATTGACAATGGATGCAGAGTCCGAGTTTGTTCACCAGATAGCCTTATTTGCAGCCCTTCTATGTGCTTGCATAGTACTTGGACATCTACTTGAAAACAGTCGATGGATAAATCAGTCAATCACCGCCCTTCTCATTGTGAGTTACTAGTTTGGTATACAATTTACACCAATGTCATAAAACTAGATCAGTAACTTACTTATCTCAATGTTCCACATTGGCCAATTTAGTCATTGACTTTGTTAAAGTGCTTCGTTTTCGTCAATTTTGATGTCATAGATTAGTGACTTTCTTTCACTTATGTTCCTCATTTGGTCATTACTATGAAAAAGTATGAAAACAAACTTTAATGGCTAAATTGACACGCAAACTTGTATTATACCCCAACAAGTATTAACAAGTTGTATATTCTGATGGCAGGGTTTAGGCACAGGGTGCGTAATTTTGCTAACTTCTGGTGGTAAAAGTTCCCGAATATTGGAATTTAAGCAAGAATTCTTCTTTATTTATCTTCTTCCACCAATAATCTTTAATGCTGGGTAATGCGCCTTACTTTTTTTCATTAACATCTACGTCTTAATTTCTTAATCCATTGCTGATCGTGTGATCCTGGGTGCTTTTAATAGGTTTCAAGTGAAAAAGAAGCGATTTTTCCAAAATTTCATGACCATTTCGTCATTTGGAATTATTGGAACTTTGATATCGTTTGCCATCATATCGTATGGTACGTTTATATTCTTCCTAATAAATATGTTTTTGCTTGATACTTGTTATTAGATTTTAACTTAATATTTGATTTAGGTGCAACACTTCTGTTCCCTATATTGGACATTGGCTACCTCGAGATCAAGGACTATCTTGGTATATATTATTTTCTTATCATACTTTTAAGACTAACATGTTTAATTTAAGAATAAAAAGCTTGAAGTAGGGTACATCTCAATGCTATGCGTCCTGCTTTTTTATGTAAGTAAAAGTATCATCCAGTAAAAAGAAGTGAACAAATCTATCAGACTCAAATGAATAACATTAGTTCATGGTTAAAAAAATGTTTTTATGCATAAAATTAAGAAAATCATGTATAAAGGAACTCACATCAACTATCCGTACAAAAAACATGTGCGAATCAACGTTTAAATGATACTTGCAGTTGTTTCACTTAATTAATTTTGTTTGCTGATTTACTATTTGAATGATGTTTGTTTTCCCCTGTGATTGCGAGAAGCACTTGGAGCTATATTTTCTGCAACAGATTCTGTTTGCACCTTGCAGGTACATGTACTTTTGATTTTTGATTTGGGGTTGTATTTTGTTTCTAATGGGTCAAACAGGTAAAAAAGATTTGAAAACGAAGTGGGCTGTAAGTCGTAATGGTCAAAATTCACCCAGTGTTTAATTTTTAATTCAAATCATCTTATTTATGAATTAGAATTTACTTGAAAAATCTAGTTTTTGTTATCATATTAGACACGCCAACTATTTAAGATAAAAATTGGACAAAAGGTGTATTCAGTCAACCTGGCTCAACTGTACGGATTTACCTGTCCGATCCAAAGCTGTTTGACCCATCATTCAACCCAACCCATGTGACCCACCCGTTTTTCCACCTAACCAAAATTTCTATCTTATTGACAGGTGCTTAATCAGAATGAAACGCCACTACTATACAGTCTAGTGTTTGGGGAGGGTGTTGTGAATGATGCCACATCTGTTGTGCTTTTTAATGCAATCACGAAATTTGATGTATCAGACACGAACTTAAAAACTGCTCTTGAATTTTTCGGCAATTTCTTCTCATTGTTTGTGTTAAGCACCCTTTTGGGAGTTTTTGTAAGTTTATCTATCTTTATAATTATATGTGACTGTTAATTAATATTTTGTGCATATACATTCTTCTCCTCTTTATGTGACGGTTTTGATTGCACTTGTAGGTTGGGTTGGTATGTGCATTCGTCATTAGAAAACTATACAGTGGAAGGTACGGTGTATGTTTGCAAACGTGGGACTTTTGAATATAATCATTCAACTTCCGAAGGGGTGTCTGGGATTGCTTATTTAAACTGCTTACCTGCTTTTGTTTTCTTGAATCACATGGGTCATTGTTATGAGTATATAATCTTTTAAATACGTCATGTATGATTTAGTGATATATGCATCCATCTTTGAATGAAAGTTGTTGAATTTTCAGGCATTCAACTGATGGTGAAGTAGCTCTCATGATACTCATGGCTTACCTTTCATACATCACAGCTGAAGTAAGCTCTTCATCACCTTATAAATCCATTTACATTACGTGTACTACTTCGGGACATGTCAAAACAGGTCGGGTGTGGTTGGCTTTCCAACATGTTTTCCAACTTCTTTTCGAATTATGTAAATAATTTAATAGGATATAATAATCTAATTGTTGATTAACATCTTATTTGACAAACTAACTTTTAAAAGAGTGTTTTGGGCCAACATATACCAAAAGTACCTAGTTTGACCTGAAACCGTTTCGACACATCATCCAATCTGCAAGTTTTTGCCACCCTATATATTTCTGAATGAGTGTAACTACTTTATCATAAGACTAAACTATGTTTCCTTCCAGGTGTTTGAATTAAGTGGAATCTTAACGGTGTTCTTTTGTGGTATTGTAATGTCACACTATGCGTGGCATAATGTTACTCATAGCTCACAAGTGACTACAAAGTGCGTAACCAACTCTAAACTCTGTTTAAAATCGTATTCTTTTAAATTCTTATTAGCTAAAAAATTTCACATCAATTGTGTCGGATTGCAGCCATGCTTTTGCAACAATGTCATATATTGCCGAAGTGTTCATCTTCCTCTATGTTGGAATGGATTCATTGGATGTTGAAAAATGGCACTTTGTAGATAACAAGTAAGCACTTCAAAGAACTTGTTGTTTGAACCTTTTATTTTGTTACTAATCTTGCAAAAATTGGTTCGGAAAGGGCGGGATGGGGGTAATGGGTTCGTATTGAGTAATTTTTTTTCTTGGTCAAAACCGGTTTAGTTGGGCTGACCTAAAACAGTTTCTGTGCAATCTTTAAAACTCAAATTAGTGTGTAAAATATGTTTGGTGAAATTATAAACTATAATATTTCTGTAAACACTATAATTTTTTGAATAAATAGGTTTAGGAGGTTTTATGCGTTAAACATACACTTCCAGCAAATTTAATACATTTGACTAGTTAGATATAATTTAGAGCCCATTTGACTCAGCAATAGGTAAATGGGTTGAAATTTATTACATGTTACTGAACCCCATCAATTTTTTCAACTTTACGCAGTCCTGGAAAATCTGTTTGGGCAAGTGTTATACTGCTTGTGTTGATTATGATTGGAAGAGCAGCTTTCATATTACCTCTTTCCTTGTTATCTAACTTAACCCGGAGGAGTAGTAATGAACGAATCGACATGAAGCAGCAAGTAAGTGTAAAGTATTTTTTTAGTTATAGATTGTTGGATTACTTGTTTTGGCAGTAAGTTAATCATAATTTTTCACAGTTTACAGTTTGGTGGGCCGGTCTAATGCGAGGCGCTGTATCTATTGCACTTGCTTATAAGAAGGTATGCTTTAGATCGTTGAATCTAACTAGATCAGTCATCATAAACACGTAGAAAAATGAACCAACAGGCTCATCATGTTCGACCCATTCATTTCATTTATACCAAAATTGACCCATGAATATGATCTTATCTTCCTTTTTATACCCATTAAGTTTAACTAATTTCTTACTATTTATTAGTAAAAATGATAAAGGAGGTTTTATGCTAAAAGCAACTTTTGGCCTGCTTGACCAACTTTAAATCTTTAAGCGGCTTTTAACCTGTTTGAGCAGTTTTATTTTTACCTTTCCACAATTCGAAGTTTGACATGTTTGACCATCACAAATAAAATATAACCTAAGGCGGCTATCTCATTTTGGTAATGCTGCATGTAAATGAACTGATATTTATGTTTTTTACACTTGGGTCAGGACATCTGCACGTCGTTTACATTAATTGATTTGTCTTAGTATCATTCTTGATTCATGTGCAGTTTACTGGATCCGGGAAAACCAGTCAGCCTGTAAATGCGCTTTTGATCACCAGCACCATTAGTGTTGTTCTTTTCAGTACAGTGGTAAGCATCTTTATTTCTATATGTTACGCCCGTTTCAGAAAACATTATAACTGTTGTAACTGTTAATATTTTAGGTATTTGGATTGGCGACTAAGCCAATTATAAGGCTGTTGCTGCCTGGACCAAACGCAGCAGAATCATCTAGCCCAAGGTTGGTCCCACTTCTAGGAAATGGACATGATCATGATCATGATGACGATCATGATCATGATGACAATCATGATCTGGAATCAAACAAGCCAAGTTTTAAAAAGCTATTGAAAAGTCCGACACACACTATTCATCACTACTGGAGAAATTTTGATGATGCAGTTATGCGCCCAGTTTTTGGCGGTCGGGGATTCGTTGATCCACTGACTTAGGTTTGGATAATTTTTAAACCTTTTTTCTACATAGTAGGAATGGTATTGACATCTTTTGTGGTAAAACAGTAAACGGAGAGGGACCTCTGTTGAGGTTACCTAGGAAAGTCAGCTTTTTTTTTTGGCTTTTATGTACGCGGCTAACTGGCATTTGCGTGGCCGTTTCAGTTGTGGTACATAGTGTTATTAGTATGCAGTAGCTTAGTTTAGTTTGAACTTGGATTTATGAATCATGATGCAGCATTATGATTAGGGCTGGTCTTTCACAATCCAAATGGGCGTTTATTATTGCTAGAAGTGTTTTTACCTTGTTGCTTATTTTTTATATTGTGTTTGAATGTTCTTACTGTCTATATTACAATTTCGGACCAAACGTGTAACGAATTCACTATTCACAAATAGCCGTAAGAAGTGACTTGGCCATGAAATGCTTGGTACTGTGAATAGTGTGCACCCTTCAAACTTCAGTCTTGTAAATTTGTAAGTAAATGTATTTTCTCTTTATACGTAGTATATATTCGACTATGATTACATACCATTATAATTTATAATGGTTCTTGTGAACAATATGAACTTTTTCAGCGTAATATAAAAATATAGTAAAAGACTCGGTTTTCCGAACTTACCAGTCTACTGTGTTACTTCCAAGACTTTAACCTATGTATTAAAATTGAATCTAGTCCATTTGTGATTAGAGATGACAAATTAGAGATGAATCAATTCTATAGGTAGATTAATATTAAGGGAGTATAGCGTTTGATACTTTGATATTATGCATGTGAATGATAGCCGAACTTTATATACTACTCCGTAACAAAGTTGCCAAAAGACTTCTCTTACAAATATAGCAAATTATTTTGATAGCCGAACTTTATATACTACTCCGTATCAAAGTTGCCAAAAGACTTCTCTTACAAATATAGCAAATTATTTTGATAGCCGAACTTTATATACTACTCCGTATCAAAGTTGCCAAAAGACTTCTCTTACAAATATAGCAAATTATTTTGAAAATATAAAAGTTTGTTACAATTGATTCATTGAGATCATTTAAATGTGTACACATACAATATGTTACGGAGTAGTATGTCATACCATCATCTATACTACTTATAATGGAGGAAGGACCCTCTCTCCAAAAAAATTTATATGTACAAAAAATTATGTATGGTTTACAACACTTTAAAGCAAGCAATTTTCATAATTACAACAACCAAAGCATTGTGTACAACAAAAACTAGCATGAATTGAAATTCAGACTACTTTCCTTAGAATTTCACATTAATAACATTAAAAACACCCCTACACCCAATATTACAATCATTTAAACACAATGTACAACCCTCATTCTACATTAATAGCATTAAAAACACCCTTACACCTAATATTACAATCATTTAAACACAATGTACAACCCTCATTCTACATTAATAGCATTAAAACACCCCTACACCTAATATTACAATCAATTAAACACAATGTACAACCCTCCATTTTAACCTAGACACGAACCTGTAACTAAGACTCGACTCAATAAAACTCGACTCGATACACAAGGATGTGAGCTCAAGCTCACGGCATCCCTTGTTTTCGCGACTCAATAACAACAACAACAAAAAGAAAGAAAATGATACCAAACAATTATTTAGCTTCATATTTATTAGTTTTAATCTTTATTTATCAAAAACTCTTGAAAATTCATGTACTTATCCCCCACCGTCGCTAGAACGACAAAAAAGGTGGTGGGTTTTCCTACCTTCGACCGCCGGTATCAATAAAACGAGAGAGAGATGGTTTTGGTGATGAACTCGAGCTGTGGTGGTGTTAATCGTGGTGTTGGGAGGTGTTTCTTGGCGTGGGATGTACGTAAAAATGATGAGGAGGTTGTAAGGAGTGTGGTGGTGGTGGCAGTGAGTTTAAGTGGCCGGCGGTGGTGTTTGTTTGGCCGAAAAACGACTGGAGAATAAGAAGAAATAGGGTGCGGCTGGTTTGAGAGATAAAAGGTGTCAAACCCTAAGTGAGGGTATAATGAGGTTTATATAGGAAAATGTTTTGGACCTTGTGTGAACCCTATTGCACCCTTAGGGACTAAGATTGTAAATATATTCTAGGGTGGGAAGTGTAGCTTACCAAATATTTTAGTATTTCGTTCTCGAGGCAAATTTAGGTGTCGGAATGACTTCCCGTGACATCTTTATTAATTCCATAAAAAAAAATTTATTTTAGGGTACCCACCGCTGCAACGCGCGAGTACCCTGCTAGTATCATTTATTTAAATTGATGTATTTTCTTAAAATAGATGTGGTTAAAGCCAACACAATAAAAGTTACGACAAATAAAGGACCAACAAAATTAAATACCATTGACTTTGGCCCAAAAGCTTGTATGAGAAGTTACCATTGTCAAACGATTATCATGCAACGTTTCCATAAATTGTTTCGAGAGTTAAATTCCATTCTTCTCATTTAAGTTTTCAGGTGTTACCTATATTAGCTTATAAGTTTTCAACTCTTTGAATTAGTAAAATGTATTAAACCGTGTGTTTTCAAAGTTTCAATTTATTAGGTTTCAAGATTAAGGATTAAATAATTAAACAAAATTATATATACCTGTTATATGTAGTAAAGATATATAAAAATATATTTTTTAATGTGAGTTTGGTTTTTATTTTACTATACCCAAACCGAAAATAGAATATTTAATTCAGTTTGGTTCTAGCAAATTCGGTTCAAGTTATTTGGTTCGGTTTGGTTTTGATTTTCGATTTATGTGGTATTACCTGATTTGTGAACACCCCTGACCCCTACAATTGCATGTGTGACACCACCATTGCATGCGTGACACCACGGGTGACAATGTAAATTTGATCCATTTCAAACTCTTGGTTTTAGCTGGCCCAACCGCCAAAAGTGGGCCCATGATCAAGTAGATAACAGCCAAAATCTGCACAACCTCGTACTTATATATGACGTACGGTTAACAATTATCTTCTTCATGCATTGTTCATTTGCTTGTGTTAGAGATTGAAGGTGAAATCTTCCCGCCAATTAACTTCAACTTGTGCTTGTGTTCTTGGTTCTTGTAATATAGCTTCATCTCTTTATAAATCCGAAAGGTGATTATCTGATTATTGCGATCTTTTTTTTTGTTTGCATAAGTATGTAATTCTAAGAGGGTGTTTAGGTTGCTTATCTTCTTTGTGTATGTTTTTGTTTAAACATAAGATTTTATAAGTAGCTTCAAAATAACTACTTTGGAAATAATATTTGAATTTGGTTATTTTGGCAAAAGAAAAAAGAAAAAAGAAAAAAGAAAAAAGAAAAAAAAAAAAAAAAAAAAAAAAACCTTGAAACAAATTAGATAAACACAAACAGTTTGGGTAATACAAAATGATTTCTGCTTAAAAATAAGCAAATAACATTGTCCCAAATAATTTGCAAAGTGACAAGAGGGTGTTTGGGATCGTTATCTTTTAAAGTAGCTAGTTATCTCCTTAATTACGATTTATCTATCCAAATATTTATCTTATACCAATATTAAATTATTTATGAATCCTAAAATAATCCTAATCTGATTTATATTGTCTAATACCAAGATTTTTTAAACGTAATCCTAAGCACTAGAAAGACTTTTTCTTTGATGATTTAGCTAAAAACGTTTTCTGTGCTATCAAAGTTGCGTGGTTGGTTGTTAACTTGTTTTTTCTGGTAAGCAAATTACTCTTTCTAGTTTCTAGCTTGCTTTAGTGATCTTTGTAAAGCTTAAATTAGTTATGTGAATAACATAGTGACTAGTGAGTTATTTGATTGGAGTGTTATACAAAAATATTTTTTGTATAGGAAAAAAATAATGTTTCGCTCAACCTGATCAGTATTTTGACTGTAGACTTAGTCGGCCAAAAAGTTCGGAAATCACGTTTGAAAAAAAAAAAAAAAAAAAAAAAGATGGGGTGCAGTGGCCGGTCGACCTCTTAGTCGGTCGGCTTCTCCGACGCGTCGGACCCCACTGCACAGCCCCATAGGGGACACGTTCCACATGGACAGAATGGTTGAATCGATCGCAAACTCGACCGAGTAGTTTGTGTCGTCTGGGGTGTGTTTATTTATTGTTTTTTGGGTATATTTTTGTGGTGTCACTCTAAGTTGGTCATGAAGTAGTCTTGAACATATTATAGATAGGTTTTATAACATGTACGCTTTCGGATAGTCTTGTAAATAAGAAACGCCTCCTTAGTTTTAACTGTTAATGGACGTACTTTTGTGTTCGCGTTTTAAATTTTTTTAAAGTTATTTGTTTTGAGTTTTTCTGATATTGAAAATTGAAATAATTGTGAAGGTGAAAAGAAAATGGTGGGGGTACAGAAGAAGTTATCTTCTTACTGGTGGTTTGACAGGGAAAGCAATATCACAAGAAAGTCTTCATGGCTTCGATCTACTCTTGCGGGTACAATATTATCCTTGTGCTTTCAAGTCTTTTCTTTTTTAAGAGGTTTTGGTATTGTGTTTTTGAGAGTGATTATATACTATACAGTAATCGAATATCAAGTTGTAGATATTCAGTTCTAGTATTTGAGTATGGTGAAATCTATACTCAATATGTTTCGTAATGAACAAATACAGATAAGAAGTTTAGAAGTAGCCGAATAGCCGCTTCTGGGCCAGTTAGCACTTTCGGGTCATTTTACATGTAAATCCTTAAATAGTTAGAGTTGTCAAACGTGAAAAATAGCGTTTCCAAAAACATTGGACAACTAAGCAACTGATTTAGATTATTTGTATCACATAATTAATTACCTTGAAAACACAATAGGGAGCTTCGTTTTTGTTTGTTTATTTTAGTGAATGACACTAATGTGAACCATGATACACAGAGTTAGACGAAAAGACTGAAACCATGCTGAAATTGATAGAACAAAATGGAGATACTTTTGCACAACGTGCGGAGATGTATTATAAGAATCGACCAGAACTTATTAACATCATTGAAGATTTCTATCAAGCCCATCGTTCACTCGCTTTACGTTATGATCAACACCGAACTTCCCATGTCACAAATGTGGATGGCTCCTATGATAGTTGCTATGAATCATTAGACTACAACCATGATCAAGATTCTGGTGCGCCCGAGACCATTGATCCTCAATTTAACGAGGAAGAATCTTCGAGTGCATCTATCAAAGAAGAAAACATAAATCTTAGAGAGGAAATAGCGAGACTTAAAGAGGAAAACAAGTTTCAAAAGGAGTTATTGGCTGAAAAAGATGAAGAAAAAAGAGAAGCAATAAGACAACTTAGTCTGTGTGTGGATTTGCTCATGCAAGATAACTTGTATCTTAGAAAGAAAATTGCTAGATGAATAAGGTTTGTTTTGTTACTAGAGTAACTCATAGTTTTATCACTTTTATACTGTACAGTACGTATACTATAGAATCTAGGAATTATGAATAAACTATTTTTTATCTTATGTTTAGCTAGATCTTACATGAGGTTATTTACGGGTCTCATACAATCCAAATTTGTATTCATTATCAATATTTAACCATCAAGAAAATACTTGTGTCAAGAAAATGTTTTCAAGAATAATAAACAACTTATTAGCAATGTTTAATTTTTTTACGAAAAGGCTTTGTGTTCTAATATTACCTCTTGTGTGTGAGAAGCTTCTCAATTTTTGTGAGTTCAAGTACTACTTAGCACATGTGAGATAGTTTGTGTTGGATATTGTGAGATAGTTAGTTGCCGTTTAAAAAAAATACAGAGTAATGTTTTTTCTGTTTTTGTATAAAAATCAAGGACTAATTTAGTGGGTAACATTTTATGAAGGGAATTGATTACACTTTGTGGATTGATTGGGACACTCATCTCTGCATTAAATATTTATACAATATTAAATATTCTGCTTCAACTGCTTGTACCTTGAGTAAATCATTAGCCTTTTACGAAGTTTGGCCTGAAAAAAGTTGAGCTTTAAGTATTTGGGCTCGTGTTAGTGGGCCGAGATGATTGTTGAATATCAGCTACTCATCATTAAGGGTGTTCATCGGTTCAGTTATCAGGTTATTTGGTTCCGTTAGTTCGGTTAAAAAAATTTTCTGAGT
The DNA here is from genome assembly GCA_030686995.1 of Artemisia argyi. Classification (NCBI taxonomy): domain Eukaryota; kingdom Viridiplantae; phylum Streptophyta; class Magnoliopsida; order Asterales; family Asteraceae; genus Artemisia; species Artemisia argyi. The sequence goes on from CM060680.1 coordinate 40,817,357, forward strand.
AAAACCGAACAAAACCGAATTCAAATTTGATTCAACCGAACCGAATAACCGAAAACTGAACCGAAAAACAGAACCGAATAACCCAAATTACATAATTTTAATTTAATTGTATATATTTTTAGCACAGTTTTTTTCAAGCTTAAATAATGTTATATTTATACTAAGAAAGAGTTTTAGTGATTTTTTTCTTCATATAAATACATAGAAAAAAGAGAAAAGTGCAAAATGCATCCTCGTGGTTTGTCCCGTGTCTAGCTTTACATTTTTTTTTGGGCACAAACCATCTCTCCGTTAGTAAAATCAGTCAGTGAGGACTAACGGTGCAAATATAAAAAAGATGTGAAGTACTCCGTAGTTGTATATATATGCCCGTGTTGAACACGGGTTATGAGCTAGTTTAAAACAGTTATCAAATATACATGCCTATAAGGCGACAAAATTAGCTGATCAAAACATCCGATTTCTTAATGTCTATTTATATGTTGATTCAGGGGCAGAGGAAATATTCCAACCTAGGAATGACTAAGCTTCTTAATATCTATTTATATGTTGATTTAGGTCCTTTATTTTGTATTGTTGTTGTTGGCAGAAGTAGCCTTGACGGGATCGAGGATTTCAGCTAACTCCTTCTCCTTGAATTCCTTGTATTTTCCCCACATAACTGAGTATAGTCCCATCACTATCTGTATCGCGCCCATCACCCTGCATAAGGGTGTCGATAAGAAACTATACAATTTATAGCACTTTCCTAGTTTAACAAAATTCTCCGTTGAAGTAATAAAGAGTAAGAATAATTTATTACCATCCCATGAATATCTTTTCAGCAACGATGAAAGAACCCATGATTGCACAATGATCATCATTAGAGGACAAAAAGCAGTCACGGACACTGACCCTCTCTTTCCATTACTAGACCTTGCACATATGCAATGCTTGATGACACAATTCCCTATTAAATAATAAGTCAACAAGTCGGAAGAGATTTCAAAGAAAAAAAGAAAAACTGTGGAAAACTAGAAGGGGGTTGAATAGTTTTACGTCTTTTTAATTTTATTATGAAAACTTAGTTTATTTTTAAAACCTTGTTTGCTTTTAAAACTTTGATTCAATATTATGTGAACTCAAATCTTGAACAATATGGACAACTATATCTAAGTATGAACAATAATAATATAAGCTAAGTATGTGAAATCAACACATGCACAATATAAACAATTATAGCTATATATGAGAGATAAGTAAGTAATCGTTTATTTTATAATCCTTAGTTATATTTTGTATGAAAACTTTACTTGATCGAAATGATCAATTATATGTATGTTACCTTTTTAGTTTGATTGTAAAAACTTTGTTTTGTGAATGAAACTTTCATTTGATCTTTAAGTAAAATCAATACTAGCACTATATGAGCAAATATATATACGTCTACGTCTACAAAAGTAATAACGATATAAGCAAGATAATAAGTAAGATATGGAAAGATCTAACCGCGAGACAAATGATTTATAGTGGTTCGGCTACAAGGACACCTTCCTTTCCCTACTCCACTCCTCGAGTCACCTACTCAAGAGTTTTCTTCACTAAGTCAACAAGCTCCCTTATGGCGGAGAAAACCTTACACACCAATATACACACCACAACTTCGTCACAACTTATTCACACCTTCTACACAACTTCTTCACACCTAGTCACTACTTAATCACAACACTACTTCTTCACACCTATCTATCTTCACAACTATCTGTTGGGAATTAAATAATCAGAAGAACCAGTATAAAGGCTTAAGGAAATACATAAAGTATGTTTCTGCTGATAAAACACAAAGTATGTTTCCACTGATGGATTCTGTTGAAGAAGGTTTCTACTGATAGTGTTTCTGCTGATGGATTCTGCTGATGCTACTATGACTCATACAAACAGCTGTGTAGATAAGTACGACTTATTCTACTGACTCATATACAAGAAAATATCTTTGTTTTAGTCATCAAATTGAACACTCCAAGTGAGTTGTAATCCTAGATACATGTTGTATCTTAATGACTGACATGATAAGTCATCATCTAGCTAGAATGAAGATTAGTCATAAGCTAGTAAATTAGATGAGTCATATAGATTGTAAAAGATCTTTCCTTGGACTATAAAAGGAAGATCTTAGATATGTGCTAAGTGTGATATATGCATGTGACGAGTGTGATAGTGAGTTGAGATATACATAAAACATTAGAACAAAACACAAGATTCAAGGTCTTTGTAACCCTAGTGATAGTGAAGATCACTCGTATTATTCTGAATAATATTGAATCGTTTGGTGAAATACTTTCATTGTTCTTTGTTAAATAAACACAAGCATCACAGTTCCATTTCCAATAAACATTCTAAGTGTGGTTAAGTAGATTCCGCATACTTAATCATATTCACTCAAAGTATCATATTTACACATTAAAAGGTCCAACACCTATAGTGTGTGATCAAATCAAGTGATCCTCTCAGTTGGTATCAGAGCTTCTAGGTTGACACTTTTGATTTAGAAGAAGAAGAAATGGATACAGAATCTATTCAAACAAATGTTGCTGCAAAGTTGCCAGTTCTCAAACAGAATGAGTTTGAATTGTGGAGGTTAAGAATAGAACAGTTTTTCCAGGTGCAGGATTACACTCTCTGGGAAATCATTGAAGATGGAAACTCTTTCAAACCCACAACCACTTTATCAACAGTTGAAGGTAGGGAAATTTCAGTTGTTCAAACTATCCCTACAACTGCTGATGAAAGAATAAAGAAGAAGAATGACCTCAAGGCCAGAAGTATGCTGATGATGACCATTCCAAATGATCAACTTATAAACTTCAGCAAATTCAAAGATGCCAAGTCATTATTTGAGGCAATTGTTGCAAGGTATGGAGGGAATGAAGCCACCAAGAAGACCCAGAAAACCCTTCTCAAGCAGCAGTTTGAAAATTTCTCATCAACCATGAATGAATCTTTTGACCACATGTTTACAAGGCTACAGAAAATTGTGAGTCAACTTGCTGTTCTTGGGGTTGATATACCTCAAGAAGATTTAAACTCAAAATTTCTGAGAAGCTTACCAGAAGAGTGGGCTATGCATGTTGTTGTTTGGAAGAATAAACCAGACATAGACACTATGGATCTTATGGATTTGTATAGCAACTTTAAAATTGTGGAACAAGAAGTAAAGAAAACTGGTGTCTCTAGTTCATATACTGGGAACATGGATTTTATGTCATCTCCTAGTATCTCAAACCCAGTTAAAGATGAAAAGGTTGATAGTGGAGCTGGTGCTGCTAGTTCATCAAGCAGTACCTTTGGTATATTGAATGAAAAGGCTTGTTGTGCCTTTTTTACAAGCCAGAATAATGGGTCCATGCTTACTCATGAAGATCTCTTAGAAATCAATGATGATGATTTAGAAGAGATGGACCTAAAATGGCAAATTTCTCTTCTTAGCATGAGGGCTAAGAAATTCTATCAGAGGACGGGGAAGAAACTCACTATCAGCAGCAATGATACTGCTGGTTTTGACAAGTCAAAGATAGAATGCTATAACTGTCATATGTTGGGGCACCTCTCAAGAGAATGTAGAAGGCCAAGACAGCAAGAATAGAGGTTTTGAAAGCAAGTCCAAGACAGGGGAATCAACCAATCCAAAGGCTATGGTAGCTATTGATGGATTAGGATTTGATTGGAGCTTTACTGCTGATGAAGAAGAAACTTCTCCTCAGACAGCTCTTATGGCTTTCACCACAGAGGTACAACCTGATAAAGTTTGTTCAAATAATTGTTCTGCTCTTAAAAGTTTAGAAACTTTAACCAAACGTTATGAGAATCAAAGGAAAGAATTAATTGATACAGCTCATAGCTTTAACAAATCATAAAAGAGGTATAGCTACTCTAGAGGAACAAGTCATACATTTTCGAACAAATGAATCTACCTTTACTGATGTCAAAATTCTCCTTGAAAGAGAAATAATGTTTAAAAATAATGACATTAGTAACTTAAAAGCTGAAGTAGATAGGCTTAGTAAGGCTAAAGAGAATATTCAAATGAGTATAGAAACACTAGATTATGCATCTAAGGGTGTGACTAACTTAATTGAATGTCAAGTAATTAATAAAGCTAAGTCTGGTGTTGGATACAAATCTGTTCCTCCACTATATAGAGGTATTCCTTCACCCCCAGGAATTGACCTAGAACACACAGGATTACCTGAATTTCAACTACCTGAATTAAAATATGATGTTCAACCAAAATCTAATGTAGTTGATAATGAACCTTTGAAAGAAAGTGAAAGTTTAAGTAAAACTTCACTTCCTAAGGACAAGGTGTGTTCTTGTAGAAAGTCAGATGGTACAATCATTAAGGACTCAACATCTGATGATAAAAAGTTACAACATGTTATGTCTAAACCTGAAGTGGTTAAGAAAGCAAGAACAAGAGTTCCTAAGATAGTCAAACACAATACTGATAGGCCTAAGACCAATGAAAAACATGTTAGGCAACCAGTAAGACATTGTGAACAATATAGAACCATAAACAAGCCCAGAGGTAACCAAAGGAATTGGTATAGCCTCAAGTCTCTCAAACAAAGAGATAACAAAGTTTGTTACACATGTGGTAGTTTTGACCATCTTGCAGCTTTCTGCAACCAATGGGTATATGGGTATGAAAGTAATAGAGTGAACTATAAAAGGCAAACACCTAAATCTCATTTTCACTCTAATTCTAAAAGATCAAAACCCAAAACAATCACAAAAGCAGTTCCTGCTGATAGAGCAAAAACTGTTCCTGCTGAAAGGAAAATGGTTTCTGCTGAAAAACCATATATGACTGTTTACCCAAAATCAACAATTAAGGGTGCAAAAACAACTTTCAAACATGCATATAATATTGTTCAAAGGCCAATTCAAACAAAAGCAGTGGTCCAAAAACAAGTTTGGAAACCAAAGGATACAACTGCAAAGCCATCAGTTTCTGCTAATAGCCAAACAGTTCATATCACTGCTAAGGGAAACAGGGCAAATGCTGTTAAGGCCTCAGCATGTTGGATTCTTAAATCCAATGTTGCATCAACAATTCTCAAAAGATTACATTTCATTGATGCAAGAGGCGGATCCAAGTCAGAAATGGTTTGGATCCCAAAACAAAACTAATTCCTTTATTTATGTTCAGGGACATTCATCAGCAGATACTGAAGATCAAGGATTCTCAGACAGTGGATGTTCAAGGCACATGACAGGCAACAAGTCTTATCTCTTAAATTTTCAATCAGTAGATGGAGGCTATGTTACCTTTGGAGGAGGAATTGGAGGAAAAATTACTGGTAAAGGTACTATTAAAACCGGTAAATTAGATTTTGAAGATGTGTACTATGTGCAAAAGCTTAATTATAATCTTTTTAGTGTCTCACAAATGTGTGACAAAAAGAACAAAGTTCTCTTTACACTGAATGTCTTGTATTTTCTTCTGATTTTAAGATGCCTGATGAAAGTCAAGCACTTCTTAGAATTCCAAGAAAAGGCAACATGTACAGTGTTGATATGAAGAAGATTATTCTAAAAGATTCTCTTACTTGTCTTATTGCTAAGGCCACATTGGATGAATCTATGAAATGGCATAGAAGGCTTGGTCATATTAACTTCAAAACCATAAATAAGATTGTCAAAGATGGTTTGGTAAGAGGTTTTCCTCAAAAACGATTTGAAAATGATCAAACATGCATTGCTTGTCTTAAAGGCAAACAACATAAAGCCACTTGTAAGCCCAAAATTTTTAACTCTATCAATCAATTATTGTTTATGCTGCATATGGACTTATTTGGTCCTACAAATGTTAGAAGTTTGTTGCATAAGAGATATTGTCTAGTTATTACTGATGACTTTAGTAGATTTACATGGGTATTCTTTTTAGGAACTAAGGATGAGACTTCTAGCATCCTTAAGACCTTCATTACAGAGATAGAAAACCTAGTAAGCAAAAGAATAAAAGTCATTAGATGTGATAATGGGACAGAATTTAAAAATAGAGTTATGGATGATTTCTGCAAAGAAAAAGGTATTAAAAGAGAATTTAGTGTTGCAAGAACTCCACAACAGAATGGAGTTGCTGAAAGGAAAAATAGAACACTAATAGAAGCTGCTAGAACTATGTTAGCTGACTCTAAGTTGCCTATAACTTTTTGGGCAGAAGCAGTCAACACTGCTTGCTATGTTCAAAATAGAGTTTTAGTTGTAAAACCTCACAATAAGACATCATATGAATTTTTTAGAGGTAGAACTCCTGAAATAGGATTTCTTAGACCTTTTGGATGTCATGTGACAATTCTGAATACCTTAGACCATCTTGGAAAGTTTGATGGTAAGGCAGATAAAGGATTCTTAGTTGGATATTCTATCAATAGCAAAGCATTCAGAGTATACAACATGAGAACTAGAAGAGTAGAAGAAAATCCACATGTGAAGTTTTTGGAAAATAAAACCAATGTAGAAGGTCAAGGTCCCAAATGGCTATTTGATCTTGAATCTCTATCCAAATCAATGAATTATGTGCCTTTTGTTGCAGAAACTAATGAATTTTCAGGTTCACAAACTGCTGATGCAACAAATGGATAAGGATTAGAGAATGAGGCAAATCAAGATTATGTGATGATGCCAATATGGACAAATACAAGTCTGGATTCAACTTCAATAAATGGTGAATCTTCTTCTAGAAATTCTAAAGAAGATATTGAAGATGAATACAAGGAAGAAGGAGCTAAGGAACAAGAGTTTCAAGTCAGAAGTAACACTGTTGTTTCTGCTGATAAACAAATCGTTCCCGCTGATAAGCAAAATGTTTCTGTTGATGGACCATCAGAAGAAACACAAGCAAATCTCTCAGAAGATGAGGTGGATTTCAACAACCTTCCACCTGATTATCAAGTTCTTTCTACTCCACACTCAAGGATTCACAAAGTCCACTCCCTGGACAATGTAATTGGAGATGTACAATCAGGAGTAAAGACAAGACAACAATTGATGTCTTCAGATCAATGTTATAAATGGCGTGAGGCGTGGCGTGGCGGCAAGGCCACGCCTCAAGCCTTACGCGCCATGGCGAAGCCATGACGTTTTTTGCGGCGTGACTAAGGCGGCGAAAAAATATTTATATATTTATCATTTATGTTATAATATCATGTTTTATATGCATATCGAGTTTACAAAAGGTGAGTTTACAAAAGGTGAGCTTACAAAAAGTGATATGCATAAGAAATAAAGGGAAAATTTAAACTATGTTTAGAAATTACTTGGCCCAAAATTTAGGCCCACATCATCCCCTTCTAAAAATGGCGCCACGCCATACGATAAGGCGCGCCTTTTCACGCCTTATTCCACGCCTTTTCACACGACGCCTAGACTTCACGCCTTGGTCCATTTCGTGGCGCCGAGGCCACGCCTCGCGCCTTAGCGATGCCTTGGCACGCCTTTTAGAACACTGCTTCAGATCAACAAGGGCTTCTTGATGCCCTTTATGCTTCAAAACAGCATGAGTTTTCAAACTCTTGCTTATTTGTATGTTTTCTCTCACAAGATGAACCAAAGAACATTCATAAAGCCCTAGAGAATTCAAGCTGGTTGGAGGCTATGCAAGAGGAGCTTCTTCAGTTTAAGATTCAAAAGGTTTGGGTGCTAGTTGATTTACTAAGTGGTGTAAGGGTAATTGGCACTAGATGGGTTTTTAGGAATAAAAGGGATGAAAGGGGCATAATGATAAGAAATAAAGCTAGATTAGTAGCTCAAGGGTACACACAAGAAGAAGGGATTGACTATGAAGAGGTTTTTGCTCCAGTAGCAAGGATTGAAGCCATTAGACTCTTTTTGGCTTATGCTTCATTTATGGGATTCACAGTTTATCAAATGGATGTCAAGAGTGCTTTCTTATATGGTACTATTGAAGAGGAGGTGTATGTATCACAACCTCCTGGTTTTGTTGATCCTGACCATCCAGACAAAGTGTACAAGGTTGTTAAAGCTCTATATGGCCTACATCAGGCACCAAGAGCTTGGTATGAAACACTGGCTTCCTACTTAATTTCAAATGGATTTCAAAGAGGCAAGATAGATCAGACACTTTTCACCAAGAAGCATAAGAAGGATCTTTTGCTAGTTCAAGTGTATGTGGATGATATCATCTTTGGATCTACAAGGAAGGAGATGTGTTTGGAGTTTGAGAAGCTTATGCACAATAAGTTTCAGATGAGTTCCATGGGGGAACTTACATTCTTTTTGGGTCTGCAGGTTAAACAATCAAGAGAAGGAATCTTTATTAGTCAAGACAAATATGTTGCAGAGATTCTTAGAAAGTTTCAATTTGCTGATTCCAAAACAGCAAGCACACCAATTGATCCTGAGAAGCCACTTCTTAAAGATGTAGAAGGAACTAATGTGGATGTACACACATACAGATCTATGATAGGTTCTTTGATGTATCTTACATCATCAAGACCTGATATCATGTTCTCTGTTTGTGCTTGTGCAAGATATCAAGTAACTCCTAAGGTTTCTCATTTAACAACAGTCAAGAGAATTTTTAGATATCTCAAGGGTCAACCTAGGTTGGGTCTGTGGTATTCTAAGGAGTCATCTTTTGACTTGGTAGCATACTCAGATAGTGATTATGCTGGTGCTAGCTTGGACAGAAAGTCAACAACTGGAGGATGTTAATTCCTTGGGTGTAGACTTATCTCATGGCAGTGTAAGAAGCAGACAATGGTGGCTACTTCAACAACTGAAGCTGAATATGTAGCTGCTGCAAATTGTTGTGGTCAAGTTCTATAGCTTCAAAACCAACTTCTTGATTATGGATACAATTTCTTACATACCATTATTCATATTGATAATAGTAGTACAATTTGCATTATTAAAAATCCAGTGCAACATTCTAAAACAAAACACATTGAAATAAGACATCATTTTATTAGAGATTGCAATGAAAAGAGGTTAATTCAAGTAATGAAAATTGCTTCAGAACAAAACTTTGCAGATCTTCTTACAAAAGCTTTTGATGTTGGAAGATTTCAGTACTTGGTAGCAGGTATTGGAATAATTAATCTTTAAAAAATTTTCAATATAATGTGTTCTTGTATATAGATTTTGTTAATGCATCTAACTTTGTCATCTAAAACTACTATTACCAATTAAAAATTATTCATACAGTTAGTTCTATGATTATTCAAATTCAAGACAAGTACTTTGTACTTTGTTCTTTTGGTTTTAGACTAACAATTTGAGGTATGAATGTCTGAGCTCAAAGGCTATTTCAAGTGAAATCTGTAAGCAACAAATTTCTGATCATTGATGCTGAATGCTGATCATTGCTGTTGATATAATAGGTTCATGATAGAAAGAGTTTGGGATTTCAAAACTCCTTAAAACTTCTTTCTTGGAACCTGATTATGATGTTTCACTTTGAATTGATAAAATTAGTTGATCAGTTAATAACTGATACAACTCACTTTCTATCATTTTATACTCTCAAGTATAATGTGACTAAACTATGGATATCTGATAGAAAGAACAGCGAGCAACAGTGAATCTAACACTTGTGTTAGAGGTAACAAATGCCACGAGCTGGAAACCCTGTAAAGAAAGCCTTTTGAATAGGTTTATCTATACACAGGCAGTTATTTATAACTAAAAACATTGGTTCTCACACAACCAGAGGTTGCTTTAAACCGAAATTTTGATTAAGTGTTAGTTACCACACTTATTCCCTTCAAAATGGTTAGAAGCAGTATGATTTTTCATCATAAAATCATGTTCATACTGCTAAGTCAAATATTTCTTAAAAAGGATTTTCAAAGAGACTTAGAAAATCATCTAATGATGGATTATGAGTCAATGCTCAGTGATTCACCACTCATAGGAGGTTACACACCTAGAAGTGATGAGGGCAGTATTTAAACTCTTAAGGAATTAATGGCTTCATGTACAAATTGTCTGAAAACATGGAAATTGCTACATCAGATGATATGATATGCGTGTGAGAGATCTTCCAAACAGGGGAGGAAATTGCTCAGGAGAAAAATAAATCTCAGGTGAGGTTACAAAAGCCCTTTAAAGGAAGATTAACCAAAGAAAAAGAAGGAAAAGATAAGAGCATACAAGATGATGACATGGTTTCTACTGATAAAGAACAAGAACAGAGCTGATAGGAGAAAGTTCTATCTAGATCAGAAGATGAAAGGTTTCAAGTTCAGTTCACTACGTTTGTTCATCACTTCCAAAGACATGCTGAAAGATGATTTCTATTTCTTGGAACAAGCATCCAAGATACACAGCATCATTGCCTCTTATAATTCTTCAAGTTGAAAATTGCATCATCTTTTAGTCCAAGATTGGAGCAAAGAACAGAAAGCAGATGAGTTATAGAGAAAGACATTCAATCACTCAAAAGAGAAGAAAGTTCAGATCATAGTCTGACAATGAAGTGTTTGAAAGATCTTCACAAAGTCCTCATTTAATTCAGAAAAACATGTTTGAATGTAATTCACATGTTTAGGGGAGGATTGTTGGGAATTAAATAATCAGAAGAATCAGTATAAAGGCTTAAGGAAATACATCAAGTATGTTTCTGCTGATGAAACACAGAGTATGTTTCCACTGATGGATTCTGCTGAAAAAGGTTTCTACTGATAGTGTTTCTGCTGATGGATTCTGCTGATGCTACTATGACTCATACAAACAGCTGTGTAGATAAGTACGACTTATTCTACTGACTCATAAACAAGAAAATATCTTTGTTGTAGTCATCAAATTGAACACTCCAAGTGAGTTGTAATCCTAGATACATGTTGTATCTTAATGACTGACATGATAAGTCATCATCTAGCTAGAATGAAGATTAGTCATAAGCTAGTAAATTAGATGAGTCATATAGATTGTAAAAGATCTTTCCTTGGACTATAAAAGGAAGATCTTAGATATGTGCTAAGTGTGATATATGCATGTGACGAGTGTGATAGTGAGTTGAGATATACATAAAACATTAGAACAAAACACAAGATTCAAGGTCTTTGTAACCCTAGTGATAGTGAAGATCACTCGTATTATTCTGAATAATATTGAATCGTTTGGTGAAATACTTTCATTGTTCTTTGTTAAATAAACACAAGCATCACAGTTCCATTTCCAATAAACATTCTAAGTGTGGTTAAGTAGATTCCGCATACTTAATCATATTCATTCAAAGTATCATATTTACACATTAAAAGGTCCAACACCTATAGTGTGTGATCAAATCAAGTGATCCTATTACTATCTACTTCACAACAATCTTCTTCATAACAATCTACTTCCCAACTTCTCTACTTCACAACTATCTACTACACACTCACTCTATCTACACATCTTGCTAATCTATCTTCTATCAAATATTCACAACTAGTTACACAAAGAAATAGATATAATGGATGATGCTCTAACAACTTGGATGTGGAGGTCACAACAAGTTGTAATACTTCTTCTCTTGAAGGATTGAAGTATTCTTCGCTTGCACTTGAAAGGTAGAGGTTTGGATCACTTTGAAACAAAGATTTATGTATGTATGATCAAAGGATTTTAGAGAATAGAAATGAGATCTAGAACAAAAAGTTTTGGGGTGCAAAAGGTGAGAAAAATATGTGGAATGAACCAGTATTTATAAGGGGAAAAATACTGTTTGGGAGCGTGGCCGGTCCCCTTAATTGGGTGCCGGTCCCCTTAATAATTAAGGGGACCGCCTAGTATAATTAAGGGGGCCGCCTAATAAAAAAAAAAAAAAAATTCTTCAGATTTTTTGTCTTTTTGTGGGGGAGGTTTTTCCTGAAGAATGTAGCCGTTTTTTGGGTTGAAATTTGAATTCAAACTATTTATTTTGAATAAAACATTTCTTATAAATACAAAATTGTTTTGTATAAGTTTAAAAATATTTGTCCCACTTTAATAAAATGTAAGGTTTGTAAAAATAAAAATTCCTTTGATCATAAAATGCATTAGACACTTTGTTTATTCATACCTTAAGTGATATGGATGCTAAAGCAAATATTTACGACTAAATACTTGTTTACGTCATAATTTGTAGTTCAATGAGTTTACGTTTTGTGATTATCAAAACATAGAGATATCGATATATGTTAATAATGTTTTTAGGCATTATTTATATCAACAATCTCCCCCTTTTTGATGATTACAAAACCTAAACTCATTAAGTCTAAAAATTAATTTTTTTTAGACAAGTACTTAGTGAGTTTATATTCACTTCTCCCCCTTTTTGTAGAATCAAAAAGGTTATGCCGGCTAGCTTCATAAATGAAGTTAGACGGGATGAAAGCTCCTCCTTGATGTGTGCTCCCCTTCGTTCGATGGCACCAAGGGATCGAGATATGGAATGCTCGCAAGAAAAATATTAGAAGCACAAGCATATATAGAAGAATATGCAATATAAAAATAACAAGCATAGCAAACAAATATTAAGGATACATAACAATTAATTCAAAGAGATTATGTTAAAGATCCTAATTTGCCAAAGAGAGCCATCAGACTTGCTTGTAACAAAAGGTTGGTTGATTCGTATTTTGAAAGTGAAAATCATAAGCATATAGTATGCTTAGATGGTTGATGATAGAGTGTTTGGAATGAAGATGGTTGAGTTAGGGTAAGGTTGTTGAATTAATGGAGGTATATGTTTGGATTATGAATGTTGGAGAGTTTGGTTGTGGAGAGTTTGTAGCGGAAGAGGTTGATTAAGGTTTTGGATGTTGTTTAAGTGAGGGTATTGGATGTGATCTAGTGAGAAGATATTCAATCCAAGTGAAGTGTTCAGTGAATGCAATGGTTTTTAGGAGAAAGATGCAACAAGGTCAATTGTTGACATGCTTCTCAAGTTGATTTATGTTGTGTGGTGATGAGGGTGATCTAGATGAAGGTGGATCCAAGTTGCGTTGAGCAAGATGTAAGGCTAAAAGAGAACTAAGCTCATGGGGTTCTTTTAGCGCCTCAACGAACATTATGTGTTCAGAGGAAGGTGATGGTGGTGAAGCATGATAGTTGTCTTGGGTGAGGGTTTGAACATGCAACATAGGAATGACATGTGAAGTTGTAGGATGTGGTAGTGATACTCTTGGTGGTGGAGACATGTTTGAGCTTGGGTAATCATGAAAACATGATATGGGTGGAAGAGATGCTTCATGAGTGGATGGTGTTTTTGTTGAATGAACAACATGTAAAGTGTTGGTAATGAGGTTGGGATTATTGTTTTGGGATTGGGCATGCTCATCATAAGAAGGAGCATTAGTGGAAGCACAAATGGATGATTTGTTGTTAAATGGATCATTTGTGTGAGAGTGAGGTTTAGGTGTAAGTTGATTATGAAAAACATCGCTTGAGTTATGAAAAGATTATGAGGTTTGAGTGTAATGTAGAAGGATATGGGTGAGTAAAGGTTTTTGATATGTAATGTTGGTGAGAAGGAGAGTGAGGTGTTAGGTATGTAATGTTGAATACATAGGAGAAATTTGGTGTTGGATGTTTGACAACATCATTTGGTTTGATGGGCTTTTAATGGAAGTTAGGATTTCTTCTCCAAACGGGTTATTTGGTGGTTTTGGTTTAATGGGAGAGGTCATGAAGAGATGAGTATAGATTGAGAGGAATGAGAGTGTTTATAATGTAGGATTGGTGGGATTAAGGATGTATAAATTTTGATAGAAGGTTTAGGATAAAATAGGTTTATGAATTTTGGGAAGTGTAGGATGAAATGGGCTAAAAAGTAGAAAAAGGAAACAACACCTTCGACCATCAGATGGACGGTCCCCTTAATTGGAGGCCGGTCCCCTTAATAATTAAGGGGTTCGCCTTATGATTTAAGGGGGCCGCCCATCTGGTGATTCCCAGATTGCCAGAAAAGGGTTTTTGATAGTGAATTGCAGAAAGGTTGTGTTTTTGGTTTCAAACAAGTCCAACTCTTTGAGGCAATTAAGCATATACTAATTATGTAGGCAATTATGTAGCCAAAGCATGTTAATCAAAGAGATTAAGTAAACAAACAATTTCATCTAGCATGTAAACATACTCATCAAGCAAGTAAAATATAAGTGCTAGGAAACAATAAGCAATATCAAGTATTTCATAACGACATAACTAGGAGGATTAATCCTAATGTGTATCAATGTGCAATAAGTGGGTAGTTATGATAGCATGGATTTCTAGACTTGTTACAAACAAAGTCTTAATGAACAAGCCATGGTCCTCTTGATTTGATTTAGTTCACTTATAAGTGTCATTTATATAAATATAGATGACAAATATGAGATCACCATGCATGATCTTAAAAGAGACGTTTTTAGCATTATTCAACAATGTTTGAAAGTAAGTTTTCACTTGGATGTGAGAGTTATTTGAATAAAATAGATTAGGTTTTTACTTCAAAATGTGTGAATGAACGGTAAAGAATAGTTTTCCAATATTTAGTTTTGATCAAAACAAAATTGTGGATATTGATAGTGAAAACATGTTATTTAAAAGTGGGATAGTTATTTGAAAAACTATTTTCCAAAATGTGAGGTTTTTGCATATGTTTTAAGATTTTAGATTTTTGACAACAAATATCATAAATCAAATATTTTAAAAAATGTTTATTAAAGATCTCATGCTCAAGAGGATTGGTTAAGCCTATTATTATCTCATGCTATCGTTTCTACATATCCTATGATCCTAAAGGAAATGAAGACGATAATTTATATGTTAGATGCGAGAGTGTTGAATGGGGTATAACCTAACATCTATAGTTCCTTTGTTTCCGCACGCTTATCTAACTTAATGCCATAGTCTACGAGAGCTTGTTTCATCCATAGTTTTCTTACGCGAGGGATCTAATCCTACTTCTATATTAACGATCGATCCACTTAACTCATTTCATTTCATCACCATGAGTTTGCTAATAGTGGATATAGAAGATTTCCATTTTCTATTTAGTTCGGCAATGAACAATTTTATCTTATTCCTAGGAGTGTCAACCAATGATGTTTCTAGGTTATAAGAATATAAGCTATTATGTACACATATATGTATAGCTAAGCATTAATCTAACTAATCATATATCTAAGCATGCAAATTATAGCGATGAACTTAAAAGAAACGCGTACCTTTTAGTCTTCAATGGAATATCTTCAAGCACTTCAAGTGACCATGTTGACTTATAGAAGTCATTTGTAGATGATATTCCAACTTTTTCCAAGATTGGCAGTGATTCGTGTCAATTATAGTATATTTATATTCCGAGGAAATACTTGTGAAAGTAATTCCCGGGTCGTTCTCCCAACGAAGGCTCGAATGGAAAATTCGAATTATCGGTTTGGGAATCGTGTAGTGTAAGTGAATGGTGAAAGAGTGATAGAGTGAAAATAGCAATCAAAGAATTCAATTATTCACAAACAATGATAAAGCATGCAAAGAGTATAAGCTAATTATGCACCGAAATGAAAAACGTGAAAACGGTAATGCAACCGTAAAATTTAAAACATAACGTATGACGAAAAATGATCCTACGAACTTGGAAATATTTTCTAAAAATTTAAAACTAATAAAAAGAATTTTGAGAAAAAGAAAAATATATTTTAGACTTTTTATTTATTTTCTAGAATTAAAAATGAAATTTAGAATTAAAAGTGAATTAAAAATAGAGAAAAATAGAAAATAAAGGTGGAAAAATAAAATTTCAAAACTGAAAATTCTAAAATATTATAAAAGAATTACTGAAACTATTTTTGTATTTTTCTGAACTTTTTCTGAATTTTTATGACTTTTTTGACAATTAAAAACTATTTAAAAATAGAAAATAAGCAAAATAAATTGAGAAAAGTAGTAAAAAGCTAAGGAAAAATCTGGAAAATTTCCAGAAAATCAAAAATAGGAAAAGAAACTTAGAATAAAATTCTGGAGAAGAGAACAGCTTATTAAGTGCTTTTTTTGGACAAAACAACTTATCACAAGTGCTTATTTATAAGCACTTGTGATCAAAACTTGGTGAAACTTAGAACACAGACCAAATATGATGTAGAAACCTCAAAAGTGACAAATAATGAAGTTCAGAAGCTTAAAATCATACAGAAACTCAGAATTGAAGCTATAAGCTATGATTTAAGCTCAATAAGCTAAGCAGAAGTGGTACAAGCTAACACAGAAGCTAAGAGACCAATACACAAAGCTTATACTACTCAATTTAATCACAAATGACAAGTTGAATCACAGAAACAAGCTCAAGTCATGAATAGCAGGCTTACAAATTCTCAATCAAATTCAGCTTCAAGCATTGAACAAAAGGACTTAATAAGCTGATGATATAAGCTAATATAGAAAAACTAATGGTGATTACTAATACTCTACCAGCCAGAGAACTCAAATCAATCAGAACTAGAATCTCTAAGCACTTATACCTACTTGAATCAGTCCTTGAAATCTGATTCACACAGATGGTGCAGGGGAGGTAGTGTCCACACAGGCTATTTTAAGCTACTAGTTCAATAAGCTACTTAGTTTCAAAAGCTGAATTTCTATTTGATACTAAATCTCCTACTAGCAGGCTACCTAAAACAACTATCACTTTGAATTTCCAATAACAGATTAAGTCTACAAGCTCTTTCAAATATCCATGCTGACCAATCAGTATGAACTCTTTGACTTTTTTGTGAAAATTTGCAATGTTGACTTATATGAGATTAAGCTACTCCTAGATGCTTGATTATGTTATAATAAGCTAAGCTAACACTGGATTAAGCTATATTATCCTAAATTGTAACTACAATTCAAACTGAGGTACTTATAAGCTGTTTATTCAAACAGTTAAAGAGTTTTAAAGCTAATTTTGACTATTGATGTTCTAGTTACCAATTTTAAGCTAAACTAATGCTACTACTGATATAAGTAATCTATTAATGCAATTAAACAAGACCTACTATCTCTTCTACTCAACAGAAAGTCCTTATCCAAACACTCCTAATTGTAATGATATCAAAGCAACTAAGTGATTATCTTTACAAATCTCAAACAACTAATCTCAAACAGCTTCTACTAGCATCATAGGAACTATTTCAACATCAAGCAAACACTGGATCCAATCAAATCTCAGATCCACAATTATCAAAAATGATGACAAATGATGAACTAGAAAAATGCTCAGACCAAACTTCTCACAAGATATTAACAATGATCAACACAGATCCATATCAAGCTAGTAACTCATATTTAAGATCAAACAACATCAACTAGTAACAAGCTAATAATGACAGATGATCAACACTCAACATATTACTCAGATTCACAATTTCTATCAACTAATTATCACTATAAGTATCAAAACTAGAACTAACACAGATTCAAACTAGCAACAATAACAACAATGCTAAGCTATCAGTTATACTAACAATGCTAATCTAATTAAAACTAAAAGCTCAAAGTCCAAACAGATCAAAGCTACTACTACTCTATCTAATATGATAGTAGAATCTGAAAATGGAACAAGGTTTACCACTAATCTCTCTCAGCTAGAACAGAGAGAGTTCACAGAGGCCTATCTTTAAGATAGGCTGATGTCTATTCTGTCTGAATCAGCTATCCAATCACACCTCAGCAACCATAAAATACCATCTCTACTTGGAATTGGATGAAACAATGAACTAGGAACTTGATCTATTTTAGCTTGAAAATGAAAAGTATAAGCTGAGCTGAGCTTATTGAAGATTGAAAATGACTTTTGAAACTATTTTTTTTTTATTATTTATCTGTTTTTTTTTGTATTTTCTGAATTGGAAGAAACTTGTGAATAAGATGGAAAATGAAAGTTGATTAAGCTAAATTTGTTAACTAAAAGGAGAGTTTAAAAGATGAAATAAGCTGAGATTAACTGTAATAAGCTATTAATAAGCTACTTATGAAAACAGAATAAGCAATAGAAATGAGGAAATAAGCTTGAATTATAAAGGAAAACTTGAATTTTATTAAAACTTATCTATTACAATTAACTAGTCTAGATACAAATTAGCAGCATAACTCTACTTAAAACCTACATACAAATGAGTGAATTTGGACACCTATTTATAGATGAGTGAGGTGCTTGGGTGATCAAATGCCAAGCTGGCAATCCGCGACTATCTGTGCTTCTTTGAGTCAATAACAGCCCTTTGATCAATTATGTGTTTCTTTGAATTGATGTGAGCCACTAGATCAAAATCCGTGAGGTGTCATAACCAATCAGCTGCTTCCATCTGTCCCATTCGTGTGCATATCCTTTCTCTGACTTGTCAGCAGGATCCAAGGCAAGAGAATGACGCGACTTATCCAATCATTAGCATCCAGGTGTCAGCATATCATCTAATAACCTCTCTGACACGTGACCTGACATGTGACAGGCTTCTAGAAGCTCAAATTATGAGTTAATGATGGCTAGGAAAGGATGGTTTGAGCCAATTGATGAAATCATTGAGCTAGGGTTCTTGAGTTCTGGGTACGGGGTGTTTTGGGGATGAACATATGGCGCTTTTGGTTTTGTTTATATTATTTTGAGAATAGGGCCGGGTCACAAGTATTTGGATTGGGCCTTTGGAATTTAAAAGTGGGCTTGGACTATACAAGAGTGGAATTGGATTGGACTTTGCAATATGGACCAAGGCTTGTTTACTTATTCAGATTTTGTATCACAAGGACCACTTATGTAATTATTCAAACTTCAAGGGTAAAATCTGCCACTCTTCAAAAATCTGTTCCAGGGTCTAAACTTGACAAGCCTGAGTAGATAGAGGACTGAAACTGATTCTTGGATTCCCGGCTTTGACTTTTTGACCATCTTCTACTCTCGTGCCCGTTTTTCCAGTATTCGTGTGGTTTTTCGTTATTTATTGATAAATCCGTCCCTGCACATTCACAACATAAAAACACTCATTTTCTTGGCATTTGTTAGCTCAAATAGTCATAATGGGTTGATAATTGGTAATAAAACGGGTGTGTAATTAATACACACCAAAATCCCCCCGACTAAAGTATTGCCGTGTCCTCACGCAATGTGATCAATTCACGCTCTTGAGATAAATAATTTTGATACTCTTCCTACTAACTTTGAAAAGTAGCAAGGAGGTTCAAAAGAGATTACAAAATCATTTATTCCCGAAAACGCTCCGTTTTCCAAAATTTTCTTTATTCCACTTTATTCTATTTTTGTACTTTTCATACTTCAAACTTGTGACGGTTTGTTGAACTTTCATTATTTTTGCAATAATAATTAGGGTCAACGAGTAGAAACACTTCTATTAAGAAGCGACCATACGGATAAAATTCGTCATCCTTGATTTTTCACAAGTCCCCAAACTAAGCGTACAAACGAGATCACAGCTTATCTACAAATTAGATGCTAACACTACTCATAACAGTTACTTGTGAATACTCCTTACTCCCATATCCTAGGTTTTGTATCTCAATATTTTATTTTGTTGAGAAATGAATTTCTTCATATTTTCTCGTTTCGATAATTTTTAGTCCGATAGTGATACCTAAGTTAAAACGATAAGTAGTTATTCATTTTCTCTTAAGAACCACTGCAATAGAAATTCGGTCCACATCAAGGAATTTGGGGTACATACAATATCATAAATATAAGTTGCGGAGTACGATCACGTGCACCTCATGTGACTGATTACTAATCACGTATCACATGAACCTCACGCGCCAACAACTTATTGATACATACATAGCTCTTATTCAGCAATACTACAACTTTCACTTTTTTTCATTTTTCACTTTTTTCACTTTTCTCATATTTTCTCATATTTTTCACTTTTTTTTCTTTCTTGACTTTACTTTTTTCTCAACATAAATGGAAGCTTAACGGGTAGCTCCAAAACCACATAGATACTCAACTTTTGACTTTTGATTTTTTCACTTTTCGCTCTTATTTTTGGTGTTCCTTGATATGTACCCAACTTCTAAAGCAAAAATTCTCTCAAGAAAACAAAGAACTAAATATTATTCAAACCTAAATACCACTAATTAACCTAGAACATCTATTATATATGTGTGACATATCTGATGGGAGTAAAAAACCACAAGTACCTCTTATGAGCTCTAAAGAGAACCACTACTCCATGTTTAGCATCTAATTTCTAAATAAACTCTATCATTTCTCGCTCTTCGCAATTTAAGATTCCAAATAATGAAACCCGCGAATACTTAGCCGATAATCAGCCACGCATATATAAAGTCAGATACGGAAACTTGCAAATTCTAGAAGAAGAATTCGCGTTTTCTAGCTCCTTATGTAAAAGACTAGCGAAAGCTTTTAAGCTGCGCATGTATAAAGTCAAGTACGGGAACTTGCAGATTCTTAAGAAAAAATTCGCATTTTATAGCTCCTTGTGTACAAAACTAGCACAAGCTTATGTGATCATGATTGGTTAAGGGAACAAGCTAGGGCTCAACACGCCCGGTCAAGTCAAAATATTTATTCCTACTCTCGCCAGCAAGAAAGTCAACAAGGTGTCAAAACACTTATTCAAACTTTATTATATTTTTGCATAACTTTTTCAACTTTTTCACATCTTTTTGTGCTTTTTCATTACTTTTTCATCAAAATTTTTGAAATTTTCTCATTTTTTCAATTTTTTTTTTTTTTTTTTTTTTTTAATATTTTTGGTGGAAAAACGGAGTTGCAAGAGTGCACGACATGTGAAAAATGCAAGGTCAAAATCGAATCGAAGATTCACCCTCCCCCCGACTAGAACGAAACATTGTCCTCAATGTTTGATGGGTTAAGGTAATCCTAACAAAATTCTAGGCCGTTTATTAATTATGCCAAAGAAAACGTTAGTCGATAAGATTTAACGGATATAGGATTTCCAAATAGCACCGATGAATGAGACTCCAAGTGAAGAGATAACGAGCACGAGAGTCATCATAAATCATGGACAATCCTGAACAAACATCACAAACAACCACGAAACACAAGAGTAGAAGAGGCACCCCCTCCTCACGTTAGAAAATAGAAAATAAGAAGATGAAATTGGATAAGCATGGGTTGCCACCCACGAAGCGCTTGTTTTTGTTCACCGAGTCACATGAGCTTGACTCGATCCCCGAATTCAATTGTCCTTGGGGAAAGTTTGGAGATCTGGGACTACCATAGTCGGTACATCCCCTCCAAAGTAATGTTTCAACCTATGACCATTCACCTTAAAATTGGGACCATCTTGTTGAGCTAACTCAATGGTTCTATAAGGGAAAACTTGGGTTATTGTGAATGGTCCAGACCAACGGGTTTTAAGCTTCCCCGAGAATATCTTTAACCGAGAATTGAAAAGTAGCACTTGATCACCAACGTTAAAAACGCGGTCTTTGATCTTGGCATCATGAATTCTTTTCGTTTTCTCTTTATAAATCAAAGAATTCTCATAAGCTTGATCACGGAGTTCTACTAACTCATTCAATTGAATTTTTCTGTGATCACCCGCGGTTTTCAAATCAAAGTTGGCATGTTTTAAGGCCCAGTAGGCCTTGTGCTCTAGTTCGATGGGCAAATGACAAGCTTTCCCGTAAACCAGCTTATATGGTGTACACCCAATTGGGGTCTTAGAAGCGGTCCGGAAAGCCCATAATGCATCTTCTAATTTATCGGCCCAAGAGGCACGGTGTTCACCTACTGTCCTTTCAAGTATACGTTTTAAACCACGATTGGAGACCTCAACTTGACCACTCATTTGTGGATGATAAGCCGTGGAAAGACGATGTGTGACACCATATTTTAGCATAACTTTCGCAAATTTATCATTGCAAAAATGGGTCCCACGATCGCTTATGATGGCTCGAGGTGCACCAAATCGGGCAAAGAGACTCTTTAAAAACTTAACAACCACTCGGGCGTCATTGGTGGGGACCGCCTTCGCTTCAACCCATTTTGATAAGTAATCGACGGCCACGAGGATATACTTGTTACCCCTAGACGACGGGAATGGCCCCATGAAATCGATGCCCCAAACGTCGAAGATCTCACAAACCTGAATCGCATTTTGCGGCATTTCATCTTTTTGAGAGATTTTCCCTTGACGTTGGCATGAATCACATGTTTTCACCAATTCATGGGCATCCCGATATATCGTCGGCCAATAAAAGCCGGAATCGAAAACCTTCTTAGCGGTGAAATTTGCACCATGGTGTCCCCCCGTGGGTCCACTATGACATGCCTTAAGTATTTCAACGGCATCCGTACCGTGAACACACCGCCGGATCACTTGATCCGCACAGACTTTGAACAAGTAGGGGTCGTCCCAAAAATAATGTTGTACATCTTTAAAGAATTTCTTCTTTTGCTGGGACGACATCCCTTGTCTAATGAAATTCCCCGCATGGTAATTCGCAAAATCAGCGAACCATGGGGTACTTTAGTCTATTTTGGTCACACTCCCAAGTGTCTTGAGAGGAAAAGCATCATTAATTTCCTTTTTCTCGAGAACACTTTGATGGGGGTTCTCAAGTCTAGAAAGGTGATCGGCAGCAAGATTCTCAGCTCCTTTCTTGTCTCGAATTTCAACTTTGAATTCTTGAAGGAGGAGAACCCACCGCATTAAACGTGGCTTCGCATCTTGTTTAGCCATTAAGTACTTTAGGGATGAGTGGTCCGTATACACTATGCATTTTTTAAGTAGCAAATAAGACCTAAATTTCTCAAAAGCATAGACGACCGCCAACATCTCCTTTTCGGTGGTTGTGTAGTGATGTTGGGCGTCATTCATGGTCTTGCTTGCATAGTGTATAGGCTGAAAATACTTGTTCTTACGTTGCCCCAGAACTGCACCAATGGCATAATCGCTAGCATCGCACATTAGTTCGAAGGGCAAGTCCCAGTCGGGGGCAATTAAGACGGGAGCCTCCGTTAACTTCTTTTTAAGAATATTAAATGCTTCGATGCATTCATTTGAGAAGATAAACGGAGCGTCTTTCTCTAAAAGGTGGGTCAGAGGCCGGGCTATTTTGGAGAAGTCTTGAATAAAACGTCGGTAAAAGCCGGCATGACCAAGGAAACTTCAAATTCCTTTGACGGTAGTCGGGTGTGGTAATTTAGCAATAACATCGACTTTTGCCTGATCCACCTCAATCCCAGATTTGGATATCTTATGGCCGCGGACTATTCCCTCTTTAACCATGAAGTGGCACTTTTCCCAATTTAGAACTAAATTAGTGTTTTCACACCGAACTAGCATATTTTCCAAATGGGAAAGGCAAGAGTCGAAAGAATTTCCATAGACGGAGAAGTCGTCCATGAACACTTCCATGGTTTTTTCAATCATATCGGAGAAAATGGCCATCATACACCGTTGAAACGTGCCTGGAGCGTTACATAAGCCAAAGGGCATTCTACGATAGGCAAACGTTCCATACGGGCAAGTAAAAGCGGTCTTTTCTTGATCATGGGGATCAATGGGAATTTGAAAGTACCCAGAAAAGCCATCGAGAAAACAATAGAACTCATTTCCCGCTAAACGTTCAAGCATCTGGTCCATAAAAGGGAGCGGGAAATGGTCTTTACGTGTCGCATCATTCAATTTTCGATAGTCGATACAAACTCTCCATCCGGTCACAAGTCGAGTCGGTATAAGCTCATTATCGTCATTCTTCACAACAGTGATTCCGCCCTTCTTTGGCACACAATGAACCGGGCTAACCCATGAACTATCCGAGATTGGATAAATCATTCCAGCGTCAAGGAGTTTTATAACTTCCTTTTTGATCACTTCATGGATTTGTGGATTAACCCGTCGTTGTTGCTGAACGGAAGCTTTGTGATTATCCTCAAGTAAAATCTTGTGAGTACAAAATCGAGGGTCGATTCCCTTAATGTCGGATATTTGCCAAGCAATCGCACTTTTATGCTTCCGAAGCACATCTAAGAGTCGTATCTTCTCCTCATCTTTTAAGCCTTTTGATATTATAACCGGTAATTTATCATTTTTTTCCAAGTATGCGTATTCGAGATGAGGAGGCAAATCCTTGAGCTCGAGCTCCGGAGGATTCTCAATAGACGGCTTAACTTCTTTTACATCTGCCATTTTTAAGTCAACCGGAGGGGAAGAAACAATCGGTTTTTCATTTAACAATTTTTCAATTAGTAAAATGTCCCCCTCCGGATCAAAGTTGTTATTATCAATTTCTGGTGAAAATGATTCATTTTCAAGACAAGCATTGATTTCTTCCCAAGCGAGATCACTTCCCTCAAACGGAGTGAGGGAAGGGGAAGAATCGGAGACGATTGGTTCAAAAGAAGGAGTGGGATTGCCACTCGAAGCATTATCGGTAAAACCAAGAAATTCTTGAGC
Organism: Artemisia argyi; assembly: GCA_030686995.1. Taxonomy (NCBI): domain Eukaryota; kingdom Viridiplantae; phylum Streptophyta; class Magnoliopsida; order Asterales; family Asteraceae; genus Artemisia; species Artemisia argyi. The sequence continues at coordinate 40,841,740 of CM060680.1, forward strand.
ATACTCCTCCGTAAGTTCATCAATAACATCAATACGGTTGACGGAAGAAACATCGTAATCGGAGGAGTATCTCGCGGTTTGATCAAGGTTAAAAGTGACGGCTTCGTTTCTAACACGTAAAGTAATCTCCTCATCATAAACATCAATTAAGGCACGACCGGTCCTTAGGAATCCTCTCCCGAGAATGAGAGGAACCCGTGGATCGGCATCGAAATCAACAACCACAAAATCCGCAGGGAAATGAAATTTCCCAACATTGACAAAAATATCCTCAGCTATGCTAATTGGACGAGACGTAGATCGGTCGGCAAGCTCGAGGGTCATAAGCGTCGGTGTCAAGTTAGGAAGAGACAACTTTTTCCAAATCGACATCGGCATAAGGTTAATGCTAGCACCAAGATCGGCCAAGGCGAAGCATTGAACCATACCCGGAAAATTACACGGTATAAGAAATTTGCCAGGGTCTTCAAGCTTTTCGGGTAGCTTTTTAAGAAGAACCGCTGAGCAATTCTCGTTCATTTGGGTCCGTGACATCTCAAAAAGCTTTTCCTTATTATTCAAAAGACCTTTTAGCATTGAAGCAAATTTGGGCATCAAAAGTATAGCATCCGCGAGACTTATATCAAAATGTAATTCTTGAAAAATCTGATAAAACTTCTCCATTTGGTTTTTATCCTTCTCGCGGTGCTTTTGTTCATTTAAGCGTGACGGATATGGCAACTTAGTTTTAACGGGTGTTTCATTTTCATTATCATTAACGACCTTTTCTTTTCCTTTAGACGTTGGGACCACCGGAGGTTGGATGTTCTCGGTCCTTCCATTATTACTAGGAATTTCCGTATCCGTTGTCGCCTCGGGTTCACGGGTGACTACCTTGGGAGGTAGAGAAGAAGAGGTAGTCGGAGCCGTCGGTCCATCGTAAGTAACACCACTCCTCGTTATGATCGCTTTAGCATCGCCCCTCGGGTTAGCGATCGTGTTGCTAGGCAACGTTCCAGAGCCCGAGGGTCGATCATTTAAACGTTTGTTGATATCATTGATTTGAGTTGCAAACATTTTCGTTGTTTCCTCTTGTTTAGCAATTAAGGCTTGTTGTCCTTGAAGCAATTGTTTAATCAATTCTTCCGTGGGCGACGGATTTGGAATAACAGCTTGATTTTGATGATTAAAACTTTGCCCACGGTTTTGAAAATTGCCATTATTCTGATTTCCATGATTATTATTCTGAAAATTCCCATTGTTTTGAAAATTATTCCCTTGAGGCGGGCCTTGATGAAAATTTCCCCGGTTTTGATTTTGAAAATTCTGATTTTGTCCTTGAAAACCATTATTTCCACGGTTGTGATTTTGAGTGTTATTGAATTGATGATTACGGTTTTGCACATTGTTATTCTGATTCACTGGATTAGGTTGATTAAACCCGGGTGGTCCTTGAAAATGGCTCGAACGGTAGCTGAGGAGATTACGGTCTCCTTGAAGAGGTGGGTAACCGTTGCCACCCATATTTGCAGCATACACATTCTCTTTAGCAAAAGAGCCGGTTGTCGGACATTCATAATACGGGTGTGGACCACCACAAGTTTCACAAACAACATTGACCACATTAACTTGTGTTTCTTTGACTTGATTCGGCATCATTTGGTACATTCTTAGCATCGCCGTCGACAAATCGTCAATTTTCTTATTCAAGACGGCTAGCTCGGGATTAGAAGAAGAATTAAGAGTCGCAGTCGATCTTATTGGCTTATTCCTCTCGGCTGAGGAATCCCAATAGTTGTAATGGGCCGTCATATTCTCGATTAGCTCGTAACAATCCTCAGGACGACGTTTCATAAAAGTACCACCAGCTGCAGCATTGATCGTGTCCCTATGTCGTAAAGTCAATCCATTATAAAACGTATCAATTATCGTGACGAGAAGCATATTATGATTCGGACAACGATCAATGGCAAGCTTGTAACGCTCCCAAGCCTCAAACAAAGACTCATCGGGGAGTTGTCGAAAGTTGCTAATATCATTCCTCAATTTCGTCACCATCGATGGTGGAAAATACTTCGCCAGGAACTTGGAAACCATTTCATTGAAAGTATGAATCGAGTTCCTGGGAAGGCGATCAAACCACGCGGTGGCATGATGCGTAAGAGAATAGGGGAAGAAAGAGAGACGGAGGGCGTCATCGGAGACCCCGTTTTGTTTCATATTTTGGGTGACGGTTAAGAACTTATCGAGATGCTTATTTGCATCGTCACCCGGTAATCCGTGAAATTGGCACGAATTTTGGACTTGTTGTATCATGTGGTGCTTAAGTCCAAAATCCGTAGCCTCAATATTTAGAGGGGCAATCGGGCCACCTCTACCATGCATCGTGGGTTGGCACAGCTCCTCCATCGTTCGGAGATCGGGAGCCGGCATGTGTTGGTTTACATCACCACCCACCGGAGGGTGTTGATCATTCATATCCATTTCCTCAACGTTAAGGAAATGGACACGGTGTGTGTGTCGTATTACCCTTTCGGGATTTGATAACGGTGATATAAGACTCTCAAAAGAAGAGCGGGTGTGCATACACCAAAAGCAAAATTAAAAAGAAAATAAAAAGAAAAAGGAAAATCTTTTTGTTTTTTATATTTTTCAAAAAAAACTTTTTATTTCTTTTGTTTTTCTTTTCTTAAAACGTAACGTTAATCGAAAACCGTTTCTTTCAAAACCACGCGCGACGGGACGGGAGAGAAGAATGAATCTCTCTTCAGCTAACAACTAAATTACGTTTTCATTATATTGTAAGACTTATTTGGTTTACAACGCCCTTTCTTTCGATCGAGTCTAGGCTGTAACTTTTATTATTTTTTTGGTATTTTTGAAAACACTTTAGTAAAAGTGTTTTTGATTTTTCAATTTTTATAGAAATATATATACAAAGTAGAAGAAGGCTTATCAAAACACGATTTTCCAAAACAATGATTCAAAAAATTCACTTTAAGCCTTCCCCGGCAGCGGCGCCAAAAATTGATTCGTGTCAATTATAGTATATTTATATTCCGAGGAAATACTTGTGAAAGTAATTCCCGGGTCGTTCTCCCAACGAAGGCTCGAATGGAAAATTCGAATTATCGGTTTGGGAATCGTGTATTGTAAGTGAATGGTGAAAGAGTGATAGAGTGAAAATAGCAATCAAGGAATTCAATTATTCACAAACAATGATAAAGCATGCAAAGAGTATAAGCTAATTATGCACCGAAATGAAAAACGTGAAAACGGTAATGCAACCGTAAAATTTAAAACGTAACGTATGACGAAAAATGATCCTACGAACTTGGAAATATTTTCTAAAAATTTAAAACTAATAAAAAGAATTTTGAGAAAAAGAAAAATATATTTTAGACTTTTTATTTATTTTCTAGAATTAAAAATGAAATTTAGAATTAAAAGTGAATTAAAAATAGAGAAAAATAGAAAATAAAGGTGGAAAAATAAAATTTCAAAACTGAAAATTCTTAAATATTATAAAAGAATTACTGAAACTATTTTTGTATTTTTCTGAACTTTTTCTGAATTTTTATGACTTTTTTGACAATAAAAAACTATTTAAAAATAGAAAATAAGCAAAATAAATTGAGAAAAGTAGTAAAAAGCTAAGGAAAAATCTGGAAAATTTCCAGAAAATCAAAAATAGGAAAAGAAACTTAGAATAAAATTCTGGAGAAGAGAACAGCTTATTAAGTGCTTATTTTGGACAAAACAGCTTATCACAAGTGCTTATTTATAAGCACTTGTGATCAAAACTTGGTGAAACTTAGAACACAGACCAAATATGATGTAGAAACCTCAAAAGTGACAAATAATGAAGTTCAGAAGCTCAAAATCATACAGAAACTCAGAATTGAAGCTATAAGCTATGATTTAAGCTCAATAAGCTAAGCAGAAGTGGTACAAGCTAACACAGAAGCTAAGAGACCAATACACAAAGCTTATACTACTCAATTTAATCACAAATGACAAGTTGAATCACAGAAACAAGCTCAAGTCATGAATAGCAGGCTTACAAATTCTCAATCAAATTCAGCTTCAAGCATTGAACAAAAGGACTTAATAAGCTGATGATATAAGCTAATATAGAAAAACTAATGGTGATTACTAATACTCTACCAGCCAGAGAACTCAAATCAATCAGAACTAGAATCTCTAAGCACTTATACCTACTTGAATCAGTCCTTGAAATCTGATTCACACAGATGGTGCAGGGGAGGTAGTGTCCACACAGGCTATTTTAAGCTACTAGTTCAATAAGCTACTTAGTTTCAAAAGCTGAATTTCTGTTTGATACTAAATCTCCTACTAGCAGGCTACCTAAAACAACTATCACTTTGAATTTCCAATAACAGATTAAGTCTACAAGCTCTTTCAAATATCCATGCTGACCAATCAGTATGAACTCTTTGACTTTTTTGTGAAAATTTGCAATGTTGACTTATATGAGATTAAGCTACTCCTAGATGCTTGATTATGTTATAATAAGCTAAGCTAACACTGGATTAAGCTATATTATCCTAAATTGTAACTACAATTCAAACTGAGGTACTTATAAGCTGTTTATTCAAACAGTTAAAGAGTTTTAAAGCTAATTTTGACTATTGATGTTCTAGTTACCAATTTTAAGCTAAACTAATGCTACTACTGATATAAGTAATCTATTAATGCAATTAAACAAGACCTACTATCTCTTCTACTCAACAGAAAGTCCTTATCCAAACACTCCTAATTGTAATGATATCAAAGCAACTAAGTGATTATCTCTACAAATCTCAAACAACTAATCTCAAACAGCTTCTACTAGCATCATAGGAACTATTTCAACATCAAGCAAACACTGGATCCAATCAAATCTCAGATCCACAATTATCAAAAATGATGACAAATGATGAACTAGAAAAATGCTCAGACCAAACTTCTCACAAGATATTAACAATGATCAACACAGATCCATATCAAGCTAGTAACTCATATTTAAGATCAAACAACATCAACTAGTAACAAGCTAATAATGACAGATGATCAACACTCAACATATTACTCAGATTCACAATTTCTATCAACTAATTATCACTATAAGTATCAAAACTAGAACTAACACAGATTCAAACTAGCAACAATAACAACAATGCTAAGCTATCAGTTATACTAACAATGCTAATCTAATTAAAACTAAAAGCTCAAAGTCCAAACAGATCAAAGCTACTACTACTCTATCTAATATGATAGTAGAATCTGAAAATGGAACAAGGTTTACCACTAATCTCTCTCAGCTAGAACAGAGAGAGTTCACAGAGGCCTATCTTTAAGATAGGCTGATGTCTATTCTGTCTGAATCAGCTATCCAATCACACCTCAGCAACCATAAAATACCATCTCTACTTGGAATTGGATGAAACAGTGAACTAGGAACTTGATCTATTTTAGCTTGAAAATGAAAAGTATAAGCTGAGCTGAGCTTATTGAAGATTGAAAATGACTTTTGAAACTATTTTTTTTTATTATTTATCTGTTTTTTTTGTATTTTATGAATTGGAAGAAACTTGTGAATAAGATGGAAAATGAAAGTTGATTAAGCTAAATTTGTTAACTAAAAAGAGAGTTTAAAAGATGAAATAAGCTGAGATTAACTGTAATAAGCTATTAATAAGCTACTTATGAAAACAGAATAAGCAATAGGAATGAGGAAATAAGCTTGAATTATAAAGGAAAACTTGAATTTTATTAAAACTTATCTATTACAATTAACTAGTCTAGATACAAATTAGCAGCATAACTCTACTTAAAACCTACATACAAATGAGTGAATTTGGACACCTATTTATAGATGAGTGAGGTGCTTGGGTGATCAAATGCCAAGCTGGCAATCCGCGACTATCTGTGCTTCTTTGAGTCAATAACAGCCCTTTGATCAATTATGTGTTTCTTTGAATTGATGTGAGCCACTAGATCAAAATCCGTGAGGTGTCATAACCAATCAGCTGCTTCCATCTGTCCCATTCGTGTGCATATCCTTTCTCTGACTTGTCAGCAGGATCCAAGGCAAGAGAATGACGCGACTTATCCAATCATTAGCATCCAGGTGTCAGCATATCATCTAATAACCTCTCTGACACGTGACCTGACATGTGACAGGCTTCTAGAAGCTCAAATTATGAGTTAATGATGGCTAGGAAAGGATGGTTTGAGCCAATTGATGAAATCATTGAGCTAGGGTTCTTGAGTTCTGGGTACGGGGTGTTTTGGGGATGAACATATGGCGCTTTTGGTTTTGTTTATATTATTTTGAGAATAGGGCCGGGTCACAAGTATTTGGATTGGGCCTTTGGAATTTAAAAGTGGGCTTGGACTATACAAGAGTGGAATTGGATTGGACTTTGCAATATGGACCAAGGCTTGTTTACTTATTCAGATTTTGTATCACAAGGACCACTTATGTAATTATTCAAACTTCAAGGGTAAAATCTGCCAATCTTCAAAAATCTGTTCCAGGGTCTAAACTTGACAAGCCTGAGTAGATAGAGGACTGAAACTGATTCTTGGATTCCCGGCTTTGACTTTTTGACCATCTTCTACTCTCGTGCCCGTTTTTCCAGTATTCGTGTGGTTTTTCGTTATTTATTGATAAATCCGTCCCTGCACATTCACAACATAAAAACACTCGTTTTCTTGGCATTTGTTAGCTCAAATAGTCATAATGGGTTGATAATTGGTAATAAAACGGGTGTGTAATTAATACACACCAGACAGCTTAGCCACTTGGTTCCCATTGTCTCATTGGTCCAAAGTTGTTTGGTCCAAACATATTCAACATTTGGCTAGGATGCATGTATGGTGGTAGTATTCCCCAAGGATTGTAACTTGGTTGATAATTCCACATTTGATGACTAGTATTATTGTAGTTTTGTCTATTTTGGTTTCTTCTAGGTTGAGGTGTTTTAGATCGAGTATGAAGATTATTTGGTTTTCTCGGTGGTGGAGTTTTAGATCTTAATTTAAATTTAGAGGATCCTACTTCGGTCTTTAAGGATGGTTTATAAAAAGTTTTTACTTTTTCATCATTCGCAATGGGTATTTTTCTATCTTTTGTAAGTATATACTTAGGTTTTGATTCTAATGATTTTTGTTTACTAGATTCATATTCAAACTTTATACTTTTATTTTCACTAGTTGAAACATTAGTTGAGGTTAATCCTAGACCGGTTTTATCTCCCGAAGTTTCTTGAACACTTATTATTTTCTTAAGTGGGTTACTACTATTTTTAAACTTGTCAAGTTTGAAAATTTCATTTTTAAGTTTTTCGTTTTCATTATTAACCTCTATGCATGTTTTACATTCTATAAAAACTTCTTTTCCTTTTTCCAAATGTTGTAGTCTAATTTTTAATTCGAGTACTTCATTTTCTAATAGATTATTAATATGTTTTAGTGACTTATTTTTAGCTATAACTTTTTGACCTAATTTGCATAACCTATTATATTCACTATCTAGGTCTTTTTCGTCTAATGATAAATTTTCGTCACTAAAGTATTCGGTTTCGGAACGTACCTCGCTTGATGTCTTAGCCATAAGACATTTCTCCTCATTGGTGATTTCTTTCTCATCGTCATCGCTATCACTTCAAGCTCCTCCAACAAACGCCTTTTGATTTTGATTTCTTGACATCATTGGACATTTTCCGATGAGATGATTTGGATCACCACATTTGAAGCACTTCCTATCACTTTTGCCATTTTTGTCATCTTTATTTCTTTGGTTTGCTTTCCTTTCATCATGCGGTTGTCTAACGAATCTTCCTCGCCTTTTGAAGAATTTCTTGAAGTCTCTTACAGCCATCGCATATTCTCGTCATCACTTTCGGAGGTTGAGCTATCCTCGTTACTAGATTCCTTCCTAGCTTTCAACGCAATTGACTTGCTTTGCTCTCTTTTTCCATTGACCATCTCGGAGTCTTTTTTTATTATTGCTTCGTAGACTTTCAGGTTGCCGATCAACTCATCAAGTTGAAGAGTTGACAAGTTCTTCGATTCTTCAATCGCCGTAACTTTAGCTCACCATTTTGGATGAAGAGCCCTAAGAAATTTCCTAACAAAATTCTTACTAGAAAAATTCTCATCAAGTGCTTTTAAACTTGTGATGATAGTGTTAAACCTAGCAAAAGCATTATCTATTGATTCCTCCTCCGGAATCGTAAATTGTTCATATTGTTGAACAAGAAGATCTATTTTGTTATCTTTAACTTGACTATTACCTTGGTGAGTGATTAGTAAAGAATCCCAAATTTCTTTTGCGGTTTTACACATAAAAATTCTTTCATATTCTTTGCGTGGTAATGCATTATAAATAACCATTTTAGCCTCATTATTTTTTGCTAGTTTCTTTTTCAAATCATCATTTTGTTTTTCAAAAGATAATATTTCATCCATTTTAGTTTCAAGGGGGAAAATCACCAAAGGTAATGACATGCCAAAGATCAAGATCTTTTGATTTCACATAAGTTTCGAATCTATTTTTCCAATAAAGAAAATCATCACTTTCAAATAGTGGTGGTCTTTGCATAGATTACCCTTCTAAATATTTTTCCGATTCCATAGATCGATACAAGTTTTAAAATACAGTATATTTTAAAAATCTTGTTTAACCTGGCTCTGATACCAATTGTGGAAAACTAGAAGGGGGGGGTTGAATAGTTTTATGTCTTTTTAATTTTATTATGAAAACTTAGTTTAGTTTTAAAACCTTGTTTGCTTTTAAAACTTTGATTCAATCTTATGTGAACGCAAATCTTGAACAATATGAACAACTATATCTAAGTATGAACAATAATAATATAAGCTAAGTATGTGAAATCAACACATGCACAATATAAACAATTATAGCTATATACGAGAGATAAGTAAGTAATCGTTTATTTTATAATCCTTAGTTATATTTTGTATGAAAACTTTACTTGATCGAAATGACCAATTATATGTATGTTACCTTTTTAGTTTGATTGTAAAAACTTTGTTTTGTGAATGAAACTTTCGTTTGATCTTTAAGTAAAATCAATACTAGCACTATATGAGCAAATATATATCTCTATATTATATATAACAGGAGGCGTTACACGCGTATTGCCACCTCATTGCCCAGTCATTGCCATGTAATTCATTTTCTGCCATGTCATCACATTCTCGCCATATAAGCAATTTTTTTTTTATTTATTTGCATTTTTTTAATTAATTTTAGAACTCATGCTCACTTGCCATGTCATAATGCAAGAATTTGTTCATACTTTTTTTTTAAAATTAAAATTCGTGTTTAAGGTGGGTTAAAATTCGGATTTTTAAAATTTTTTAAAAAAATCGCCACTTGCAAGGTTTGAACCTAGGGTGTTAGTAATATTAACAACCATGATAACCACTAGACTAATACATGTTTTGAATTATATCTTGCAATTCCATATCTATAAACAATTATATGAGATAATTAGGAGAATCCCTACAAGTTTGGTAACCCTAACCAAAACATATACGTAAAAAAAATCACACCCATAATATACCTTTTCTTAAAAAACCCTAATGTCCTTTTTCCTCTCAATCTCCTCTAATCCTTTTGAATGATTATTACGCTTCTGTTGGGATCGAGACCACTAACCCATAATCTGTTTTTATTACAGATTCATTTTACTTTTCAGTTCTACATTAGTAATTACTTACATTGTGAATTTGTAATGTTACAAATTTTAAGCTCTTTTACTTTTGTGCAGAAACAACATATGCTTCAAGTAATGGTATAACAGGATGGAAGCTATCACTAATCAGGGTTTTGAGGCTCACAACTGGACATGAGTACTGTTTGTTGGTTAAACTGTCATATTAGGTTGAATGGTATCACTATGAGACCATCAAGGTAAACATGCGCTTTTTTCTTGCTTATCTATCTGTTGATAACTGTGGTCTTGGATCTATATGCTTTACTCTATTACCGGCACAATGACAAAGCTAGAACTGCCAGAGAGACGTAGTCGCTTTGATGGGTTAGAGTTGCTTGTGACGATAGGGGTGTTTGGAAACAGTCATTATCAGAACTTAGTGGAGGACACAGATGTCTACTCACTCTTTTGTGAGTGTTAGCATTGCTTCTCTTCAAACCAACTCCAATTTATATATTGGACGAGGTATTCGGTGACTTTATTTGAGATAAATAAAATTTTCGTACAACGTCTCAAAAACATTGTGTTATCTTTTCTTGAACAGGTTGATGCAACTCTTCATTTAAGTCACACAAAACATTGGGATGATGATCAAAGCTCACTTTCCGCATTCACGGGTATACATTAAAAGTCACTATTTTTATTATACTTAAGCTTATGTAAAATCATTTAAGTTTTCTCTATGGACCCGACAGCGAGCAAGGAGTTCAAATAGACGAGTTATGCGAGGTGAGTTGTACCCACGTATACTTAGTCCGTGATACACCATGCTTACCAATACTTCCTTTAAAATTTTGCCTGAATGTTTATACTTTTGGTCTTTTTTCAGGTCCTCCATCAGATTACAGGTTCTTTGGTAATTGTGATCGCGTCATGTTGTTCAAGGTATGCAAATTAATTGTTTTTGAGTTATTGTTACTTTTTTTTTCTATACATGCAAAATGCATTGCCAAACATGCCCTTTAGTGTTAAGCCAAGTATTGCACCAAGTTGCTGACTTTTTGTGTTTTGATTTTGTAACACCATTGGATTAAAGATTTTAAATTTAGCACAAGAGTAAAGGATCAAAAGGGCCATTTTTCTTTTGAGTTGGTCAACAAAGCCACACTCTGAATTTACTTATCAGGTATGGCATTCCATTTGTCATTGAGTTTCACTGGAAAGTGTTTCATTATGCTGATATTTGACATCTTATTATTTGTGGTGAACTTGATAATTATTTTCTCAGGTTCAACTGACAAAATGCTACCCTAATAAACTCGGCGTATATGTTCGTTGGACCGAGCAACAAGACTCAATAGGTGGTTATAGGATAGTGAACCTTTAATTGGATTGCTTATTTTGTACTATATTAATTCAAACTCTTCAGCTGATTGTATCCCCTGTTCTCAAAGCAAACCAACCAGTTATCCAGGTTATAGAAATGGTGATAGAAGCGGAAAAGTAAACCATGTATGAAGGGGTATTTTTAACAATCAAGAAGATAGTTTAGGAAATTGATCTTTAACTACTGCTTTGTTTATTTTTAATAGGCTCATCAGAATGCTCAGGGAAATGATGGACGAAAGCTACATGGTTTTGGTGTAAGTGTTTTACTCGCTAGATATATAGGTATGCTTTGATATAGATAGGGCTAGATACACATGATCATTACACCTCGAAACAAAGAAATGCAAACACCATCTTCTACAACCATTTATCACATGATACTTTAAAATTTAGTACTAGCCATCTCATCTTAACTCCTCACCCGAATCTTATTTTTCCAACTAATTCAATTGGGCTTTTACATGAAAAACAAGTGGACGGAATGACTTTGTCGTTTGAACCTGAGCTTATCAGGTTTTTCAGAAACATATAAGCTCATAAGACCAGCATATACACTAATCCAAACACCCCCTTAAATAATTGCTCAGCTCCCATGCGTTAAAGAATGAGATACTTAACTCAAAAAATGCTTATAGTCCATTTCAATCGTTTGTTTCAGCTTTGTGTTTAAGAGATTATGACAAGTGCACCTATAATCTTGATGGTATATTATAATATTTACTCAAATGACCCATGAACGCCTCTGGAAACAATTTATTACTTGAATTCTTGGACTCTTAAATCGATCACGACATAGCTTACCTACAATATCCTCAATCATTTCACAGGATCAACCAGGACGATACATATGGTGTTGTGTTTAGGTTCATATTCGAATTTAACATGATTGGGTTTGATGGTTTAACGAGGCCTTTTCATGCTAGCGCTGGATTTTTTTTAAGTAGACAAACCTTCTATAGCTGTCCATCGTCACATACTTCTGAACAAAGCCGAAGCCAATCAATCCTGTCTATTGAAGTGTTGGACCAAGGCCATGAGGTAGCTAGCTTCAACTTTGAGACTGGAACAAAATAGTGTATTGAAGTAAGACTACATAGTTGGTGTTATTTATTTCATACACTGTTAGTTATTTATTTTATGTTACCTATAATCAGGTGTGCATGATCTCTATATATGGCCGCTAAACATACACTATTATACATAGCAATTGTCTAATACTCTAACTTTTATTTAATTTCAAATGTAACCAGGTTTGTTTAATTACAAAATCATTAAAGCTCTTTTGATTTGGTGAAGGTCGTGCTGAAAACCTATTATATAATGGACGTGTTAATACTATTTACAAAAGCTATATCATTGTTCGTCGTGTACTTATTAGCACGTGAATCTTATGCCCAAATATTAGGTTCCAAGTTGGTTCCACGATAAGAAGGAAGGTCTCCTGTTGCCCAAGATGTTTGCACCTTAAAAAATGGAAATGAGGTTACAAATCTTATGCCCAAATATTAGGTTCCAAACATCAGATTCCTTTACCACCTGTGGACGAGAGAAAGAAGGTTGTGGAAGATGTTGACAAGGACAGGAGATATGCTATCGATGCTTCAATTGTTCGTATAATGAAGTCTAGGAAAGTCCTTAATCAGCAATAACTTGTCTCAGAGTGTATGGAGCAGCTTGGTCGCATGTTCAAGGTTTGGCATTACTTTCTCATGCATTTACCATTTCATTGTATTTGCTCTGTGATTGATGGAGCAAGCTGGTTGCGGGTGGGTGGGGTCACGTGTCAAACTGGTCCTGCAATTTCTATCACGTGGCTTCCAATATAAAGTATATATAAGTTTCTGTAATATCTAACTTGCTTTTGTTAACCGAGATCAGTGGTGTTAAAATTTGTAGTGATAATTTATCAACACTAGCGTCCCATTAAATTGGTGAAATGTTATGGCTCCTTTTGTGTGCTACTCCTCCCTTTGCAGATATGTGTTACTAAAGGACTTTGTATTTGACTGCAGCCTGATTTAAAGGTAATCAAGAAGAGGATCAAAGATCTGATCACACATGAGTACTTGGAAAGGGACAAGGAGAATCCACAATAGTTCAGATACGTGGCTTAATCTGTAGTATTTTGACGATCATTAGTAGTTAATATGTTCTAAGACATGTGTTTCAAGGGCTGTTTGGACAGAAAAAGGTTTAAGAGGCTGTTTGGACGGAACCTATTTCATGGGTTGTTCGGACAAATGAAAAACTCTTTTAGGGGCTGCTTAGTCATAATTTATTTCAGGGATTGTTTCGAAAGATTTACTATAGGGGCTGTTTATACATAAATACAAAACAAACAATCTGAATAAACTTTATAAAAGTCTCAAAAAATTGAGTCTCATGGCAAAATCTAATGGGTCACATAAACTGGTCACCCCTGTTGTTGATTTAATAGTTTGGTCACTGATTTTCTAGATGAAACTTTTCAGTCACTATAATAATCGATTATACATCTTAAATCTTATAAAGGTAGTTAAATTTGTCATTTGCAGATTTACAACATGGTGGGAAAGGTTCCATCTTTTGAAACTGGTGGGTAAATACTTAAAATAGAATGAGGTCTATGCAATTGATATATTTAGAAGCACTAGAGACGGCAAGGTATATTATTTGTAACAGTAATGCAACTGAATTTTGATATCATGAAGAATAGTTTGCAGCCAAATATGTGGCACGAGAGACAGACTACCATCTATAAAAGATTTGTTGACAAGATATATCACTTGAAAATGAAAGCAACCCCTTCCATTTTTAGCGAAATCAGTCAGATGTCTTCGGTCATGCCATTTACTACAAGGTGTGTTACTGTTCCCTATAACTGCTTTGTTGGGAACCAATTTTTAATTATCTAAATAGTTTGCAAGTTCCATGGTATGTAAACTTTAGAACATCACATTATTCTTTAAAAAGTTATCGTTCGTCAAACTTTTTTTTTTCAGGACACAAGTCTTTAATACCAGGAGACTATTATTATTCAAAAATGAAGAGCGATGTACTCAAGAGTATCTAGGTGAGTATATGAGTATATCAACAATAGGTGTGGCAATATCAGCCACGCCTCAGAGTGTGCGACAGCGTTAGTGCCATCCTTTCTCAAGTAACTTTAATTAGTTTAGTTCACCTATTGGTAGTTCAAATAGGGAGTATACAAGTAGCCCAACATACAGTCTTACACGTTTATCCACCATCAAATACCTTATCATTAAACTTCTTATGTTATTCTCATTATAGGCATTGTCGATCCACGTACTGGATGTCCAGCAACTGATTTTGCATACACAATCAGCCAACCGCAAACATCAGTTGCGCAAACCCGTCCTACACTAGCAGGAGTACCAGCAATGATGTCTGCATGTTGTTTAAAAAATTTTGATTCCTTTGTTTATCCATTGTTGGACACTTTTTCATTAACCATCTTATGTTGCTATGACTACAGGCAATTCAGTATCCGATGCTGGAACTAGACCAACAGTTGCTGTACAGGGAACTGGAATTTCACATATGTCAGCAGCAGGAAGACTGTCTACACCATCGACAACAACAATGCCCTCTCGTGCAGGTAAATTCAAAACTGGCTGTTTGTTTCTCCTATGGTTTCATAAGTCACACACTAATATCTCAAGTTAACCATACAATCTAAAACAGTCACATACTATCAAATGGCTACTTACCAAATCTTTTAAGTAACTGACATTATAGAGGCGTCTGAGTCACAAGTTACTAGACCCAGTTCTAAAAAATCTTTACAAATGGAAACACTTCAGATGGATTAAAGATGTCATTTGTCTCCTAGAGTGTATTCGAATAATTACAATGTCCTAAATCATGTCAAATACATTAGTTTCTTAAAAATATATATAAAGTGAAACCAAAAGTTTCAGCGTCAACCTGACAGATCTTATTTGAATGGCACCATTAAAGTTACTGATAAAGATACTGACAAGTTTGCCAATTTAGATACCAATAAAACTGTTGATACTGATACCGAGGAGACTGTTGATCTAGATACCAACAAGACTGTTGATTTAGATAATAAGCAAAAGCCAATCTTGATGAGGAAGCCCGAGGAAATTGCAAAGGAAGAGTTTGCTGCTTTTTACAAGAATCTCACCAACGATTGGGAGGAGCACTTGAACCTGAAACATTTCTCAGTTGAGGGTCAGCTCGAGTTCAAGGCTATCCTTTTTGTTCCTAAGAGGGCACCCTTTGAACTTTTTGACACCAACAAGAAGCCCAAAAACATCAAGCTTTATGTTCATCGTTTATTCATAGTGGACATCTGATTTACGAGTTAAGGCGAGTGCGTAATATTCTTTAAGATTTTGTGGCTTACATTTTGATACTTTAATTTTCATGGTAACATTTACCAGTTTTGCTGAAGCGTGTGAGTAGTGTGACTTGAAATCATTTGAAGATTTATGATAATTTACTTAGAATATCGGTTATTGTGGTGAAATTATGGAGCTGTGATTATATATTTGAAGAAATTTGGAATCTTTTTTATTCAGTATAAAGTAGATTGATTGTATACATTGTTAGAAAGAAAGGAAAATTTAAAGTTTTTGTTAATGTCAGTAGAATGATTACTCTTGTGGTGTTTAATGCCTAATATGATTTTGAAATATAAGGTGCTTTCTATCTGATTCAACTACCTTCAGTTAGTTTGGTGGCTTCCTTAAGTTATTTTGAGAGTTAAACAATTTGTTTGTGATGATTACATGTTTTGCCAATTATTTAGTGGGTCTAATTTAAGCCCAACATTCACCCAAACCTTATAACCTGTGTGCTTAACATACTTAAAATGACAGGTTCATATGCATTTTTTAAAGTATAAGCTTCAAGTCTTCAACGGTTAAAAGATGGTTCATACATTGAAGTCAGAGTCATTCCATATTATATGTGGTCAAGATAGACTCACTAAGATAGATCTAAGTGCATAGATAATTCCCTTCCTTTCTTCTGGTGTTCTCATTAATTTGATAGCAATATGGGCATAACCTTTTCTTTCAACATGTACACTTTTCAACCATTTTTTACCACCCTTTCAGGTCAGTTTGCTACATTCTAAAGTTACACTAAAAACATTCTTAGAACGTGGCACTATTCAAAAACACTCTATCCACACGCATGATCCATTTGTCCAGTAGATATTTAACACGATGTATACCATAGACATGAACACATGATCTTCTCATTTTGTAGTCCCATAAATTTTGGCAATTTTGATATTGATTGATGATTAGACGTGTGATTTAATTGTGCTATTATGGTTTTGATATGCTAACTTTTAGTCACTTCACTGGATTTTATGAAAGTAAGAAACCTTTTAGGTAAATGGATATCAACACTTCCAATTCCTGTAACATTTTTCTGCAATATCTGTGATATGCTAAAGGTATGTATAACATCGCAAGATACCAACCCCCACTTTCTTATAGTACTCAACTTTTTATCCACTGAAACTTCGATTAATTGCAGATTCTAATAAATGGTCTTTACGAATCAACTATGCATCGGGTGATCGTAATTATTTGGGGAGAAGAGGTAAATATTGTCTTTAACGCTCTTAAAACTACAACAAAGCTTCAGATACAGAGACTTACAAAAATTCATTTACATGTAAGTGGGTTAAAAATGTTAATTATAAACCAACTATATTGTTTCCTACTTAGCTCAGAGTAATATTAAAACTAAGACTGGTAGAAACTAACTGAGCAAAGCCGCACATTTCAGATGCATCTACAAAAAGATATGCATCTCATTAACATGTAAGTGGGCTAAAAAAATCAATTTACGTGGCGTTGTTGTGTTTTGCTTTTGCTTATTTGAAACAACCGGAGGAAGACAAGATGAACTATGTGGGAAAAGTAACTAAATGAGTAAATTTAAGGGTTCTTATGGAGTCAGGATTCTATCTATTTGTGATCCTTCGACTATAAAGTTATAGAGACTATGGGTCTTAACTTTTACTTATTGCCACCACCCAACATTCCAACTTTGGATACACAAAGCTCATTATCATAGAGCAATGGAGTTTAGACAAGCATGCTGACATGAACCTGTTTATCGCATCAAGTTATACTCAAAATACTTAAACGTAGTTGCACCTTCATACCTCGCTGAAGGTATTTTAAAACTAAATGTAGGTTGGGTAGATTTTTATTTAATGCAACTTTTAATATTAATTATGTTTGTTTATCAGGTATTCGAAAATGTTGGTTCATGGGCTGCTCAGCTCCCGGAGAAAAAAAGACTATGCAACTGATATTTCTACCAAGAGTCACATGATGCGTATGTCATCCCAAACGGAAAAAAAACAAATTTTGTTTCTTATCACGCTTGGAAAATGCTTTGTTTTGGACATAATTTGAACTGTATGCATCTTTTGTTAGTTTTTATTACAGAAACTAGATTTGTAACATGGTAGTTTCATTTATAAATTATAGAATATATTAGTTCTTGAGAATAATAACTTTCAGGTGTTAAGCTTTTTTTTCTTGCGCAATAATGAAGAAAAAACCCGCCGCACCAATTTTTATATATAAGCCATTAACCACCCTTCTTTCGCTATAGAAAAATATGTCAACGATATTTATAAGTCATGCCCGCCCATCGGGCGGGCTTTGAAGTCTAGTGTATATATATATATATATATATATATATATATATATATATATATATATATATATATATATATATATATATATATATATATATATATATATACGTCTACGTCTACAAAAGTAATAACGATATAAGCAAGATAATAAGTAAGATATGGAAAGATCTAACCGCGAGACAAAGGATTTATAGTAGTTCGGCTACAAGGACACCTTCCTTGCCCTACTCCACTCCCCGAGTCACCTACTCGAGAGTTTTATTCACTAAGTCAACAAGCTCCCTTATGGCGGAGAAACCTTACACACCAATATACACACCACAACTTCGTCACAACTTATTCACACCTTCTACACAACTTCTTCACACCTAGTCACTACTTAATCACAACACTACTTATTCACACCTATCTATCTTCACAACTATCTACTTCACAACAATCTTCTTCATAACTATCTACTTCCCAACTTCTCTACTTCACAACTATCTACTACACACTCACTCTATCTACACACCTTGCTAATCTATCTTCTATCAAATATTCACAACTAGTTACACAAAGAAATAGATATAATGGATGATGCTCTAACAACTTGGATGTGGAGGTCACAACAAGTTGTAATACTTCTTCTCTTGAAGGATTGCAGTATTCTTCTCTTGCACTTGAAAGGTAGAGGTTTGGATCACTTTGAAACAAAGATTTATGTATATATGATCAAAGGATTTTAGAGAATAGAAATGAGATCTAGAACAGAAAGTTTTGGGGTGCAAAAGGTGAGAAAAATCTGTGGAATGAACCAGTATTTATAAGGGGAAAAATACTGTTTGGAAGCGTGGCCGGTCCCCTTAATTGGGTGCTGGTCCCCTTAATAATTAAGGGGACCGCCTAGTATAATTAAGGGGGCCGCCTAATAAAAAAAAAATTCTTCAGATTTTTTGTCTTTTTGTGGGGGAGGTTTTTCATGAAGAATATAGCCGTTTTTTGGGTTGAAATTTGAATTCAAACTATTTATTTTGAATAAAACATTTCTTATAAATAGAAAATTGTTTTGTATAAGTTTAAAAATGTTTATCCCACTTTAATAAAATGTAAGGTTTGTAAAAATAAAAATTCCTTTTATCGTGAAATGTATTAGACACTTTGTTTATTCATACCTTAAGTGATATGGATGCTAAAGCAAATATTTACGACTAAATACTTGTTTACGTCATAATTTGTAGTTCAATGAGTTTATGTTTTGTGATTATCAAAATATAGAGATATCGATATATGTTAATAATGTTTTTAGGCATTATTTATATCAACAAAAACTTACGAATGTATTATTGAACTTAATTTTTTCTAACATATTTAATGCATAAATAGTATAGTAAACTCAAAATAAGGTCAGTTCTTTATCTATTTTGATGCTTCCAAGTACATAACTAGGTTATGGGAGTTCAAAAATATCCATATTCAGATATCCGAAAACTTGATGATAATTTATTAAAAATCCGGGTTTTATGAAAAGACAGTTTTGGAACTCATATAAAATATTATGTCTAATATAAAACAATCATCGCAAATTTCGGATATCCAAATTTATGATATAACTAGCTATTGACAAGTCTATGAAATTATTAAAATTAACAACAAAAAAATATTGTCAAAAATGTTGCATTTCATATTTTCGCTTTAGACCTCAAATGAACATGAGACGACTCTGATACCATCTATATATTCTTATAAAGCAAAGTCTTAAAAAGACTATTATGCCCTAAAAAAAAGAAATACTGAAATTTAAGAGTGTCTAGATTAGGAATTTTACATAAACTTTTCAAAAAATACACAAATTAAGGAAATTTTGTTAAATTTTAAAACTATATTTGAAATTAGAAAAGCTTATGGTGAAAGCACCAACTTTTTTGGCCATAAATCATCTGTAACAAATTCTGAATGTGATATCTACATTTTAATATCCTTTCATTCAATTCTTATGGTGCAGTTACTTTCAATTATTTGGTGGTGTTGCAATTACGATTCGTAGGTTCTAGATTCCTCATTCCCTTTACTCCACTCTTTTGTGTTTTAGTTTTTCAATTGTGTTTATTTAACGTCAAGTTTGATTAAGTACTTTTTTCTTTTCAATTATGTTTTTGTTTCATTGCAGGCATAGTATGTGGGAAACTAGAAGTCTAGAACAAGTAAAAATCTCAAACATTAGGTAATTGTATGCCAACAACATGTTTAATGAAATAATTATGAAACCAAATTGCTCTTCATTGCATCTACAGATTCATTGTATCTTGTTTATTGTTTTTTTTAAATATCATCGTCTTTGTAATTATGCCTCAAATGTTGTTACTTTTGATTGTAGGATAATGTTGTTTTAAAAAAGTTTTTGATACTTGAAATTTAGGTTTTGACAGAATGACTTTAGTATGAATTATCTTTATGAGCGATTTACTTCTACAGTTATATGCTATAAGACTTATAACAACCACTCTAGAGAAAAAGAGGTATATAGAAGAAAAAAGGTAGCAAATCCTTTTGGTTTCGGGATCCATTAGCATCTGAACTCTTAACATCTATCATTGGCAGTGAACATATATAGCTATCTTGAATCATGTTTTATCCTGCTTATCATGTACCTTTCATTGTATCTTTTCTTTAGATGTGTACCATATGTTTCTTTCTATCCACTTTTTCTTTCTGGTTTAGATATTAAGAACATCTCTGCTTGTGACGAAGGTCGAACAACATCTCACTGAAGGCGAATGGCAAATGATATGGAGTACATATGTCAGTTTTTTTTCTATCATTGCTGAATTGTTTATTTTAGACATTTTACACGTTCATGTTTAATTGTTTTTTATTTTTCAGATGGAACCAATAGTTGGATAGAAAATGTTGTTAATTGTTGATTTATTTGTTTTAAAAAAGTTCTATCTTTGACTATTGTTTGTTTGAAAAAACTTATGTAGTATAATCAAAAGGAGATTGATTTAAACATTTAGTTTTAATTATTTGTTGCAGTGTCATGATTAAGCTAAAGAACAAGGTTAGTATGTTGCATCAGTTTGCTGCAATTGGTGTTATTGAACTTTCATCACAACAGACTACCTAAACTTTATACTATAGACCACACACAGACGTATGGACGATGCACACAAAATTTAGTATCTTGGATTCTAACCATGGCCTGGATGGTCGAAAGCCAATGTATGTGTGTTGATAATACCTACTGACCCCTTGATAGATACCAAACCGAAGAGTGTGAATTGATTTCTGTGTTGATCCGGTAATTGGTGCACATTAACGAGTATCTACAAATGATGCAACAACTGTAACACAAATGGTGAAAGCAACATCAACCTTCTAATACATGCCTTCTGTTAGGATTAGGGAAACATAATTAGATGCAAAAGACTAGTAGCAGCCCAAAAACCATCAACACAAACACAGAAACAGGTATAAGATCAGAACATTGAGCAAAAGGTGATAATTTTCTATTAGGAAGAGTCAAAAAGTACAAGTTTTGTGTTTCTGCTTTTGGTTATATATCTGAATAACCGACTGATGTGTGCTTATTCACACATCCTTTTTAGGCCTTAAATCAGACCAAAAATACCAAATACTAACCAAATATGCCAAGAGAATGTGTGTATATGTATTTGTGTATGTGCAGGTACGGATATATGAAAAATGGACAAAAACAAAGCAAAACTGACAAAAACAAGCACGAGAATGGAAAAAGGTCAAAAGCCGGAGCCGGGGAAGCTTAATGATCAAAGAAAGCTCAAAATGTCAAAAGAAATCCTCAGAGATTCATAAAGTTTCAAGATTAGTCCCTAGTCAAAGATTTGAAGAAACGGCAACTTCAGTCCCTCATCTTTCAGGAAATTACAAAAATAGTCCCTTGGAGTAATATTCGAAGATAAGTCAACATTGGACCTTTATGAATCAGGGAATTACAATAAAAGCCCTTAGAAAATACTTTGGATGATTTACAGAATTAGTCCCTGGAGTTTTCAGAATCTACACTTTTGGTCCTTGTTAAATAATAAACCTAAAATCCTAAGCCCTAAATACCAAAACCGGATCCAATCCAAACTATTAATCCAGCCTAGCCCAAAAACAAGCAACAAGCCCAAAACCCTTAATACTACAATCCGGCTTGCTCCACTACCCTGGTGAACAGACCCGGTCAACACAACACAAATAAAACACCCCCAATTCATTCCCGCCCCTTTTACCCAAAATTACCTAGAAACAAAGAACCCTAGTTACTGTTCATATAGCAATTCACCCATTTAACCACAATTAAGGGTAACTAGGACATTGTACGCTCGTCTCTAGAAGATATCTGACATGGCAGGCCTGCCATGTCAGTAATTCGTGTGAGAAAGCGTGTCTCATGATTGGGTAATCATTAATCCAAGGGCTGAGAGTTGAAGATTGGGGACCAAGGTGTATCCAAGGGATGATATGAGCTCAAACTAATACAACCCTCACATGGATTGATGAGCTGGAATGCTAGAAGGATCCAAGAGCTCTCCTCAGCCTCTTATATATATACCTCGTTCATTCACAGATTAGGTGTGTAGGTTTTTTATAATAGTTTGTTTAATTTTCTGTTTTCTTAAGCATTTGTAATTCCTTTTCAGTATTGTACTCTCTTTTAATTAATGAAAAATTTAAGTTTTATTTCAAATTAGCTTATTCTCTTATTTAGTTTATTTCTAGTTTCAGTACTGTTTGTTTAATTCATATTTGTCCTTGTTAGTTTGTTTAAGCAATAGTTATTTCATTTTGTTCATATTATATTGAAAAAAATAAAAAAATCAGGAAAAAAAAATATATCAAAACAGTTTTAGTTAAATCAAATTCAGTTTCAATTAATTATTTGTGATTGATATAAGCTTATATAAGCTGTCTAGCTTACTGTAAGCTTATTTTGTGTCTTAAATTTCAAATACTCATAATCAGTCAAACTGTGGTCAACCATAAGCTTATTCAATAAGCTCAGCTTAGTTGTGGAAGTATTAGGCAGCCAATAAGGAGCCCATTGGCCTGTCAAAAGACAGGCTAGCATAGTGAACCCCCTCTTTTCATGATGAGGGGGATTTCTCTTTGTAAGTTTTCATTTAATTTTGCATATTCATACTAACAGTAGTATAGATCTGTTTATTATTGCTTATTCCTGTTTCACATTATTAGTTGCATCATAATTAGTTTAGTAGTAGCTTAGTTTATCATTTCATCTTAGACTTGTTGTTGTTTAGTCATTACTGTTTCATTATCTGATATAATCTTAGATCTGTGTTACTGTTTTATTAAGTGTTTGTTTCCTGTGTTTCATTAAGCTGGTTGATATTTAGTTTGAGCTTATTTGGTGGTTTGGATAGGTATATCTCATAAGTTGTTTCAGAAAGGCACATTTAGGGAGTGTTTGGATCTGTGGTCTGCTAAGTGTACCTGTTGTTAATCTTCCTATTGTTCTGCATTGGTAGCTTTCTTTAGTAATGATATAGTCATCTAGGCCATAATATTTGAATCTATAACACAATAAGTCAAAGTTGCTTAAATCAGTGCTCATTTAGTAATCTATGAACCTGTGATCTTTGGAGCTTGTAGGATTTAGGCTGCATTTAGGATATTTTAGTTACTTATTAGTTTAATACTTCATTTAGGGTAAGAATTGATCAGTAGAAAATTTAGTTAGTCAACTTAGGTTAGTATCTTAAAAAGTCAAACATTCATAAACTCAAGTTTTAGTCAGATCTTGGTAAGCTCTCACAGGGTTCATAATTGTTTGGAAATAAGTTTGGATTGCTTATTTGTGGACTTTAGCAGCATGTCCAATATAATCAACAAGAAATTTTAGCTTTGGAACTTATCTGCTTATTGAAAATTTGGTTCCAATTGGCCTGTTTGAACCAGTAGACCCCCTGCACCCTCAGTATTGGCATTACTTTTAGGGTATAATCAAAGTTAGATAACAAGCTTCTGAGTGAGTTCTGGTGGTATTTTGTCATCTCAGTAGGTCAGAGGAGTGTTTGCCCCTATAAGTTCATTCTCCTGAGCTTATTTGATCAGCTTAATTGACTTGATCGGTTGAAGTGTTCCTAGTTAGTTCCTGTTTGCATTATTTAGGCCTGCTAGTGTGATTTGTTTATTGAAATCTGAGAATTGTTATTCATTTAAGTTCCTTTATGCCTTAAGTTGCTTATTTCACTGATTTGGTTCCATTAGCTTATTCTGTTGCTTAGTGCTTATTCCAAAAAGTGCTTATTGAAATCTGTTTTGCTCTTGAATGTTGTTTTTGTGAATCAATTGGTCTATTCTCTGTTCATTTGAGCTTATTTAAGTGAAAAACACATTTGATCAAAGTTTCAGTTAGTTTGGTAAAGATTGGTCAAAAGTGCTTATCTATGCACTTCCATATAAGCCGTTCTTAAGCATTCAGCAGTTCCTTAGCTTATTTTTCACTTTTTAAATTTTCTTAAGTTTATAATAATATTTTAGATTTTTACTGAATTTTTCATATTTTTCTGAATTTATTTGCTATTTTTCTTATTTAATTTTAGTTTTTATTCAATTTTTAATACTTTTTAAATACCAAAAATCCCTCAAAAATCAGAAAAAGCCTAAAAAATCCAAAAATATTTTAGAAATTAGTTTTCATTTATTTTAGATTTTTAGAAATTAATTTTGTATTTTTCCCATTTATTTTCAATTTTATTTGAATTTTAATTACTATTTAATAGTTTTTAATTCACAAAAATTACACAAAAAGCCAAAAAGTAGATTTTCAGTTATAAAAATAGTTTTTAGTTATTTTATAATTTTCAAAATTTATTTTGTATTTTTCTCTCTTAATTTCCATTTTCTTTCAATTTTTAATTAGTTAAATTATTTTTTAATTCATAAAAATTAAATAAAAAGTCAAAAAAATATTTTTCTTTTTCTCAAAATTTTCTTTTATCATTTTTAACTCAGGAAATTATTTTCAAGTCCGTAGGATTAGTATAGCTTAAAATTCACTTTTTGTTTCGCGCGTTTACGTTTATTTTACGTTTTAGCTTACGGTTTTTAATTCCACGTTACGTTTTAGGTTTGATTACTTGAATTACATGCTTAAGTAATTAATTGTGCTTTATTTTCATATTCATTAGTTTAAATCTCTTTGAAATCACTTTTTCCCACTTTCACGACACTTTTCACGAATCGGGAATTTGAAATTCCATTCACACCTTTACACGGACTACGACCTCGGGTTATCCGTATTTCTTGTAGATTTCTTTGAGTAATACTATACTATAATATAATATTTGATTAATCAAATTTTTGGCGCCGCTGCCGGGGAAGGTTGAAGTGAATTTTTGATTTTCGTTTTCGAATCGTGTTTTGAAAACCTTCCTTTTTCTTGTGTATATTTTCCATAAAAATACAAAAAGTAAAAAAATCAAAAACACTTTTCCTAAAGTGTTTTCAAAAATACAAAAAGAAAGTTATAGCCTCGACTCCCTCGTGGAAGAGGGGGCGTTGTAAACCAAATAAGCTTACCAACATAAAAACGCATGAAATTATTTGCTAATCGGATTACTTTGAATTCTACAACCGAATAAGCGGGAAATACGGAAGCTTAGACATTAAATTGCAAGCTGAAGAGAGAAACACTCTTCTCTCCCGTTCCGTCGCGAGTAGTTTTGAAGGAAACGGTTACGATTAACGTAACGTTTGAAAAAAGAGAATAAAAGCTTTAAGTTTTTGAATTTTGTTTTCCAAATTAAAAAAAAAAACCAAAAAGATTTTCCTTTTCCATTTTGATTTTCCTTTTATTTTTAAATTTGAAGATTTTTGTGGTGTATGAACACCCGTTTATCTTCTAAACGTCTTATTTCTCAACTTTCGAATCCCGAAAGTTTGTTTTGTCACACACACCGAGTTCTTTTTCCAAACACGGAGGAAATGAACCAGAACGAACAACACTTGGGACCCCCACCGATGGCGATGGGTGGTGCTCAAAACAACGGGATCCCTCCGATGGGACCCCAACCGGCTTACGATTTGCGTCCGATGGAGGAACAACTCCAATCACCATTCAATGGTGTGAGGAGAGCCATCGTGATTCCCGATATCACTGCAAATCAATTTGAGATTAATCGCCGGTTACTCAACATCATCACAAGTATCTCATTTCACGGTTTAGAGAGTGAAGATCCTTATGTTCACATAAGAAATTTCACCGACATCACTGAAACTATAAAATTAAACCAAGTACCGTATGATGTGGTTAAAATGAAATTGTTTCCTTTCTCCCTCAAGGGAGCAGCCCGGACTTGGCTTGAAAAGGAACCACCGAACTCCATTCATACTTGGGATGATCTTGCATCAAAGTTCGTGAATCATTTTTACCCTCCGTAAAAAACGTCTAATCTCCGAACTTAAATCTTTCGATTTTAGCAAGCTTTCGATGAATCATTCAGCGAATCTTGGGATAGATTTACGGAGTTATTGGAAAAATGTCCGAATCACGGGTTTTCACCTTTGCATCAGATTGATACTTTCTACAATGGGTTGAGTCTTGCCGATCAAGATTCACTCAATTCTGCTGCGGGTGGAAACTTGTTGACCCGAAACATTCAAGATGCTTTCACAATTATTGAGAACAAAGCTAAAGTGAGGATAGCTAGAAACAAGCTTCAAACTTCAACTGCTAGTAGCAAATCTAATGATGAAGTTATGAATGCTATAGCTGCCCTTACTAAAAAAGTTGAATCAATGGCTATTGAAAGATCTTCTAATCAAGTCAAAAACCATCAAGTCAATATGGTTAATCATGTTTGTGAGACTTGTGGTGGTCCTCATTCGTATTTTGAGTGCCCAGCCTCCGGTGGCTTCACTCACGAGAATGTGTATGCTACTTCGGGAACCTACAATATGGTCAGTAACGGTTACCAACCATAGGGAGACCAAAATCTTCTTAGCTACCGTTCGAACAATTATATTGGACCACCCGGTTTCAATCAACCGAATCAAGTCAATCAAGTGAATCAAGTGAATCATAACATGCAAAACCGAAACAATCAATTTAACCAAAATCAAAATCAAAACCGGATGAACAATGGTTTCAAAATCAAAATCAAGGTTTTCACTAAAATCGGGGGAATTATAATCAAGGCTCGAATCAAAGTCAACCTACAATGACGCTTCCATATAACACTAAACAGACTACTGAACATGCATTCTACATTCTAAGAAGCTTTGCAAAACACAAAAAACATGTCTTTATAAAGACACTACATACACCATATGCAAACTAAAACAATGAGCATCCAGGATACAACACACAAGTTCCTCAAGCGGCAAACTTTCTCCTTCTCCAGATGGAGCTCAGCTACAGCTGCTTGGTGAGCAGCCTCTAGCTCGATTGCATTGCCTTGGGCGTTGACGGCCTCCAATGTCTCAGCCATGAGGCGTGCTTGGCATTCTTGTAATGCCGCCTTATTACGGTGAATGTGCCTCCTCAAGTATAGGATCACCTCCTTTGCTCTTGGTGGCATTGGTGGATCGTACCACCCATTGAAGGGACATGTGAATCCCTAAAATTAATAATCTAAAATCAAGGCTTTGACGCTTATACTCGTTACTTGAACATAAACATGCAATCAAAAATAGGCATTAGACTAAAACATTTATTAAACTAAACGTGATATTTTAACTTAAAGCAACCCAACCATGAACGCACCTCCACCGGACAATCATAATAACGCCTTCCGGCGTTGACATTGTTCCAACAGGTCCTTAGGACTGCCCACCTGCCACATCCGCACCGCGCCATTCTTAAGATTTGATCGGAAATACTTTAGGATAAGGTTTGATGAGAGAGAGGAGAATTTAGGGATGGGTGATGAATACATTTAGCTTTTATTAACATATAATTACTGTAGCATCTGCATATACCGCGTGTGACTCAGCACACGGTATTACATAATGACGGTATTGCCCTTGTGCTAAAAACAAATGTAATGGCAGAAAACGTCGTTGACCGACGGAAAACTGGTCAAAGGACGCAATCGGCCTCAAAAAACTTGAGGAGAGACGCACGGAGACGTTTTTCAAAAGTTAAGGTGTCAGGCGATGTTTCGTGGAAAGTTTGGAACTAACGGTGTATTTTTGTCTAGAAATTACAATAAAGTTGGAAATAAATTTACGATAATTAAGTTACAGTAATAAATAACTTTCCGGTAAGTTATCTTGAATCCTCACGAAAGGTTTTTCATTAAAACTTATTAAATACTTCCTTAAATTCTTTTACGATAAACATCATTAAATATTTTCTATTAGAACACGTTACGATATATTTTAACTTTCTTGAACCATAACAAAATCTTTCCGTTTTGAAAATACTAGACGAGTACCCGTGCATAGCAATGGGATTTTATAGCAACAAATAGTTTATTGATAAAAAAAAAATTTATAGGTTATAAACGAAAAATAATGTTTTGAAACCCGGTTCGACCCGGGTGGTTCAACCGGTTGAACCGTTCTGGTCGAAAAATAGGTCGATTTAAACCGGGTCAACTTGCTAGGTTGGATCGAAAATGGGTCAAATTAAACCGGGTCAATCCGCCGGGTTTGAAGCGTCCCGGGTCAACCCGGTTTGTGTTTTAATTTGTTGTATTTAATTTGGTAGATATGTTTTTAATTGGTTGTACAATATGAATAAATCATTGTACTTTTAAGTAATGGATAATGTTTTGAAACCCGGTTCGACCCGGGTAGTTCAACCGGTTGAACCGCTCCGGTCAAAAAATGGGTCGATTTAAACCGGGTCAACTTGCTAGGTTGGGTCGAAAACGGGTCAAATTATCGGGTCAACCCGGTTTGTGTTTTAATTTGTTGTATTTAATTTGATAGATATGTTTTTAATTGGTTGTAGAATGTGAATAAATTATTGTACTTTTAAGTAATGAGGTGTTTTAATTAGAGTATTAATTACATTAATTTTCTCTCGCATTTGACTTTCAATACTCAACTTTCAAGACTCAACTTTTCAAGTTTGACCATTTTTCCATTATAGATAGTATAGATATCTTGTAAAATTACACAATTTAATAAAAACCAAAAGAAAAATATGTTTATTTATAGCATGACATTTAATTAATTTTCCAAACATAGTTAGTGTGCTTAGTATATGTAGTCTTTCAAACTAGTCCAATTACATACATATACCACACCCTATACCGATTAACCTGCCCATCATCGGCCGAGAAATGACTAGTCGCGATGAAAAAGCCATGGTGATCATAGTCGGAGCAGGCCCATCTGGCCTTGCTACCGCGGCATGCCTGAACAAACAAGCAATCCCATACATAATACTCGAAAGAGAAGATTGTATTGCTTCATTGTTCAACAAGAAATCATACAATAGACTTCACTTACACTTGAAAAAACACTTTTGTCAACTTCCTTACTTCCCTTTTCCTAAGAGCTATCCAACATATGTCTCTAGAATCGAATTCTTAAATTACTTAGATGATTACGCGTCACATTTTAATATTCGTCCCATTTTTGGAAACTTCGTGAAAAATGCTAAGTATGATGAAGAAAATAAAGTATGGAAAGTGGAAACAAATGTAAATGGTGATCAAGTTCGTTGTTACGAAGGTAGGTTTTTGGTTGTGGCCACAGGAGAAGCTAGTGAGGTCTTTATACCACAAGTTGATGGGTTGAGTGAGTTTAAAGGCGAAGTTATTCATTCGACTGAGTATAAATCTGGTGAGGCGTACGAGAACAAGAAGGTTTTGGTGGTTGGAGCGGGTAATTCTGGCATGGAAATTGCACTTGATCTTTCGAATTATGGTGCACAAACATCCATTGTTGTCCGAAGTCCGGTTAGTACAATTTTTTTTTTTAGATTCTTTAACTTAAACTCTTTATTTGATATAAAAACATGTATGCATAAATGTGTATGTTGATTTATGTTTTATGTGTTGGTAAATGGTAATGCAGATTCATATACAACCAAGATGGTCTGTAAATCATGGATTAATATTATTAAATATTTTACCTTTACAATTGGTGGATTTATTATCGGTGTTGGTTAGCAAACTCATATATGGAGATATAACCAAATATGGCCTCGAAAGGCCTAGTGAAGGACCGATTATTAGGAAAGTTAGAGACGGTAAGTATCCTGTTATTGATGTGGGCACGTTCAAAAAGATCAAGTCCGGCGAGATACAAGTATTACTATTTTCTCAATCTATTCAGAATGTTTAAATGTGCTAAAAAAACAATAAAGAGGATTTCTAATTTTTTCAACACGTAAACAGGTTTTGCCCGCGTTGAAAGGTATAAAAGGAGGAAATGAAGCTCTTTTCGAGAACGGAAAATGCTATCAGTTTGATACTATTTTGTTTGCTACTGGCTTTACTAGATCAACCCATTTGTGGCTTCAGGTAACATTTTTTCTTACATTAAACTATGGGAGAACCTAATGAACTACAAACTTATATTGCGATTTCAACGCTTTTAAATCAAGTGAACTCACACTAATTGCTAATTTAGAAAAAAAAAAAAAAAAATCATGTAAGGTCCAGCTTTTTTTGTCATAAAGAAGATGTTAATCATATAAATTATTGATAATTTGTATAAGATGATGACTGACTAACATCTTTTGTTAAAATATATGTAGGATGGTGATTGTTATTTTAACAAAGATGGATTACCAAAGCCCGATTATCCAAACCATTGGAAAGGAAAAAATGGGCTTTATTGTGTTGGGCTTGCAAGAAGAGGCCTGTATGGAGCTTCAGCGGATGCTCAAAACATAGCAAATCACATTTCCAACCTAATCTCAAAGTAAAATCATAAGTTTGAAAATTAACTAATAAGGTCTATAAACTTTATGCTTGTTGTTTTATATTTGAAGCAAATATAGGAAATAAAATTTGGTGTGTCTTGTTATACCTTATAGTTGTGAGTTGTGACATTCAAATGATTATATGGGTGAAAAGTATGAAATATTTTTTTACTTGTACAATTTCCGGAGATTTTTTTTGAAAGGCAACAACTTTATAGAACCCCTTAAAGAGGGAAAACTGAAAAGAATACAAAACAAGACATCCCTCCTTAATTAAACAAGCTAATTAAAAGAAGAAAGGAGTCAAACGAAAACAAAAGAGACAAACCAAAAAAATCCTAGCTTATATACATAAGCACACAACAAACTAAACTCAATGACTAATGCTACTTATGACCACACCACTTGAAACTACAACCACTGATGTCAAATTGGAAACAGGTCCACAAACCAAAACTAAATGTCATGTGCATGATCCAAGTAAGGACCAGAAGCCTACGTGACAGTACAGACAACAAAAGTGACACTATATTGAGTTGGACACACCCACTAACTCCCTACAGTGCACTTTAAATCCTATATTGTCTACCCAAAACATAACTTGCAGACCAAACATCACACAGATAATTTGCAGACCCCCTCAGTCACAAAAGACTGCTGTCAAATCTCAAGACTCTTTGTACCAAATAATAAATCAAACTGACCAGCTTACTGTAACCGAATTTATGCAGACCCCCTCAGTCACAAAAGACTGCTGTAAAAACTGGAACAGCAGACGAACAAAACACGCGCAGATAAACTCAAAGGTTTCAAAACAGACAACACAAACACTTGTCCATGATCACGAAACAAATAAAAACTGCTGGAAAACCTCACTGTTGTAGCGGACTATTAAAGGATCCCCCTCAACCATTGTTGCCAATCTAACTCTTTTTATTTATTTGATATTCGAACAATCCGCTCGTAGCTTTTTAGTTGAATTTCATGAAAAACTTTGTTAGTACCTGATATCTTGTTACTGAACATGCGAGCATTTCTTTTTTTCCAAATGATA
Source organism: Artemisia argyi (assembly GCA_030686995.1). Lineage (NCBI taxonomy): Eukaryota > Viridiplantae > Streptophyta > Magnoliopsida > Asterales > Asteraceae > Artemisia > Artemisia argyi. The sequence continues at coordinate 40,873,365 of CM060680.1, forward strand.
TACCCCGTAGTCCATATTGTTACTTAATAAGGCCTATAGGCCCATCTAGCACTTATAGTTAGGTTTTCTCATTTCTATTTAATGTCTTTGTATTGTATTTAGTTACTTGAATCAAATAATATATTGTTCATTTCGCCTCTGATTTTTACATCGTATTAGACCTGTAAAAAAAAAAGAGAAAAAAAAAAAAAAAAAAAAAAAAAAAAAAAACGATTTTATGTTCGCTAGGTCTTGTAGCCAACTGTTGGATCAATTCATCGAAAGAAAAGTTACATCGATAAATTCTGATTGGAAATTAGGCATTTCTTAATGTTATATTTTGGTGTCACGATTCTCTTTAATCGGCTTCTTCAATTTTTTCGTTCGCTGTTATTCTTTGATGTCAACTGTTTGTATTTAAATCCTCAAATAAGCCTTTAATTGCTTGATTATCATGAGATCATTTTAATAAAGAATGAGAATGGCGGACATCTATTGGTTTGTTGATTGGTGGGTCGTATGATAAAACATCATGTTAACTAATACGGATTATCATATTTATTTTATTGCTATTGGTTAGGGTTTGATTAAATAATTGGTCAATTATGTTTGATTCTGTTGATAGTGTTGCGGTATTGGAGTTTGCGTAATGAATTATTGGTACAGGGTTGTAATAAATTATTTTTGGTTTTTTTGTTTTCTCATGGGAGGGGTTATAAAGACCGGGGTAGGATTTTTAGTTAAACCGGGTCTATATAGGGTGGCAGTGGTCCTTGTGGTACTTTTTTTTTTTTTTTTTTTTTTTAGTTTGTGTAATTTTTTTGTTTGTATTTTATTTGTGTAATATTTTGTGTTTGTATTTTTTTTTTTTTTGTATTTTGTTTGTGTATTTTTTTTTTTTTTTTTTTTTTTTTATGTTTCACGTTAAACGTTACCACATTAAACGACTATAACAACAAATGTTACTATTCAATTAAACAACAACGCTAACACATTATTTAAAAAAACAACAACATCACGAACAAACAACGTTAACACATTATTTAAAAACAACAACATCTACAAACAACAACGTTAACATATTATTTAAAAACAACAACATTTACGACATATGAAGATTATTCATATCATTTAAAAGATCATGTAGTCTTGCACACGATTGACAAGCGTGATCCTAAGGATTCCTTGCCAATTCTAACTCCATCTCCAGCGTCTTTATTCTTGTCTTCAACAGCTTGATCTCATTATCTTTAGCAACGCACTCATTATCTTTAGCAACGCAGTTTGAGCACTGCGTTGAAGATGAGGCTCGACTAAAATACCGTCTTTCAAATTCATCTTTCCAACTGAAGTATCGACACCCATAGTCAGTTGTACCTTGCTGTTACATGTTAAGAAAATAATAAGAAATGTATTTTTAACACACAAATTATTTACATAAAACCCCTAAGCAAACATATAATTATTTACCACTGAAAGAGGACATGCATACTACAGTCGGCCTCGACTACCTTCTTTCGTGGATTTCCGTTCTATAATATATCCTCTATTACATCGACACCAGAAAGGATTTCCTTGGCCCACCTGACAAAAGAATTTGCATAAATCAGTAATCAATCATTTACAACATAAAACACGTATCATTTACAATGTTATTATTAATTTAAGTATAAATAGTAATCAATCATTTACAACATAAATCAGTAATCAATCACTATGTTTATAATTATTTACAACATGAATCATTAATCAATTATTTACAACATGAATCATTCACTATGTTTATAATTATTTACAACATGAATCATTTACAACATTAATCATTTACAATGTTTTGTATGTATATATTATTTACTTGGTAGTCGATGCATATATAATGATTCCCACTCGGATGCAGCTTCGGATCTGTTCCTCCTCCATTGTGGGTGGAGATACGGAAGTGGAGAATGTTCGTCTAGCGTCAAAACAATGAAATGACCTACTTCGTCCCCCACACGGGCTATCACAAGGGGGTCAGTTCTTTGTGAGAAGTCTGGACCACTGAGAAGAGGAAAACACGTATTCCAACCCCGCAAAGATATAAATGCAACGGGTCGTCTAATCAGTTCTGCAATAACCAACCCCGTGCTGGGCATTTCCATGTAGCGATTAGGCGGTGCATTTCCATCTCCGAACCAGTCTATTGTGCTGGGCATTGAAAATGTTTTATTTGTTGAAGTTACTCCAACAATTTCACACAACGGCAATTTGAACTTCGTGGTATTGTACGTGGAGTCCATCAGCATGATTTCTGAGAATGTACACCATAAAGCATACGAAGTGGGGTGCACAAAAAAAAAAGCTCTTCACGCTCGTTGGTATGCTCATTTACCCTCGGGTATCATGTATACCCTGAATCCGTCAAATGCGAGTAAAGAACTTGAATTGGAGTTCTATCACCCACTCTGGCTCTCCGGAGCTTATCTTGTGCGTTATATATGGTTCTGAGGCTAGACACGTTATTTGGATTACGACTCTTTATTGTTGAAAGTATATTCATTGGTCGTAGGTTACATTGTGTCAATTCGTCGACCAACCCCAACTCATCATTCTGTAGTCGCATTGCAAATGGAACACCATGCAACGACTCTAGCATATCATCTTTCACCCTTAAAACCCAATAATTCGTTGTTCGATGATATCTCGCTACTAATCTGAATGGACATTCGGTTTTAACTGTTTTGGTTTTCCGCTTTCCTATACCTTGAGGTGTATACTTCCCACCCTTTGTACACCTGTAATTGATCTCGTTCATCTGACCGAACAGTGATCTGGTTCTATTTTTAACAACTACAAAACCAAGCCCCCGGGCTATATTTTGCACCCACTCAGTCATTTGCTCGTGAGAATCGAAAACCTGAAAATACATAATATCTTTTCTAACATATATATATATATATATATATATATATATATATATATATATATATATATATATATATATATATATATATATATATATATATATATATATATATATATTTAACATTTTTACATATTTACATAATTTTTTACAACTTTTACATTTTTACATTTAAAACTTTTATTTACAAATTACTTTTACATTTTGTTTTAACATCCTTTTTTACATAATTTTTTACAAACTTTTACAAACTTTACAAATTTATTTTTACAAATTTACTTTTACAACATTTTAATATATATATATATATATATATATATATATATATATATATATATATATATATATATATATATATATATATATATATATATATATATACTAATGGTTACAGCTGGGACAGCTGTCACACACACACACACACACACACACACACGCTTATCACCCACCCACCCACCCACCCACCCAAAACACACACACGCTATTTGTTTCTCTCTCTATCATATCCCCCATCCATTCTCTATGTTTCTCTCTCTATTTTTAGATCTAAAAACATTTTAGATCTAAAAACCACAATCAACATCTTGATTTTAGTTTGAGAAACGTTATGAGATAGAAAGATAGCGCGTGTGTGTGAGATACGTGATTCTGGGTTTGAAAAATTAGGGTTTCATAAAAAATTGGGGGTTTTGAAGGTGATGTGGTATGTGATGGATTTGATGGTAAGTGCTACGTGTTATCTGATTCTGGGTTTCAAAATTTAGGGTTTCATAAAAAAATTCGGGGTTTTTCAAAAATTGATTGTATATTTCAATTAACGTTTGTTAATTGAAAGTTTTGTAGTTAAATTTAACAGATCTATATAAATTTTATGAAACGCCTAATTTTTATAAATTAGGGTTTTGAAAAAAATTGGGGGTTTTTCAAAAATTGATTGTTATATTTCAATTAACGTTTGTTAATTGAAAGTTTTGTGGTTAAATTTAACAGATCTATGTAAATTTTATGAAACGCCTAATTTTTATAAATTAGGGTTTTGAAAAAAATTGGGGGTTTTTCAAAAATTGATTGTTATATTTCAATTAACGTTTGTTAATTGAAAGTTTTGTGGTTAAATTTAACAGATCTATGTAAATTTTTTGGTTTCGTAAAAAAATTAGGGGTTTTAAAAATTAACGAGTAATCTTTCAATTAACGTTTGTTAATTGAAAGATTTACTGATTAATTTATAAAACCCCCAATTTTTTACGAAACCCTAATTAGATATAAAAATTTAGGGTTTGGTAATTTTGGGGTTTTTTTAAATTAACTTGAAATCTTTCAATTAACCTATGTTAATTGAAAGATTTACTAATTAATTTAAAAAATCTCCATTTTTTATGAAACCCTAATTGATCTGGATATGTTATGATGTAGGTGGTTCTGTGGTGATGGTTGGTGGTCCTTTTGTGGTTCTTTTGAGTGGTATGAAAACCTGTGGCTGTGGGTAGGTTAACTCCTTGATCTGCCACCTTTGAGTGGTATGAAAACCTGCTCTGGCCTACCCCCACAGTCCACAGGTATGTGATATATGATTAGCCCCTAACCGGACGGGGTCTACCCCCATGTTTGGCAAACCCTCCCTAGTTTTAGGGGGAGGGTTATAAAGACGAGGGTGAGGTTGGTTAGTTTAACCGGGTCTATGGTGGGTAGGGTGGCAGTGGTCCTTTTGTGGTTCTAATATGCTTGATAAGCAGTTTGTGATGAAACTGCTTATAAAACTGCTTATGTGCTTGATAAGCAGTTTGTTATTTCAAACTTGGTTTAAGCTGTTTGCTTTTGAAATTTGATAAGCAGTTTGATTTAAGCAGTTTATTTAAAAAAAAAAAAAAAACTGATATAAGGCGATGATGATTTAAAAAAAAAATGTTTTGATTTTGGCGTGGCATTACCGAATGGACGGCAAAAAAGTAAAAAATTATTTTTGCAACCTTTGAAGTTGCAGCCAAATATGATAAACTTGATTATGTTGCACTAATATATATCTGAGCCTAATGTTACCTCTTCTGTGTAAAATGGTGAATTTGACATTTCGGCAGCCTAAGATCTTTGTTGTGTTCACTTGTGTGCAATCTGCAGCCCCTGTTAATCTAACCAAATAGCCTCCGTCTTTATAACCCCACCCTGTTGCTTTCACTTGTGCAATCTGCTTCTTTGTGGTGTTTGTTGTTGTTGTGATATTGATTGAGAGCAAATAATTGTTTGTGCTTTCACTTGTGCAATCTGCTTCTTTGTGAGGCTTGTTTATAATGGAGCCTTATGGTGAGACTTGCTTTCTTGTGAGTTTTTGCAGTTTGTTCTTGTGGTGAGACTTGCTTTCTTGTGAGTACTTGCAGTGAATCTTAGTACTTGCAGAATCTTAGTACTTGCATTGTGTAACATGTATGGAATGTGAAACTTGTGTTTCACCTGGTTTGGGTGCAATCTGTTTCACTTGTGTGCACTTGGGAAAGATAAATGACTTGGACGACTTGTGTGCAATCTGTGCACTTGGGGGCAAATCTGTGCACTTGGGTGCAATCTGTTTCACTTGTGTGCAATCTGATATGGCAATGATGATATAAATCTGAGCCTTTGTGCATGATTGTGTGCAATCTGCTTGTGTGCACTTGGGAAAAAAAATGACTAGGACCTGGACATGGTTGTGTGCAAAAACTGCTTGTGTGCACTTGGAAAAAAAAAAAGGCGATGACGAATGGTTTTTAAAACCGAATGGCATGGCAAAGTGATATTTTTATCACTTTGCAACCTTCATATCCGAGCCTAACACTTTTTTTATCACTTGTGCAAATGGTTTTCTAAATCGGCAATGATGATATAAATCTGAGCCTTTGCAATCTACTTGTGTGCAATCTGCTTGTGTGCACTTGTGTGCAATCTGCTATCTGCAAATGGTTTTTCTTACCTGGACTTAGATTTGGACAAAAAAAAGACAAAAAAAAAAAAAAAAAAAAAAAAAAAAAAAAAAAAAAAAACTTAAACAAGGCAATGATGATATAAATCTGAGCCTTTGCAATCTACTTGTGTGCAATCTGCTTGTGGGCACTTGTATGCAATCTGCTATCTGCAAATGGTTTTCTTACCTGGACTTAGATTTGGACAAAAAAAAAGACAAAAAAACAAAATATACAAAAACTAAACACCCAAAAAAAAACAGCAAAAAGACAAAAAGTAAAAAAAAAAAAAAAGGGGGGGGGGGGGGACAAAAGCTGCAAATAGTTCCCTACATGTCTAGGGAGGTTTGCCAAAGGGAGGGTAGATCCCATCCGGTTAGGACATCCCTTCTCATATGGTTTTGCATCGGGTTTCGTCTCGTACTGCATGCTTCTGATTACATCCAGTTTTGTCTGATTTTGCACATGTCTGATTTCACCTTGGTTCCATTTGATTCGGTTTGCCGTGAATCTGTCTAATTACATTATGGTTTGACATTTGTGATGATGATGTTATAGTCTTAACTAATCCGACTATGTCTTGAGTAGTTATGTGTAACATCTCGACATCAACAACTTGTTTTGGTTTCACATTTGGTTCTGGTTTTGTCTGCCGTTGTCTGTCTAAACTTGCTGCTTTGTCTGCATCTGTCTGTCTGCCTGAATCTGCTCTTCGTCTACCTCTATTTGGATCTCCCTACCTCTGCCTCTGTATATGTCTGTCTGCATCTGTCCGTCTGATTTTGGAGTTTTCTTGTCAAACTCTCAATGTAGTATTGTGAGTTTGAGGGGGATGTTAATTAATAAGGCCTATAGGCCTGACTCACTTATTTAGGCCTGTCTTGCACTTAGAGCATCTACAATGCATCAAATCTTTAAGACTTGATGCATTTAATGCATAAAACATTTAGTGGCCAAAGCTTGGAGCAAAGACTTGAGCTTTACCAAGTCATTGTTGAAAAGCTTTTCAAAAAACCTTGGTTGCAATGGCAAAAACTCTTTAAAAATACTTCTTAAAATAGTAAAAAGCTTTTCACCACTTGAGCCATTGTTGATGCTCTTATGGTTAGGTTTGCTCATTTTCTATTTAATGTCTTTGTATTGTATTTAGTTACTTGAATATGAACAATATATTGTTCATTTTCCCTCTAATTTCTACACATATAATCGCCTACCAAACTCGATCAAAGCAGATGGGGACATTAACGTTTCCATTTGATGAAAAGAATTCATAAATAGTGAAAACATTAACACCCCCCCCCCCCTCAACTACGTTTCACCAATAAAACATCTTATCCCAAACACTCCTAGCTAAATCACAAGTGATCAAGCAATGAGTACATGTTTCCATAATATTATTACAATTTAGACAAAGAACTGAGTCCAAGTCGGCGCCTCTTTTATCGTGCTCCACCCGAACCGGAAGTCTACCTTTTAAAGCCCTCCACACGAAAATATTTACTTTCTTAGGCACCAACTTGTTCCAAAGCGCTTCTTGACCTCCACTATCCGAAAATAGTATATTTTCCGAGATCATACTTGATAACTCTTTGACTATGAAATCACCGTCTTCACCAAGTGGCCACCTCCATCAATCCCTACAATTATTAGAGATAACAACATGTTGCAAAACTCCTTGAATATCCTCGAATTCCTTACTTACTCTACCCCTAACACTTCTCATCCAATCCCATTCCAAAACCTAACTATTATTTACCCAAACCCCTCTTTTCATCACACTAATTTCCTTCCTCCTATCTAGATGATATAACTTAGGAAATTTATCACAAAGCCTATGATTATCCACCCATCTATCCACCCAAAACCTAATATATCCTTCCCATCCCCTACCACCCCAACACAAGAAGAAATGAACTATACTCCCAACTCTTCAATCTCCTCTCCAATCTTCACTATATCATACCAAATCCCACCCCCTTCACCCCTTCGCATCGCCCTAACATCCCCCAAACCCCCACTAGACCCATGAGTACTTTTGATTACCTTAACCCATAAACTCTACATTCCTTCCTAAATCTCCACTACCATTTACCTAACAAAGCCAATTTTTTCGACCGTAAAGACCCAACATTAAGTCCCCCTCCCCAAACGAATGTAAAACCGACCCCCACTTGACCCATGAGAGCTTTTTACCCTCCCCCACCCCGCCTCAAAAGAATTTTTTCCTATTTCTTTCAAGATTTTTTTAACACTCAAAGGCACATGAAACATCAAAAAATAATACAATGGCAAGCTACCTAGAACCAATTTTACCAATGTTAACCGACCCCTGAACGACATTGTTTTAGCCTTCCAATCTACCAAACTCTATTTGAATTTTTCCACCACCAGATTCCATGCATTTGCCCACCTCATGTTCTCCATAATTGGAAGCCCCAAATAATGTAAACGGGAATTCCCCAATGTCACACCCCATCCACGTCGCAATATCCGACATTTCACTCTCATTAACTCCTATGCCGTATAACTTACTTTTTTTTATAATTAACCTGTGACAACTTACATTTTCAGGATTAATAATTAACCATAAACTTAAAACAGTTTACTTTGAATACTTGATTTAACAAATAATTGTGAGGTTAACCTGCATAACACAGAAAACAACTTTAAACGTATATCGGGACTAGATTAAGTTTAGTTGATAAGGATTTATTTGGTACCTTTTTAGGGGGTTATTTAAGCCAAAAATCGAGTAAATGTGATCAAATATTGCCTCAAATCGTTTATTTTCGTATTTTAGGTACTTGAGACGAGAATTATGGAAAATGGCACTTTTGGAGCACATTTAGACGATAAAGTGAAGAAAACGACGAAGTCGTGAAATGTACGTCAGACATGGGAGTCTGACGGCATCACTAGACACAACGTGACGTCGTCACTTGCTATTCAAGCTGGATTTCTCGTAGAAAACTAACAAGTGACACTTCAAAAGATTTTGATGACTTTACACCTGACCAGATGGATTTTACAAGTGACGACCTCAGATCCAGTTCTGAGGTCGTCAGAGTGGTGAATTACACAAAAGAAACCTTAATCCAAGGCGAGTTGACAGCGTCAGAGGCTATAACCTGACGCTGTCAGAACTGAAATCCTATATACATTTTCAAATGTTTTCATTGTAACGTGTGACACTTTTTGGTAACATTTTAGAGGTAAAACCCCAGTCGAATTTCTACAGCTTTGTAAGAGTTTTCAACCCTTGGACCTCATGCTTTATTGAAGATGAGTTATTTGTTTAATCGTTCAATGTGTCTATGTGTTGTTCGATAACTTATTTATCTTTTCTTCTATCTATCATGCTAGCTTAAATTTATTTGTGTTTTCTTAGATATAGTGAAACCTAGTTATTGATTATTGGTTTGTTGTCTATTGTTTAGTTGCTTGCCTCGCGTTAGGATAAGAAAACTGGCTGACCTCTTATATGTAACTAGCTTGAACGTCTTAGAAAACGCAACCATAGAGTGCACTATTGGTTTTTCTCGTTGTATTTATTGCGTGAATTGCGGCTTGTTGATCCTAGGTAACTTAATAGACTTTAAGAGATTTGGGAAAGACTAAGATTCATAGAGTTGGGGACTTCGGCACCACCCTACGATCAAGGGCGTGATAATTCAACAAATCAGTAGGAGATAACTAGGGAGTAATGAAATCTAAGTAAACACGCTTGTCTACCATAAGAGTTTTCACCATAATTTACTTTTTCTTATCTTTAGTTTAATTTTAGTTTTATAAATAGTTTTTGGGTTAACTGAATAGCAACTAATTTTGCCCACTTTCAAAATTGAGATCTTTACTTGTTTCTAGAAAATATAAAAATACAAAAAGAAACATCCCTCACCTTTAGACTTATCTCGACATACACTTCAACCTAACGACACTATTCCCCTAGAGAATGATCAATCCTACGGATTTACCTATGCTACACTACAATGGTCAGGTACGTTGCCTTGAGGATTGCAAAACTTCTTGAGACCCCTTGAGAAGTAAAACATTTTGCGAGGTCTTGCAAATCCCGCATCATTAGTCTACGTCTAATAAGTACTCTATGACTCTCATAAACATGTTTTATAAGTCTTTGCATTTCGTTTTACAAGTTTTACGTAAATCGTCTACGTCTTGCATTAGGTTCATGCATGCATGCATTAATTCACCACGTTTCTCACCAACACTTATATACATACTTATACTTCAAACTTTTTTCCCCTCCCCCCCCCCCTTCTAGCTCTACCTAACTGACCTACCTCCCAAATGGGAAGGTCCAACACCATTATTTCACTTAGTAAACCACAAGTTCTACATTCACATTTAAACTTAAAATTAGGTGATCTTGTGAACTTGTATACATGGTAGCACTTTTCTTCCCTCTCTTTTCTCCTATAGAACACGACACACACACACACCCGTGCACACTCAAGATCAAATTTGGTTAATAAGTTACATAAGGTGGAAATGAGACTCAAACTTTTCCTATTTTACCTCTATTTAAACAACACTACCTAACTTACTTCATTCACCACATTCAAACACACAAAAATCTCTCTTTGCTCTCCTCATATTAACGATATCAAACACACATTCTAGCAAGGGTTTCAAGCTTGGCTAAATTTGGTTAAGTGTTAGTAATCAAAAGCTAGGTTTTTGAGTTCAAATGTTTAGGTTTTCAAGTGTTTCTTGGAAGTTCATGTGCATTCTCTTGACCGTTCACCACCAATACTTGTAAAATTTTTATAAAACTCATTGCATACTCTATTTCATTCATATTTAACTTATCATGCATTATTTTGTATCACCTTGATAGATAAGTAGTGTCGAAAGTTGTTAAACTTAGTTTATCAAAACTTGAAACTGCCAAGATTTTCCAGTTGAGTTAGGAGCTTGTTTCCACCACTTTAAAAGACACTTATGGCCAAACATTTATCTCTTAACCGTTCTACTTTTCCTTAGGTAGATCATATCCAAAATTTATAATTTTTGAAATTTTGTAAGTATTTTTAATATTTTACAAGAAACTGGTTGTCAGAAAAGTCATAAATCTAAGTTCGAACCTTGATGCACTTATTTGAGCACTTTAAGCTCCAACCCAAGAACCATGGTAGTTTTAGCTTTTGTAGACAAGATATAGACCTAAACTCAGCAACTTGAATCACTCAAAGAAGTTAAATAACAAAGAAGTTATGGCCACAGGAAATTGAGTAAACTTTTTGCCTTGAAATTGTTAACCAGGGACAACCCCTATTTGAGTATAAATGGACACCTAAAACCTAATTCTTCAAACCGAGGCATTGATTTCTTGAAAGTAGATATTTTTACCTACATTTAGGGCTTTGATTGACACAAATCGGCCAAGAAACGAAGAAGTTACGCCCATTTGAAGTCGTATTTAATTTCTAAACAACAACTTTCTCAAAAGGGCTTTAGAAACTAAAAACGCGTTTTACTTGTTTTTCCTAAACGATATGAGTTACGAGACTTTATAAAAATTTATTACAATTCTATAAGAGTGATAAAACTTTATAAAACTCAAATGCATATGGTACATATCGTATCATTCCTGAGACGACTTATTCATTTAGGTCGCGGTTAGGATTCATTGCTCTTTGAACTTACGTTATATTTCCCGATTGTATCACTTTGTTAAGGTGAGTTTCATAGCCCCACTTTTACTTATTTAATACCTGTTTTGAATTAATCTGGGGTGAGAATAAATGCTCGTTTACTTAAACACATTACTCGGTTTACTTATGGACACACATAGTTAAATTTTATGGATTGCCTAAATTACCACGTTTACCATGAAGTCCCCACTATCATGAACCATTAATTATATAGTAAGCACGAATGTTGTGAATAGGTCTATTAGGGTTGGTTGACATCCCCGTCCGGGTAAGTCACGCTTACTTGACTCGAATTACTGGGGGTCCTGACTCGAATTACTAGGGGGGGTCAAACGGACGTATTTCATTTGAGTATTTCAGGGTGTTTCTGGTATGAAACACCTACCGGGGAAACATACATATAGAATATGGTAAGGCTTAGGTTTCATGAGCTTAGTGCTATGGTAAAACTTTTCATAGTCACTAAATGTAGTATTTGTTACAACATTTACATGAATCTTGTGGTCCAACTACTTTTACTTAAATCTATGAAATCATCAACTTTATGTTAACGTTTTAGCATGCATTTCTCATGTACTTGATTTCACTAGCTGTACTACATGGAGCATAGATAGGGGTGAGCAAAATGTACTATGGACCGGACCGAATCAAGAAACCGGCCTGAACCAGACCGACCGGACCAGACTGAATATATTTCAATCTGTTCCTCGGTCCACACTTTACCTCATGTTCGGTCCTCAGTCCGGTTCGGTCCGTTCCAGTTTTATGTACACCCGACCATTTTTTCTTCTCGGACCGGACCGAACACATTTGGTCCAGTCCTCGATCCGTGGTTTTGGGCTAAATCAGTCTCGGTCCAGTCTAGGTTTTTTTGGTCCGGTCTGTGTTTGACCCAATGCTCAACCCTAAGAATAGCCTTTTCTCACTGCTTCAAAAACTTTATCGTTCGATTGCAAACCAAAAACTTTATTATATTTTGTGAAACTCTTGGGCTATGTATTTTAAAACATTATTTTAATGAATTGAACATGTACTTTTTAAACGAATCATGTAGAGGTCATTCTTTATATCTAGAGTGTTTGTGCTATGAACGTCATACCTCCGGTTACCTTTCCGCTGCGATATTTTTGAGGTGTGACATAACCCTTAGACTGGAAACTTCTTCAAAACATTTAAGGATACACATAAGAGATTTAGCATTCTTTTTATTTCATTCTCCAAAGAAAATAGTATCTTCCGCCATATTGAAGATGAGAGACCGTGACGTTCTCTCCAACAGTTATACATATAAATATGCCTTTTCCTACCGCTTCATTAACTATCGTGTTTAACTATTTCGCTGCCAAAATTAAGAGAAAAGGCGACAAAGGGTCTCCTTGTCTTACCCCCTCTCTAACCCAAATTATTTCAATGGCGAACCATTTACAAGAATGGACAAAGAAATTGGCCTAAGACACGACTCCACCCATTTACACCATTTATTCCTAAACCCCATTTTCTTCATGATGTATATTAAAAATCTCCGTTTGATGTTGTCATACGCTTTCTCAAAGTATACTTTGAAAACTAAACTATTTATTTTCTTTTTCTTCAAAGGGAACTTTAAGTTCCTTTTAAGAGATATAACACGGGTTAACTAACTAACGAACTAAAACTTAAAGTTCCTTCCGTATATGGTGATGATTCATGCGCATTGGGTTCAGTGTTAAAATTTTGGCATCTACTTTGGAAAGTATTGTAAATAATAAACATGTTAAACATGACTACGGATATTTGAGCGTAAACTGAAAATAAATATGGTACATGTAGAAAATCATACGCATTAAAAGCAGTTCATATGATTTCCGACTGGGATTGATGCTTGTATATATATATGTGTTTACTAATTATTCGGTTTCAGTTTTTATTAACTGAAATTAAATTATATTTGTTAGACAATGAAACACCATAGGTTACACTATATTAATAATCAATAATTTATAGAGTTCATTTGAAAGAACATGATAAAACCCTAACGGATATCGGCCCGCAATGACGATCGGGCCGAGCCGTATAATACTAATTTAGCCTCTAATAATCTCCCGAAGTTCGAGCGGTGAGATCGTGGAAGCTTGAAGCTGGATGGCACAACTCTAATATTATTTCCCAAGCACTAACGGGCAGTGTACCCGATCGTGTGAGGTATAGCTAGATGGTAAAGCCGAAGTCATCCCAAGAGCTAAGGTGCGGACAATATCTAAGTTTAAATGTCACTAAATAAAAGGGATTTTTTAATTGATTTAATTAAACTTAAGAAACAAATAACGAAACAATAAACAAAGCAAATAACAAGTAAAAGAAAATCAGATGGAGAAAGCAGTGTTAACCTAATTACTACTCTTGTTATTAACATGACAAGTTTTCTAGATATGCATCATATCGTTTCATCAAGGGGTTTAACTCAGATGGTCAAATCGCTTATCCTATTTCCCATAATCCCCTACTCCGATATCTAAGGATTTTACCCTTAGTGATGAACAGAGGTCGCCGACTGACTATGTTGAGTCATTAAGTGCCTCTACTAACTTAGACTGATCTAACGGGAAGTGTTGTCACTTACAGCTCTCCTCTAACTTCTTAAGTAAATCTATTAGGTAGGTGATCCTATGGTCAATTCGCACGTGTATGGTGATATTCCTACCACCAAGTCACATCCTTCTAATGAAATGTGGGCACGGTCACATCGTACATTCCGTTCGAAGGACTTCCCAATATCAAAACCCTTAAAGCTAAAGTGTCCTAAGACAAAGAGGCTGAGACCAAGAGGTGTTTAGCCACTCATGTTCAATAATGCAGGAAAACAATTGTTTGACATCACAAATGTAAACATTGAATTAATGCAAATCGAATGAATGAATAAACTTATGGTTATAGCGTGAATTCTCCCTTGGAATGGACTTGTATGTTGATAGAACTTCATTCCTCTTGCTCCCTGAATTCCTCCAAGCTTCTGTGTGTTGAAAAGTGAATGATAAAACACGAAATTAGGGCTGGTATTTATAGGCCCGACATTGCTACGGCGTAGCTCTATGGTCGGCTACTCCATAGCCTTTGTTAATACCAACTACGTCGTAGCTTGACCAAGTGCTACGGTTGTAGTTTCATCAGCTGTCACTTGTACGACGTAGTTTTGTAAGGAACTACGCCGTAGTTTCTTCATTGGCCTCGAAAGTTCTCTACTGCTTGATTTTGAGGTCTACTTCGTAGGTGGAGAGAGGTTACTCCGTATAACCCTTTGATGTGTTACTACGCCGTAGTTGAGGTTGCGGCTGTGCCATAGTCTTCATAAATGTGTGCTACGGCGTAGGTAGATGGAGCATCTACACCGTAGTTAGTGCAGAATCCGCATACTTCAATGATTTTCATATAAAACCTTCTAAATCCGCGTCTTTTCGATCCTTTGCTCATTTTTACCCTGAAAACAGATGTAAATAAATAAGAGTATATATCTTAATATATTAACATAAAAGATGAGCATTCCAGGGGAAATTAATCACTAAAATATGAGTATAATTTGATGTTATCAAGCATGTAGAAAGAAATCTTTTATAATGCAACTGCAACACAATTTTGTTCTCTGTTTTGTTTTTGAAGAAAAAAATGGGAAAAAAGGGAGAAAAGAAAAACACACGTGAAAAGAAAAATAATTTTAGGTAGAAATTCAGGGACGAAAAGAGTGGAGGAGCTAGGGGTGCTCGACCCCTCTAGCATGCTAAATCTTTTTGCTATTTATTTTATAAAATTAAAGCCTGTGACCCAACTATACGTAAATAACCCCTCAACCTTAGATAACAGAAGCATCAATTGAAGTTTGACACTATTTCACGCAAGGTTATCATCCAATATATATACTCCCTCTGTCTAATATATATTGTTTGTATTTCTTTTTATATAGTCTCAAATTAATTGTTCATTTTTTATTTTTAGTAAAAAAAAAAAAAAAAAAAAAAAAGAATTTAGTGAGAGAATATTCTATTTAATTGGTTGAGAATTATAGTTGTCTCACTTTTATTAAACTTTGTAATTCTTGTCTTCTGACAGTAATTTTGAGACGGAGTGAATATTTTTTTAATTAGTTGTCCATGTGTTTTTCTTATCAATATTTTTTTAGTTTGTAACCCGGCGTATGTAATCATTAGAACCTAGCATTTAAAGTTTTAGTTATATTAGTTTTTAGTCTGAGAAAAAATTTTGGCCCATTATTGTTAATTTTTGGCTTCGTCCCTAGGTAGAATATGGATTGGAGATGCAATTATGCAAGTGGCTATTTTTGTTTTACCAAGCGTCGGGAATGGAGAAAAAAAAAGGTTCTGTCAGCAAGCGATATTTTAGAGGAAGAAAATTAAGGCTGTGATAGATTTGTTTTTGTTTTTTTCTTTTTGACGAAGACATGAAGAGGAAAGTCAACATCTGGCCAAAGAAGACGGCGGCACAGGGTTAAACTTGTTCTAACACCGAGTTGAATAATAGTAACATTTTGTATGTTACTACTATTAAAAACCAATTGTCCACCTGAATTACATGCATAATAATTAAATCAGTCATTTTCGTAGCTAGACCAACTAGCTATTGTTTATCTACTTGAACTTGATTAACCCATTTTTTATTCTAAACTTCTTTATATACATACTACCACGAATTACACGCTAGTTGTTGCTTTCCCCTATAGAGTCAACCCAATTATTCAATTCTTCTGTTTATATTATTATATTATGTATTTAAAGCTTTCGTTTTCTTAATGAAAATGATAAACCATAAATGAAAATGATAACTTTCATGCGAAAGTAAAGAAAAACTAACCATATACAAAAGTCAAACTGAGCTACAAATAGTCAAGTAAGATAACCTAGGAAGCAACTAGTCGAGGTGGTATCTCAAAAAAAGAGAAAATTGCAAAATTCGTCCGTGTGATTTGACCAAATTGCATGTCCAGTCTTCTTTTTATTAAATTTGAGGTGCATATTCAATCTTTAATTAAAATAATAAATGAGTAAAATATCATTTATCTTCTTCCTATTAAATATTTACGTTAATTCTTCTTTCTTCTAAGAGCATGTGCAGTGGTAACGTGCGTTTGGGCGTTAAGGCCCTTTTAACGCACATTATCATGCGTTAGTCGATGCGTACCCTCACGTTAAGGCCGCGTTAACGAAACACGTTATTGCATTAACACTGCGCTAATGTTCATTCCGTGTAAATTTTTTCTTTTTTTCACTTTACCCCCTAAAACGGCTACATTAGGACCCGTTATTTTGAAAAAAAAAAAAAAAATCATTTGCACCCCCTCCATTATTGTCATTAAAGACTAGTTCTAGTATTTTCAAAAAAAAAATCAAATCATTTAAACACAACTATAAATATCAACTAAACACACATATATTTTTCACACATCCACAACTAATTATCCACTCTTTATACTTCCTAATGGATCCAAATCAAAATAACGAATTTGGTCCGAGTTGGTCAGACATTGATGACGAAGAAGACATACAGTTTATGGTTAACGCGTTCGACTTACAGCAACGCTTAGAACAAGAAGAAGCTCATCCTCAGGTGGCCCGTATCCACATATATCGTGAACGTGAGCTTGCTGAGGAACGTTTGCAAAACGACTATTTCGTTCAATGTTGCAAGTATACGCACGGTAAATTGCGTAGGAGGTTTCGTATGAGCCGAAAACTATTTCTACAAATAGTCAAAGGTATTGAATCTTAGGAATCCGATGATATTCCAGATCACTTTAAATACTTTAAGTTAGGACCCGATTGTACGGGTCGAGGGAGTATTAGTGCACTTATGAAGTGTACGTCTGCAATACGTCAATTGGCATACGGCACCGCCCCAGATGCGTTTGATGAGTACCTCCAAATGGGTGAGACTACTTCACGTCTTTGTCTTGATAATTTTAACATGTGTGTTATGGATTTGTTTATGCATGAGTTTTTAAGAACACCAACATGGTCCGACATTCAACATATTTACGAATTGCATGAGCTTCAACATGGTTTTCCGGGTATGCTTGGTAGCATTGATTGCATGCATTGGGCGTGGAAAAATTGTCCGGTGGCTTGGCAGGGGCAATTTGGTAGGGGTGATAAAAGATACCCAACGTTAATGCTTGAAGTTGTTGCTTCACACGTTTTGGGGATTTGGCATGCATTTTTTGGTATGGCAGGGGCAAATAATGATATTAATGTTTTAGATAACTCTAACTTGTTCGACTCCCTTCTTGCTAACGAATTCCCAAAGGCACCCTATATGGTAAATGGAAGAAGGTATAAACAGGGGTATTACTTAGCTGACAGAATTTACCCGTAGTGGTCAAGTTTCGTCAAATCCTTCTCGGCAACGACTGACGAGAAACATAATTATTTTAAAAGGAAGCAAGAAAGTGCACGCAAGGATATCGAACGTGGTTTTGGTGTGCTTCAAGGACGTTGGGGTATACTACAACAACCGGCACGTGCATGGGAAATTGTCAAGATACAACGAACCATGTATACCTGCATTATTTTGCATAACATGATTCTAAAGGATCAAAAGTTTACACTCCATGAGTATCGTAGAGTTTGGGTGGATCCGGCACCAAATTTGGGTCAAGAAAGGTGGATCGACAGGTGTGATACGCAGAGGCGCAAAACAAGGGAATTGCGCGACGCAGGAATGCATACTCGACTGCAACGAGACCTTATGGACCATGTTTGGCCGCAACGTCTTCAACGCCAACAACAATTGGAAGAAGAATATTCCGAGGACGACCAATAAATAGTTGTAATTCGTATGGTTTAATTTCCTATGTTTCGGTTTTTTTTGTTAATCGTTGTTATTGTTATTTTTAAAGTTTTTTATATTTCGTATTGTAATGTTAAAGTTTTAATGTTATGTGGTTTATTAAATGAATTGTTGGTTTTAGTTTAGGGGGTGAATATGAAAATAGTTGAGTTAAAGCTGAGTTATTGATGTGGATGTTTTTTTCTGAGTTAAGGTTAAAGTGATAAAGCTGATGTGGCGCTGACGTGACACTGAGTTAAGTTATAAGTTATAACTCGTGTTACCACTGCACATGCTCTAATGAAATATCATCTATTATAGTTACATACCCAAATTCATTAAAAAAAACACCACAAACATAATAACATATGTACTAACCCGAAAAGATTGATACTTTCTTGAATGTCATCAATGACCGAATGATGGGTGCACTCCCTGGTGTTAACGTCAAAAAACACCACAAACATAATAACGTCAGTTTCGTCTGCTCGTTCTTGTACTATCGATGAAGCTCCTCAACCACCTTTTATTATTATTATTATTATTTTACTCTTTTTTTCATTCGATCAACACTATCAAATCATATTTCAAACAAAACCAAAACGCCCCAAAAGACAAAAAAAAAACACACCAGTTCAGTAAGTGATGTGTCGGTCAACCAATTTAATGAAACATCTCAAACAAAAGAACCCAAAATAAATCTTAATGATGAATTCAAAGATTTACATCTTAATCTTCCAGTTCTTGAAGTCTTAGCTCACGCTCCCATGTATACGCTCTTTTGGATAAATATGTTGAGAGCGTTGAGTTAGGTAAAAATGGGTTCGCCTTTGTCCAAAACAAATTTGCTTGAAAAATTAGTGGACCCCGGGTTGTTTATCTTGCCTTGTAGGCTAGGAAATTCTTAACCATTTGCTACCTTAGTCGATTCAGAGTTATGCAAAAACTTAATCCCGTTGTCTCTTTACAAAAGGCTTAATTTTGGAAAACTATTAGAGGCAGAAATTGTGGTAGGATTAGTAGATGGCAATTTGGCTTATCCAATAGGAATAATGAACGATATAGTAGTTCATTGATGTGTGCTCAATTATAGTATATATTTATTTTTCAAAGAAATACTTAGGAAAGTATTTCCCGGGTCGTTCTCCCAACGAAAATCGAATGGAATTTCTTATAATCGAATTGGGAATCGTGTAGTGAAAAGTGAATAGTGAGAAGTGATTGTGAAATTCAAAATGTGAAAAGAAAAAGTTAATTATGCAAAAGGTACAAGCTATATATGCGCAAAAGTCTAAAATTTGAAAACGAAAATGCAAACGCAATTTTTAAACGTAACGTACGAAGTAAAACGCGACTTTTATACTAAAAATTATCCTACAAATGTGAAACAAGTTTCTAAAAATCTTAAACTATTAAAAAGAATTTTGAGAAAAAGTAAAATATTTTTTTGGCTTTTTATTTATTTTCTATTTATTGAATTAAAAAGTGATAAAAAATAAAAGAAAATGTGAAAAATAATGGGAAAATTATAAAATCTAATCTGAAAAATCTAAAATATTATAAAAGAATTATCTAAAATATTTTTGTATTTTTAAAAGCTTTCTCTGAATTTTTATGGATTTTTGTTTATTTAAAAGTATTAAAAATTGATTAAAAGCTAAAAAATATTAAGAAAAATAGTAAAACAATCCAGAAAAATCTGGAAAAATTACAGAAAATCTAAAATAATATGGAAAGATTGCAGAAAAATTTTGAAATGAAAATGAAAAGCAGAAGTGCTTATTTGAGCTAAATTAGCTTATGACAAGTGCTTATTTTTAAGCACTTGCCACAAATCTAATTGTTACTAGAAACACAGAAGCAATGCAATCTAAAAAGCACTAATCAACTCAGAAATGATGAAAAATCACACAATTACACTAGATGCAAGCAATTAAGCAGTTTGAGATAAGCCAAAGAATAAGCAGATAAGCATTCAAGAATAGCTAGGATCATAGTACAGAAAGAAATAGCTAAAACTCAACTAGAGAAACTCAAAAGTGTCAATTAAACACAATCACAAGCTCAAATAAGCTAAAGCAGCCTATATGCTCAAAACAGAAAACAGGTTTAAACCACTAACTAGCAATGCCAATAAGCTGTACCAAATAAGCTCAGATAGTAAAACTAATGGGGCAAAAGCAAACTCACCAATCTGAAATACTCCAAAACCTAAAAGACTTATCAGAATCATTCAATTCCTAGTCTAAATTGAACCAAGATCAGCAGCTTGTAAAGGCTCCAAAACTGAAACAGTTTGACTTAGTGCTACTAATCCCACTAGCCTAAATCTAATTTCCTATGATTATATCTATTTCAACTTGTAAGATTAAGCTAAACCTAAGTTGAATTAAGCTTATCTAGAACAATTATGCATCTAATATTACAAATATACTAACTGATACTTATTAATACTAACAGTAAAATGATATGAAAATTTATTTTGACTTTTTTATAAACTAGCTTACTATTCTATACTCTATTGATATGATACTAACCTAATATGACTTGAAAGTGGCAGTAAAACAACAAAACTACAACAGCTAAGCTCTGCAATCAACTAATCCAAACACTGCCTTAACTGTCAAAATACACTTCACCTTACTGATTTTAATCACTAATCACAATTCCAATGATCAAATAATATCCTAAAACTATAATAAAACTCAGTTGCACAGTAATAATCAACAAATACCAGCTAAAACTCAGTTCACACTTACTCCCTTAATCAAACAGTACAATTCTAAAACTACAATTTCAGCTACAAATCACCAAACTAAAAGATTAACTAAGCTAAATAAACTCTAATAGAAGCAGAAATTTTAATCTAAACAACTCATGAACATCAATCAACACAAAATCACATAAGCATAGATTTATACTATTTAAGAAACAGAATTATGAAAACAGATCTTACTTGAAACTCACTCCTCAGCTCAAAATAGAGGAGTCTCACTATGCTTGCCTGTCTCTAGACAGACTCAACCTTCTAATTCTGTATTGGCCTGTCAAATTCACCTCAGATCACCAAATTAACCACTGCAGTTGACTTAGTTTGACCAAAATGCTTATGAACAAAATTGATGAAAAATTCTCTCACAGATCTTACTTGAAGCTAGAATTTGATGTAAAAATAACAACAATCAAATTCAACTAAAAATTAACAGACCGAATGAAACAACTCTTTGTATTTTTATATTTTCTGATTTGTATAAAAACTAATTTGATGTAACAGTAAATGATCTGAAATTAAAGATTATGAAAAGCTTTAAACTAATGAGACAGAAGTTAAGCTATTCTATCAATGGTAAACTAGAATAAGCAGTAATCAAAACAATAAAAACTGATTATATTGATAAAAGAAAAATTACAAGTGGCATTTAAAATGAACAACAATTCTAAAATAAAAGTGGCAGGGCTTCGCTACTCAAAACTCTACACTAAATGCAATCACCCTAAGCATCTATTTATACTAACTAATAGAAGAATCTAGAGAGGAGTGCTCACGGATTGCCACCTTGGCAATCCGTGTGGTGTGTTTCTTCTATGCCAACCTGAGCCATTGATCATCCTTCAATCATCTCCCTTTGATATTCAGCCTTTGGATTAGATTTGATGAGGTGTCTCAACCAATAGTGTGATGCCATTTGTCCCATGTGTGCTTCTTAGCTCTGACATGATACTGACACGTACTGACATCTATCTAGAAGCACTTGATTTGACCAATTTTCCATTAATTGTGGTAATTGGTTGAAACGGTATTTTTAGGGTTCTAAGTAACTGGGTAATTGGGGGTATTTGGGGGCGGGTAAAAGTTATTAATTTTATATTATGTTTGACTTTGGATGGTATGGTTTGACCGAAGGTAGGACTGGGCCGGGTATGGGATGGCTGGGCTTTGGGATTAGAATTGATATTGGACTTGTGGATTTTGGTATTGTATTGGACTAAAGTTAATTTTATTTTCAGATTTTTTTGCTTACAAATTATAGGGACCAAATGTGTATATTCTGAAACTGCAAGGGTTAAATCTGTACTTTCTCACAAATATCTCAAGGGACTTATATTGGCCTCTTCTCTAATCTCTGAAGGTTGTTTTTGGCATTTTTCAAAATATTTTTTCCAAGGACCACAAATGACAACTTCTGAAACTTGGAGGACTGGAAATGACAATCTCATGAAACTTCGTCCAGGGATCAAATCTGATAAATCACATATCTCTGAGGACTTCTAAGGCTCAGTATTGACTTTTCTTGACTGAACTGCACACGTTCTACTCTCATGCTCGTTTTTGTTTATTTCCGATTGTTTTCCGTCTTTTATCGAGATATCCGTACCTGCACATTCACAAACACAAAAACACAAATTCTTTGGCATTTGGTTAGCATATTTAGTCTATTTGGGTCGGTATTTGGCCATGAAAAGGTATGTGAATTAACACATACCAAAATCCCCCAGACTAAGGTATTGTCGTGTCCTCACGCAATGTGATCAATTCACACTTTTGGGATAAATAATTTCATAACTCTTCCTACTAACTTTGTAAAGTAGCAAGGAGGTTCGAAAGAAGTAATAAAATCATTTATTCCCGCAAACGCTCCGTTTTCAAAAAAATTTCCTTTATTCCACCATCACTTCTATTTTTGTACTTTTCATACTTTATACTTGTGACGGTTTGTTGAAATTTCATTATTTTGCAATAATTTTTAGGGTCAACGAGTAGAAACACTTCTATTTGAGAAGTGACCATACGGATAAAAATAGTCATCCTTGATTTTTCACGAGTCCCCAAACTAAGCGTACAAACGAGATCACAACTTATCTACAAGTTAGATGCTAACACTACTCATAATAGTTACTTGTGGAAACTTCTTACTCCCATGTCCTAAGTTTTTGTATCTCAATATTTTATTTTTGTTGAGAAATGAATTGCTTCAAATTTTCTCGTTTCACTATTTTTTAGTCCGATAGTGACACCTAAGTTTAAACGATAAGTAGTTATTCATTTTCTCTTAAGAACCACTGCAATAGAAATTCGGTCCACATCAAGAAATTTTGGTACATATAATATCATAAATATAAGTTGCGGAGTACTACACGTGCACCTCATGTGTCCAATTCAGAATTACACACATGCACCTCACACGCCAACAACTTATTTTACATTCAAACTCTTATTCAACATAACTTTCAACTTTCACTTTTTTCATTCTTCAATTTTTTTTTTTTTTTTTTTTTTTTTTTTTTTTTTTTTTTTTACTTTTTTCATACTTTTCATATTTTTCACTTTTTTTTCTTTCTTTCTTGACTTTTCTCAACATCAATGGAAGCTTATCGGGTAGCTCCAAAACCACATAAATAATCAACTTTTGACTTTTGATTTTTTTCACTTTTTTGCTCTTATTTTTTATGTTCCTTGATATGCACCAAACTTCTAAAGCAAAAATTCACTTAAGAAAACAAAGAACTAAATATTATTCAAACCAAAATACCACTAATTAACCTAGAACATTTATTATATATCGGTGACGTATTTTATGGGAGTAAAAAGCCACAAGTACCTCTCATGAGCTCTAAAGAGAACCACTACTCCACGTTTAGCATCTAACTTCTAAATAAACTCTATCATTTCTCGCTCTTCGCAATTTAAGATTCCAAATAATGAAACCCGCGAATACTTAGCCGATAATCAGCCACGCATATATAAAGTCAGTTACGGAAACTTGCAAATTCTAGAAGAAGAATTCGCGTTTTCTAGCTCCTGATGTAAAAGACTAGCGAAAGCTTTTAAGCTGCACATGTATAAAGTCAAGTACGGGAACTTGCAGATTCTTAAGAAAGAATTCGCATTTTATACATCCTGGTGTACAAAACTAGCACAAGCTTATGTGATTATCATTGGTTAAGGGAATAAGCTAGGGCTCAACACGCCCGGTCAAGTCAAAATATTTATTCATATTCTCGCCAGCCGGAAAGTCAACAAGGTGAACACTTATTCAAACTTTATTATATTTTTGCACAATTTTTTCAACTTTTTCTTATTTTTTTATGCTTTTTCATTAATTTTCCTTAAAATTTTCAAATTTTTCAATTTTTCCATTTTTTTTTTTTTTTTTTTTTTTTGTGGAAAAACGGAGTTGCAAGAGTGCACGACATGTGAAAAATACAAGGTCAAATCGAATCGAAGATTCACTCTCCCCCAGACTAGAATGAAACATTGTCCTCAATGTTTTTATGGGTTAAGGTAATCCTAACAAAATTCTAGGGCCGTTTATTAAGTATGCCAAAGAAAACGTTAGTCGATAAGATTAACGGATATAGGATTTCCAATAGCACCGATGAATGTAACTCGAGCGGAAAGAAAATAACGAGCATGAGAGTCATCATAAATTGCGGACAATCCTAAACAAACATTAGAAAATAGAAAATAAGAAGATGAAATTGGATAAGCATGGGTTGCCACCCACGAAGCGCTTTGTTTTTTATTTCCGAGTCACGTAGCTTGACTCGATCCCCGAATTAATTTGTCCTTGGGGAAAATTTCGTGGAAAAATAATCTCACTCTGGCTTTCATTCAAAATATTTGGATAAACAGATGAATTAATTGAAAGTTCCACCCCGAAGAGATAACCGATGGTATTTCTAATAGTGAAAACTATTAGAAATGATACCAGGGTCAAAAACAACATCCTCACTCCCCACGAAGTGAAAGATAAGAGAAATCACACCAAATGTTACAAATGGCAAGAAGGTCATGATAACCATCATGTAAAACTCATCATCATCAAAAGAAAACTTCATAATTGTGGAATTATGAATTTTATCATTCAAGCTCATTTTAAAAACATTCCCGGGTGGGAGGGATGGGATAAAATTTTCATTAAAACTCTCATTTTTAAGAACACCACCCGGATCATGATCAATGTCAAGATCAAAACTGAAACTTTCATATTCTGGATTAGAAAACTTTTCAATTTCACATTTAATCTTATCAAAACAAAACGACTCATACTCCGGAAGAGAGATAAGAGCATGAGAAGTGGTACTGCCACGACTCGTCTATTCAGAGTGATCGATATTAAAATGAAAAGCTTCATAAGTCGGATAAGGAAAATCAGGACGATAAGTGGGATTGCCACTAATCTCCTCAGTCGTATCAAAGGAAAAACTCTCAAAGTCGGGTAAAAATTCCTCGAGCTCGGGCTCAAGAGGATCGTCAATTATAAGCTCAATCTTTGTTTTAACTTTATCCGGAGGGATTGATGGTTCATCGTTCAACAAATTGTCAAGAAAAATAATATCCCTCCGAATCAAAGTAAGATTCGTCAGTCTCAGAAAACGGAATCGTTTCAGTAGCAAGGAATTCATCGACCTCTTCCCAAAGAGAATCATAATCCTTAGTCGGAGGAAATGATGGAGAAGAGTCAGAGACGAAAGTTTTCACAAAATCATCAAAGGAATAATCACAAACTTCAACGCTTTTGACGGAATACTTGTTTGATTTCGAAGCATCGGCTTTAAATATCATTATGTCATCATCATTTCGTAAAGTTAGAGCATCCTCAAAATGATCTACTAGGGCTTTTGCGGTTCGCAAAAACGGTCGCCCTAGTATAAGAGGAACTCTCGGATCAGCCTCGAAATTAACAACAACAAAATCTGCAGGAAAAGTACATGAATTCACATGAACAAAAACGTATTCAGGAATTCCAACCGGATGAGTTATCGATCGATTAGCAAGCTCTAAAGTCATTCTCGTCGGTTTAAGATCCCCCATTCCAAGTTATTCATAGATCGA
This sequence comes from Artemisia argyi, assembly GCA_030686995.1. Taxonomy (NCBI): domain Eukaryota; kingdom Viridiplantae; phylum Streptophyta; class Magnoliopsida; order Asterales; family Asteraceae; genus Artemisia; species Artemisia argyi. Next base: position 40,899,501 of record CM060680.1, read on the forward strand.
TAATGGCATAAGGTTAATACTCGCACCTGAATTGGCCAGGGCGTTACAAACCTCTTGATCTTTCAACGAACAAGGAATGAGAAACTTTCCTGAATCACCAAGCTTTTCGGGAAGCTTCTTGAGAAGAATCGCGGAACATTGAGCATTTATCGGCGTTTCGGCTAATTCAAGCAATTTCTCTTTATTACTTATGAGGTTTTTGAACGTCGAAGCAAATTTTGGCATGTACACGAGAGCATCCATAAAACTTATATCAAAGTGCAATTTTTGAAAAATATCCAGAAATTTTTCCATTTGTTTTTTAGACTTTGCACGGAGCTCTTTATCATTACATCGTGATGGATATGACAATTTTGACTTGTATTTCACATTACTCTCAGAAATGACTTTTTCTTTATCTTTTGAAACTTGGAAAACCGGAGGTTGGATGTTTTCAGCTCCTCCATTATTAATAGGAGGAACCGGGTCCTTTGTCGCCTCGGTCTCATAGTCCACTACCTTAGGCAGAGACGAAGAAGAAGAGGTAGTAGGAGCTGTGGGTCCATCATATTTAGCACCACTGCGAGTCGTGATCGCCTTAACTTTGCCCCTCGGGTTTGCGATCGTGTTGCTTGGCAAAGAAGTAGTACCCGAACCCGAGGGTCAATCATTTAAACGTTTGTTAATATCACTGATTTGATTAGCAAACAACCGTGTTGATTCTTCATATTTTGCCATTAAAGATTGTTGGTTTTGAAGCAATTGCTTAATCAAATCATCCGTGGGCGACGGATTTTGGATAACACCTTGATTTTGATTATTGTTGAAATTCTGCCCACGGTTTTGGAAATTACAATTGTTTTGATTCCCATGATTAGCGTTCTGAAAATTCCCAGGGTTTCCATAGTTTTGTTGGTTTTGAAAATTCCCTTGAGGCGGGCCTTGATTGTAATTACCTTGAGAACCCCGGTTTTAATTAAATCCTTGATTATGATTTTGAAAACCGTTATTAGCTCGACTCTGATTTTGATTTCCTTGATTATTACGATTCACAACATTATGATTCTGGTTGACTTGATTGACTTGGTTTGGTTGTTCGAGAACGGGTGGTCCAAGATAATGAGTGGAACGGTATCTGAGGAGATTACGGTCTCCTTGAGGTTGTGGGTATCCGTTGTTACCCGTATTTGCAGCATACGCCTTCTCTTGAGTAAAGCCAACGGAGGCTGGGCACTCGAGGTATGAATGTGGACCACCACAAGTCTCACAACCGGTATTAACCATATTGACCTGTGTGTTCTTAACTTGATTCGGCATCATTTGATACATTCTTAACATAGCCGTTGACAAATCATCAAGTTTCTTATTCATGACGGCTAACTCGGGATTATGAGAAGAAGAAGAGTTTAGAGACGCTGTCGATCTTATTGGCTCATTCCTCTCGGCTGAGGAATCCCAATAGTTGTAATGGGCCGTCATATTCTTGATTAACTCGTAGCAATCCTCAGGACGACGTTTCATGAAAGTACCACCAGCTGCAGCATTGATCGTGTCCCGATGTCGTAAAGTCAAACCATTATAAAACGTATCAATGATAGTAACGAGAAGCATGTTATGGTTTGGACAACGATCAATGGCAAGCTTATAACATTCCCAAGCCTCGAATAAAAACTCGTCGGGAAGTTGTCGAAAATTGCTAATATCGTTCCTTAACTTCGTCACCATCGATGGTGGAAAATACTTCGCCAGGAACTTAGATACCATTTCATTGAAAGTATGAATCGAGTTCCTGGGAAGACAATCAAACCAAGCGGTGGCATGATGCTTTAGAGAATAGGGGAAGAGAGAGAGACGGAGGGCGTCATCGGAGACCCCATTTTGTTTCATATTTTGGGTGACGGTTAAAAATTTATCGAGATGCTTGTTTGCATCGTCACCCGGTAATCCGTGAAATTGGCACGAATTTTGGACTTGTTGTATCATGTGGTGCTTAAGTCTAAAATCCGTAGCCTCAATATTTAGAGGGGCAATCGGGCCACCTCTACCATGCACCGTGGGTTGGCACAGCTCCTCCATCATTCGGAGATCGGGAGCCGGCATGTGTTGGTTTTCATCACCACCCACCGGAGGGTGTTGATTAATAGGTTCCATTTCCACAACGTTAGGGAAATGGACACGGTGTGTGTGTCGAATTACCCTCTCGGGGTTTGACAAAGGTGATATAAGACTCTCAAAAGAAGAGCGGGTGTGCATACACCAAAAGCAAAATCAAAAAGAAAAAGAAAAAGAAAAAGGAAAATCTTTTTGTTTTTTATTTTTTATCTCAAAAACTTTTTATTTCTTTTGTTTTTCTTTTTATAAAACGTAACTTTAATTGAAACCGTTTCTTTCAAAACCACGCGCGACGGGATGGGAGAGAATAATGGATCTCTCTTCAGCTAGCAATTTAATGTCTTAGCTTCCGTATTTCCAGCTTAATCGGTTGTAATAATTGAAGTAATCCAATAAACAACTAATTTCACATTTTTGTTATATTGTTAGACTTATTTGGTTTACAACGCCCTCCCTTCCACGGCAGAGTCGAGGCTATAACTTTATTATTTTTTTTGGTATTTTTGTAAACACTTTAGGAAAAGTGTTTTGAATTTTTGAATTTTTATATTTTTTATAGAAATATATACAAAATTGAGGAAGGCTTAACAAAACACGATTTTTCAAAACGATATTCAAAAACTCACTTCGACCTTCCCCGGCAGCGACGCCATTCATATAGGGAGATTGGCCATCTTAGCGGATTTTCACGTCCTAGATATTTTCAAATGTTAGCAGTGATCATGCCCATGGATGTATTAGGGCTTAGCCCGTTTACCTATTGTTATATGTGTATATATTCTATCATTGTGTTAATTATTCATTAAGGGAGTAATATAATTCTATATGGAATCAGTTTTACCAGGAATTATCTCAAAATAAAACCCTAAACAACCTAACTAGCCGACACTTACCCAGCACCCTTCCCTGCCACCGATCCAATTCTCACCAACAATGGTGAATGGTAATCCTCCTCCCACAACCAAATATGCTAAAATTCTTGGTCTCACTACCCCTTTCAAAAACCTTATGGCTGTCAAGCTTGACATTGACAAGCTGAATTACCCCAACTGGAGTGCCTTACTCATCATTCAATTCTGTTTTTAATAAGCGTATATATCCATCTGTCTTTGTTGGTGACGGTACCTCCATACCTGTCACCAACACATGCCATAGCACTTTACCAAATCCTTACCAACCGTTACACCTTAACCATGTCCTTGTCACACCTAAATATTGTTAAAAACTTAATTGTTGTACGTAAATTCAATCGTGATAATAAATGTTCAATTGAGTTTGATGAATTTGGTTTTCGGGACCCACATTGTCCTAATCATGTATGCCTCCTACATAAGTCACTTTATGGCCTTAAGCAGGCACCTCGGGCCTAGTTTCAGCTTTTTGCAGGTTATGCTACCGTGGTTGGATTTACTTAAAGCCGATGTGATTCTTCATTGTTTATTTTTTGACAAGGATCTAACACTGCTTACTTGTTGCTATATGTTGATGATATTATTTTAATTGCTTCTTTTGATGCTCTGTTGCAGAGGATTATTTCCTCTCTTCATCAGGAGTTTTCTATATCAGATTTTGGCCCACTGAATCATTTCTTGGGCGTATCCGTTCCACGTGATGCTACAGGTATGCTTTTGAGTTAGAAGAAGTATGCTTTGGAGATTTTGGAGCGAGCCGGCATGCTCAATTGTCATCCTTGCCGCACTCCGGTTGATACCGACACCAAACTTGGTGCAGATGGTATTATGGTTTCTGACCCGACTCTTTATCGGAGTCTTGCGGGTGCAATACAGTATCTTACCTTCACATGGCCTGACTTGTCTTATGCAGTTCAACAGATATGTTTATTTATGCATGATCCTCGGGAGCCCAATCTTGCAGCTCTTAAGCGGATATTACGATATGTTCGAGGTACCCTTGATTACGGGCTTCAGTTGTATTCGACATCACCTCTCTCCCTTGTTGCGTATTCAGATGCAAATTGGGCAGGTTGTCATGTCGCTCGTCGCTCCTCTTTCGGGTATTGTGTTTTTCTTGGCAACAACTTATTATCTTGGTCGTCCAAGAGACAGGCAACTCTCTCTCGCTCTAGTGTCGAGGCTGAGTATCGCAGTGTCGCCAATGTTGTTGCTGAGACTGCTTGGTTAAGGAATTTATTGCGTGAGCTTCACTCTCCGTTGAAGACTGCTACTTTGGTTTATTGTGATAACGTCAGTGCTGATATCTTTCATCTAATCCCGTGCAACATCAACGTACAAAGCTCATCGAGATAGACATTCATTTTGTTCGAGAACAAGTGGCTGCCAGACATGTTTGCGTCTTACATGTGCCTTCTCGATATCAGTTTGCAGATATCTTCACAAAAAGCCTACCCTATGCCTTGTTTGATGATTTTTGTTCCAGTCTTAGCGTTGGTCCACTACAACAAATGGGTTAATTTTACACACTGATTAGAGCATATTTCCACGTTTTAAAGTGTGGCAAAACAAAAAGTACACGCATGAAAGTAGTGTGTCAAAACTTGACGGCACAAAATGGTTTACACAATTGAGTGTGGAGAAAGTAGTTAACAGTGACACTTAAGAGGGTGTGGAAATGTATCAAATAGTCCATGGTTAGCATGGTGGAAAACTTTCAAAAGTGCACACCTTAAAAAGCGTGGCAAATTTTGTTTCTACACGCTTTTAAATGTCACTAACACACAAAATAGTGGAAAAGTTTCAAAGTTGCACACCCTAAAAAGCGTGGCAAAATTTTGAAAGTACACGCTTTTTAATGTCAGTAAGTTAATAATTTTACATTTTAAAAAAAAAATCTGCACAAATTCAAAAAAATACAATTCTGCGTATTCTGCTTCATGAACCATCAAATCTGAATTTCTGGATTTCAAATCTACATATCAATTCTGAATTTCTGCATATCAAATCTACATATCAATTCTGCATATTCTACACATACAAAAGATTTCATGATATAAAAGATTTCAAATCTGTAGCAAGCTTCGTCAATCTTACGTCTTCAAAAAAATCTGCTAGCTTCGTCAATCTTACGTCTTCAAGTATCTATCCATTGCAAGCTTTGATTTTTTTTCTTCAAAAACCTCCTAAATAATGAAAAAGAAAAATTATTGAGGTAAAATGAATCATCTAGTCATTTTGTTTGAGGTACAACTCCACTAATTATGTGATAGGGATACGCCACGTTCTATATGAACCAACTAATTCGGCTAGAGTTTGGTTTCGCTAGCAATAAATCCTGCAGTATGTCCTAGTCATGAGAGCCAGAGCTAAGATGCTAAAATACAGGTATGGACTTGCTAACAACTAAGAACAAAATTGCTTGATACTAAGATAATAAACTAATCAATTAATCACATTGTCAAGAAAGAATGCAAAACATTTGTTCCACCTTTAAAAAGCACATAGTCCTTTCTCTTAAATGTTTTTTAAGGATAAAAAAATAACTAACTGAAGCTAAAGCACTTACGATACATCACCAACTCAGCTATTCTCTTATACACCAATAATCGTCCATTTAACAATGTCAGAAGAGAGCTTATTCCATGAAGTTGTAGGTTTATTCCATAAAGAGAGCCTCTTACTATAACACTATAGCTAGTTATGATTTATCTCACTGCTATAATACTAGTCTTAACACTATAGCTAGTTCTTCTGATTTCCCTCTACAAAAACACATAACAATACTCATAAGCGTAGACCATACCAACTAGATGGTACACAACTCGCATTGATATAAAATAGTTACATATTACAGCCAAATAAACCTTACAACTAGTTACAGATTAAAGAAAATAAACCTTGTGGTGCATTACTCGTATCCTAAATTAACTTTTTTTTCGGTGCAAAGGTGAAATTATATTATACTCCAAAAGATTTGTACATCATAAGAATATCATAACTGAACATGGACATTTCCAAGTCAGAATACAAGAAATAAAAGATACAGCTATATCTGATGTTTACTAGTATATAAGACAAACAGATGTCTATATGTATACACAAAACAGAGCATTCATCTCTACAATTTAACCCATCTGCCCAATCAGAATTCACCTTTTACAGCACTCTTAAACATCAGATATAATTAACTTTAAGTAGTCATTCAATGCACTCTTAAACATCAGATATAATTAATAACAACAATGGTAAAATGAGGAAAATAAACGCCAAGCACTTATTTAATTCCTGATAACCGAGGTGATAAAAAAACTACCTTGACGCATCCTTAACATGCCCTTGCACATCCAACTTCCTGGAATCCATCTTTTTCCTCCTAACGACTTCCCAAAGAGCAACTTATCTAACACTTTAATGCTTTTAGAATCCGAGGTTTGTCGCTATCCAACTCTTCAAAAACCTAATGATAAAGCTATACTCTAAGCATTAACTTAAGACGCGTAAGCGTAAGTCCGTAACCATATATATTCGTAGTTGATAACTAAAGGTCTGGCGAAAACGCCGCGGGCACGAAGCGTGGTAGGCCTGCGCCGAGGGAGCATAGGGAGGAAAGGGAGCCCCGATGGTGAACTCATATAATCTATCCCTAACAAATGCTTAAGTTCAACTTGCGAGATCTAAAAGCAGTTAATTACATCATACAACACAACTTTATGAACTAGGACTATTCTAATTCTATTGAAAAAACAAAGAGCTTTTCCCTATATTTTCCGCCATCTTACAGTCATCTCAATCTATATCACAATGTACACACGTCTTTTTAAAACACACTTTAGCTTATACAAAACCTTGATAATAATCGAGATAATCGCCAAAGCTTAATTAAAATGCACACCTTCATAAATCATTAATTCGCATAAGTATAGCCTAAATTACGATTTAGCATTCAAATTGAATAACATTTTACACATACATCATAAAGCTATCACATGAGTAAAATTACATAAAAATAGAACAAATTATGAACAGATCGGACTCACTGTGTGGTAATGAATGAAAAACGTCGTGAAAAGTGACTATAACAATGTCGCCTCAATCGGAAAACGTCATCGGAAAAGATGATCGAAACACGCCATCTGAAATTATGAACAGAGCACGTCGTCGGCGACGATGATCGGAGCACGTCACCGGAGAAGATTTATGAAATAATTTATTTTATGATCAGAGCACGTCACCGGAGAAGATGATCGAAGACATTCATATAAATGTGAATGAAATGAAATAATCATAAAATAAATATTGGCCCCTAATTGAGATTTTAAAACCCTAGCTAATTGGAGATTTGGGGGAAATGCAATGTTAGACATTTGGAGGAGATATATAACATATATGATAGACTGATAGAGTGACACGTAAAAAAAAAAAAAAAAAAAAAAAAAAAAAAAAAAAAAACTCCACGCTTTGTAACGTGAATTTTATCTCTTTTTTTTTTTTTTTTTTTTTTTTTTTTTTTTTTTAATTTTTATATGAAAACTTTTTGTCCACGCTTTTTTCCGTAACTTATGGTATTTTATTTCCACGCTTGTGAGAGTGGAGGTCTTCTTTTTAGCTTCTACACGCTTATAAGCGTCAACTAATGTAAAATTCACCCATATGAATGTGGTTATTTTAAGCACACTTATTTCTGTGTAAAAATAAAAATAAAAACTCCACCCTTTCAAATCCGTGGAAAAATAAGCGTCGACATTTCAACTTTTTTCTGTAGTGGTCCACCTGCCGCTCCGACTGCGGGGGGCTGGTAGCAGTGATCAGGCCCATGGATGTATTGTCGCTTAACCCGTTTACCTATTGTTATATGTGTATACAGTGGCGGACCCAGGATTTTCCAAGGCGGGGGGCAAAAAAAATTTTTTTTTTATAAAATTCGTGATAAACTTTAATAAAAAGGTCATAATTTTTTTTTAACACTAAAAACTAAGGTTTTTACATTTTTAGCTTCAAAGTGGGGGACAATTTGATTTTTTGAAGGGGTGCACTTTAATAAAATGGTCATAATTTTTTTTTTTACACTAAAATATGAACTTTTTGGGCGAGTCGTGGAGGGCACCGCCCCCCCCCCCCCCCCCCCAAAAAAAAAAACTAAAGCATAGGTCCGCCCCTGTGTGTATATATTATGTCGTTGTGTTAATTATTCATTAAGGGAGTAATATAATTCTACGGCTATGTTTGGCGCAGAGCTTTTTTGGAGCTTTTTGGGGTAATGAGCGGTGAGAATAAGCTTTTTTATTTTTTATGTTTGTTTAGCATGAGAGCTGTGGGCTTTGCTATTTTTTAGAAAAACTCATTTTTCCAATACTTCTTTATGAAGTTTTGGCTACTGCTCACAGCTCACAGCTACTGCTCAATGCCACTTTTGCCAAACATAGCATACATCAAAGACCCCACGTCTCTATTACTCGTAATGATCAATACATATCGTACATATACCAAAGTGTACGTACCTGTCTTTTTAAGTACAGTAATAATCAATACCAATATCGTCCCACTGATTGATATTTCATCAGGGTCGTACTATTCTAACGGGGGGACAAGGGTGTCAGCCCCTTGTCTCCTCGTTTGTCCCCCTTTTTTTTTCAGTGCAGCCCAGTTTCTGTTCCGTATTTCTGACAGTTTTAACAGTTTGACTTATTAAACTTTATATTTTTTGTTCCGCACTTTCAGGTTTATAGCTTTTTGATATAAACAAAATTATAAAAAAAAAAAAAATTAAAAAAAAAAAAAAAAAAAAAACGTCACAAAACGCCAAAAAAGGCATACCCCCGTTAGAATAAAAAATCCTCCCCCGTCTTTATAACTGCTGCCTTTCATAATTATGATCGTTGACAGTTACGTCATAAGGAGATGTGTACGAAGGTGAATTAAATTTCTTCATTTTCTTATCCGCATCACTTATTTAAATGATTTATTATGCGTGTAATATTATGTATCATTATGAAATGATATAGAATCATAATCATACGTATAAACTACTCAATCTTGGTATAAAAATGGCGTGCTTATTTCATTTGAAGCAATATTAGAGGTTTAGGCAAGTGGCATAAAAATCGCAAAATAAGTAAATACGTAAAATACCTTTACAATACGTATCTAACTAGTGATGAAATGCTTAAGAACAGTTATTTACTTGCGTACTTTTTTCTTATCGTAGAATTCAATCAAGGATATTTTCTTCTATTCTTATCAAGAACTAGTGATACAGAATGTGCCATTGCATTGTACAAACGTATTAAATACTTTTGATATTTTGTTTCATCGTGGACTTGGTGTTGATTTGAAAATTAATGTTGGTCGTGACTTAGCTAAGTTAGAATAACAAGTTGTATTCGTTCAAAAAAGAAAAAATTAAAAGAAAAAAAAAGAAAAGAATAACAAGTTGTAAAAGAATCAATTTTCAAAGAATACAGTTACTTCAATAACAAGTCTGAACTAAAATATCAATAAAAAAAAGTCAAGAAAAAAAAATAATACAATATTAATTTTCTAACACATTTACCAAGTCTACCAACTTCTAAAGGTGGCGTGAAGTATATATGCAAGTTACTACTAGTGCAAGATACCATATAACACACAGTTCTTATACCCATCATATAACCTCCCCATCACCAGCTCGAAAATGACCACCGTCGTACAACAAACAACGGTGATCATCGTGGGAGCAGGCCCATCCGGCCTAGCAACCGCGGCCTGCCTCCACCAACTTTCAATCCCATACATAATTCTCGAAAGAGAAGATTGTATTGCTTCAATATTCAACAAAAAATCATACAATAGGCTTCATTTACATTTACTAAAAGAACTTTGTGAACTTCCTCACATGCCTTTTCCTAAGAACTACCCGACTTACGTGCCAAGGCCCGATTTCCTGAAATATTTGGATGATTACGCGTCTCATTTTAACATTAATCCAATTTTTGGAAATTTTGTAAACTTTGCTAAGTATGATGAAAATGAAAAGAAATGGAAAGTGGAGGCAAAGATAAATGGTGATCAAATTCGTTGTTACGAAGGAAGGTTTTTGGTTGTGGCTACAGGTGAAACAAGTGATGCGTTTATACCAGAAGTTGATGGATTGAGTGAGTTTAAAGGTGAAGTTATTCATTCGACTGAGTATAAATGTGGCGAGGCGTACAAGGACAAGAACGTTTTGGTTGTTGGAGCGGGTAATTCTGGCATGGAAATTGCTCTTGATTTATCGGACTATGGCGCAAAAACATCCATCGTTGTCCGAAGTCCGGTATGTACCAAAACATTTAGTTTAGCTTCAAAGTTATTAGCCTAAATCAACTACTGATAATAGTTTGGTATAGTCTATTCTAAGAAATGAATAGATGTATTTAACTATTTGTAACTTTTTTTTTTTTTTTTTTTTTTTTTTTTAATTATTAAATAATAAACTAGATTGAATCAAAACAAAAAGAAAGTAGCGTACGCTACGCAAATGCTAGTTTTTTTTGTTTGAAAATAGAAGTTAATATTTAATGGTAGTAGAAATAAAGTTGTGCACTATGCAAACCGTTTCTAATATGAAAGTGTTATATTTTGTGTACTATAATTCATCCTTTTTTTTTTGAACGGTTACTTTCTTCAAGGGAAATTCATGTCAAATTCGAAACCCGATGAGGGGAAAACCTTCAACTTAAGCCGCCCGAAGACACGACACTTAAATTGAAGTAAACCCTGTCTTCTCCAGATTCGAACCCTTGTGGGTTGAAACCTTCATTGAAGGACTTTGAAATCGTGCCGACAGGGCATTGTGGTCCACAAGGAAGGACTTCCCGGTTTGGTCACCCAAACCGGTACTACTCTCCACTAGGCACGCTTAACTGAATAAGACATGCCCAGTGGACTACAAGCCCATTGATTACTATAATTCATCCTATTTATCAAATCTATATTTTATCGAAAGAAACATAAAGATATGCTGTTTTGTAGTTTTGTTGCATGTGTTTACACGACAATAATTTATGTTGTACACATTTGGAATATGTAGATTCATATAATACCAAGATGGTCAGCAAATCTTGGATTGAAGTTACTGAAGAGAATACCATTAAATTGGGTAGACTCGTTATTGGTATTTGTTAGCAAGGCAATGTATGGAGATCTAACAAAGTATGGAATCCAAAGGCCAAAAGAAGGTCCATTCTTTGTGAAAGTAAGAGACGGTAAGTACCCGGTCATCGACATGGGTACGTTTAGTAAGATCAAGTCTGGCAAGATACAAGTATGATTTTCTCAACCTTCACAATATGTTATGTATGTTTGATGGACAAAGACCTGTTTATTGATCTTTTTAAAATGTAAACAGGTTTTACCCGCGTTGAAAAGTATAAAAGAGGGAGGGGTTGAAGCTGTTTTCGAAGACGGAAAATGTTATCAGTTTGATACAATTTTGTTCGCGACAGGGTTTAAAAGATCAACAAATTTGTGGCTTCAGGTATCTTTCGTTTGATGCACTCAAGTCAAGTCATATAGATTATGTATTTTTAATATACTTAGCGCGCAACATGTTCATTATAGAAAGCAGTTAATCATCTTGATCACATCATTATTGATAACTACTGTTGTTGACTGGGTTATTAAACTAGATTAAGACAATAGATATCTAATATTACTATTATAGTACTATATGCTGACATACGTAGTAATATTTTGTCCAAATGTTTAGGATGATTTCCTTATAAACGAAGATGGATTACCAAAGCCAGTGTATCCAAATCATTGGAAAGGAGAAAATGGGCTTTATTGTGTTGGGCTAGCAAGAAGAGGCTTATATGGAGCTGCAATGGATGCTCAAAACATAGCAAATCACATTTCCAACCTAATCATCTCAAAATAAAACCACTAAATTTGGTTAAACTTTTGAACTAGATTCTTGAACTATAGCAATCAAGATTTATGGTTGTTGTTTATGAAGAAGAACTAGTGATAAAACACTTGATGTTTGTTTTGTTTGTATATGTTAAAGTTACAGTGACATTGTTATAAGTTTTATTTTTTGTGTCGGTTTTGCAATGTGTGTAAACGATTTTTGCACACTTTCAATTGTGTTATTCATTTATTTGTACATAAAACTAGTGTTTTCTGTTTCCTATTGATGCAATCTTAAATAGTTTGACATTACTACCACTAGTTGTTTTGCTGAAATGATTGGAAGTTTTAAGAAATTTAGGAGAACAGTCAGAATACTCATATTCGAATATTATCCTTACTTAATGGTAAACCAATATTGTAAATCTTAACATTAAAATAATAGATGGCTGACAATTTATAATGTAACAACACACATGATTTTTGGGGTGGTTTCTATGGTAGATGGTGCACGGCAATCATCTCACCCTCTCACGCGTCCAGACCACCGAGACCAAGCTAGACTAATCGCGCGTCAAGAAGGAATTTGTCTATTTTTTGTGGTCTGCAGTTCTGCGCCACCTAACGTATTCCAAGGGTTATTTATTACTCCGTATATTCATTTTTTGTCTATAAATGTGTGTGGGGTATATTGTGTGGCATTTTTATATTTTTGGTTTGTTGATGATCATAGTGAATAAAAAGTGACGAGTTTAGTAGCGTGTTGAATAGCGATGTGATGCTGATATGAATGTAATGAGTTTGGTGACCATATATGTTTGCCCATTTGTTATCTAACTACTATTATGTGAGTTTCATGGAAAATAACTTAGGCCGGACACAATGAAGGGTGAGCCATCACCCTCACCTCCATTGTCACCCGCAACTCCCACCAACATCACCCCTATCAAACTTGTCACGAATACTCGTGCAAAGTGACAATGTATAATAACAAATAATTATACTTGCGCTTGTGGTTCTGGTGTGACCATAGATCCAATATTTACGGGTTTAATTTGTAGTTATTGCTAAAGAATTTTTTTTTTATAAGTTATAAAGATAAAAGTTTGAGGATGAAAACCAATTTATTTAAATTATTAATTTAGTGATAGATATTGTTACAATTTTTAATCAATTGTCATTTATAACATATTGCTCGTTTTTAAGTTTTAAGTAAAAATATAGTATAATATAAATAGTTTTTGCTAACTTGTGTCTATAACACATGTTATTGTGTAATTAGTAAATATTACTCGTAATTCTTTTAATTTTTTCCTAAAATGCATTTAACACACATTAACTATTCCGTTAAATTACCACGAGTATATTTAAACAAAATTTAGAGTTTAATGAACCAACACATTATTTATTTATTTACACATTGTCATGTGACAAGTGGAGACATGTCAGCAGCGAAACCCAAACTTATAATAGACTATTGACCATAAAATAAAGTCTAGGCTCTTTATATATTTTTTTTGTGAAATTGACTTGAACATAGTCTCATTTTTATTTTTGACCTTTCAGCTTTACACTTTTCCAACTTTAGTTCTTTGTAAAATAGTACTTTTGGCGATCCGGCTTAACTACATATAAGAAACAACATTTCAAGTTAATTATCTATATATATCTAAAGATGAGAATTTGGGCACTGTAGAATGAACAGTAGCAAACAGTTGTTCAAACAGTAACTGGCAAAAATAGTCCCTGAGATGTAACTTTCTTTGCACGTGAGGTCCTTTAGGACTAAAAATGCAAAATGCACATAATTTTAGGGACTTTTTCCATAAAAAATTGATATTTCCAAAATTAATTTTCAAAAATAGTCCTTTGGTTTCTTGGTCTTTTTCAAATTTAGTCCTTAACGACTAACTATCAAAGACGACTTAGCACCGCGTTCCCAGAGCAATGCGCGGGCCTCCCCGCTAGTTCAAAACTAACTAACAAACGTATCATTATACTATAAAATAACAAGACTGGGATATAGTATATATTTATTTCAACAATTCCACACATAAAATAGATAACTAATATATTAAACAGAAATAAAGGTAAATTATACTCGGTGCTTTTGAAAAGTGCGATAACAAATACTCGTACTTTATATAAAAACCGTGTGACAAAGTAAGCGTTTTAATGTTTGTTTTCTTTATCGCATATGAAAGTCATCAACATGTCTGTTTATTTTTAATTTCACCATGCCAAAATATTAGTAATAATATTTGTTTTTTTAACTCGTTGTGAGATGCCGGCAAGCACTCTTGTTCCTTTCTTTTAGTAGTTTCTTTCGTTTATTCAGCTAGTTTCTTTCTTATTGACTTGTTTTAATCGATATCAAACCAACATAGCAAAGTATACACTTCGGCACGTATGATGTTAAGTAGACCGACATTTTGTGTTGTAAATGAACAAAATATTCGGTAAACATTTCATGAACTGTACGATAAAATGTTTGTTTATGTGCATTTTTTTTTTATGAAATAAACGAACATGAAAAAGATTTTACATTCGTTTAGTTAAAAGAATGAACATCAAAAGTCTTGTTTGTTCATTTATTTTTGTGAATGTGCGATTATACACGTGTTAATTTATATTTATGTTCGTATACGTGTTTATGGTCCTACATCATATATATATTTTTTTTATATACTTGAAAAATCAGTATACTTAAAAAAAATAAAAAATAAAAAATAAAAAGACACACAAAAACACAATATTTTTTATATATATCTTTTTTATTTTCTCATACATTCATTTATATTTGTTCGATTACCGTTTATTTAATCTCTTAATGAACAAGCTTGAACGAACATGAACAACCTTCTTTCTAAATGAGTGAACATGAATAAAATAATTTGTTTGTTTAAGCGTTCATATCCGTTTATTTATACAATTAAAATAAAAAAATGAACATGAACAAGGCTTTACTTGTATTCATCCAACTAGTCTACAATCATACGACGACATTACATGCGACTACACTTTTCCAAGTGTTAACAACACATGTAACATCATGTCAATATCATCCGACTTAAATTCAATTACATACAATTGGACTACAATCCCTACCAAAGCTAAAATTATTTGGAGAATTTAATCCACTATGACCCATACACCATCATGTCATTTTTGGGCAAATCCATGAAAGGCATGGCAATGAATGCTTTTCATTTATTGTATTTACGGGTCTTTAATCATGATGGCTTCATTTTGCTATTTATGCTGTTTTCAGTGCATTTATTGTCTTTGATTGTTTTTTTTAATTTATTTTTATCGACACCTTATTTTTATTATTATTGTTTTTAAACTTTGACTTTAAGTAATTTTTTGTGTGTTATATGTACTAATTGATGAAAAGTATACCAATGAAAATATATTTAAAATTCAAGAGAAAAACAATATAGATCTCATATTTGTCATATATCTAATGAATAATCTTGACTATTCATTTTTTAATCAAAAATAAATAAATAAACATTCCTATTTTTTTTACAAATTAAATATCTCGTGAACCGTTAATCGTTACGCCAAAAATCATACAATTGCAACGAAAATTAAATTATCTTTTTATAGATATATGCACTTCTATATTCTTTCAATGATTATTTCTTTCAAAATTTTCGCCCAGAAAAATAACATGTGATTTGATTTTTACAAATTACATGTGTTTTTTTTTTGGCGAAAAATTTGAAAAAAAAAATGGTCAAAAGTATAAAGAAGTGCATATCTATAGAAAGATAATTTAATTTGCGTCGCGATAGTTTACTTTTTGTAGCTTGAAGATTTACCGTTTGCAAGATGTGTAGTTTAAAAAAAAAACGTGAAAATGAGTTTTTATTAATTTTGATAAAAAAAATAAATGGCTAAAATTGATTTATTTGATCTATGCCAAATATGAGATCTATATTGATCTCAATAAATTTATATAGTTTGCATCAAATATTATATAACACAAACAAAAATAATTAAGGTAAAATTAAAAAAGAAAAACTTTATAAGTCAAAAGGGGACATTATTTTAGAACAGAAAGAGTACTTTACAATTTTTCTAACTTTGTGTAATGTATTACATCTTTTTCTTTTTAGTATATCATACTTTAGAGTTTCGTCTTCTTTGTGTATCCTTTTTACCATTTTAAACCACTTTGGTGTAATGTATTATAAACCACTTTTGTGTATCTTTTTTACCATTTTACCGTACATCGATTTATTTAAGTGTGTAAATGATAAAGGTATAATGATCAAGTAGTACACAGAACTGGTCTATATAATACACCAATAAAACAAAATTAAAAGTTTGATTATGCTACATGATGTTAAAATATGGCAAGAAGATACATGAAGAAACAAATACCCTTTCTTTCTTTATATTAAAACTACTTTTAATGCTCGTGCACGCACGAGTCTTAAACATAAAGTGTTAGTTAATATTAGAGTTAATTACATAAATCGTGCATGTGGTTTACATTTTTTTCACCTTTCTGGTCCCCTCTTGTCTCTGTATATGCCCGCTGAAACAGGTACGACATGAATATGGTGGTGATAAGACGAAACTGTGACGAAACTCAACATAAATGTTAAAAAAGTGAGATGATGTGGTATTTGCATATTAGGCATGTTGTTTACATTTACACTAATTTATGTAATATTGAGATTTATTCTGTTTAATTTGGTATGGTTGTATTCATGGCGCATAACTTGGTCGTAACCTTTTATATTAAGAGGAGAGGGAGTGGGTGAGTGAAGCCTGCGGGGAGGGTGGAACCCCGCACGGGAACACCGCCGCCTCGCGGGGAACCCCGCACGGGGAGGCAAATTTCGGGAAAATTTCACGCATGCGGGGAGGAGGAAAAGAGACGTTGGGGAGGAGGAGCGGGGCTATGACGGCTCTTTTTTTTTTTTTTCTCTTTAAATACATAGACGTTGGGAGGAGGAAGAACAAAGCAAAGCAAAAAAAAAAAAAAAAAAAAAAAAAAAAAAAAAACTCATCGATACAAAAAAAAAATATATATATATATATATATATATATATATATATATATATATATATATATATATATATATGGAGCCTAGAAGAATTGGGTCGACGCTATTGTTAGACGAGCCGTTTGAGTGGTCTAACGATAGTATTATGTAATGTTTTTTAGTATTATGTAATGTTATTTTATGTTTTTTAATATTATTATGTAATGTTTATTTATTTTAATGAAATTTTAGTTTTTAAATAAATTTTAATAGAATTTAAAAAAGAAAAAAAAAAGTGAGTGAAGGGTGAGTGAAGGTGCCGCCTCTAAAAATGAAGTGAGTGAAGGGTGAGTGAAGGAAAAAGTGGGAGATGATGTGACGCAAGGGGATTGGTTGTGAGTGAGTGAAGGGGAGATGAGTGAGTGATGCACGCCCCCTACCCTAAGTTGATTGATATTAGTTAAATTCAAAAGATAAGTATTTATTGTTACGGTACAATCAAATAATGCACATATGAATATCTTAAACATAGTTTTGTTTGAATATTTTCACAACAATGAAACAGTTTTGAAACTTAAATGATTTTTGTGGTTAATTTAAACTTTTAGTGACTTAATTGAAACAGTCATGAAACTTTGTTACTATTATGCAATAAATTAGAATAAGAGATGATGGCTTTCACATGAAGATATAATGTATATTTTTCTTAAAATGTTGATTTAAAGTATAAAGTTTGTCTGTTATGAAGTTTTTGATATTTATGATTTTATTTTAATGAAAATAATTTTAAGGATTCGAGGGTGAATATGAAGATGGCTAATAGACCAAAATGACATTATATGCACGACACGTGATGAATCTTAATGACAATTTTTAACGGACTAATAGCCAAAGGCTTGATTCGTTAGAAATAGACAACCACAAAGACGAACGGTATAGTTATTAAAATTAAAGAAGAAAAGATGAGAAATTTGTAAACCACAAAAATGAAATTTGTAGAAATTTGTAATTAACTCTTAATATCATGTCAGACGATGAAAGAATGGTAAAAATAGTCTAAAAATATGAATGCTAAAGTAATCATAACTAATTTCAAAAGGGTTACTTGTAAGAGCACAAGGTATGATAACATAAAGTTAAAAATTGACACACTGACACGTCAGTATGTACCACATCATCTTTAATCTTTTCATTTTAACAAAAAAAAACATCCCTTATCATAATTCATCTTAACTTAACATTTACTCAATTATTTTAAAATTCAACCCCTAAACTAAAACAGAATCTTCATTTAGTAAATAACATAACATTAATTCTTAAACATACTCCCTCCGTTTCAAATTATTGTCCAGTTTAAATTTTCAAAATCAAACTGGTTTAACTTTGACTATAAATATATATTTTTTATTATATAATATTTGATAAAATATTATACCATTTAAAAGTACACTTAAAACCAATTCATTTATATATTTTGCATCAAATATTATATAACACTTACAAAAATATGTAAGGTCAAAGTTGAAGAAAAAAGACTAAAAAAGTTAATAGTGCACAATAAATTTAAGATGGAGGGAGTAGACCTACGGGATTAAAATTAAACGTTACAATGGAAAAAAACATGATGAAAAAAAACATTACGAAATAAAAAAATTACGAAAAAAAACATTGCGAAATACAATTATTCAATCTTGACGCGATGGCAACCCATATTTTGCGATGATTCGCTCCTTTTCTGAATTGATGCAACTCACAATATGGGGATCACAACCGTCAGTTTTGAGCATAAATAATTCAAACTCTTTCAACCTTGTTATCATTTCATCTTTTTCTGCGGCCGCCCGATACGCATGGCCGCATCTTCACGTTTTAAAGGCTAATATTAATCAATAACACTTCTCATAAATAAGGCAATCTTATCTATACTACATATAATAGAGGGATGACTCTCTCTCTCTCTCTCTCTCTCTCTCTCTCTCTCTGTCTCTCTCTAAATTTTAAGACTTACCAAAAAAGAAGTATAATATACAACACTTTAATGCACATAATTTTCAGACATACAAGACAAAAAGCATAGTGTACATCACTTTAATTCACATATTAAAAAAACAAAATACCACATTAATGCTATTTAATGTAGTCAATTAATTAACTGATCAATAAATACTATTAATACAGTGTGGAAAACTAGAAGGGGGGTTGAATAGTTTACCGCTTTTTAGACTCTTTTTAACTTGAATATCTTTTACGTTTGCTTAAAGATATAAACACAAAATTATATGTTTGATTCTTTGAAAAGCTTTTTATGTGAATATCAATTCTAACTTTACTAGTTTCATACATTGAAAAGCTTTGCTTGTAATAATCTTAACTTTGCTTGTTTAGTAATTTGAAAAGCTTTACTTTTGTTTGAAGATACAAACACATCTTTACTTGTTTAGTTCTTAGAAAAGCTTTATATGTAACTAGCAATTATAACTAAAGAACAACATGTAATAAGCAAAGATAAAGAAAGAAACGATCAAACCACAACACGATTGTTTATCGTGGTTCGGCTACAAGGACTCTTTTTCATTGCCCTACATCCACGCCCCGAGTTTCCAACTCGAGAGTTATAAGCACTAATCAACAAGCTCCTTTCACCGGCGGAGAAAACCTTTACAACGTCGCTTACACTTTTACCGACACAAAGCTAGATGTCGAGTTCTTTTACAAGGGTACAACCACTCCCGTTCGTCGCTTACACTTTTACCGACACTAAGCTAGATGTCGAGTTCTTTACCAAGGGTACAACCACTCCCGTTAGTTCTTTTACAAGGGTACAACAACTCCCGACACACTACGTATTTTAAGGCCTAAAATACTAACCACTTACTTCTATATACATGACACACATGAAGTATAAACTACCAAAGCTTATACATGACCAAGTTACCAAGACTTGCAACTTTAGAGTTGAAGCTTGTAACTTCTTGAATGATCTTGTGAAGTCCCTTGCTACATAAGAGAATCACAAATCAAAAGGTTACTGAGTTAGTTGAGAGAGTATGTGAATATATGTCCTAAAAGTGTTACACAAAACAAACAAATGGTTTGGTATTTATAGCAAACTATTCTGCATGTCTGGCGGATCAGGCGGAACCCTCAGATGGGTTCCGCCCGTGTACCCCCAGGGTACCGCCGGGTCTGCAGTAGGTTTTTGCAATAACTCTTCAAACCAAACAAGGTCTTGTCTCATAACTCCTAGCAACCAAACAATGTCACATCTCATAATAACAAGTCAAATACAAAGCTTGCAAGCAACAACAAAGTTAGTCAAACACATTTCTTTCCATAAATGCATAATGACAAAACTTGCCCTAAATGTGATTTGACCTTACTATATTAAGAAATAAATATGATGTGACAAGACTCATTTTAGTTTAAGAAGTAAAAACAATGTTTTGTTTAAAAGGAAATGTTAACCTTAGTTAAACAAGACTTAAACACTTAAAGTGATGATTTACTTATAGCTAAACTTCATACATTGTCATTAACAAAACTTAGCAAAGATCGTAAAATATAAATAACGTTTTTAGGCGATATTTGTATTAACAATCTCCCCCTTTTTGTTGATGACAAAACATAAACTTTATTAATAAGTAAGTCACTAGTTTTAGTATTAAGTTTTATAAAGTAAGGTACAAAAACTTGTTTTTGCTAAGATGATGTGATATACAAAAAAAAAATTTTTTTGAAACAAGTTTATATCTAAATTCTCCCCTTTTTTGTCGAAACAAAAAGAAGACTAGCGAAGCGGAAGTAACCACTTGATCCCCCTTGGACGATACTCCCCCTAAATGGAGTGCCAAGAGAGGAGACATGGATTTTGAACCTACAAGAAAAGGTTAGTTGTTGCACAAGATAAGTCATGAAAGTATTTCATGTTTAAACACAACTAAGAGTTGTGAAGTGAAATAGTACAACACTCATGCTCCCCCTTGAATATTACTCCCCTAAATGGAGTATCAAGGAAGGAAAACATGGATAATGAACCTACAAAAAGAGAGGTTAGTTTCTAAAGCACAAGATTTATGTATGGTACCATAACAAGGTATAGTTCACACATCATATGTAACACCCCCAATTCATGGTTGCAGCGGAATTCAAACTGGGTGTTACTCGACGGCACAATAGTCACAATGATAGAAAACGAACTCCAATTGAGTCGTTTTAAAAGATTTATCATTCAAATTGTATAAATATCAGAGATTACAAAAATGAGGTCCCAAATGGTTCCATGTTTACAATTTATATTAAATGAGTTTTTGAATGATAATAAAATTTATAGCCCTCTTGAGTATCCGTGCCCTTCCGTGCCATCCTTGATCGTCATGAACCTGAAATACATGCTTGAGAGGTCAACACAAAGGTTGAGTGATATTCATAGAGTTTGTTTAATGTTTGAACACAATGTGTTGGTAGTTAAATCGTTGAACATAATAATCGTAGTGTTTGTAGTTAAATCGTTTGAACACAATAATCGTAGTGTTTGTAGTTAAATCGTTTGAACACAATAATCGTAGTGTTTGTAGTTAAATCGTTTGAACACAATAATCGTAGTGTTTGTAGTTAAATCGTTTGAACACAATAATCATAGTGTGAGCTATAGACTCACACTCATAGTTAGGAAACAAAGATGGGCTACGTTGTTATATGCCCGGAAAGGTTATTAATTCACTAAGCTTATGACACCAAAACGTTAACGTGTACCAATATCGATCGGCAGATTTATCCCGGTAGGTACTTTGCCGTCATACCTAATGTCTCAAATATTAATGCATTTGTTTGAACTTAGTCAAAACAAATGGGATTCGTCAATCCCAATAGGCCTATTCACAATATTCACGCTCACTTGCAAGTAACCCTCGCAAGTGATTAAATGGTTCATAATAAGGGATCTTGGTTTGGCAAGGATGTTACTTAGTGATAATAAAACATAGTCGAATAGCATACAGTAGAAAGCATTGTGTTCAAGTAGAAAAATAATAGCATGTATTCCCCCCAAGGGTTTGTAAAACAATTAAGTAATGGAAAGTGGGGCTATGAACTCACCTTGAGTTGGATGATGTATAATGAGAATGATGGATATGCCGTAAGAACTTCTACGAGCAACCTAGAATAATTGTTGCAACTTAGGTTTGGAATAATGTCTAAGGAAATATAAACATGCCAATATATATCTTGCACTTAGTCCATGATGTGGTATGATGTATAGTGTAAGTCTTTGAAAGAAATGATTCATGAAACATGTATAGTTTATATATCGTTTACTACCGTTCGGGCTGACATAATTCAGAAGTCATGTTAGTAAACGTTCGAGGAGCCAGGACACTTTAATTCGTAAATCCACAACTCATCTCGATGGCTTGCATAATGAACTCCTCACATGAGGCTCCCTACTATTGTAGTATTTGATAAAGTATATATATAAGTTTTGATCCGAAAAGTTACATGTCCAAGTACTTGAATAAACTTAGGAAAGTTTATGATTACATGAAAATTGTTATTACGGTAAGTTTCTTATAACTTATATGACAATTTCTTGTAATATCTCATGGTTCTTTAGTTGGAGTAGATCCAAATTGTTTGTTCAAGTTATCGCCAACTTCTCTAGTTCATGTATTTGCCTTGGTAAGTTTATATGGTCGTTAGCTCATGTTTTCGCCTTGGTATGTATATATGGTCTTTAGCCATGGCTTTGCCATGACCTTTGGTCATTGTTCCATGGTCTTGAGACTCAACCTTGGCTCTAGTCATGGTTGTGGTCTTGATTCTAGGTCATAAGACCTCTTTGGTCTTTATAAACCATAACCTATATGTAATGACTTTGGTCTAAAAATGGGTTGTTTAGAATTTGAAGAAATTATCACTCGGAAAGCGTTTTCAGGGCTCGAGCTTCTTTGTTCCTGAACGAAAACGGCGTTTCGGACAACTTTCGTGTTTTAACTTTTTGATGAATCAGACCAGAAGGGTGACTTTCAAAAAGTCAGAATGCAAAACAGTATGGTTTAGGCAGTTTTGCCGCAAATCTTTGGTAACTTCAAATGGGCGTAACTTTTGACTCGTATACTCGTTTTAGGTGGTTCAAATTGCTATGGTTTCCTTGTTAAGTCCTCTACTGTAATATGTAATGATCCAATATCATAATTTTACCATTTTGATCAGGTTATACCAAGAAAGTCACTAGTTTACTTGTTTTAATAACTTATCTTGTCAATCAATTACAACAACTTGTTTTACTCACTTTTATACATCATGAACATGAATACAAGACATAATATAGCATGAATAATATGTAAATAACATGAACATGATTATTCAACAAGAAGTATGTTAGGGTTTGGCTTACAACTTTTGGCTTTCAAAGATGAAAGGAAGTTAACATGTAAGGATAGGACTTTGATAGACTTGCTTCAACCCACTTCACTTCATGCAATCTTTCTACTCTTGTAATCTTGAAAGATATATGATGAAGGTTGAGGTGACTTGAGTGGATTCAAACTCAAGAGAAATCACCAAAGTATATGAGGTTATGGAAGTGTTTTGATAACCTAAGATCAAACCAGGGTTTCTACCTTGAACTTGTACTTGAATCTTGCTTGAATTTAGAAGGAAATAAGCTAAGTATGGAGTGTTGTGGTGTGTGTTGTGTGGCGTACAAATGAAGGGGAGGAGGGGTATTTATATTGAGTTGAGGAGGTTAGGAAACAACTAGGAAATCTCCTAAACTTGGTGACCAAGTTTTACTTGGAGCCAAAGTTGTACACATGTAATCATCTAAGGAATCAAGGGTCAAGATCAAGCCACAAGTGTGAATCCCCCCTCCTAGTGGCGGTTCACAAAGATAGGATAGGATGAGTTGGCTTTTGATGATCTTATCCAAGCTTATGGAGCTAGTTTCGACTCCGTAAAATGCTAACCGTAAATGGTTAAGCCACGAAACGTAAAACCGGGTATCGTAAAAATACGAAACTTGGAAGAATGGTTAAACATGTCATTATGCTCCATAATAAAATATAAAATGAGTGGTGGGTTCCATTTGGGTGGTAAAACCCTGCTAAAACTGGAAACACGGGTCTAAAACGCGTAATACGTAAAATGTACGAATATTACGTAAAATTGAGAAAAGTAAAATATTACTTTTCTAATAGGTTATAAATGATTTAAAATGACTTATAATGTCTAGACTGGGCTCAGTCTAGTGTCGGTTGGTATTAAATGTCTTTTAGACATCAAACCGTAAGCCTAAAAATCAAGGAATGACTTATAAAATCAAGGAATGATTTTTGGTCAAAGGAGGGGGGAAAATATGTTGACTTTTTCTAATAAGTTGAAAACTCAAATCGTCTTAGAAATGTGGTGCAGGTATAGGCTAAGGTTACGGCTGAGTAAAAACGCTTAAAACTGAAAATTCTAGTTTTTCACGGCCGAGGCTTATTTTGGTCATGTTTTTCTCAGTCACGATTAATTCTCAAATAAATCATGAGCGTGTCAAACATTTTTCTGATGCGGGGTCACTTAACGCGGTCGAATTTCGTTGTGCGTAGAATTTCTGAATGACGTTTTACCCTAAAACGTGTAATTCCTTAATAACTTTCACGAAAATGAGCTGACAAATGTCAAACATTTAATTTGCCATGGAAATGATTTATCACTCGAGAATATCAAATAAAAATCAACTTTCGGGAAAGTTTCGGGAAAAATGAATAGTAAAAGTGAATAGTGAAATTTTCCGGGAAAAGTAATTATCCTGGAAATGCGAATTGTTACAGTCTCTACCCCTTACGGGGAACTTCGTCCCGAAGTTCTATGTGTGTTATATGTTGGAGTGGTGTCGATGAAAAGGTGTGGTTACTTATGAGGACTAAAGTCTGGGATTACCGGTGATGTAATTTGATTTGTCATTTCAGTGTATGGCGTTGGATGAAGCTTACTTTTATGTAGGAAAGGTATGGTAATAGTCGAATATCAAAGGAAATTGATATAGCAGTCGAATATTAATAGGAATTGAGATAGTAATTGCAATCATAGCCTAGTAGGTAATTGGTTGTTGTACCTAGTGTTTATTGACTTCATACTTATGTTATTTCGGATACAAATAAGCCCACTTGTTTATAATTCTTTATTTACATAGAGAGGCATCCCAAACAATGTAAATAGGAAAATATAAACTTATGGTTCGGTGATTTACAATGTCTTTATTTAAATGAAAAGGCATCCCAATCCATTCAAATAATCACAAATCATCCTACTTAAGAATTCCCAACACAACATTCACAATTAGCCGGTGAGTTACAAGGTAGGGTATTACGAGATGATACTGGTGTTCCAAAAGTACAAGATGAATATTCAATCTTGTAAAGCTGATTAGGGTACTTGTGGTGTAGCTAAGGATGATTTGAGCTTTAAAAGTGCATCAAGATCTGTTAATGAGCTTGTGGTTGTAACGGTTGTGAAGATAATGATGTGATATGTTGATGAACAAAAGTGTGTAGTGTATGCTTAACATTAATATTGGTAGAGATGTCAAGTTTGCTTTGAAAATCTTAAGAGATTTTAAAGGTTTATGACGGGATGGTATCCTTAGGACCTAAACAGGATAGTACTTTTACAGGATGAAGAGAAGAATTGATAACTATCCCAAGATAGTAGTTCGGATTATCTCATAAATGAAAACTTTCAAGAATGAAATTAGGTAGTACAAATAACGTGTTAAGATCTTGCTGAGTGGTAAGACATTATCGTGTCTCTAGATTGTTTTAATGTATTCTGGTGGTTTATCGAGTTCATGTAGGAAATCAACCTAAACATAACCCTAGTACAACTACTCTCAGTATTTGAAAATTTTAAGTCGAATATAGTTAGTCAGACTATATTCCACTGTCCCTAGGTTAAATATAGGTGACTAGTCTATATTTAGCCAAGGTTCGATAAAATTTTCAAATACCTAAATTAGGTATACTTGTGATATGTCCGTTGCTTTCGGGAAACTGTCCACTAAACAAAGGCGATGTCAAACCCTTCAATTGCAAGTCCCGCCCATACAAGACTTGTAACGTATGTTTTCATATTCCATTGCATAGAAGATAGTAAGGGTAGGTACGTATGGAAAGGAAGTTTTAAGTAGTTCTAAAATAGAACATACTTGGCCAGGATCACGAACTTTTAACAATGAAGGTTTCAGAAGAAAACTTTGATGAATGTAGGGCTGAACTTCAGCTTTTGTAGGTGATGGATTTGTTTGTCCTTCAGAAATCTCATATTTCTATTTAGAAATCGAAAGATTGTGATGGGTTTTTGATATCATATGAAATGATATTGATGATGTGATGGAATGATTCTAGAGACCATTGCACAAAACATAATGTCTCGGAAGTAGGTTAGACCATTGTGCAATTCACAATGTCTGGGAAGTAGGTTAGACCATTGTGTGACTCAAAACATTTGAGAAATGGTTAAGACCATTGTATAATACAATGTCTTGGAAAATAGGAAAGACCATTGCAATCAGTTACAATATCTTGGACATAAAATGTTGGAGTAGGAACATGATTGGGAGAATCTGGTTGTGTCGAAATGCCCTAGAATAGGCATACGCAGATATGTTTAGTCCATTGTTTAGATAAATGATTGAAAATAAACCGAGTTTATATATCAATATACTAATGCTTACGGGGAAATGCTCAAAATGGGTATATATGAATATACTAATATATTTGTGTAGCATAACATGCTTACTAAGTCCATAATCGTCTGGAGGATGGAAGACACGGAGAGCGGAAGGCTATAAAAATGTTTTTGCTTGTACGTGTGGTTATAGTTTAGGTCTCAATTAGACCCGTTTCTCTATAACCATGGTTCTGATACCAATCTGTAACACCCCCAATTCATGGTTGCAGCGGAATTCAAACTGGGTGTTACTCGACGGCACAATAGTCACAATGATAGAAAACGAACTCCAATTGAGTCGTTTTAAAAGATTTATCATTCAAATTGTATAAATATCAGAGATTACAAAAATGAGGTCTCAAATGGTTCCATGTTTACAATTTACATTAAATGAGTTTTTGAATGATAATAAAATTTATAGCCCTCTTGAGTATCCGTGCCCTTCCGTGCCATCCTTGATCGTCATGAACCTGAAATACATGCTTGAGAGGTCAACACAAAGGTTGAGTGATATTCATAGAGTTTGTTTAATGTTTGAACACAATGTGTTGGTAGTTAAATCGTTGAACACAATAATCGTAGTGTTTGTAGTTAAATCGTTTGAACACAATAATCGTAGTGTTTGTAGTTAAATCGTTTGAACACAATAATCGTAGTGTTTGTAGTTAAATCGTTTGAACACAATAATCGTAGTGTTTGTTGTTAAATCGTTTGAACACAATAATCGTAGTGTTTGTAGTTAAATCGTTTGAACACAATAATCGTAGTGTGAGCTATAGACTCATACTCATAGTTAGGAAACAAAGATGGGCTACGTTGTTATATGCCCGGAAAGGTTATTAATTCACTAAGCTTATGACACAAAAACGTTAACGTGTACCAATATCGATCGGCAGATTTATCCCGGTAGGTACTTTGCCGCCATACCTAATGTCTCAAATATTAATGCATTTGTTTGAACTTAGTCAAAACAAATGGGATTCGTCAATCCCAATAGGCCTATTCACAATATTCGCGCTCACTTGCAAGTAACCCTCGCAAGTGATTAAATGGTTCATAATAAGGGATCTTGGTTTGGCAAGGATGTTACTTAGTGATAATAAAACATAGTCGAATAGCATACAGTAGAAAGGATTGTGTTCAAGTAGAAAAATAATAGCATGATGAACTCCTCACATGAGGCTCCCTACTATTGTAGTAGTTGATAAAGTATATATATAAGTTTTGATCCGAAAAGTTACATGTCCAAGTACTTGAATAAACTTAGGAAAGTTTATGATTACATGAAAATTGTTATTATGGTAAGTTTCTTATAACTTATATGACAATTTCTTGTAATATCTCATGGTTCTTTAGTTGGAGTAGATCCAAATTGTTTGTTCAAGTTATCGCCAACTTCTCTAGTTCATGTATTTGCCTTGGTAAGTTTATATGGTCGTTAGCTCATGTTTTCGCCTTGGTATGTATATATGGTCTTTAGCCATGGCTTTGCCATGACCTTTGGTCATTGTTCCATGGTCTTGAGACTCAACCTTGGCTCTAGCCATGGTTGTGTTCTTGATTCTAGGTCATAAGACCTCTTTGGTCTTTATAAACCATAACCTATATGTAATGACTTTGGTCTAAAAATGGGTTGTTTAGAATTTGAAGAAATTATCACTCGGAAAGCGTTTTCAGGGCTCGAGCTTCTTTGTTCCTAAACGAAAACGGCGTTCCGGACAACTTTCGTGTTTTAACTTTTTGATGAATCGGACCAGAAGGGTGACTTTCAAAAAGTCAGAATGCAAAACAGTATGGTTTAGGCAGTTTTGCCGCAAATCTTTGGTAACTTCAAATGGGCGTAACTTTTGACTCGTATACTCGTTTTAGGTGGTTCAAATTGCTATGGTTTCCTTGTTAAGTCCTTTACTGTAATATGTAATGATCCAATATCATAATTTTACCATTTTGATCAGGTTATACCAAGAAAGTCACTAGTTTACTTGTTTTAATAACTTATCTTGTCAATCAATTACAACAACTTGTTTTACTCACTTTTATACATCATGGACATGAATACAAGACATAATATAGCATGAATAATATGTAAATAACATGAACATGATTATTCAACAAGTTTGCAAAATTGGCAGTTTCAGTCCCTCAACTTTTATAAAATTACAAAACTAGTCCCTGGAAATTCAAAATATGGAAAATTATCACCAAAGGTCCTTTTGAAATCATAAGTTGTCATATTTTGTCCTTTGGTGAAAAATTGGAAAAGTTTTGGAAATTTACAATTTAGCCCCTGACGTTTCAGATTTTGGCAGATTTGGTCCCTGGTGGGAATTTTTGGATGAAAAATCAATTTTGGGTCTTTGTGAAATCACAAGTATCAATTTTAGTCCTTAAAATGAAAGTTTGAATAAATTTGCAATTTAGTCCTTAAAGTTTCACACATTTACAGTTTTAGTCCCTGAAGGACCAAAAATGGAAAATTGCAAATTATATATTTGGACTACGAAAACTTGGCATTTTTCATCCTCACTTGTACTTTGGAAAAGTTACAATTTCAGCCCCTTTGCATTTTATGAAATTACACCTTTGGTCCTTGTATTTATCTAACAAACCAAAAGGACCCTTTTTAATTAAACCCAAAACCAATACCAAATCCAAACTAAAACACAACCTGATCCAATAACTCCCACCAGCCCACTACTTCAGCCCACCACCACTTCCTTAATAAAAAAATCACAAATTGTTTGTTAGCCATCCACACCTCGTCGGGACATAACGACCCAGGGAAACACTATACTTCCGCGGAGCATTGACTCTAGGTTGTTTGACCATCTTGACCACATCCGTGGTTGACTTTGGTTGACGATTTAGCATCAATCAATTTTTGGCGCCGCTGCCGGGGACGTTGTGTGCGTTTTCTAAACGGTTTTTCTGATTATTGGCTTTGGAATTCGTTCCATTGTATATTTATCCATCCTTGTTCATATCTTTTCATAAAAAACCCAAAAATATTTTTCTTTCTCATTTGTACAAAATGTTTATCCAAAAATCTAAAAATAATCACCTTTACCCTCTCACATCTTTGATTCTTCATCCCTACCCCTCTATGAACCTTTGATTCTTTCCTATGTCGTATCCACACCAATTTGGTTGCCAATGGTGTGGTGGTCCTCATAATGGTGGGAATTGTCCCGGCTGTAGCATGGTAGAGTCAGGAGATGGGTCTGTCTATAACCAAGCTCCCTATCCTTACCATGATACATCTGAGTCATCCTACCAGCTACCACATCATGAGATACTGACATATCTGTGTGAGTTTTGTGGAGGTCCTCACCAAGGATTTGAGTGCCAAACCGGAAACACGTTTGTCTATGAACAGTTTTCCGGTAATGCTCAGAACTTTGGTTGTGACCAATATCCATATGATTCACCAGTCCAGACTCAACAGTTTAACTGTTGTGAGTACTGTGGTGGTTCGCACTACAGTTCTGATTGTCAATCAGGAAGCACGCTTGTCTATGAGCAGTTTCCTGATAACAATTATGACACAAGCACATACGACTCACAGCCACATCAGTTTTACTGTTGTGAGTATTGTGGAGGTCCACACACTAGCTCTGATTGTCAAACAGGGAATCCGTTTCCTTGTAACAATTACGACTATTCGTATTCAGACCCACCTCCACAATACCAGATGTCCCAAGCAACTCCTCTTGTTACTGTGCAAGACATTTTAATAGAGACTCTTGAGATATTGAAAGATCTTAAGGAGGAGTTGGCTACTACATCGTTTCAAAGCTCTCGTGAGAAATCTATGGCAGAATTACTTGCGGAAGAACGAGCAGCTAGAAACGAACTGAGCAAGGAAGAATTGCTAGTATTAGAACAAGCAGCTAAAACACGTGCCATATTTCGTAATGCTGCTTTTTACGACGATGATAGTGATGATGAAGTCACCCTTGATTTTTCTCAATTCTGTAAGGGTTCATCACTTTCATCTATAGCAATTCCTTCATCGGAAAATCAGGGAGAAAAGACTATGATAGAATTACTAGCAGACGAACAAATGAAATTTATACAACCCATGTCTGCTAGTCCTTCTCAACTCCCTCAGTCTGTTGTTATCACACCCGAAGTTCACACTCACTCTCTGAACATGGGGGATGAGCATCTTGACACTATTCCTGCAAAGGAATCGGACGAATTCATAATGTCTAGTGTTGAGATCCTTGTCCCAATCCCGAGAGAGTCACAGGGAACTTTGGATGATATGTGTGATATTCCTTCACCTCTTGAGTGTCCTAACGATCATTTTGAGACTTTCTCAGATTTTAATGATGATAGTACATCTTATGGAGAAATTGAGTATGTTGAGGTTTTACTTCCTCATTCTGATGTTGACCCTCTTCATTCTTTATCTTGTGAAGACATCAGTTATGAGCCCGTCAATCCAATAGAGAATAATATTCACTTTGTTCCCGAAACATTCAATACTACTCTCACTAATCCTCTATTTGAATTCGAATATGAATTCACTTCGATTTCTGATAATCCAATCTTTGGTACTCAGATTGAGGATTGTGATGAGTCTATTCCGGAACATGGGTTCCCAGATTCACATCTTGTGAATGATTCTCTTCATGAGGAGTTCTCCGGTGAACTCGCTCATCAGTTTGATATCCCGGGGGGAGATGCTCTCAATCATGAGAATCTGCAAATTCCCACCCACCCTCCCGGGTTGTTTACGAGCTTACCTTTTGAAATCCAAACTCAGGCTATTGAGCCTCCTCTTGAGGAAGAAGATCAAATCATGCTTTTTATCATGATTTTCTTCCTTTTCTTCACCTACAGGGTGACTTCTTCTCTTCTTCACTCCTTCGGGAGTGAGGACACTATCTTTGATCCCGGCATTTTCATGTACCATTATTTTGCGCCGGTATTATATCTCATCGGTGTGGAACTTTCACGTGCTTCAAATGTTTGTCCAAACATCTTGAATGAAAGTCCGATTGAGATTGTTTCTTCCACATCATGCTTCCCCAATGACAAATAAATTAGGGGTCGAGTCACGCTAGCGACTCGGTAAACAAAAACAGAGCATGCTTATAGGGTTTTCACCCTAAGTGTGGGGGAGTCCCCCATGCTATGGTTACATTTAGAGTGAAAAAACAAAATGGTTTTTCCACGCTTAGCTTGTAATGTTGCCCTTTTACGTTCAAAATGTCGGCATAATAGCCGGGATTTTGAATATTGAGGACAATATTCATGCTTAGTGTGGGGGGTATTTCGCTATGCTAGCGAATTTTATCACATTTTACTATATAATACCCCCGTTTTAGCTAAAAATTCAAAAAATTTAAAAATTTTTCACTGGTGCTTCAAAATTTTTTGTGGTAATCAGTCCGCCTTGTCTAAGCGACAAAAAGGATTGGCTAGTCCAGGAGCAAACGGCTCTTGGTAAAGACATATCAAATCCGTTTATGGCTTGCAATTTGCCCAAAATTGTATGGTTCATCAACTCCCCGAAAACAAATGAGTTGGCTAGCCCGCAAGATTATGGCTTGTGGTAAAGGCCGTGGAAAATCCTTAATTGGTAATCAGCTCACCAAGATGTTGACTATTCCATCAAGAGCTGGCTAGTCCAGAAGCAAACGGCTTTTGGTAAAGACTACTCAAATCCGTTGACAGCTGGTGGTTTGCTCAAAATCACACGGTTATCAGGTGTGCCACAGTTCTTACACCTGGCTACTCCAGAAGTGATGGCTTTTGGTAAAGAGTTTTTCAAATCCATCAAGTTTTCAAAACAGTATTGCTAGGGACTAGCAATAGTTTAGTGTGGGGGATTGATGAGTGCTCAAACACTCATCATTTTTGGTCTAATCTGAACTGCAAAACATACAAAAACACTCAGAAATGCATCAAAATAATGAAAATATTTCAAAATTGTGTTTTATATGTTTTAGATGCAAAATGAGTAAAAACAAATGAAAAACGTACCAAGTTTGCAAAATTAGCAGTTTCAGTCCCTCAACTTTTATAAAATTACAAAACTAGTCCCTGGAAATTCAAAATATGGAAAATTATCACCAAAGGTCCTTTTGAAATCATAAGTTGTCATATTTTGTCCTTTGGTGAAAAATTGGAAAAGTTTTGGAAATTTACAATTTAGCCCCTGAAGTTTCAGATTTTTGGCAGATTTGGTCCCTGGTGGGAATTTTTGGATGAAAAATCAATTTTGGGTCTTTGTGAAATCACAAGTATCAATTTTAGTCCTTAAAATGAAAGTTTGAATAAATTTGCAATTTAGTCCTTAAAGTTTCACACATTTACAGTTTTAGTCCCTGAAGGACCAAAAATGGAAAATTGCAAATTATATATTTGGACTACGAAAACTTGGCATTTTTCATCCTCACTTGTACTTTGGAAAAGTTACAATTTTAGCCCCTTTGCATTTTCTGAAATTACACCTTTGGTCCTTGTATTTATCTAACAAACCAAAAGGACCCTTTTTAATTAAACCCAAAACCAATACCAAATCCAAACTAAAACACAACCTGATCCAATAACTCCCACCAGCCCACTACTTCAGCCCACCACCACTTCCTTAATAAAAAAAAATCACAAACCGTTTGTTAGCCATCCACACCTCGTCGGGACATAACGACCCGGGGAAACACTATACTTCCGCGGAGCATTGACTCTAGGCTGTTTGACCATCTTGACCACATCCGTGGTTGACTTTGGTTGACGATTTAGCATCAATCATCAACAAACAAAGAAAACCTTGTAGTGTAATGAAATTCATTTCATGTAAAATTTAGACTTCTTAAAAAGTCAAAGACAAGAAATTTTGGTTACACTATCCTACCTCTAGAAATAAAGAAAAAACTACAAATAAGCTACGACCATAAAAAGCTACAAGGAAATCATCATTTTCCTTTGTGAGAAACATTTTCCAAAAACAAGGCTAAGGTTGTTTAAGGAAGGAAATGTGGGTTGTGGTTGTAGCGGGCTTTATTTTGAAGGTTGAGAGGGTGACACGGGTTTTGGTTTGTAGGTTTAAATGGGAAACATTTTCCAAAAGAAACGGTGTTGTTTCATTTTGGAGACTCTAAACTTGAGGTGGTGTTGGTACTCTAAACTTGGTTTGTTGGTTTTAATGAGCAACATTTTCCAAAAGAAACGGTTTTGTTTCATTTTGGAGACTCTAAACTTGAGACGTTCCACAATGTGGTTTAGGATAAACCTCATTTTATTGGATAGGGTGAAACAACAATGGTTTTGGGTGATGATACTCTTGTTGTGGTGGTTGGTTGTGGTCGAAAGACTCATTTTGGTTAAGCAATGACCTTGGTTATTCATTTGTGAAAGGTGGTGGTTGTTGTTGGTCTTGGTGGAAGATCATTGAGATGCTTTTATTTTCTTATACGAAGAAAATAGAGATTCAAAGTGTTGGGAAGGTTCTTGTGGTAGTGGTAGTTATTGTTGTTGTAGTGGTTGTTGTTTGAACAAAATGGTGTAGGCTTGGTTATTTGTAAATGGTTACCATGAATGTTTTTGTAAATGGGGTGAAACACAAATGATTGTAGGTGTGTATGACCTTGATCATTTGGGAAAATTTAGAGTCTAGCATAACGGTAAGCTAAACTCTCAAGCAATGAAGGTGGATGAGGTGCATCATCCAATGACTCATTTGGTTGAAATATTGGTTGTTGTTGGGTTTCCGTTTTGGCAATGGTGTCAAAGAGTGACAATGATGGAGGGCTTGATGGTTTAGGTGATAGGTATTCAAAAGTTTTCAATAGTGGATGTGGTGATGTCGGTGGTGTATGGAAAAAGTTCCATTG
The DNA here is from genome assembly GCA_030686995.1 of Artemisia argyi. Lineage (NCBI taxonomy): Eukaryota > Viridiplantae > Streptophyta > Magnoliopsida > Asterales > Asteraceae > Artemisia > Artemisia argyi. The sequence continues at coordinate 40,933,932 of CM060680.1, forward strand.
GTGTAAATGTTGGTGATCGATGGTTGAAAAAGTTTTTGATGGTGTTGAGGTAGTGAGGTTAAGGAAATCTTGGATAGGTGAAGAAATGTTAAGCGAAGCATCACTTGAAGATGATGAGCTTGACTTGACGGTTTTGTTGAAGCAACAAGGTTTGACACTAATCCTAGTGGTTTTTGAGAAGGATTTTGATGGTTATGGTGTGATTTGAATTGTTGCGAAACTTTCAAATTTATAAGGTTGAAAAGGTGTTGAAATGGGTGTTTGGATTTGATGTTCTACCATTCAAAGAATGAGGTTTCAAATGATTTTCATGACCATGTCACATCATTTGATGTTAATTCAATGGAATAGGATGGAGTGAAAGATCAACATATGCACTCAATGCTTCGTGATCATGGGATGTGATTTGGTTGAAAATGTTTCAATGGTTTGAAGGATCCTTTAAAAGGGTTCCTTGGGTTAGTTATGTTTGAATTTGAATTTTTGGAGGGAAGTGGCTTCCTAATTGTTTTAGTGAGTGAGAGTTGTTCTAATATGGTTATTGGAGTTAATGGAAGATGTTTCTCACTTAGGATAATGGTTTTGACACATTACAAGTTTTGGACTTAAGAAAAATGGAAGAATTTTCTGCTGGTGTCTGGCGGAACCCATTTGAGGGTACCGCCTGGTCCGTTGGGCCATTTCTGGAATTCCCAGAAAATACACTGGCGGACCCCAATTTTGGGTACCGCCAGATCCGCCAGGGGTAAAAAATTAGGCAGTCCGCGTTTTTGACCCGCGAGACGATTTTCAAAATTTTTGAAAACTCCTAAAATCAAAGAGATAAGGTATTTCTGGTTAGGCAATGCAAAAATTAGACATGTAAACATACATATCATGGGACTTTGACCTTAAGGTCGAGGATTTTACTATACTTAGTAAGAATTGCCATAAGCATAGAAAAAAAATGACAAACACCTTAAACATTGTCATTATGCATAAAAGTTCATACAAACATAATCCAACAGACATAATAGACCATGAAAGTGAAAAACACATAATTCACGTAGTTTTAACACAAAGACGATTCTAAAGCATTCTTAAGCCAAACACTCCTTAATCGTCTCATAACCGGTCTATCCTCTTATTGAGCTTGCTTAGGTACCTTCCAAAGCACTTGAAAATTCCTTTGGTTTGCTTGAACTCTTCAGATACATTTTCAATGACGGGGAGTTCTAGAAGGTAGTCTAAAGGAGGTAACTTAGAGTTAGGAAGTTAATCATCCTTTCTCATGTCAGATGATGATGATGATGGTGTAGGTGAGCGAGTACGTTTGCCCTTACCTTTGAAAACTTGTTTATCACTTAGAGGAACGAAGATGTGAGGAATGAGAGAATAGTCAAGGCACATTCCATTATCGTTAGGAGGAATGGGTGAGATTGTTCTAAAGAGGCGGGTGAGAAGCATTCCATAAGGAAGAGCGGTTGTTCCTACCAAAGGTATGTCGGTCATTCTTTTGGCGAGGTAATAGGCTAAATTAAAAGGTTGACCGGTGGAAATGCTATAGAGCATGTAGCTAAGACAAACATTGATGTGATCCCGGTTTCCTATGGTGCTAATTTCATTGGTTCTAAGGAGTTCTTCCCATTCCTTTAATTGGAGCTTGAGTTCATTGAATTCCATACCATATGGGTCCTAGATGACCTCATTTCCGGTTCTAGTTCTCCTAGTGTTGGTGGTCCTAATGAAGAGGTGGTCACGAAGTTCATCTTTGGACACAAGAGGGGTATCATAGGGATAGATGCGGTCAAAGAGTGTGTCAAGAGTTGAGAGGGAGTGCAAGTCGGAGTAGATGCAATTACCATGGTTTGGGACACCTAGGATTTGAGCAAACTCCTCGAGGGTGAAGGAGTATTGATGACTAATAGCCCTAAAGTTAATAGACATGCGACCATACTCATCCTTGGAGAGGGTGATGGATGCATAGAATTCTAAAATGAACCTAGAACAAATAGGCTCGTCGATTTCTAAGAGACACTCAAAGTTGATTGTCGCAAATTCCGTGTAGAGGTTTGTACCTTCTAAGAAGGATGGATCAATGGTTCTACCCTTCTGGACATGTTGTTTTTCTAAGGCTTTGAAGACAACGATTTGAGTTTGAGTAAGACCTTTGGTTTTGTGGTGTTTGGGTAGGTACTTGATGGTGTCCTTGTGGTCGTAGTGAGTTGGAGGAGGCATGATGATTCCTAGAAAATCAAAATTTCTCATTTTAGTCTAAGTAAACGACTATTGTAATGTGTATGTTCTAGTGTGTGCCTATAAGAAAACAATGTGGAGGTGCAGTTAACTTGACTCATTTTGATGCTTAAACACGTTTTACAATGCAAGTGATGTTTTAATGATGTTTTTCATTTGTTTTAACAATGTGGTGAACGGTGGTAAAGTATGGTTGACGATTGAGAGTGGATATGTGAAATGAGGTGGTGATTGCTTGACAACACTTAAAGCTTGGATATCTTCTTTGTGTTCTTCACTTGCTAGAAAGTGGAAGAGACGCATTTCATAATGAAATTCACTTGACTTTTGACAACATAGACAAATATGTTAATGAGAGTATGGATATGACAATTTCCCTTTGTTTCAAAGAGCAACACAAAGGTGAACATAGGTTTATGTATCGTGAAAGGTGGTTTACTCTTAATAGGTTAGGTTATAGTAGGGATGACACACTTGTTTGGTTACATTGTGGAATCTTCTTGGAAAGATGACTAGGTGGAGTTATTGGTGAAGATGATATTGACTCTTGGTTCTTTGAGGACATGGAAATGGTGGATGACTCGATATTGTTAGGACAAAGGATAACCCGGTTTCTCATTTCACATTGCTTGTTTGAGGTTTGGGTGATGAAAGGTTATGAGGAAGATGATTGAAGTTTTGCTCATTTTGTGAATCTTATGGACTTTTGGTAAGTTGGAGTTGTGAGTAAAGAGGTGTTTGGTTTTGAACTTAAATAAAACATTCTGTGGCTTTGGCGGACCAGGCGGAACCAAAAAATGGGTTCCGCCCGTATGGTCTGAGGGTGCCGCGGGATCTGCAGGGAAAACTCAAAAGGAATTTTCTTGATTTTTGTGGTTTTATCCTAATGTTCAAAACTAAGGTTTTAGGTCTTATGAGTCCTTGACTAAGCCTAGGGATGATGAATGCTTCTCATTCTAGAGGTTTTGTGAAAACGTTGATAGAATGGTTAACGTATAAGACTTTCTTAGTTAAGATGTTCCTCAATGAACATTTTTACCAAGACGATGATGATGGATCACAATATGTCAATTAAGAACATAATGGATTGAATTGTCGCTGAAGTCGATGCTTCCTTTGTTGAAGGTATAACAATGTTGATAAGATGAATTCCGTTGTTGATGCGAGTTTGCTTGTTCAAGTGGAGCTTGTTGATGTGCTTCTCCATCCGATACTAATTTGAGAATCTTATGCGTTTTGGAGAATCATTGGGTATAAAAGTGCAAGTACCACTTGTGCTTTTCTTATCAACTTATTACCGACATAATTCCATTTGGCATACACTATGGTTTCTATTCCCGTTCTTTTGGGAGACCATAATCCTAGTTGTGCAGTATCTTATGATGTATCCAAATAGGCTCAACTAAAGAGTTGTTTTAGGATCTTCTTTAACACGAGCACATAGACAAAAGCTAAACATAATGTTGAATCTAATTGTTATGAGAACAAGTAGTCTTCCAAACATTTCTCTACGTTTAGTTTTACCTACGGATTTACTAATCTCATTCTTGATAAGTCATCAATAACTTAACCATTGAGAACAAGAGAGCAACTAGGAATGTCTTTAAGTTAAAATCCCTTGCTTTTGTGGCTTGCTTTTATTATCAAAAGGTCTTTCAAATATAGACACTATACTCACTTGATTACTTTGAAATATCAATTTCGTTTCACTAGTGTTTTATTCTAAATTCCAAAAATTGTTTTTGTTGAATTTGTTTAGACACAACTAATGACCAATAAATCAAGTTTTATAACTTGTGTCAATTTTACTTGATTCAATGTTTAACTCAAGGTGAGAAGATGTTGTTTTGTACTTTTACTCCATGCTTGTCTTGCCATCATTGGACTTTGACTAAGTTATCATCTACCAAAGATGATATCATAGAAGGAGGAGATAACTCGTTAAATGTCATTTTCAACGACTCCTCGACTCTTTGGGTTTCTTACTTAAGACACTATGAACTCTATTTATTTTTAAAAAGTCCAAGAGGTACAACATCATTAGACTATGTGTCACATTTGATGTGTAAATCCTAGATGTTGAAAACTTATTTTCTTTCACACATCCTAATATATGCTAAAGTGATTTATTTCACCTTGTGTGTTTTATGTGAGATTATCATAAAGGAGTGATTGAAGAAAGACACAATTAAAGACTCAAAGTATGGTGTTTGAGAAAATTGTTTAACAAAGGTTTGTTTTGCAAGCATCACAAAAGTGTTAGACATTTTAACACTTAAGGAAATTCTTAGTTAGCTCACATGTAAGCAAGGGTTGAGTGAGACATACTCAAGAGTTTTTCGTGTTTATCTCTTGATAGTTAAATAACCAAAACACCTTATATCTCCTACTAGTACTAAAGACTAAATTTCTTGTTGCATAGAATCTAATCTTAGTTATTTACAAATAGCAGGTAAACACTCTAGAGTATTACAAATAACACATATTTGAACACATAACGCTAGAGACAAGATATAACCAAAGTCAAGTTTAAGTAATGCGTACCTTTTAAATTGCATAGAGAAGCTATCAAGCGAATAAGCATTATGCGTAAAAACTTGGTTTGACGACATGCTTTGAAACTCAATAACTCATGTTCCAAGAAGGTTAGACAATCATATAAAAGCATAGAGTATGATAATCTTAATTCTTTTATCATGAGTCTCTATTAGAGATAGAATTATCTCTAAATCTCTCTTCTAGGTTAGACAAATTTTACTTGCTTTGTTTTATTAGTTAATGGTGCTTTTGAGTTAAATCCTAATCCGGTTTTATCTTTAAACAACCTTTGACTCCTCAACAATCTTTCAAGAGATTTTGAGCTTTCATCAAATTTAACTAATAATTTTTCTTTTCTCATTTTGCATTTTAATCTCATGTTTGTAATCTAGACATAATTTACATTCTAGATTAATTTCAACATTACTCTTAATTCTAGACATTTTATCTTCCAATAAGATTTCCTTTTCAAAGATATTTTTAAGAGATTTTAAAGACTCATTCTTGAAGATAGCTTTTAGGTCCATGTTGCACAAATGTTTAGACTCATTTTCTAGTTTAGAAAACTTTAGGATAAATTAATCAAAGCAAAAGAGTTTGGTTTCAAAGTGTACCTTGCTTGATGTTTTATCTAGTTTAGAATCACAAACCGGATGATTGACTACATCTTCATCCGAGTTATTCCATGAATCGCAAGCAAGACTACTACGAGCTTGACACGAGTAATCACCTTTACTTACACCTTGCTTGTAGTATCAATAAGTTGACAATAAACTACCGGATCATTGTCTTCGTCAACATCCATAACATTCCAAGATACGCAAGCAGGTTCAACAAAACACACGTACTCATCTTCACTTGTACCTTCATTTAAAACATTTAAACTAGTAGCACATGTATTAACTTCTACTAAGTGTCTATCAATTAGTTTTTCTAAAACTTCTAATTCATATGTAAGATCAAATTGATCATCTTTGACTTGACATATTCCTTGATAAAAGTTTACCATATTTTTCAAACATCATTAGCCTTTTGACAAAAATACATTCTTTCATATTTGGTACTAAAGCTTTGTAAAGCATTATTTTAGCTTTAGTATTTTTATCAAGTTTAAGATAGTTATCTTGGTTTTCAAAAACTTGTTTTCTTTGGTTTGAAATTACCAAAAGAAATAATATGCCAAAGATCTTGATCAATTGATTTCACATAGTTTTCAAAATTACTTTTCCATTCAAGTAAGTTTTCTTTTTCAAATAGCGGTTGGTTTTTAATAGGTTGCCCTTCTTTGAGATTTTCAAAATCCATGGATCGATCCAAGTTTTAAAATACATTCTATTTTAAAGATCTTGAGTAATGTAGCTCTTGATGCCAATTGTGGAAAACTAGAAGGGGGGTTGAATAGTTTACCGCTTTTTAGACTCTTTTTAACTTGAATATCTTTTACGTTTGCTTAAAGATATAAACACAAAGTTATATGTTTGATTCTTTGAAAAGCTTTTTATGTGAATATCAATTCTAACTTTACTAGTTTCATACATTGAAAAGCTTTGCTTGTAATAATCTTAACTTTGCTTGTTTAGTAATTTGGAAAGCTTTACTTTTGTTTGAAGATACAAACACATCTTTACTTGTTTAGTTCTTAGAAAAGCTTTATATGTAACTAGCAATTATAACTAAAGAACAACATGTAATAAGCAAAGATAAAGAAAGAAACGATCAAACCACAACACGATTGTTTATCGTGGTTCGGCTACAAGGACTCTTTTTTCTTGCCCTACATCCACGCCCCGAGTTTCCAACTCGAGAGTTATAAGCACTAATCAACAAGCTCCTTTCACCGGCGGAGAAAACCTTTACAATGTCGCTTACACTTTTACCGACACAAAGCTAGATGTCGAGTTCTTTTACAAGGGTACAACCACTCCCGTTCGTCGCTTACACTTTTACCGACACTAAGCTAGATGTCGAGTTCTTTACCAAGGGTACAACCACTCCCGTTAGTTCTTTTACAAGGGTACAACAACTCCCGACACACTACGTATTTTGAGGCCTAAAATACTAACCACTTACTTATATACATGACACACATGAAGTATAAACTACCAAAGCTTATACATGACCAAGTTACCAAGACTTGCAACTTTAGAGTTGAAGCTTGTAACTTCTTGAATGATCTTGCGAAGTCCCTTACTACATAAGAGAATCACAAATCAAAAGGTTACTGAGTTAGTTGAGAGAGTATGTGAATATATGTCCTAAAAGTGTTACACAAAACAAACAAATGGTTTGGTATTTATAGCAAACTATTCTGCATGTCTGGCGGATCAGGCGGAACCCTCAGATGGGTTCCGCCCGTGTACCCCCAGGGTACCGCCGGGTCTGCAGTAGGTTTTTGCAATAACTCTTCAAACCAAACAAGGTCTTGTCTCATAACTCCTAGCAACCAAACAATGTCACATCTCATAATAACAAGTCAAATACAAAGCTTGCAAGCAACAACAAAGTTAGTCAAACACATTTCTTTTCATAAATGCATAATGACAAAACTTGCCCTAAATGTGATGTGACCTTACTATATTAAGAAATAAATATGATGTGACAAGACTCATTTTAGTTTAAAAAGTAAAAACAATGTTTTGTTTAAAAGGAAATGTTAACCTTAGTTAAACAAGACTTAAACACTTAAAGTGATGATTTACTTATAGCTAAATTCATACTTTGTCATTAACAAAACTTAGCAAAGATCGTAAAATATAAATAACGTTTTTAGGCGATATTTGTATTAACATACAGTTATTAAAACACCCCTTATATAAGAATACAAATTATCAAGCATATTATACAATCAAATCAGACACAATTTCTGCATTAAATGTCACTAATACAAATAATAAAACACATTATACAATGGGCAACGGGCCAAATGGGCTTGAGCCCGAACTGGCACGAGCTATATAAAATTCTTGAAATCCGTAAATTTATTAATAAAAAGAACATAATAAATTTATAATACATGATTCACCAAAAATTTTTATTTCAGAGTACCCACCGCTGCAACGCGCGAGTACCCTGCTACTATTATCAAATATGAATTAGTTTGAAAAAATCATTGTTATACAAAACATAGCATAAAACATATGGACAAGTGTTTAAAAATGTATCAAACTTGTCATTTTTTAATATTATATATAATTAACTTTTAATTTTACTATTATATTCCCTCAGATGAAGATAATGAGTATTCTGATATTGAAAAGTTTGATCCTATTGTGTACGATGACATACCGCAATTACCACAACAAACAGAAGTATTCATGTGTGCAACGAATAAGCCAGATTTTGACCCAACCACAAGGTTGAAACCATTCTGTCCCGAAAATCAAGTTCCAGCTGCTAGATACTGCACAAATTATGCTCCAAAGTTGCATTTAAGTGGATACTTTTATAGACAAGATCAAAGCAAAACCATAGCAATTTGAATCACCAAAAACGGATTTATGAGTCAAAAGTTATGATCAAAAGAAGTTGATCATAGTGCCTAATTATTCTTAAAGAGCATCAGGTGTGGTTAGGAGCTCAACCTCCTCATTTGGCCCTACGAGATGCCACATCATCTTAACAAACCTTCCCTTACAACTCCCATCACTCACAAGTCATAACTAACTTGGGCTCACCACTAACTTTTTTTTTTCCACATCTCCTAATAAAATAAAATTCATTTTATTGAAATAAAAGTATAAATACGGATTAACATTTTTTTTTATAAAAATAGGTATTAAAAAAACATTATCATCTTCAATTCATCCTCCACCCATATCCACACACACTTTCACACACAAAAATACAATCATCTTCAAACCGATCATCTTCAACTTAAAAATAAAAATGTAAAAACCATCTTCAATCCAAAACTCACACACACACACTTGAATCTTTTATGAGCCGCTGCTGAATCTTCATCTTTTATTTCTTCTTGTAACACTTCTGGTTTACCCTTTTCTTTCTTTTCGATTTTGTTGCTAGTAAATATTTTATTTTGTTAAAAAAAAAAAAAAAAAAAAAAAAAGTTCAAATCAAACAACTATATTTAACCGCGTATTTTTACTTGGGCCTCACTCTTGTCAGAATTTAAGCTCGTCGTGCAGGTGAGGAGCCTTCCAATGGCGAAAGACGAGGAGGGACCCCGGTATGGCGGCGAGGTGGCCACGCTAGCTTGGCGAGGCTTGAGCATGTCCAAACCGGATGCTCTAATATAGCATCGTTACCTAAAATGTATGTATGATTTGACATCTGTTAATCAACTAATGGTCCGTTAAAACGTGAACAATTTTGTAACTTTATCATCATAAAAACCACTAAACCTCACTATTGTCTTCACAAAAAAAATAAAAAAAATAAAAATAAAAATAAAAAACCCGCCAAACACCATCACAACCCATCAACACCCATATTCCTTTCACCCCTTCTTTTTCATTATTTTGAAATGTCAAAATTACGACTCATTAACCGCTGAATCACCAGAAAACTTCACCAGAACAACGGCGGCACTTTCATGGATTTTAGTAAAGCAAAAGGTTCCACGTTATAGATTTTCATTTTAGCAATGTATGAAATTGTGGAAATCAAGTTCACCACGTATCTAACTTCACTACTACACAATAGCTTATATAGATCACTTCATATAAAGCGGTTACGTTAAAAACTGATCTAAGAAAGAAAAAGAAGGGGGAAATTTAATAAATAGATCGGGTTTTAGGTTAATAACTGATCTTTTAATTACTTAGATCGGTTTTTTAATATTAACCGATCTATTAACTTCTCACGTATTACTAAGTCCCGTGACACAAAGCTAGGTGGATTCACGTTTTGTGTTAAATAGATCGGTTTTTATGAAAAAACCGATCTATTTATCTTATTTACAAACGGTCACTTAATAACCATGGGACATTACTATGCAGTAGGCTTATATGCCCCTTTTTTTCACCAATATATCATAACAACAACAAAAAAAACACATTAAATGCTCCAAAAAATCACATTAAGTGTTCCAAACAAATCTCAAATTCAAGATCTATATTTTCTCAATTGAAAAGGTATATAATGTTTTAGCTATGCTTACTATTTATCTATTAGATTCCATAACATAAAATTCATCTATGAGTAAATTTTTGTTTATTTGAAGCTTTGTTTATTGATTTTGGTGATGTGTTTATATGTAGGCTCCTTTGAAGAATTTTCTATGTGTTCCGTTGATACGTAGCTACTATTGACCCGTTGATGTAAGTTATTTAACTATACTTTTAAGCTAACCGCGTATTAATAGCATATTTTATAGTAACATTCAAGCATTTAGTATAAACTAAGTTAAAATCATAACCCTTTAGTTAAATACCCGTTCGAAATTAACCTAATAGAGGTTAATTCCGGATTGTCCCCATTTGGGACTGCTTTTTGAATATTTTATCTCATTTAGGATATGATTACGTATTATGAGATCGAGTATTATTTGAGAAAATCGACATTATTTTTCCTTACTCCTATGAGTTTGCGTTTTATGCGCATACTTGAGGAGTTAAGGGGAAATGCTGCCGATTTTTCTTCAATAATAGTCGACTCATAATACGCATTCACATATGAGACTAAATATTCAAAAAGTGGGTTAGGATTGACGGTTTGCAACTATTCTCATATGTTATCATATCATTCATGCATCTTATTAAAAATATAAAATTGTATATTTCATATGGATCATATGAAGTGGATGTACAATATAGAACGTGCTACCCCGGAGTACATCAAAGGGTTGTCTGAGTTTATTAAAACTGCCGAGGATCATCAAGCAAAGACAGGAAAAGCCCGGATTTCATGTCCGTGTAAAAAATGTGCAAATTTTATTTTTCATGATGATATTGATATGATTAGAGAACATTTGTTTCAACAAGGGTTTACTGATAACTACACATGGTGGAAAGATCATGGTGAACCACCACGTGATTGTAACGATGTTGTTTCAGAAAGTAATGTCAATAATAACGATGATATTTGTGGTAGTAGTAATCAAAATATCAGTGACATGCTACATGATGCGGAGCATAATGATGAACTCGATATGGAGAAATTACAACAAATGTTTGCCGAATCAGAAAAACCATTGTATACCGGTTGTACGAATTTTACCAAACTGTCAGCCGTATTGCAGTTGTTGACCTTAAAAGCAGAATATGGTTTGAGTGATGTCGGTTTCAATAAAATATTAGAGTTGTTAAATAAAATGTTACCTAAAGACAATGAGTTGCCCACTTCTACGTATCAAGCAAAAAAATTGGTGTGTCCGTTGGGATTGGAAGTCACAAGAATAGATGCATGTCCGAGAGATTGTATATTGTATAGAAACGGGTATAAAGACCTACATAAATGTCCTGTATGTAAGGTTTCAAGATATAAGGATACAAATCTGGCGGAATTTGATGATGACGTGACAAAGAATGGTCTCGCTGCTAAAGTATTGTGGTATTTACCCATCAAACCAAGACTTAAGCAATTATTTTCAAATCCTAAGAATGCAAAATTGTTGAGGTGGCATGCAGAAGATCGCAAAATCGATGGGAAAATGAGACATGTGGTTGATTCCCCTCAATGGAAGCATATCGATAATCATTATGAAGAATTTGGAGCTGAGATTAGGAATATACGGTTTGGGCTTAGTTCAGATGGAATTAATCCATTTGGAAATATGAGCAGTCGTCATAGCACTTGGCCGGTTCTTTTATGCATATACAATCTTCCACCTTGGTTATGTATGAAACGTAAATACATCATGATGCCACTGTTAATTCAGGGTCCAAAACAACCCGGAAATGATATTGATGTATATTTGGAGCCGTTAATTGATGACATGGAAAAAATTTGGTCTAAAGGCGTCAAGGTGTATGATGCATACAAGAAAGAGAGTTTCACATTATTTGCCATGATTTTTTGTACCATAAGTGATTTTCCGGCGTACGGTAACTTGTCAGGATATGGAACGAAAGGGGAGAAGGCGTGTCCTGTTTGTGAAAATGACACTCACTCGCGGTGGTTGACTAACTGTAAGAAAACTGTATATGTGGGGCATCGAAGATCACTTCCAGACGATCACAGGTACCGTAAAAAAAGGAAATTGTTCGACGGTAAAGTAGAGCGTAGAAGGATGGTAGGAGTATTGAATGGACGTGATACACTCTCTCGTGTTAAGGATATAAAAACTGTTTTTGGAAAAAAGGATAAAGCTCCACCAATTAATAAGAATATTTGGAAGAAAAAGTCTATATTTTGGAAGTTACCGTATTGGGAGCAGTTACAGAAGCATTAAATTGTGAGATTTCGGGTTATGATTTTTTTGTGGCGCCTTATCTACAGAGGTAAGATGGTACCATTTTCATCTTTATATCGTTTTTAAGTTACTTGCTTTATACAGTAACAAATTTTTTGCACATGTACACAGTGGTCATTATGCTCTTCTTATTATTTGCCCAAAGCATGGAAAGGGATTCATTTTGGATTCTTACAAGTGGAAAGAAAAAAGAACCAAGAAAGACTATTATCTCGTTAAACATGTGGAATGGTAATAGTATTCTTAAGTTGATTTTGAATTCACTTATGTTTTTATAATATTTAATACAAATTGTTGCTTATTTTGTCTTTTTCTTAGTGTTGTTGGTCAATTGAGTTGGGACTTTCCTGTTGTAAATAAGCAAGAGGAGACTTGGGAATGTGGATTTTATGTCATGAAGTGGGTGCTTGACTTCGTGCTGAAATATCAACATGACGACTTCCCGAATACAGTAAGTACTTGCTAAATGTCTTCGAATATATTTTTTTTACACCGGATGCTAATTTGTAATATAACATTTTTTTTTATTTGTTTATTATGGTACATATAGCTCCCTTGGGGTGAAGAGAGGCCGTTAAGCATGGTTGAGATAGATTCTGTTGTCAATGCGTGGTTTTCATTGTGGCGCGATGGATGAGGTATGTTATATACATGTATAGACTGAAATGGTACATGAATGACATAATAGGGGAAATTTGTTGCTAGTGTTTTGTTACAATTTGTGGAATAGGTATAAGTTATACCACTATAAGCCCGACAACTAGCCATATCCTAGTAGGTGTTATAAATTGTAGCAACACCAGAACTAGATGTTTATACATAGTGTGAAATGCAACTACATAGTGTATGAATTACAATTACTTGACTAGTTAACTGGTCAGCCAAGAAGAATTAAGGGAAGTTGACTTTATATAAAGTTTTATTTTTTGATAAATTGCTACTTGTAAATGTGCCTATATGGAGGTATATCATCTAGCAGGAAGGGAGAATGACCAATTCATAATAGCTAACTTATCAGAAAGAGTATAGAAATCAACCTAAATGTGTTTATAAGCATCAAATGTCTGACAATTTTGTCATGCGTGAGCCTTCTATATATTTATAGCTAGCGAGCTATGTGATACGAGTACTATACTTTTTAGACCTTACTCATGCTTTGATTGGATTGTCGAAGTAGCAAAACTAGTTTAATTATGAGCAATTCAAAGCTGCTCAAGTATAATGCCCAAGCTGCTATTCCTATTGTTTTTTCCTTATCTGTAAGTTAGCTTTACTTGTTGTCATGTGTCGTGTTATACCGGTTCCGTGTCATTCGTGCTTGTTAGTAGTCGTTTAGTTTAAAAGAAACTTATATTCTATTTGTTTTTGTATTGACAGCGGGTAACAACGACAACAACTACGACAACCCCGTAAGGAAATGGTTCCAAAGGTCATCAAGCTTTACTCTTTTGGCATCCGTGATTGCTTTTCTTATTTTGAGGTAGGAGTGAACTCTTTAGTCACAATACATATTCTACCTGTATATTTGCAATGGAGCAGCTTGGACTTTTGGATAGGAGTTAGTAGGACTCGTGAACTCTTATTTTGAGGGTGTTGTATTATGTTGCAATTGTCGTTTTTATTTGAAGTTGTTTTGTAACTTAAATGTTAATCTTTATCTAAGTTACTAGAATATTATTGTGTATGGTAATGAATTGCAATTCTGGCTGCACTTTTGTATGGGATTAAATACTGGGAAAATCAATTTTTATGTATTATTTTTTTTAAATCATATTTATTAAATAGATCAGTTTAAAACCGATCTAACTACACCTGAGCCAAACACAAAAACCAACATTACATAAATCAGTTATTCATTATTAACCGATCTTTATGGAATATTAAAAAGATCGGTTCTAAACCGATCTATATAAGTTCCTGCCCATAAAGATCACCCTTAGATAGATCGGTTGGTTACCGATCTATATGAGGCTTTCTAACCGATCTAACTAGCTTTTTTTGTAGTAGTGCTTATTTATCATCTTTAGAATTGTTTCTACTTCTATCTTTCATTTTCTAGCCATCTTCTATTGTCAATATGAATGTCGTATGAGGCATCATCTCAATTATTTTGTGAAAATGATCAGTGGGTACACATAATCAATATCTGTCTCCTTGGCCCTTCTAATGTGTACGTCCTTTTTAATGTTTAAAAGTGAAATGACGATTTGAGTGACACCGGAGGGCCCATCGGTTTTTAATACGGAGTACAAATTACAGAGTAACAACAAGTGAAGGTTACATAAAAGAAAGCGTAAATTCTGAAATGAGGACTTTTTGTGGTTCCAAATTCCCACCAATGACTTTTTTAGCTAGTGTTCCTAATTTAGTCAAGTGCTAATGTGCGATCGTGCGATCCCATTAGTTTCTTGACATGTGTCCCACCCACTATCTCTTGTCCCCCATGTGTCAAGACAAAAATTACTTATTTACCCTTAGTTCTATAAGTCAAATAAATGTGCGACTTTGTACCTATTAAATGTGCTAATGTGCTAATTCGTTTTATTTCCAGATTCAAATGTGCGATTTAAATGTGCTAATGTGCGACTTCTGATGAGTGTCTAAATACTCATCATTTTATACCTATTTGAACCCACAAAAACACACAAATGACTCACAAAATGTTACAAATTCATCACAATGTGTTTTATATGTAATTCAGGTACAAAAAGATTGAAAAACAGGTGAAAACTGATCAAGTTCACACAAATGTCATTTTCAGTCCCTGGAGTTACACAAAATGTCAAAACTAGTCCCTAAATGTTTTGAATGATAGAAAAGTTAACTTAAGTCCTTGGGAAACCAAAAATGTTCACAAAACATCCCTGGATGAAAGTTTACACAAACTGGCAATTTTTACCCCTCAAGTTACAAAATTGGCAAAAATGGTCCCTGGGTATTCAAATCTTGAAATTTCACAAAACACCCTTGTACTATGCATGAATTTACAAAATGGAACAATTTTAACAACTTTTGGGAATTTACAAGATTAGTCCCTCAAAATCCAAAATTACATTTTAGGTCCTTAAAGTTTTTAATTATAAATAAATACTACTTTTGGTCCTTGTGTAATTGTTTAATGGCAGGTTTGGTCCCTCATATAAAGTTTGGAATATTGGCAATATTGGTCCTCCAAGAAATCAGAAGTTACAACAAAGGTCCTTGGGCTTTGTACTACTAAAAACCAAACGGATCCTTTATTACTAATAAACCAAACAAACAAACCCAGCCCATACATCCTTGGCCCAAACAAAACACAACCCGGCCCACTCCCTAATTATAAAACCCCAGGTCAAATGGTCAACCCCCGCCAAAACAGCCACCACTGTTCATCCTCTTCACCCACACCTGTAAACCCAAAACCATGGTGGTTTTCCCAACCTCATCACCCCCCAGCTCACCCAACCTACTACCCTCCACCTCACAACCTAATCCCACATCTCATTTAATGCACTCCACACCACCTTTTCCCTCCAAATCAAACCACCACCTCTGTTTTCTTCTTACACCCCCAACTTGACCTCCAAACCTAAATAAACCACCTCATCTTGTCCCCTCCACCTCTGCATATGTACAAGATGCATTAAATGATCTCAAACCGCCTCAAGTTACTTGCAAGGACTTTGGCGCCAAAAAGCAATTTAAACGATTGAGATCAATTGGACAATTTCAAGGGCTCAGATTGATGCCAGAGTTTAGGAGTGGTCACCAAGGCAATTTGAAGCTATAAAAGAAAGAAGAAACAGAAGAAGAAATCACTCTTGCCTTAAGCAATTGTCACTTAGACTAGATAATCATGTAGTGTAATTTTATTACTTTCATTTACTTTAAATGTCATTTACAACTTTCAAGTAGTGTAATGGAACTCAAGTAGTGTAATGAGACTTTGTTCTCAGTTTAAATACAAGTTATCTTTATAATATCATGTTTTTCATAATTCCTTTAATTTCATGTCATTTAATTTAATGTTGATTGTAGTTGATTTAATGGACTCTTTAGGTCATGTAAGCTCCCTACAAAGCTTGTTGAAGCTTTTAGATACCATTTAATCAGTTGTAGTTTTTAAATATCAAAAATCATAAAAAATAAATAAAAATAGAAAATAAATGAAAAATCAATTTCCATGGAGATACAAGCTGGAGCAGGGTTAATTCTTGATGGCCCTTGGTTTAGTAGCTTCATGGGAAGCTGTTAGGATAGATAGAGTTCAATGGTTTCATGGTTTTCAGTTCATCTCATCTTGTAAGCCATTTTCTTATATTTTGCAATTTACTTTTTATGTTTGTTCTTACCTTAGATTTTTGTGTTTCTGTGTTTAATTGATGTTAGTTTATTATATTATAGCTTTAAATTATGTTGTTATGTTTTGGAAATTGATTTGGCTTGAAATTCTATTTCAACTGTCATAAGATTGATTTATGAGAATCCTAGGTATACCTTTGTGTGACTACTTATGTATACTGAAAAAGGTCCTAATTTAGCCAATGAAACCCTCTGGATTTGATGAAATTAGCTTATGCAATAATATGGATTGAATAGCTCAATCATGCTTCATTTTCTTAATTTTTGCATTTCTTAGTTTAATCTTTAATCTGTGTTAATTTCTTCTTTTATGTGTTTATTTGTTATTAGTTTATGATAATATAGCTTTATAATAGGTTGTAATGTTTTAGAATTTGATTGAGCTTAAAATTGCATTTTGACTGTCTCATGTTTAGTTTTTGATGATCATGGTTTAAACTTAGTGTGACTACTTGTTTAAGCTTTTAAGGCCTTAATTTAACAAATGAAAGCCTGTGGGTTTGATAAAATTGGTATTGATAGACTTATGTAATGATAAGCTTGATTTAGTTATAATTAAGGTGTGTTTGGCAATACTGATTCAAGGGTGTTTAGATAGGTATAAGTTGTTGTTTTTGATGGCTATAGGGTATACTGAGTTCTTTGAGGATTGACAGTCCATCAAATCTATTGTCTATTTATATAAAAGTCAAAAATCACATCTATGATCCTTCATTTGATCACTGTATGAATTTGCAATGCCATACTCACCATATCTGTTTTAATGTTGTTTATACATGTTTATTTTATGTTCTTGTATCATATTATAGCTTAATAAGTTGTTAAATTCAGATCAAAGTTGATGAAAGTCAATTTTGATCATAAACTTAAAAGTCAAAGTTTTGGTTTTTCAGGTTTTTGAATAAAAGTCTGATTTTCCTGTGGCTTTATTATGTAGTTTTAATCTTAATGCTCTTAGGGTTTCAACGTTTAGTTGCTTATCTGTCTAGTGTAATTTTGTTAATTTTTATTTTCAATGTTTAAAAGCTTAAATTGTTGCTTATTTTAGGGTGTTTCTGCCCTGTATCCTGGCCACAAGCCCAAGTTCACAAGCCTGCAGCTTGTTGACCTTTGGACTTGTGGCTATGTTTGTTGTTTATTTATGAAACCCTACTAGCTGTTTGGTTATGTGTTTGCTTATTTTCTGCTTTTTAGCTTATTAGACCATTTTTCACAAACCAATTTTTTTTGTACCACTTAGCCCACTCAACTGAGGCAAACAGTTGAGTTGGGCTAGTTTACCCAAGCTCTTAAACAAGGTCCTTAGTTGAGCACAAGCTTGTGACTCTTGGCTTTTCACAAAGCCAAGCAGTCCATAAAAATGTCTCAATTATAGTTGAGCTTGTTTGAGCTTATTAGAATAGTTTATGAGAGCTTGTGATTGCCCACTCAATACATACCCCTGATTGCTCAGGGGTATTCCTCCATTTCCACAAGCTTCTCAGAAGCTCTTGATAGGTCATAAGCTTGTGAAACTTAGTTTTTCATGAAGCCTAGCAACCCAAGTATGAGACCCAGAGCTTAATTTTTATGTTGTAGCTCATTAAGTAGGGCTGCAACATACTTTTTGTTTGTCCCATTTCCTATGCATTTAGCTTATACCATATCACTCAGGGAAATGGTGACTTTTCATAAGCTTCCTACAAGCTCACTAGTGGACCCCACTAGGTGAGCTTGGGCTTTTTGGAAAGCCTACCAGCACATCTTGCAATGCCAACTTTCATTTTTGCATTTTAAGCTTAACCCGTCAGCTTATTTTGCCCAAACAAAAGGTTGCAGGGGGTGTTTGGGACTGCACATACCTGAAACAGCTTATTTGCTTGTATGAGCTTATTAGCTTATTTTCAGAACACTAGCTTGTATATTCTAGTCCATTATACATGTACATACATATTTTTATACTTAGTTTACAATGTATAGCTTTTTACAAGCTTTTGTGAGTTTTGACTTGATTTTATGCTTGATCAGCTTAACTGATAAGCCAAAGCCCTTAATAAGCTTATTTCTAGTTTTTTTAGTTTTCATATTTATCTATAATACTAGTTTACATATATATATATATATATATATATATATATATATATATATATATATATATATATATATATATATATATATATATATATATATATATATATATATATTTAGTTAGTTTCAGTTAATGAGCTTATTTCAAACTTATAGCAATTTTGAAAACCACCTGTGAGCCAAAAAGCTTCACTGATCAGCCATAAGCTTGGCATTTGCTTATTCCTTGTTTGTATAGCTTCTAATTCCTTAAACTTATATAGTATCTGTATATATACTAGTCCTAAAAACAGAAAAGCCCAAACAAAGCTTTAACATAGTGATAGCTTCTATTTAAGAAGCTTGAGCTAAAAAGCTCAACTGTCATGGAAATAAGCTGTCACAGAGCTTATTTCCAATTTTTATAAAAGTTGTTTTTGTTAAAGTTTATTATTATTACTAGTTTTATAGTTTTGCAAAAAGAAAAACTCAAAAATAAAATAAAAAGCAAAAACTGGGTGTGGGATTCGAACTCAGGACCTCAAGGCTAGTAGCATGCTTATGTGCCCACACCCCTTCCAATTGCTCTGGGGCACCAGTTCCGTTAACTCATGCACCCTTAATGTATTTAACCCACTTTTGGCTGTTTGGCTTATTTGGACTGATGAGCTTATTCCAGCTTATCTGGATAAGCTGGAAACCCCAACTTAATTTTCCTAGCTCCTTCATAACATAATATAGTTTCTGTAATTTTTTTAGATTTTTTACTGTTCATCTAATATATATAATAATTAATATAAATTACATACCTTTTAGGAAATAGTAAGTATTTAATTTTTAAAACTGCTTATTTATAATTTTTACAAACTTTTTATATTTTTTATGGATTCCTATGATGGAAAAGTAGTTTTATAAAAAGTTTCATAATTTTATAAATTAGTTTAGTATATATAATAATTAAATATTAGTATTAATATATTAATAATAGTAAATAATTAATAATAAATAGAATACTTGTATAATAAATATATTTTTAGTTTCTAAATTTCTTTTATAGTACTTTTAACTTTTCTAAGTTTTAGTTTTATTTATTTAGGTTTATTTTACATTTTCTTAGTATTTAGATAATTAATAATAAGTAAATAAATAGTTTTTTAATTAATACAACACTTTATAATATTATTGTAAATATAGTTATTTATTTTATTTCTTTTTAATTTGCATTTAAGCCGTTAAGGCTTGCAAATTCCCTCTTTGGGAAAGTTTTGTTTTATACGTTACGTTTACGTTTATTTCTACTTAAACGTACGTTTGTAAATACTTTAATATTTTTAGGTTTCTGATTGTACGTTTCTTAATTGAACAAGCTGTGACAGAGCTATTACTATTCACATTCAGTGTTAGTCAATCAGATTCCTGTTTTCCTATACTAATATTATTTTCAACATATCACAAGTCATTGTATTCAGGATATCACGCCTCATCAGGACATAAACGATCCAAGGATATTTTAACCCTTGGTAAACTTCCATTCCTCTCCCGGGCTGTCGCCCGTTTACTTTTATTATTAGGTTATCCATTTTATAAACAAGTGGGTGGCTTATAAATAAAAGTAGTATGGTCCGGGAGGAATCAACTTCGCTTTTATTTCCAGATTTAAATACTCACTTGAACAGTCCCTTTTATTTCCAGATTTATATACAAGATGACTATTTTATTTGTATTACCTTTATGTATGGTCCACTTGGTCTGTTTGACCAATCCATTGGTTTGCAACAAAATGCTACAAACTTTTTCTGATACTATTATTACTTAAATCAACTAACTTGGACCGTTTAGTGTGTGTTCTAAAATCTTGAAGATCAACCCAAAATGATTTCCGGCGAGCACTAGCATATTCCGGCGCCGCCTACCGGAAAATTTTCCGGCGAAGTCTTTTGTTCACCGAATCGATAGATCGGTGTGTTTACATCATTTCTGGAGCCTTTTAGCTCCTAGCTCCCACCGGAACACCCCTAACGCGCCACCACCGCCGTCACTTGCTCGTTTTTAAGTTTTGGTAAGTGGGTAAGCTAGATTCGTGAGTGTAGAGTGATACACTCACCGATTTCCACCCTTGTGTGAATCGATGAGGCGCAAAACAACCACGAAGGACGAAGCATGTAAAAGTTGTTAATAATGAAATAAAACTCATTAAAAACGATTCAATATTGTACGGTATCATGTTGTCGTGTTTCGGTGTTCGTTTTGGTGGTGATGGTGGTGTTGATCTGTTGTGGTGATGGCAGATTTGTGGTGGTGATGGTGGTGTTGATATGTGGTGGCTGGAAAAAAATTGGAGAGAGAGAAGAGTTGTGAAAAAAGATGTGGTTAGTTATTTGATATAAAGATGAGGGTATTATAGTCTTTTAATACCTTTAATAATAAGACAAAATGGAGAATATATGGGAAAACACTGTACTTTATTATTAAAAAAGTGGGAATCGCACGATCGCACATTAGCACTTGACTAAATTGGGAACACTAGCTAAAAAAGTCATTGGTGAGAATTTGAAACCACAAAAAGTCCTCATTTCAGAATTTACGCTAAAAGAAACACAGCTCACCATCCGGTCCATGCAAGTGATGGAGGAATATAAGTGTTGGTGGGTTGGGAAATATGCCTTTTTTTTTTTTTTTTTTTTTTTTTTTTTTTTTTTTTTTTTTTTTTAAGAATGTTGATATATGGTGGTTGTGATCTATAAAGAAGATGAAGAGGGTAAAATTATACAATTGTCCACATTTAACGAACCATTAGTTGATTAACGGATGCCACGTTATATTTTCCGTAACGAGGTTAAAATAGGAACAATTAGGCATATGATCAATATAGGAAAATTAAAAGTTTGACTAGTTAAAAGTGACAAGTTTCATATATTTTCAAACAATTATCCCTAAAACAAACTATGAAACTCATGTCAACCATTTTTTTTTAAACAAAAATTGAAAAGCAATATGCAAGTTTAGGTTGAAGGATGGGTGTTCAATAATCCATTGGAAATATTATGTAACCGAGATTGACCCATTTATATGCTAATGGTTCAAAACCACTCTAAAAACATAATTCACACCAGGTGAAACACTTTGGATCCCTACTAATTACGGAGTACTAGAAATGAATGATTTGACCTGTTACGTCCCATCTTGCCACCTCAATTGCCCCCTCTATATTGATTTTCCTTGAACAAATATGCAACACTATCAAGTATGACTACATACTTGCAAAGGTCTGCTTACTTTTAGTCTATAAAACAGATGTGGAAATATAAATATAATCCTATGTACAAACCAACTTTTAAGATGGAAAGCTAACAGCCTAACAGTCAATGGCGAAGCTTGGATTTTTCGAGTGGGGGGTCGGGATCTAAAATTTTTTTTTCCTAACACTAGGGGGGGTCGAAACCGAATTAAATTGGGGGGGCGAAACCGAAAATACCGAAATTTTTCTATACGAAAACTATATACCCCTACATCGCAAAAAAAATTTCGGGGGGTCGGCCCCCCCCCCCCCCCCCCCCCCCCCCCCCCTTATGAAGCTGCGCCACTGCTAACAGTAATGATATAATATTAAGTCAAGTCAACTAACCGAATCCAGTCGTGAGTTTTAGACACATACGAACACGCAACGTTTCAAATTAATGGTTACCTTAACATCCTATGTAACTTGGCTCTTGCCTTAGTTCCACTTAGCGCATTTGAAAACTAATAAGTATCAATCAAGCAGGGACAACAAAAAAGACATGTACCATTTCAATCTTTTTTTATCTATGTTTGGTTTGTTCTTTGAGATCTCATTGCGTATTTCCTGAACTTTCGAACAGCCTATGTTATACCTTAAATTCAACATTTTTTTTACCTCGTGATGAAAAATTACATAAATGTATATCTCAAAAACCCATTTATAGATTGGTCATCGATGCTAATGTGTCAAATCTCTGCTAAAAAGCATAACTTTTTCACACAAGAATGAGTGTGAACTTTTAAGCAATCCCAGATAACTACTATATTCAGTTTCATTAAATTAAAAAAAAAAAAAAAAAAAAAAAAAAAAAAAAAAAAAATAGAAAAAGCAAAATCAAGCATCCAAAAATTAAACTTCCGCTAAAAATCATACCTTTCAAACACAACAATGAATTTCGAAATTTTGGTGGAATCAAATTTAATGGAATACCAATCAAAGAGTACACATAAATTTTGACAATTTATATTCATAAAAACCGCAAAAATTACCGATGAATTTTGAAAGATAACATTGAATACCAATGGTCTTTGTTGTTCAATAAAATCCATAAAATAGACAAAACCCCCCTTTATATTGTGTTGTTCTTTTGATTGCATCATTGTAAAGGTTGATGAACATTTGAAGTAAAACATCATCAATCTGTAACAAAATGGATTAAAAGTCTCATGTAATTGTTATTTTGATCACTACGATATTAATGATGTAACTGAGTTTTGGTTTTGGCGCTTTTTAGGGTAAGGAGACACAGGTTTTTGGGCTTTTCTTTATGTTTGAAATGACCCCGATTAATAGTTTCAAGTGTTATGGATAAATTTAGTGGATATCCATCCTATAGCGTATAAGAGACCCACGACTCATGTTAGCTATTAGAGTTTTACTTTGTCTATATATACTTTTTGTAAATATCATAGTTAATGATCAATTGAATAATACTTTTCATTCCCTCAATTCTTGCTCACTGCTGGACGGGTACCCTGAAATAAATTTTTTCGATGAATAATGTATTTTAGTTTATTATGTTTTTTTCAATAAAAAATTTACGGATATTAAGAATTTCGTATATCCCGTGCCCGTTCGGGCTCGAACCCGTTGGCCCGTGCCTGTTCGGGCTCGAGCCCGTTTGGTCCGCGCCCGTTCGGGCTCAAGCCCATTTGGCCTATTACCCGTTCGGGCTTGAATATCTATATCTATACTACTTATAACGGAGGAAGGACTCTCTCTCCAAAAAATTCATATGTATAAAAATGATGCATGGTTTACAACACTTTAAATCAAGCAATTTTCATAATTACAACAACCAAAGCATTGTGTACAACAAAAACTAACATGAATCAAAATTCAGACAAATTTTCTTAGAATTCTACATTAATAGCATTAAAAACACCCCTACACCAAATATTACAATCATTTAAACACAATGTACAACCCTAATTCTACATTAATAACATTTAAAACACCCCTATACCCAATATTACAATCATTTAAACACAATGTACAACTCTCACTGCATTAATAGCATTAAAAACACTCATACACCCAATATTACAATTATTCAAACACAGTGTATAACCCTCATTCTACATTATCATTTAAAATATCCCTACACCCAATATTATAATCATTTAAACACAATGTACAACCCTCCATCTTAACCTAAACACGAACTTGTGACCAAGACTCGACTCAATAAAACTCGACTCGATACACAAAGCTGTGAGCTCAAGCTTACGGCATCCCTTGTTTTCGTGACTCAATAACAACAACAACAACATAAAGAAAGAAACTGATACCAAACAATTATTTAGCTTCATATTTATTAGTTTTAATCTTTATTTAATCAAAAACTCTTGAAAATTCATGTACTTATCCCCACCGTCGCTAGAACGACAAAAAGGGTGGTGGGTTTTCCTACTTTCGACCGCCGGTATCAACAAAACTAGAGAGAGATGGTTTTGGTGATGAACTCGAGCTGTGGTGGTGTTAATCGTGATGTTGGGAGGTGTTTATTGGTGCGTGATGTACGTCAAAATGATGGGGAGGTTGTAAAGAGTGTGGTGGTGGTGGCGGTGAGTTTAAGTGGCCGGCAACGGTGTTTGTTTTCCCGGAAAAACGACTGGAGAAGAAGAAGAAATAGGGTGCGGCTGGTTTGAGAGAGAAAGGGTGTCAAACCCTAAGTGAGGGTATAATGAGGTCTATATAGGAAAGTGTTTTGGACCTTGTGTGAACCCTATTGCACCCTTAGGGACTAAGATTGTAAATATATGCTAGGGTGGGAAGTGTAGTTTACCAAATCTTTTAGTGTTTCGTTCTCGAGGCAAATTTAGGTGTCGGAATGACTTCCCGTGACATTTTTATTAATTCCATCGAAAAAATTTATTTCAGGTTACCCGCCGTTGCAACGGGCGGGTGCCCTGCTAATTTGTATAATGTGCTTTATTATTTGTAGTAGTGAAATTTAATGCAGGAGTTGTGTTTAATTTGGTTGTATAATATGTTGATAATTTGTATTTCTTATGTAAGGGGTGTTTTAATAACTGTATTAATTGTATTTATTGACAAATTAAATAATTGACTACATTAAATAGCATTAATGTAGTGTTTTGTTGTACATTATGCTTCTTGTCTTATACGTCTGAAAATTATGTGCATTAAAGTGTTGTACACTATGTTTATTTTCTTGTAAGTAGTAGTCATTATAGTCATTAATAACATTGACCACTTTAATAACATTAATGTTGTAAGTCTTAAAATTACATCATACTTATTTTATTGTACACTATGCTTATGTTGTTGTAAATCTGAAAATTGTTTGCAGCTATTGTACATTGTGCTTAAATGATTATAATTTTTGGTAAATGGGTGTTTTTAATAGCATTAATATTATTTGATAGAATTTTGGTCTTAAAATGACACCAGGCTTTATTTTGTTGTACAATATGCTTACTTTGTTGTAATTCTGAAAATTGGTTGCATTAAAGTGTTGTAAACCATGCTTAATTACTTGTAAGTCTTAAAATTTTGAAAAGAGAGTCATTAATGCTTTATATGTAGTATAGATACCACGTTATCAACATGATGGTATTGTACCACTAATTTATTTACGCTTCCTTGTATGTGAATCAATACTCTATTGTCGAATGACACATTCTTTCAGTTACATATTTCTTTAACGTGTATATATGTCTTAAGAAAATTGTGCAATTTGTATTATTTGGCATGACCGGTTGGACCATCCCACGTCAATGATGATGCGATAAATATAGAAGAATCATGAGTTTTTCAAAGATGATTTGGATTGTTTTTATTGTTCTCAATAGAAGTTGATCATGTACTTATCACCACTAAATACATATTATGACTTGACTACTTAAACATTTTGGAAAAATATAAAGGGCATGTATGTAAGCCTATACATATGCCATATGGATCATTTTGATTTATAAAATCGATGCATCGTCAAAATGATCATCAAATATGCAACTTAAAGTTAGCGTGATTAGTGAGCACGGTTTTCCAAATTATATTATTGAGAATGGTGGTGAATACGTTCAAGTATTGAGCGATTATTGAAATAAGTATTGAACATAAAAGTAACCCATGTTCATACGCGAATTGTTTTTGTTGAAATGTTACAAACATATTCAGTTGATTGCAAAGCCAATAATATTGTGAGAACAAAACTTTTAATTTATGGGGCATGTTATGACATATGAATCGCATCTTGCCAACTATCTATAATGAATCCTTCCTGTTAGAATGGTTTTGGTCACAAACCATATTTTCCATGTGAGATTTTCTAATTGTGCAATATATAGTAAATACACCACAACACATAAAATGGGATGTCTAAATTGATAATTCATTTAAGGGGAGAGAATGAGCAGCGAGAAATATGGAATGAATTATGATACAAATGTTGATCCTCACATTAGTGAAATCATTGATTGGTAGTAAGTCTATGGCACGTTTACACCATGATAGATGAATCGATTCCAAATAAAAAGTCCTCGAGAATTTTAAATCATGACACGTGGTCCATGCATTCTATATTTCTTATGAAAGTCTCTTATTTATTATTTTTATTTTCTTTATTTTTTTGACACCGTGTTTTTATAATAGTTTTGTTTCTAGGACAGATTTTGATCAAATTTAAGTTATTATTTTTTTTAAAGTTAATTTTGATTCGTATTAGCTAATCTCATCCCACAAATTTTCAAGTGAAAATAAAGCAAACCTGTTTGATTCAATTTTGTTTCAATAAAATTGTTTATACTAAATTGTTTTAAAATGATGTAATTTTTTTATTACATAAAAGATACCGTGCTCATGATTTGCATCGTGATCGTTACTTTTTATTTTAACAAAATATGTATTAAAACTATGTATAATTAGTTTTACTAAATCGTTTACTGATTTGTAAAGCAACACTAGCACCCAGAAACACATACACCCGAGTCCCAAGCTACGTGCGGATTAACAATGTAAAGTTGATATATTTTATAATTTCAATAAAATCAAATCACAATGGAAATTGAATAATTGATAGTGAACATCCAAAAGTTTTTTTTTGATGATGCCTATTTTGATTGGAAGAAATAAGAAAATTAGATTTGTCAGTAACACGTGCACCCGAGTCCCAAGCCACGTGAGGATTAACAATGTAAAGTTGATACTTGATACTAGTATATTTTATAATTTCAATAAAATAACTAAAATAAAATCACAATGGAAATTGAATAATTGATAGTCAACATCCAAAAGTGTTTTGCAATGATAATGCCTATTTGATTGGAAGAAATAAAAAATTACTTTGTCAATATGAAATTTAATTTACCAGCAATTTCCAGCAAATTGTTTTGTAACAAAAGTAACTAAAGTAACCAGCAAATTGTTTTGTTCAAATTTAATTACTCCGCCTGTCTCAAAATAATTGTCTCATAATAAGAAAAATACAGTTTAAAAAAAACATAATTATTATTGTTTTCTTTCTCTTACTTTTTGTTAGAATGACAATTTCATGATTAACTAATTAATTAATCCATTCTTTAAAATTTGTAATAATATATTTTAGGCAAGGGTAATATGGTAAATTTGTTTAAACTTTCATATATATATATTTAGTAATGAATAATTAAAATGAAACATTCTAAAAAGAAAATGTGTAAAATAAATTTGATATTACCAAAAAAGACTCATATATACAATCTTTTACGAAATAAAATAATATATCTAGTTGACTTATCTATACAAACACACCCTTTGCTAGAAGGCTAAAATACATTCCCTATAATCATTTTAAAGTCATAGATCTAAACTCTAAAGTTGAGAGTAACGTGTGCTTGATTTAGTTCTTCTACAGAAAATATAGTCACCTTGTTAATAAGAGGAGAATGACTACGAGTGTTGAAGAAACAATGGTGATCATTGTTGGAGCAGGTCTATCGGGCCTGTCCACTGCCGCGAGCCTCCACAAGCTCACAATCCCATACATAATCCTCGAAAGAGAAGATTGTATTGCTTCATTATTCAACAAGAAATCATACGATCGACTTCACCTACATTTAGCTAAACAATACTGTCAACTTGCTCACATGCCTTTCCCGTCGAATTACCCAACATACGTCTCTAGAAATGATTTCTTGAAATACTTAGAAGATTACGCGTCTCATTTCAATATTAAGCCAAAGTTTGGTAACTTTGTAAACTTTGCAATGTATGATGAAGATAGGAAGATATGGAAGGTGGAGGCAAAGGTAGTAGGTGATCACGTTCGATGTTATGAGGCAAGGTTTTTGGTAGTTGCCACGGGAGAAAATTGTGATGCTTTTATACCGAAAGTTGATGGATTGAGTGAGTTTAAAGGTGAAGTCATTCATTCGACTGAGTATAAATCTGGCAAGGCATACGAGAACAAGACAGTTCTGGTGGTCGGAGCGGGTAATTCTGGTATGGAAATTGCACTTGATTTGGCGAACTATGGTGCAAAAACATCCATCATTGTCCGAAGTCCAGTAAGTATTGTGTAACGACTAAGCATCTTAATACACGAATTAATATAATCTATGGATGATGATGTTTTGATATATACATTATATTTTTTGGATGTCGTATAATTTATATGGCAATCTTTTATTTGCAGGTCCATATATTATCAAGGTGGTCTATAAATTTTGGTTTGGTGTTACTAAAGTTTCTACCATTGCATTTGGTGGATTCACTTTTAGTGTTACTTAGCAAGGTAATGTATGGAGATCTAACAAAGTATGGGATCAGAAGGCCCAAAGAAGGTCCAGTTTTGATCAAAATAAGAGATGGAAAGTACCCAGTCATTAATGTCGGAACAGTAAAAAAGATCAAGTCTCATGAGATACAGGTTTGGTATTTCCGATCTTTATAGTAATTCTTGTATGTGTGTTACAAAGGTGATTGCTGATCATCGATATTGTATACGTGAATAGGTTTTGCCAGCAATGAAAAGTATAAAAGGCAAAGGAAATGAAGTTGTGTTCGAGAATGGAAAATGTCATCAGTTTGATACAATCCTTTTTGCTACCGGGTTTAAAAGATCAACTCATTTATGGCTTCAGGTAAAGTCATAGCTTTCCTGATTTGTTATCAACGAGTTGGGCGCCGGACCGCCGCGTTGCGGCGGGGCATCGTTTCACATCAGTGATCATTGGACAGACAGTTTTTTTAAGTAGAAAAATATCATCAAACGTACCAGCCATAACATTGATTAGAAAACATCATTTTACCCATGTTGCAAAAGTCTGGCTACTCCTCTATCAAATGAGGCAACTGCAACAACGCCTCAGGAAGGTTTCCTCAATAGGCTTTGTGGTCCTGATGATGAGGGTTTCTTCTTTTTTCAACGCAGCCTTCTTCCATTGCCGCTGTAGACGAATTACAGTCTTCCGCCAAACATCTAAGATAGTTTCAAAAGCTTCTCTTTTGGAACTATATATCAGTAGAAAGCAGGCATAGACCCAACGGTTTAATTTTGTTTTACTGCAAAAGAGGAAGTTGTATAACTGAATTTGCTTTAAAAAACCAATCTTTACATATTCAAATCAACTCCGTAGTCAAATTATGAATAAAGGAAATCATCGACGTTTACATAAAATTCTTACCCATTCCGTTTCAAGAGTTCCCTTGTCAGTGCTGCCATTGTTCTTTGCAACACCCATTTTCACCTGTAAAGTTATTTTAGGCAACACAAATCTGTCAGCATATTGCAAGAGGTGATCATAAGTAAAAACGTGTCCGATAATCACAAAACCTGCTAAAGATAACCGTAAAAAATAGTGATGATAAGTGAACGGTACCAATGATACCTCAATTGGGTTGTGTGAGGCCACCAGTGGTAGCATTTGGCCGTGTTTGTCTAGCCCGTGACGCATTCCACCGAGCTACAACCAAAGAAAATGGCAGCACAAATCTGTCAACAACTTCAGTTTACCAGTGAACACAAAATATCAGGATAAAAAAAGTGGCAATGATAAAACATTATTAATACGTCGGTGAGTGCTTGTAGATGCGGCTGCACATGTACCCATCGTAGCACGATTAATGGAAGCGGTTGGCGGGTGAGAGCACGGAACCATAGACCGATGGTCACTTTCAGAAGCACATTATATCTGCAGAAAAAGTAGTCGCAAGTTTAATCAACTGACCCAACACGAAGTAAACCATAAAAGAGTCTAAAGTGAAACCCGGAGGTTTAAATGAAACATTGATAAACATATAGCAACTGACCGTCGTTAAAAGTACAACCATCCCGGTGTTGGCCATGACTCCAACTTCAGCTTAAACAATGATGGCAAAAGAGAGATTAGCATCTCTAATGACAGAAGCAGTGACCACCACAAAATGAAACCGGGACTTTCAATGAGACATTGATAGACATATGGCAACTGACCGTGGTTAACAATATTAGCCATGCCGCTGTTGTTCCCGAATCCAACTTCACCTAAAACAACAACGAAAAAAAAACAAATTAGCATCTCCGATTGCAGAAATAATAGTGAGACCTGAAGGCACATCCACAGCCCGGTGTACATCCATGAAAGTCTGAGAAGAACAACCATCCATACCAAAGCAACCTTATACATTTACTTCTCCTAATTCTCATGTGCATTTACATGTAGAGTGTAGACAGAGTTGAATTCACAAAGGAAAATAAAAGGTATGAAAGCAAGAAACTAATATTACCTGAGATTTTCAACCTGCAATCACAAACTAATGTTCATAATATTTATTTTTAGTGTTTTCAAAGCTTTTTTTTTTATGGTCAAAGTCATATGCTGGAGCAAAGAAAAAATTCCAAACAAAATATTTGTCCCTATAGTGAGAGATGTGGGTTCTGGCGGGTTTTTAATAACTGATGCGAGTTCTCTTTTGTAATCATGTTAAGAAATTTATTTCTTTCGTATAAGTAATTATAGCCTATACAACTTGCCTTTTTTTTCTGTTATATAAAGTTTTGGACCTATTTAGTATTTTAAACTTTATCAAACATACATTTATTTTTTTTGACTTAGGACTACATTTTGACAAAGCGATTATAAGTCCGGTTAATAAATAGTAGGAGACTTACTAAGAATGTTTTGCGTTGAGATAGCGCTAATATAGAAAAGGCACCAGAAATCCGACATGACTACAATGACAAAACCATTTGAACAGAAGGTATGAAGTTGAGCATAATGTTACCTGTGGGTTCACTTCAACGATATTCAGCCCTAGTTTGATGGTGACAGCAAGGCTGCAATAGAACCCAGAACTTCAGGAGTGTCGTGTCTAACAATAGGAAGCTCGTTCACATCTTTAAGCACCCTCGAAAGCGCATCCGAGGCATGTTTGTTTTGCAACCGTACCAATACTTAAGCAACCTGAAATCCAATATACTTAAATCAGCCTACCAAAAGAAGAAATTTATGTGGAAACCCATGATAAATCTGATTTCAATTTCGATATTACCTGTGGTTTACATCTTTATTATGTGTGTCTAGTTCGAATATAGGAATGGGTCCGCCGCGTTGCGGCAGGGCATTGTTTCATGCCGTTGAGATAGAAAGTGGGTTGTTTTTTGTGTTACATGCATAGTTTGTGTCTTTCGACTACTTGTTACACAGCAAGCAAAAAATTTATAGCACCTCAAATAAAACATATATACTTGGTCATGCTTCTTGTAGTCATTCAACAGCTAATCCATTTGAAATCCTAACAAATGTAAACATACAAACTTCAATTCTAACATCTAAAGTCATAAAAACTTACCTGTATTTTCTAAGTGTTTGCACAATATTTCAAGTGAGTTCCTTGCCAACACAATATGTCGAGTGATTTCCTGAGCAGCAGTGTTCATTTGAGTATCTAGTAGATCATTCCCCAGTAGCCTGCTTCTCTTCCAAGATGAGTGAAATTTGAAATTCAGTTACCTTTGTAGACACATCTTTCTTGATTGGAAATGGCACAGTCAAGTAGTAAGCCTGAAATAGGACATAAAATAGATATAAAGTTATGCTACATCAAATGAGTAAAAAATTCAAGTGTTTATCAAGGATTTAGCCACTTCCCTGGCGTAACTCATGCCGCAAGGCCAGTCCTTTGCCTAGCAGATGCTTTGCATATTGGTGCCACTACAAGGTTTTCTATATCTGTAATCTGTATAGAATAGTAAATTATTAAAGATCATGTCACAGGTAAAAGAAGCAAATATTACATAAGTCATAGACATATCAAATAGAAGTAAATGATTTACCTAACTGTAGAACCGTTGTTTTGAAATTGTAAGTCAAGTAACCAATAAAGGGCGGGATAACTAAAAACCCAACAACAAAACGCGAAGGCCATATTACCCGTACATAATACGACGTCGCACCAAATGGGTTTTTTCTGCACATGATTGAATAGCAGGAACAACCGCCATGGGTGCATTAACATAAACGCAACGCCAATGATTTTTGATTCTGGTGCACACTTAAAAATGGCCATGAAATTGTCCACAGACAAAATCGAAACCTGCAAACAAATCAATACCCCGAAATTAGGTTTTCGGCAAAGAATCTTTTTACTTTCGGTTAAGAAACATAAACCTCGAACCAAATAAGTCATAAGGCGGGTATATAGTCTGATACATAAGCTTAAACAAACATCCCATAGGAAGCCCAAATCAACATTAATGCTTATATCTAAGCTAACATCTAGTTTTTTTTACTAAAATTTTTAACAATAAAATTATAACAAAACATAAAACAGTAAAATATCATAAACCCGCATCACAAATCAAGGTAAATATGATAAACCCATAAATCAAAAATTTTAATTTACCTGTTATTTGAATTGGTTTACAGATTTAGGGCACCTAACGCCTACCGTGGCCGCAAGCACAAACTCCATGTAGCTACTCTGCCAATATACTCGTCCGATTGTGGATTTGTGTTGGGTTCCTGTAGATCGTACGGGAAGATGAATGAAAATGGTAGATGGTTCTAGTAATATTTCTGCGTATTATGGCTAAGATGGGATTCAGTATATCCTTTTGGCAATGGGCCAGCAATATCATCTGGGTCACGAAACAGGCCGAAGAAAAAAGCGGGAGCCCAAACGCACGACACGGCGTCGTATCAAACGCTTTTTAATATATATATTAATGTTTATGCGAATAATATAATGATATGATAAGTTTTTTTTTTTTTTTTTTTTTTTTTTTTTTTTTTTTTTTTCTTTGGAACATGATATGATAAGTTGGTTGATAAATACTTTTGTGAAAATATGCAGGGTGGTGATGATCTCTTGAAAGAAGATGGTTATCCAAAGCAAATGTACCCAAACCAATGGAAAGGAGAAAATGGTCTTTTTTGTGTTGGTCTTGCAAGAAGAGGCCTAAATACAGTTGCCATGGAAGCTCAAAACATAGCTCATCACATTTCCAACCTAATAAACTAGTAAACATACCATAGATTACTTTTTGTGGTATGATGTATGCTTATTTTTTATTTGAGAAAAAAATAAAATAAAAGTAGTCATCTGTACTGTGTTAATGTGTATGTGTAAAACTTAAAATGATAGTGTTACCTTTGAACTTTTATATCGTGCGTGTACATTGGTTACGATATTGTTTTCTTATTTACATTTTTAATGCAGATTCCAGCTGACACGAATTATCTAGCCAACTTGGTTTAAGGATTTCTGTAAACCTTTGTTTCTCTAATAAAGAGAAAATTGCAAAAATCGTCCTTGTGGTTTGGCCAAATTGCACGTTTCGTCCTTACTGTTCATTAATTGCAAAAATGGTCCGGATTTGACACTGTTTCATTCACTTTTGGTCTTTCGTCCTTGCAACCACAAGGACGAAACGTGCAATTTGGCCAAACCACAAGGACGATTTTTGCAATGCCGAAGGACCAAAAGTGAATGAAACAGTGCCAAATCCGGACCATTTTTACAATTAATGAACAGTAAGGATGAAACGTGCAATTTGGCCAAACCACAAGGACGATTTTTGCAATATAAATTAAAACAGACGATTACAATGTTTAATACTTCATAATTAGCAGAGGGACAGTTACACTTTGAGCATCATGTGAAAATTTCCATCTTCTCTTAAATTTCAATCTTGAAATTATAACAAAGTAGAGGGCCCCATTCACAATTACACTTTGAGAGGGCAGGGTACGACTGACCAATGGCGCCACGCCATAGCTTCAGCCCAGAATTTCTTGCTCTAATGGTACATTTTTCTCGCGCCATCGGCTCCTGCGCCGATGCTTCTGGCCCACGCGGTAGCTTTTTTTTTTTTATATTTTTTTTTATTTTTATTTTTTTTATTATTATTATTTTTAATTATTATTTTTATTTTGTGGTGTTGTGTTTATATGTGTTTGTATGTTTGTGTCTGTTTGATTTTGTGTTTAGTTTGCAAAGTATGTATATTTTTTACATGAATTGTAGGTTCCAACGAGGAATGGAGGAAAAAAGAGTAATTAGATTTTTTTAATGTATTTTTTTTAAATATGAAATTTAATTTAATTAATTTGTGTATTTTTATTTATACAAATGAAAAAAAAAAAAAAAAAAAAAAAAAAAAAAAAAAAAAAAAAAAACCCACGGCATCATATTTTGTGGTGCCAACAAGGGAGTGGGTTTTTGATGCCATGTAATAAGTTTGTGCCAAAGCGTTTTTTGGCCATGGCTTCAAGCCATGGCACCACAGTACTCAGCTTCAGAGCATTATGGGAAATTGTCCATCTATTATTGAATTTCTATCTTGAAATTATAACAAAGTTGAAGGTACGTAATTCTGTCCAAGAATGACACAATTTTCTAAAATTTCAGTCTTGTAAGCGCTTGTTGTTTCATGAGGGATTCCATACATGCCAGCACTTGTTATCATTACCTATAAAAGCAACCAATTGCAAGTAGCTAATATTGTTGCACGGGTTGAAATGATCCATCGAGCATTATCCATATAAAACATTTATGGCTATTGTTGTGTATGTCAATTGCTCTGTCAAGGTGTAAGGTGTTCTTTGATAAATCGAGATTGAAGATTATATTACACCTTGCTTTGCGAATGTGATATGAACCGGATTCGATTAATACATAAAAAGAATAACGATATATAAAGATAGGTGATCAACTTTCGAGAGACCGATCTCTTTCCCAATAATGATATCAAATCACTTATTCATTCATAATATTCAATATAATAGTGTTACACCCCTAAGAGCATGCGGTAAGTTAACTCCGAGTTATACCATAACTCACCGATGGTCAGCTTGTAAGGTGTTAACCTGGTGTGTTAACTTTAGGGGGCGGTAAGATAACTCACCTGAATTATGCCATAACTCACCAAAAAATATATGAGTTATCCCATAACTCACCCCCCGGTAAGTTAACGCAGCAAGTTATGCCATAACTCACCCCCTTAACTCTGCGTTAAGGACTTGGTGCGTTAACTCAGCTTTAACTTTGGGGGGCGGTAAGTTAACTTGGTGCGTTAAGGTGGTGCGTTAAGGTATAACTCACCCCCGATGCTCTAATTATCCTTAAATACTAAGTAAATCCTAGACTTGCCATAATACTATATCTTGTTTACCAAGATAATACAATAAAAGAAAATTACTAGAAAAGTAAACTGATTAATAATAATAAAAAAATGCTAAATAATAATAGTAAGAAAATATCCTAATGATTAGGGTCGTATCATTACTCCCGCCCCCAAAAAACACCTTGTCCTGAAGGTGTACTTATATTATGATTTTTAAAATTAAAAGTATAACGTATTCTTATGAACTATGAAATGTGTGTTTGGCAAAAGTAACTGTTACTGTTACTGGATATGGTGTTGGAGATGGTGCTGGAAATGAAGATTATGAAAATAGATTATTTTTATAAGCTAAACTTTGGTTTTAAAAGATTATGGAAGATTATTTTTTTTATATAATATCTTATAAGCTATGTCTGCTAATTAAAGATTATTTTTTAAGTAGCTTATTTTTTTGAAAAGTTAAGCATAATCTTTCAACCATCTTGTATGCCAAACATATCCGAAGTTACCAAGTATATGACAAAATGTTTTATCCTCAAACGCAGACCATGGAGAAAATATGGGCTATGGCACTGATGAGATCAAATAAGTACATTTTATTAGCATAATTTATTCTATTTAATTGGCTTATTTTATATTATTTTGTGTGAGAATTGGTGCCTTAATATTTACTTTAGTGATTCTCAGGTAAAAACAGGCAATTAGGTGAAAGTTAATGATATTGGACGAATTATGGAGATAAATGATCAAGATTTGAAAAGTCTACTGAAATTCAAGAGATGCGCCATATCACTAGAGATGGCAAAAAAATCCGAATCCGACGGAGAATCCGATACCCGACCTCGATTTGACCGGGGAATCCCCGAGTTGACCGGGTATGGGGATGGGGATGGGGAATCCCCATTACTCAAAAGCGGGTATGAAGGCGGGGATGGTAATACCCTCGGGTCCCCGTACCCGTCCCCGAATATCTTTTATACATGAATAAAATTATATATGTATATTATATTTAAAATCTTCTCAATTAATAGCTAATATACTCTTGTTAATGGTCGTTGTACCTTTACATGTTGGATTAGTTCGCGTTTTTGTTTCCAATTGTAGTCGTTTTCGTACTTACGATAAGTCGTACAATTTACTATGTTTTGTTGAATGCTTGAACTTAATCTAATGAAGGAATTTTGTTTGCTTTTAGTATGGTTGCACCATTTGAAATCTATTTAAAATGTTAATTATGTAATGGGGAAAAATCCCCGATTCCCCATTGGGGATCCCCGTTCCCCATTGGGGATGGGGATGGGGATGGGGATGCAATTGTGACCCCCGACGGGGATGGGGACGGGGTTGGGGATAACTATCTAACTTCGGGGATGGGGATGGTATCAACCATTCCCCGCATACCCGGCCCCGTTGCCATCTCTACATATCACTCTCAACAGATACGCCGCAACATCATACTTAGATGAATTCGAAGACCATTGCCTGACTTTGAAAAATGCATCGCATCCAATTACAACATGCGCCGTATATGAAACTTTGGTCAACGAAGAATCATCAACTTGTTCTACTCCAAATTACGCCACATCTCATTTACAACATGCGGCGTATCAGCTAAAGACTTCACCAGATTCTATCCAAGACGTTAAAGAACATGCGCCACATAGAGAAACAAGTTACGCCGCATCTAAAGGCGGTGTACGAATATTCCAGAATATAATAATCTTGGACCCCACGCGAAGTTAAGTAGATGTGCCGCATCTGTCATCAACATGCGCCGCATCGATCCCTTAGACAGAAACTATTAATACCCCAAGACAAATACGAGTTTTGTGTACAGAAAAACCCTAATGAGACGAATTCAGTCGAAGAAGCATCACAATACATGCCCCAAACAAAGATCTTAGAGCCGTAAGAAGGTCCTGCATGTGTATAATTCATTAAGTAGTTTGTTTATTGTATTAGTAAGCTTTAATCCATCAGGATTGATGGGCTTGTGGCCACCATACTGCTCCCCTTAAAATTGCTTTCCCATCGGTTAAAGTTTATATGATTGATGTTTTTGGTGACTTTATTACACTAACAAGTATTTCTCATAGTTTTATTACACATCTACCATTAAACAAAATAAACTCAAGTGAAAGTGCATATGTAAGGTATCATCTTTTTACCCTCCCCTTACACTTAAAATGAACATTGTCCCCAATGTTCAAGTAAAGAATGTAAAAGTGAAATAAGTAAAAAGAATAAAATCAAATACTCCCCCTGATTCGCTCGGTATGGATAATAAGGTGGCCAGGTTAAATCTTCCTCCAAGAAAATGAACAATCAAAGCTTCCATTCCAGAATATAAATCATCTTCTTGTCATACATAACCTGTAAATCCTGAGAAAACAGAAAAAAACAACCTCGCGTAAAATCGGCGGCATCCTATATAAGTTACTAAATCCTAGAAAACAAAATAAGATATAATGCTTGTGGAATGAAGTTTGCAGATTTTCTGGAGATTATAAAACTTAATAATTCACAAAAACCATAAGACTCCGTTAGAAAAACAAAACCGGTAAAATTTCCAGATTTTTACATGTGACGCCGTCAAGAAGAAACTCATGACGCCGTCAGAAGTGACCTGCAGAAATTCTTATGTTAAGTTTCCGGAAAATTTCTGGAAAAACTTGGTCCTACTTCCTGGAAAATCCTGCAAAACTTCATTATGACTCAATACAAGCATTTGACTCTAACAAATACGAATATACATGTTCATTTAATATTGTGGAGAATCATGATCGGTTTGTTTCTTAAAAACATATTTGGGGTTTCCCCTTACACTTATCTTTTGCAAAAATACTTTTAGGTGGAGTTAGAACTAGGCCAAAACAACAAAGTAAAGTATTTCCACTATTTAGTTTAGAAACATGATCAACCAACAATAAAAATAAAGCATGCATACGGAAGCAAATAACAAACAAACAAAATAAAATCACACAAAGCATGGGTTACCTCCCAAGAAGCACTTTTCTTTATTTACGAGTCTTGTAGCTAGACTCAAGGTCATGGGTTACGTTTTCCTTTCTCACTTTTGTGCTAACTCAAAACATCTAACCCAATTCTCATCACGCTTGTATTCCGGGCCTAGATTCATGCAACCCGAATAGTAAGTTCTCCTCCTCTCATGATAGGCTGCATCAGTAATTCCATCTTCCTTAACCTCATAGGGTCGAATCTCATCAATTTGTAGATTCTTGATGCCCTTTAATTCTTCCTTCATGTGAGGCATCATAAAAGTGACATTCTCTATCCCATCAGTAAACTGAGCTATCCCCTTCTCATGGTCGTAATATATCTTAGTCTTCTCAACAAAAGGTTGTCCTAAGACTACTTCTCCAAGGTGTGGATCAATAATGCCTCTAACATCTTCTAGGATTACAAAGTCGCATTGATAAGTAAAATTTCCTATAAAGATGTGTACCCCTTTAACTCTCCTGACAAAGTTACATAGCCTATTAGAATTGTAAGGGTCTTTTCTAGGGCTTAACCTTTCGTTCATTATCCAATTGTAATAGAGCCTAGACATGATATTCATGGGTGCTTTAAGTCAATGTATGTATGCTCTCTAGACATGTACCCAATCATGCAAGGAATTTTTATGTTCCTGAAGTTATGTCTCCTAATCCATGGTGTCTTTCTATATTTTGAGGGGCAAGGATGTTGTAAGAGGAACCTGTGGTAACTCAATTCATCCAGGGTTGGAGCGAAGTTTGTAAACTCAATTTTCATTTGGAGAGGCTTAATGAATTTCTTAAATGTGTTAGCTTCTCTCTTTCTTCTTTTATGCGCAATAAGCCTCTTGCTAATTTCTAAACGACGACTCTCTGATTCCATAAAGACCACACTAGTACAAACAAAAACATGAAGAAATAAGATAGACTAAAGAAAACCTAAAAATAAAAATAAAATCTCACTAGAAAGGAATCTAGCAAGTAGACCTAATAAAAAGATATTCTAACCTAGACAATAACTATTTCTCCGGCAGCGGTGCCAAAAACTTGATACGTGGGAATCGCACCAGGCTTTACCTCTCAAGGGATCTTGAGAAGCTTACAACCCCCACCAGGTAGTGTACCTGATCGTTGTAGTATAGTATAGTGACAAATACCGGGGGATTGATCGTTCAGCTAGGAATAGTGTCGCTAGGATTAGAAAACCTAAATACTAGTTCTAAAGGTGAGGGATGATTATTTTTGTATTTTTATATTTTTTTAGAAAGCAAGTAAAAATCTCGGGTTTGAAGGATTTGGGCGGAATTAGTTGCTAGTCAACTAACCCAATACTAAAGATGCAATCAAAATAAAATACTAGAAATGAAAATAAACTAAATTAACTAAGGTTGTGAGCAATAAGTGGAGAAAATGTGTTTACTTAGATTTCACTACTCCCTAGATATCTTTTACACGTTAATTACTTATTATAGTTGCGTGGATGATGGGTTGTATTCCTTAATACCATTCATGGGGTGGCGCACTTAATTCCCCAATCCTATGAGTGCCTACTTCACTCCTATGTCGAGCCGGCTAAGAAGCTCCTAACATGGGATCATTAGAATTTACTCATGCATTAAATACAACCAATAAAACCTAGTGCACGTCAGTTCATGTTTCCTAAGACGTTCAAGCATGTTACCATTTGGAGATCTGCCAGTTTTCTTAAGCCTAACATCGAATTCATTCATCCAATACAACTATAAACAAGTAATCAACACATAATTAACATCTAGGTTTCATTAGATCCAAGCAAACACAAGATAGATCTAGCCTAGCATGATGGAATTAAGACAAGAACAAGATATAGACAACCAACACATAGACATATTGATTGAATTAAAAGAATACTTATCTCAATTACACATGAAAGGTATCAAGGGCTTAGAACCCTTGAAAAACCTGTAAAATTCGTACCAAGTTCGTACTTTGGGTTTCTCCAAAATTTCTCTCTTTTTAATGTGAAAATTAGAAAACTATATATAGGAAATAGGGTCTGACGGCGTCAAGACAAATTTTGTGACGCCGTCATCTCGCCGCCAAAATAAATCTCGGACTGCCTTGATCCAGATCTGACGCCGTCAAGTGTTATATGTTTCCAGGCCGTCATGTATTTTCCTCTTGACGCTCTACTTCGTGACGCCTTCAAATCTGTACTGGATCGTCATGGAAATTACTCTTGACGCCGTCAAGATTTTCTTCTTGACGCCGTCACCTACTGTTCCTAGCAAGGAAAATTAAGACTTTGACGTTTTCTTCACTTTTAGGCTCCAAAAATGTCCGAATTGCTTCCTTTTCCAGATTTCTCTCCCAAAGTACCTAAAATCACAAAAGGAACGATTTAGGGCAATATTTGATCAAATAAATTCAATTCTGGGCTTAAATGACCCCCTAAAAGTGGTTCATTTTTCGCCTCATCACACTATATACATATTGATCGGGTACACAGCTCGTTAAGTGTGTGTGTGTTAGTAATAAGTCGGCTAAATATAAATGTAAAACTTGAAAAGGCTTAAACACCCTATGCTACACTGATGTATCACAAGCATCAAGTTTTTAGCGCCGCTGCCGGGGAATGAATTGTTAATATCTGTTTATTTGATTAGCAATTTAATTAAATTCTAACCACTAACTTTGTTGTATATTAGTATAGATTGCATTCATTGTATACTTTGCATATTTTCTTTTCTTGTTTGTTTGTTTTGTTTATTTTATTTTCTTTAATTTTTATTTTCTTTTTATTTTTCTGTATTACTGCTCTCTGCTGTATTTTGCTGATCTAAACGATGCGACGCATCTGATTTATCATATACGGTGCATTGCATTTTTTTATTTTTATATACAGCGTAAACTTAAAATTCGAAGTACGGCGCATCTATGCCCTAGATATGACGTATTCTGTTTTTAATCAGAAAATTTTCAAAACCCTAACGAGATACGACGCATCTGTTTCGACAGTTGAGGCGCATCTATTTATTTATTCAAAACAATTTTTCGAATTTATTAAACTGAGATACGACGCATCTGTTTTCACAGATACGACGTATCATTTTCGAATTTATTAAACTGAGATATGTAGCTATTAAAAAGCAGTAGGAAATTCGTATTAAAATTAGGAGTAGTTTAGCATTAGTATAATTTAGTTGTTGTATTAAGCTTTTTATTTAAGTATTTCAGCTTTTGTACCTTTGCATTTTCAATCAAAATTCTACTTTTAATTTTGCCCTATTCAGTTTTATGCTTTCAAAGTCTGTGTTTAAGCTATTCACCTTCAAGTTTCAGTCCTAATTTAAATTTGAAGTTTTTAGTAAAAAGAACTTGTTAATAATCTGTTGTTGTTTGAAAGTACTTTCGTAAGTTCTCATATACTCTAAGAAGTAAAGAAGAAAAGAAGAAGAAGTCTGTTGAATTTTATTGAATTATGAATGGGAACGGTTTAGAGCTTCTTGGGAAGCATTAGGAGGGATAGAACTTGGTATTTCCGCGGTTCAGTTCAGGGGTTAAGGTTCCACCTTCTCGCTTTCTAATTTCTAATTTTTAGAATAATTTTAGTAAAATCTGTTATGAGTTGTTGCAGAGTTTATCTGTAATTTGTATCTGTTCTATGGTGTAAATTTAAGCTTAGTATACATTAGATAAAAGAGACAGTAGCTTTAAACCACCGGTTGCTTCTTAAATAGTTTACTTCTGACCCGTTTTCTACGGCCTATAATTTGTTCATCTTTTGAGTTTATAGTGTGGTACTTAGCGTGTTGAAAAGTCTGATATGCTCTCTTTTAATCCATGTTTCATTTGGTGTTAATTTCTTGATTGCTTGCTCACTTTCTGCTCTTTAGTTGTTCCCCTAGAACTGGTGTTCATTGAGCTAATATCAGTGTATATCTTGATCCATATTAGTTTGTGTGATTCTAGTTTTAGCTTCACTTTAACTTGTTGAATTCTGTTTTTAGCTTGTTAGTGGTTTCCTAAGTCTGCATATCATTTCACTTTTAGCATAAAACTCCAGTTCAGTTACCTTAAAGTTATAGCAATACTTAGTTCATTAATATCACTTTAGGTATAAGCTCATAACTTGTTCATTATAATAGCTTTTATTGTGATTCTTAGTTTTTATTATGATTCTTGTTATTTTGAAAAACCTTTAGTACTAAGTTGTTAGATTTATTCTGTGTTTGGTCTAGATGTCTTTTCAGATGTGCTTATTTGTCCCCTCTAGTTCCCCTTAACCTGATTGTTTTTGCTGTAGCTAACTAGGAGCCGACCCTCCTTATGTTGCGTTTCTATTTTGATCCTCAACTTGTTGTTGTAAATTAGAAGCTTATTATTAGCTGCTTCTGATCGAGACTGAGCAATTTTCGCCTTTATCTCGGCTCATGAACTCATGTTTGTTAGCTTATAGTTCCTGGAAATTAATTAGGGATAGAGTTATTAAATTATAATAATTATAATTTCTATCTTATAATTAATTTTCTTTTTGCTAAAATTCACTTTAGTCATTTAGTATGTAGAAAATTAGTTGTATGCCCGTAGAATTAGTCGTGCTTAGATTTAGTTTTTTTTTATTTAACTCGTTGACATTATTTTTAATTAAAACATGCGTTTTTAGTTTTACATACTTTTCAAGTTTCCTTGCTTTATGTTATTGTTACACGTGCTTTGTTTTATGCTTAATAGTGTAGATTTATCTTTCCATGTTTTGCATACCACTATATTTCTTCACCATTCACATCACTCGATCACAAACGAGAACCGATTCACCATTTCACACCTCGTCGGGACTTAACGACCCGGGGATATACTATACCTTCGGAGAATACGCGAGGTTTGACTACTTTGACCGCCATTAGTCGAGTAGTTGATCTGTGCGTATCAAAATTTTGGCGCCGCTGCCGGGGAGGAGTGAAGCCGTTTATCGATTTAAGTTTGCAGATTAGTGATTGAAGACCCTTCTTCGGAAGTTATCGTCTCGTTTTTGTGAATATTCTTTTGTTTTTCCTAAATGTAAAAACTCAAAAATATTTTCCTTCTTTCTTTTTACAAAATGTATTTCAAAAATACCAAAAATATTCACCTTTACCCTCTCACATCTTTGATTCTTTATCCCTACCGCTCTATACACCTTTGATTCTTCCTATGTCTCATCCACACCTTCTGATTTGTGAATGGTGTGGTAGTCTTCATAATGGTGGTAATTGCCCCAGTTGTGGCATGGTAGAGTCAGGAAACGGGTCTGTCTATAACCAGGATCCCTATTCCTACCATGACACGACTGATTTATTCTATCAACTACCACACCATGAGACTCAGCAGTTTTACTGTTGTGAGTATTGTGGAGGTCCACACTTCAGCTTGGATTGTCAAACAAAGAAT
Source organism: Artemisia argyi (assembly GCA_030686995.1). Taxonomy (NCBI): domain Eukaryota; kingdom Viridiplantae; phylum Streptophyta; class Magnoliopsida; order Asterales; family Asteraceae; genus Artemisia; species Artemisia argyi. The sequence continues at coordinate 40,977,701 of CM060680.1, forward strand.
CCATTTCCTTGTAACAATTATGACTATCTGTATCATGACCAACCTCCACAGTACCAAATGATTCAAGCAACTCCTCATGATACTGAGCAAGACCTTTTACTAGAGGCTCTTGAGATATTGCAAGAACTTAAGGAGGAGTTAGCTACTACATCATTTCAAGATTCTCGTGAGAAATCCATGGCAGAATTGCTTGCTGAAGAACGAGATGCTAGAAACGAATTGAGCAAGGAAGAATTGCTAGTCTTAGAACAAGCAGCTAAAACACGTGCCATATTTTGCCGTGCTGCTCTTCTCGACGACGATGATGATGATGATGATGAAGTTACCCTTGATATTTCTCAATTTTCTAAGGGTTCATCAAGTTCATCAGTTGTGATTCCTTCCTCGGAAAATCAGGGAGAAAAGACTATGATAGAATTACTAGCAGAAGAATAAATAAAATTTAAAAAACCTATGTCTGCTAGTCCTCCTCAACTCCCTCAGTCTGTTGTTATCACACCCGAAGTTCACACTCACTCTCTGAGCATGGGGGACGAGCATCTTAGCACTGTCCCTGAAAAGGAATCGGACGAATTCATAAAGTCTAGTGTTGAGAACCTTGTCCCAATCCCAAGAGAGTCACAGGGAACTTTTGATCATATGTGTGATTTACCTTCCCCTCTTGAGTGTCCAAAAGATCAATTTGAGACTTTCTCCGATTGTAGCGAAGATTGTGCATCTTATGGAGACATCGAGTATGTTGAAGCATCAGTTCCGCATTCTGATGCTGATCATCTTCTTGAGGAGTTCGCCGATGAACTCACTCACATCAATCCACTTCCAACGGGAAGTGACGATGTTCTCTTTGACTTCGAAGCCGATCTGGGAGAGATTGAAAGTCTCCTACATCATGATCCGTCACTCACTTCTTATCCCAACAGTCCAATTGAGAATGTTGATCACTTTGTTTTCGAAGTATTCAAAACTACTCTCACCAATCCTTTGTTTGAATTCGACTCTGAATTCACTTTTATTTCTGATAACCCAATCTTTGGTATTCAGAATGAGGATAGTGATGAGTCTACAATGGAACAAGAGTTCACATATTCACATCATGTGAATGATTCTCTTCATGAGGAGTTCTCCGGTGAACTCACTCATATCATCACTCCTCCAGAGTATGATATCCCGGGGGGAGATGCACTCAATCATGACAATTTACAAATTCCCACTCTCCCGCCCGGGATGTTTTCAAACCCAATGAGCTTAACCATTGAAATCCAAATCCAGGAAAAGGAGCTTGATCTCGAGGAAGAAAATCTTATTATGATTTTCATCATGGTTTTCTTTCTTTTCTTCACCTACAGGGTGACTTCTCCTGTTCTTCATTCCTTCTGGAATGAAGACATTATCTTTGACCCCGGCATCACCGCTTATCATTTATACTATTTTAAGCCAGGAACTTATCTCATCGGTGTGGAACTTTCACATGCTTCAAATGTTTGTCCAAGCATCTTGAATGAAAGTCCGATGCAAATTGTTTCTTCCACATCATGCTTCCCCAAGAACCAATGAATTCGGGGTCGAGTCAAGCTAGCGACTCGGTAAACAAAAACAGTAGCATGCATATAGGGTTTTCACCCTAAGTGTGGGGGAGTTACCCCTGCTGTGGTTACAAATAAAGTGAAAAAATGGTGTTTCCACATTTAGCTTGTAATGTTGCCCTTTTACGTTTAAAGAGTCGGCATAATAGCCGGGACTTTGAATATTGAGGACAATATTCAATTCTAAGTGTGTGTGTGTGTGTGGGGGGGGGGGGTATTCTAGCGAATTTGATCACATTTTACCATCTAGTACCCCCGTTTTTGGCAAAAATTTTAAAAATTTTTCACTTGAGCTTCAAAATTTTTTGTGGTTATCAGTCCGCCATGTCTAACCGACAAAAGGATTGGCTAATCCAGGAGCAAACGGCTCTTGGTAAAGATATATCAAATCCGTTTACGGATTACAATTTACCCAAAATTGTATGGTATCTCAACTCGCCATATCTTAAAAAGTGAAAGAGTTGGCTAGCCCGCAAGATTATGGATTGTGGTAAAGGCAGTGGAAAAACCATAATTGGTAATCAGCTCACCAAGATGTCGACTATGTCCATCAAGAGTTGGCTAGTCCAGAAGCAAACGGCTTTTGGTAAAGACAAATCAAATCCGTTGATAGCTGGTGGTTTGCTCAAAATCACATGGTTATCAGGTGGACCATAGTTCTTACTTGAACTGAAATATTCGGCTACTCCAGAAGTGATGGCTTTTGGTAAAGAGATTCAAATCCATTAAGTTTTCTCAAAAAATTTCCAAGGACTAGCAATAGTTTAGTGTGGGGGATTGATGACTATGCAAATACTCATCATTTCACCACCATTTTGGATACGTAAAAATACAAAAAAAGGCCAAAAACAATACAGATATCCTTGGTTTCATGTTTTTATGTGTCTCAGGTACAAAGGATTGAAATCTGGGCGGAAACATACAATTTTGATCGACAAACGTGCATTTTTGAACGACTCGGTAGCAAATGAGCAACTGTGATATTAAAGACGGAGTCGAGTTAACCTCGGGATGTATTGGAAGTGTTCTGTGATATTAAACTTAACTTAAACCCAAAGCCCTAACAAGTCCAAATCAAACCCAACCCATAATATAAGCCCAACCAATCCCCCCCAACCTCAGTTATACGACCCTTATTATTCCAGCCCCCATCCCCTTCACTTTCCCCAGGATATCACAAACAAGAAACCTACACATCCTCCTAACAAATCAAGCATATCCTACATCCCCAAGCTTCTTGTCTCCCCTTGACATCTACCTGCTCCAGCCACCAAATTGTCCCTCAAAGATCGTCTAAGATATTTTATCTACAGCTGGCGATCTACCTCCATTTTGGCGCCAAAAACGGATATGGAAGGCTGAGATTGTTCCATGGCAATTCAACGGCTGGGATATGTTTCAAAAATGGCTCAGATATTCCCTCTCACAAAAAAGAGAGAAGAACCCTAGTTTTCTACTTAGTATAAATAGAACCTTATGTAGCTATTAAAAAGCAGTAGGAAATTCGTATTAAAATTAGGAGTAGTTTAGCGTTAGTATAATTTAGTTGTTGTATTAAGCTTTTTATTTAAGTATTTCAGCTTTTGTACCTTTGCATTTTCAATCAAAATTCTACTTTTAATTTTGCCCTATTCAGTTTTATGCTTTCAAAGTCTGTGTTTAAGCTATTCACCTTCAAGTTTCAGTCCTAATTTAAATTTGAAGTTTTTAGTAAAAAGAACTTGTTAATAATCTGTTGTTGTTTGAAAGTACTTTCGTAAGTTCTCATATACTCTAAGAAGTAAAGAAGAAAAGAAGAAGAATTATGTTGAATAGTGAATTATGAATGGGAACGGTTTAGAGCTTCTTGGGAAGCATTAGGAGGGATAGAACTTGGTATTTCCGCGGTTCAGTTCAGGGGTTAAGGTTCCACCTTCTCGCTTTCTAATTTCCAATTTTTAGAATAATTTTAGTAAAATCTGTTATGAGTTGTTGCAGAGTTTATCTGTAATTTGTATCTGTTCTCTGGTGTAAATTTAAGCTTAGTATAAATTAGATAAAAGAGACAGTAGCTTTAAACCACCGTTTGCTTCTTAAACAGTTTACTTCTGACCCGTTTTCTACGGCCTATAATTTGTTCATCTTTTGAGTTTATAGTGTGGTACTTAGCGTGTTGAAAAGTCTGATATGCTATCTCTTTTAATCCATGTTTCATTTGGTGTTAATTTCTTGATTGCTTGCTCACTTTCTGCTCTTTAGTTGCTCCCCTAGAACTGGTGTTCATTGAGCTAATATCAGTGTATATCTTGATCCATATTAGTTTGTGTGATTCTAGTTTTAGCTTCACTTTAACTTGTTGAATTCTGTTTTTAGCTTGTTAGTGGTTTCCTAAGTTTGCATATCGTTTCACTTTTAGCATAAAACTCCAGTTCAGTTACCTTAAAGTTATAGCAATACTTAGTTCATTAATATCACTTTAGGTATAAGCTCATAACTTGTTCATTATAATAGCTTTTATTATGATTCTTAGTTTTTATTATGATTCTTGTTATTTTGAAAAACCTTTAGTACTAAGTTGTTAGATTTATTCTTTGTTTGGTCTAGATGTCTTTTCAGATGTGCTTATTTGTCCCCTCTAGTTCCCCTTAACCTGATTGTTTTTGCTGTAGCTAAGTAGGAGCCGACCCCCCTTATGTTGCGTTTCTATTTTGATCCTCAACTTGTTGTTGTAAATTAGAAGCTTATTATTAGCTGCTTCTGATCGAGACTGAGCAATTTTCGCCTTTATCTCGGCTCATGAACTCATGTTTGTTAGCTTATAGTTCCTGAAAATTAATTAGTGATAGAGTTATTAAATTATAATAATTAGAATTTATATCTTATAATTAATTTTCTTTTTGCTAAAATTCACTTTAGTCATTTAGTATGTAGAAAATTAGTTGTATGCCCGTAGAATTAGTCGTGCTTAGATTTCGTTTTTTTATTTAACTCGTTGACATTATTTTTAATTAAAACATGCGTTTTTAGTTTTAGATACTTTTCAAGTTTCCTTGCTTTATGTTATTGTTACACGTGCTTTGTTTTATGCTTAATAGTGTAGATTTATCTTTCCATGTTTTGCATACCACTATATTTCTTCACCATTCACATCACTCGATCACAAACGAGATCCGATTCACCATTTCACACCTCGTCGGGACTTAACGACCCGAGGATACACTATACCTTCGGAGAATACGCGAGGTTTGACTACTTTGACCGCCATTAGTCGAGTGGTTGATCTGAGCGTATCACCTTGCAAAAGGTTTTACCTCTCAAGGGATCTTGAGAAGCTTGCAATCCCTACCAGGCAATGTACCTGACCGTTGTAGTATAGTATAGTGACAAGTACCAGGAGATTGATCATTCAACTCAAAGAATAGTGTTCGCTAGGGTTAAAACTCAATTAAACTAGGTCTAGAGGTGAGTGATGATTCTTTTTGTATTTTTATATTTTATGGAAAGGAAGTAAAAATCTCAGGTTTTGAAGGAGTGGCCGGAATTAGTTGCTAGTCAACTAACCCAATTAACTACAAATGCAAACAAACTAAAAAAAAAGGAACTTAAATTAAATGTGGCGAAAACAATAATAAGAGAGAATGTGTTTAATTAGATTTCACTACTCCCTAGCTATCTTTTACCGGTTGATTAGTTTGTTACAATTGCATGGATGACGGATTATATTCCTTAATACCATTCATAGGGTCGTGTACGATCTTCCGTAACTCTTTAAGCTTCTACCTCTTCCTATGTCGAGCCGACTACTAGCTCCTAACATGGCCTCATTAGTAGTTACCTATGCATTAAATATAACCAATTTATCATAGTACACCTCCGATCATGTTTCTTAAGACGTTCAAGCAAGTTACCAATTGGAAGTCTACCAGTTTTCTTAAGCCTAACATCGAAATCATTCATCCACAATAATTATAAAGAAACAACCAACCAATAATCAATATCTAAGTTTCATTACATCTAAGCAAACACAAAGAAAACCTAGCCTAGCATGTTAAAGAGAAGACAAGCATAAAATAAAATCTAACAACACATAGACATATTGAATGATTATTGAAAAACTTATCTTCAATTAAGCATGGATGAAACAAGGGTTTGAAACCCTAAAAAATACAATAAAATTCGTCTAGGGTTTTTCTCCTCTCAAAGTTGCACACAATGAATGAAAAATCAAAAACTATATATAGAATAATGGGTCTGACGGCGTCAAGAGTAGGGTCTGATGCCGTCAACTCGCCGCCAAAATTATCATCATATTGCCTAGATCCACTTCTGACGTCGTCATGTGTAAACTTGGTCTTGGCTGTCACATACAAATTACTCTTGATGGCCTTGGTGACGCCGTGATGTACAATTCTTCCAAAACCTCTCTGGCGCGGCACGTGTAACTTGATTTATCCACCTCTTTGTCAAAGGGTGACGGCGTTAGTAGGACCCTAAAATACGTACTTTTTAGACCAATAATATTTACTGTGTGAATAATATTTGTGTTTCGCTGTGCAATTCCTGACGCCGTCAAGTACAATTTCCAGCATGAATTTGAGACTTTGTCGTTTTCTTCACTTTTTCGCTCCAAAAACGTCCAAAATGGTTTCTTTTCCAGATTTCCTCTTAAAAGTACCTAAAATGACAAAAGGAACGATTTAGGGAAATATTTGATCAAATAATCTGGACTTTAGGCTTAAATGACCCCCTAAAAGCTGTACACTTTTCGTCTCATCAAAGAGCTTGAAGATGGGGACTTGAAAACTCATGCTCTAATGCAAGAGCTTTTCTTATCAATCAATTTGAAGAACAAGATAGTGAAGAAATCAAATTTCGCCATTGGCTTACGCAATGTTTCGAAAATTTTAATAAACTTAATCATGAACTTATGATGCACTTAGAAGATTACTGGTGGAATCAACGTGACAAGGAAGCATCATTCGATGACACATGGAAGTACCATGAACTTCAACACTCTGACCATGACGAATGTGAAGAAGATGTTGATGGCGTTAATGATACAAAACAGAAGCTGAACGTGAGTCTAACTTGAAGACTCTGAAATAAAGAGAAGTGCTTATCGGGAGACAACCCGGATTTATCTTTACTATTTTTGCTGTCAAGTCTGTCAGACCTGTAGCAGATGCGGCATATCTCCATCAATAGATGCGGCGTATCTACTGCACACTTCATATCTGTTTTTATTTTTCTGCATTTTGTTTTCTGAACTATGAACTTTCTATCAGTTTATTTAATACGACACATCCTAGTTAAGGATGCGATGCATCTAATCTTTCTGACACGTACCAATTCCAGGCTTGATACGGCGCATCTTCTTTAATAAGATGCGGCACATCGACTGACCTGATGATTTACAGTTTTTTTTTTTCTTTTTTCTAACCACAAATGAATTTTGTGCAAGTATCGATCTTCTTTAACTCAGGTGTATAATTGGTAGTATTTATATTTCTTGCTCGCAAATGCATAATGGAGGATCAAACCGAGCAAATCTCAGAGAAGTTTTTCGTTCTAATTCTTTTTGATCTCCTATTTTTAATTTTAATAAACAACAGGGACGTTGTTTAACTTAGTGGGGGATGGAGAATTAGAACTTTTACTTAGCTCTTACTTGTTCTTATTTTTCAAGAATATGCTTTAAATTGCGCTTAATATATCAAAATTAAAAAAAAATTTAGCATGTTTTTGTTTAATCTAATTTGCATAGCTGCACACAAGACTTTATTTTCTAAAATTGTGATTTCAAAATTTACAAATTTATGAGTGTGCCGGTGACTTGGAAACTTTAGAACTTGACTTGTATACTATTCGAGACCATATACCATAATAAGTATTACTTTTATAATTGGAGTGACTTGTCTAAATTAGTAAAATTCTAGGATTACACCAAAAAGCCTTTATATGTTATGTAATATTAACTAACTACACTGGTTAGTTAACCACCGTATAAACTCTTTGTTTACTCTCATTTTTAGAGTAAGATATCCCTAGAAAAACACGTAAAGCCATTCCTTTAGGACTTATACACCTTGTTATTATGTTTTGTTACACCTTACACCTTAGCCTACCCTGTAGATTTAAGTCCGTGGTTAGTTGCTAAGGCAAAGTGTGTTTCCTTGCGTTACCTGTGTTCGTGTGCGTAAATTCATTATCTTTGGTTAGGTCTCGAAATTGCACAATGCAATTGGAGTGAAAGTACATATTGTATATTTTTAGTCAGTTTTTCGTGTGTTTACTACTTTCACTATTACATTATGTCTGAAAGTTTGAAAAGTGAAAAATTATTATCCAGAATTATTGTGATGGTATTGTGGTGAAAATTTACACCTTTAGTTAAAAAAAAAATCGAAAAAATGAGAAAAGAAAAAGAAAGAAGAAGTTGGTAGTTTATTTAAACCAAAGATGTAAAGTTTTGTATTAAAGTGGTTGATATCGCCACTATTGTTTTATTATATTTATGATTGAAAGGAAGTTGGACGTTATGGGAACGCCAACTAAGGATTGTTTATTCTTTGTCTAAGATTTTATTGAGTATAATTCGTGTCTACCTAAAGCGTGAGTTACAAAAGAGTAAAAGCGTGAGTTATTCAATGATATGAGTCTTATTCATGGGATGGTAGGGAAGTATTCTAACCACACTTAGGACTTTAATCTATTTGTTTCTTTTTATGTATTTTTATTTTACACCAATTTATATCCTAAATGTTATCCATACCCAAATGTATTGTTATATTCGTTTTTAGCTTTCGAGCATCTGAATATGATGATGGCCAAGTAAGAATATTAAATGTATGAATAAGGTAGTGACTATCCGAGTATTAAATTAATTAGCTAACGTGCCAGCGATCTGGTGTGTGAATTGGTGACCATCCGAGTTTAAGATTGATTAAATGATGGGCTAACGATCTGGTGTGCAACTTGGTGACCATCCGTTATGAAAATAACGCGCCAGCGATCCAAGGAACACATTAGTGACCATCTATCATTTGAAAGATCAAGGACTCGTGCCAGCGATCCATGAAGCATGCTAGTGACCATCCGTTAGTTAAAGCGTCGAGGACTCGCGCCAGCGATCTACTAAGTTTATGCAGGAAATGTTCAAACAAAGCTAGGTTTAACCCATGAACCAAAAAACCCTTTTTACCGCTTTAGACTTTTTACTCCTTAGCTTTAGTGGGGGAGATGTGTATCCTTGTCAAGCATATGATAGAATATTCGTCACGTCCGGACAGTTAAACGATTAGATTTGCTTTTATTAAAAATATACTTTGTTTCTAATTGGTTAAGTGTTTGACCGTGCAATTATGATAAAACGAATAAGTGCTTAAATGTAAAAATATCCTATCAAGGATACATTTTCATTATGTTTATTCTAAAAGGTTTACTTGAGGACAAGTAAAGTTCAAATGGGCGGGGGGATATTTGATGAGATCAAATAAGTACATTTTATTAGCATCATTTATCCTATTTAATTGACTTGTTTTATATTATTTTGTATTAGAATTGGTGCCTTAATGTTTACTTTAGTGATTCTCAGGTAAAACCAGGCAATTAGGTGAAAGTTAATGATATTGGACGAATTATGGAGATAAATGATCAAGATTTGAAAAGTCTACTGAAATTCAAGAGATGCGCCGTATCACTCTCAACAGATACGCCGCAACATCATACATAGATGAATTCGAAGACCATTGCCTGACTTTGAAGAATGCGTCGCATCCAATTACAACATGCGCCGCATATGAAACTTTGGTCAACGAAGAATAATCAACTTGTTCTACTCCAAAATATGTCGCATCTCATTTACAACATGCGGCGTATCAGCTAAAGACTTCACCAGATTCTATCTAAGACGTTAAAGAACATGCGCCGCATAGAGAAACAAGTTATGCCGCATCTAAATGCGGTGTACGAATATTCCAGAATATAATAATCTTGGACCCCACGCGAAGTTAAGTAGATGCGCCGCATCTGTCATCAACATGCGCCAGATCGATCCCTCAGACATAAACTATAAATATCCCAAGACATATACAAGTTTTGTGTATAGGAAAACCTTAAGGAGACGAATTCAGTCAAAGAAGCATCACAAGTCACGCCCCAAACAAAGATCTTAGAGTCGTAAGAAGGTCCTGCATGTGTATAATTCATTAAGTAGTTTTGTTTATTGTAAAGCTTTAATCCATCAGGATTGATAGGCTTGTGGCCACCATACTACTCCCCATAAAATTGCTTTCCCATCGGTTAAAGTTTATATTATTGATGTTTTTGGTGACTTTATTTGTGCCTTCATAACCTCTGTGATTAGTTCAGTCTTCTAGGCTACCATACCTGTTCCTCGCCTGCTTATCTAGTGTCTAAAAAGTTGGATAAACATAAGTAATCATTAAGAGTTTACTCACCGATATTAGGATCCAACGAGACAGATTAGATTATGATACTCATTATATAAAACTAGCAATAAAACAAGTGACAAGATACTTAATTATAAGGACAAGTCTTCTTACGTGTTTCTATTATCAATCTGTGTACGTGATTGCTATTCACTGATTCGTTCTAATTAGTTTTACTTTTATTGTTTATTAAATCCGTGTTAGTCTCTCAAGCTAAACCCCCGTTTTATTAGATTAGATTGTAAAACTAACTTAGATATTAAAATACTGATTAAATCAACTAGATATTACGTTCCCTTCTTAGTGTTTGTAGGACCCTTGAATACTATATCTAACACAAGTTTATATAAAGATTATAAATGAGATAAGTAGAGAGAGAGAGATGGTAACTTCTTGAGAGAGAAAGGAAGATGTATTAGATTAAGAGAGAGAAACACACATAGTAACACCCTAGAAGAAACACCTCCAAATGAGAGTATTTGGAGGTATTTATAGGTAAGATAAGAAGATGGGCCGGGCTTGGGCTTTTGTAATAAACAAGACCTAAACTAATACAATATTAGATTAAACCAAGCCCGTTTACCCTTAACTAAACTACAAGACTATTACAATATTATTACAAGACTAAATGACTTAATAAATGATCGTCACTTCTATTTCTAACAATCTCCCCCTAAGGGGCGATCATTGAGATCTCTCTTTGATTCCATTGATGATCAACACTTCTATTGCTAACAATATCCCCCTAAGAGGTGATCATTGAGATCTCTCTTTGTGATCTTGATCTTTGAACTTTAAAGCTTGTTGTCTTGAACTTTGAGTCTTTGTAGAATAGTCTTTAGTCTTTGTTCCTTCATGCTTTGTGATCTTTGAAAATTTACTTTTCATCATTCTTTGTTCTTGTGTGATGTGGATTATGATGTAGTGTCATCTGTCTTTCGTCATTTCTTTGTCTTTGGTGGTTGTCCGCCATTCCAACATGCTCATACGTCTTTAGTCTTTTGTAATACATGCATTTGTTGTTCCCGTTCTTTCACACTGATCTTTGTCACTTTACTTCTGTAGATTCTTTCACATTGCGTAGAATCTTTCTTTGAACTTTTCTTTGCTTTGATCTTTGTGAGAACTTTCCTTTGACTTTGTGATGCATGTATGAGCATGTGGAATCTATTGCCATGGAGATGATGTATAGCTGTAGGTAAACAGTTAGCAATAAATCAACTGGTACTTACAGGAAAAGAATTAGAGATTGCCAACAGCATAGTTTGAAGACTTCTTCTAACCCTTACCAAGGCCGTTCCCATTTCGGATACTCCCGAGAGAGCTTACGAGACCTACTAAGTAGCTCAATGAATGGGTGAGTCACTGGGGATCACTCCACGACTGTAGACCGTTTTGGAACACCGCGAACACTAAGCGCAACCCATAAAGAATAACCGAAGTGACCTGTTATCAGGGTTGTTTGATGTTGACCCTAGCAGGAGTTTCGATTCAATCATTGAGAATCACAAATTTGAATCCTCTCATAAATGTTCTGGCAGATTGCTAAGATCTGCGTAGGACTCTAAAGTTTACATCTGGCGTCCTTAATGATGAACAACCATTGTAGAAATATCATGTGTTCCTATGAGATCTTTTGATGAATCTCGGGGCTCTAAACTCGATAAGTGCACATTTGGTTTCCTATTCGGAGATTAGGGAGAGGTCTCCTGTTTCAATATCAACCATCTCTAAGAGACAGGTTGATAGATTACACCGGTTCCCCGTGAGAATGAAACAAGCTCTTTTAAGAGAACTTGAGTGGCTTAGAAGGTTAAGTGCAGTGCGTCACTGGGTCCATGACGTCTTTATCTTCAATACCGGTGTCACCTTAGCAACAACCAGTAGCATACGAATTGAACCCGGTGTCTGCCCTAAGGTTGAACATATGGAGGGTTATTTCTTTTCACCCTTTTTCATAACTTTTCTTTTTAATTCTTCATCCCCTTCTTTCTCCTTTCTCATTTTCTCCTTTTTTCAATCATACCTAAGGACTTCTAATTCTACTCTATTTGAATTGTCCATGGGTAGATCCCTCCGGCTCTGGCGGATCATAGGACGGTTTTTCCTAACCTTAGTCACCTTATATCTTCATGACTATCCTATTGTTGCCATAAAATCATTCATTTGAAAATCTCTCAAAGTATTTATGATTATGAAACATATTTGTTGACACTTTGAGAGTTTTGGTTTCTTTTGAAGGACTCCCCCTTCACATGTGCTCATAGATTTTTAAGAAATTTGCACATGCGTGAGGAGTTTGCACTTTTTGAATTGATCCACTTTCAGTGAACATGACCGATTCGAGACATGCTTACATCACCAGTTAGACAAGCTTGAAATTATTACCCGTCCTGGTCAAGTCCAAAGAAAGTCTCTCGAGATGGTACATTCTACTCAGACAAGTACTATTCGAGACACGCTTACATCACTAGTTGGACTAGCTTGAAATTATTACCCGTCCAGGACAAGTCTTTTCGATTACTGACATTTAAAGCTTTGTCAATTCATTGGTACTTTTTAAGTCAAGCTCTTTTGAGATTCAGTCACAATCTTTAAACATCTTTGATCACATTTTAATCATGTCTTCTCCCCCTCAAAAATATCATATCGTGATATTTTTGATATCAGCTGATTAAGAAAAAGCTTTTTGGACAGATAGACAGATTCGATTTTGCATGAAATCAGAACATTTTTGTTTTTATGAAATACTCCCCCTCAAAACTCGCATATGTTTTTGAGAATGTTAAAGTTTTTAAAGTTTAGAGGGAAGGAGTCTTCTCGAAGCAAAATTCTGAAAGAGAAAGAAGTTTCAGATTTGTTGAATTTTGCATCTAGGTTTTTTTTTTCTAAAAAAACAAAGACTTCTCTTTGTTTGAATTGGAATGTCGCACTGAGGCATATAACAGTGTCCATTTTTAGGATATATGCACTTTGTTGATGAAAATCATTTTTGCGTAGCACTTTCCTTTCTTTGAAAACCTGAGTTGTGCACTGTAAGGTGTACACAAGTCATTTTGATAATGAGCACCGATTTTGATAGATTTTGAAAATCTTTTTGAAAAATCTTGAAAAAGTGGTGCTCAGAATGTAAGAGAATTTTGAAAATCTAATTTATCATTAGATCAACAATCATGGTCTTGAGCTTAAAGATATTGAAAGTTTTTCTAAAGAAACTCAAGCCAGATAGGTGTTTGGTTCTCGTTTTAGGATAAGTGCTCGAAAAATATTTGAAATCTTTGTTTTGATTAAGCATTTTCCTATCTTTGTAGCGCAGGTCCTGAACTGATGTGTCCAGAAGCCATCATGTAAGTCCTTATTTGAAATCTTTTCGAGTTGTTATACCCGGACTTAAGTTTTGAAAAGATTTCACTTGGAAGCACGGGTTGTAAGCTGAAGTACTTACAAGCCATTCGATTAAGTCCGGGTTTCGTACTGACATATACGAAAGCCATTGTGAAGAAAATTTTGAGAAACGACATGTTTTAGAAAACATTTTCGAGAACTCTCGCTCAAGCATCTGTACATATCCGTATCATTGTTGAATGACATTTCTCGAAACGTACAAAATATCGATTATATAAGAGACATGTCGTGAGAAGAATATTTTTGGATTTTTTGATTTTATATTGGTTTTGGATTTTTGAAAATTTTATATTTTTGTATTTTGTTTTTCAAAACTATATACAAAGAAGAATTGAAGAAAGAAAAAACTAAGCTTGGACAAGTAAAAGTGGAGTTAAAAGTGGAATAAGAAAAGGATTTCCACATGCGATGTTGGCGTAAAGTTCTTTACCACATTGGGTGTATGAAATCTCATCACTTTCATAAGTACCTGCATCCACAGAAGAAGAATTGGCACAAATAACAGTGTTAGAAGTACATGTTTCCTTACATTGAGGGTGTTCACTATCAATGATTGTAGTGGTTTCTTCTTCCATTTCCTGAGTATCACTATTATTTGTGTTGGTGCAACTATCAAGAATTCTCCCTGTGGGAATCCATCTAAGACCAACTGTATTAAAAACTTTTCCCGTGGGAATCCACCTAAGGTAAGACCTAGACATAGTTTTCTTATCAGATGCAGCGGAAGACTCAGTTTTTGAAAAACTATATCCTTTAGATATCCACCTATTAGGTTTCTTATCCATTTTCTTGTTATCAATGGGTTTGTTTCTATTTGGTGTCTTAGTGGATTGTGCCTTGACAATTGATTTTCCTTTCTTGAGAAATTGTGCAATACATGCGTCATGGTTAGCTGAAAAAACACATTTTTGACATGTAGGACAGACAAATTCAACATCCTTTTTTAACACAGCAACTTTAACTTTGTCACTATAGTCTTTTGGAAGAGAATTCTTTGTGTTGCATTCTACGTTCCTAGCATTCGCTTTTGTGCCACTACTCTTAGATGCAAGCCAATCCCTAGTATTTTGTTGACTGTTCCTAGGTAATGGTTTACTACTACTAGCAGTGCTTTCGAATCTTGTAGAATTCATCACACTAGGTTTTGCGCCTAAAATTCCATCTTTTCGATGTTGTGCCTTATTCCTAGCTTCTTCTAGATGGTGATTTTGGACCATGTCATTAGAACCAACAGATTCCTTTACAGTTTTTGTGGTCACATTCGGTGTTCTATTCCTAGAAGGGCCAGGTGTAATCACATTTGTGTTACTTTCAACAACCAATTTTTGTTTTTCAACAATCTTTTCAATTTCCTGTTTCTTGGGCAAGGGTTGTGGAGTGACTGGTTTTGTCAAATCCTTTTTCTCATCGACTTTTGGAGCAAACCGTGAAATTGATATTTTTGGTTTTTCAACCGTTTTTGAAACATTTGGTTTCTCCGAAGTCGATGGTTTTGCAAACTTAGTATCCACACCCTTCCTTTTTATGCTTACAAGCTGAGCTCTCAAAAGATCATTTTGCTCTTTCATGTCCTTGTAGGCATGCTCATACGACAATTTGTCATACTTGCATTTCTCTGATTTTCGATCAAGTTGTTTGAAAAATGACATGTTTTCCTTTTCAAGTTTTACAAGAGCATTTTCATATTTTGAAACAATTTCAGATGTCTCAGCTCGCAGTCTTTCATCGTCCTCAACAGAATATGATTGTAAAATGATGGACATTATATCGGTAGTCATAACTGCTTCGAAGAGAGAATCATTTAACCTTTCCAAAACATTCATGTTTTCACGAGTTTCATTAGCTTCTTTTACCAGGGATTTGTGGTCCTTGACAAAATCGACCGTTTCTTTTAAGAAAGCTTGTTAAAAATGGATTACCCTCGCACTGATGCTATTCAGTGGGATAGTAATTTCGTTTTCAAACACCTTTTTCTGTTCCTTATGAAAACTAGAATGCCAGTCGTTAATACTGATAGTAGTGTTAGATTTAACAATATTTTGAAGTACTTGAATTCTCTTTTTAACGTCATCAAGAATGTCTCTAGCCTCACTTGTATTAAAAGTGTTGTTAGAAGACATTTATTCCATTTTTGAAAGAGATTTGGAAACAACTACGGGTTTAGAAACTTCTGGGCTTTTGGAAAAAGGTTTGGAAAGCTCATATGCTTGTTTTTGTGGAACAAAAGTAATGCCCGAAAGTTTGTTCAATTTGTTGTAATCAATTGGTGTCAAATCAGGATTCTTTTGTTTCATTTTATTATGCTCTCTTCGGCCAATTCAATCGTTTCCACAGAATTACGAACATTAGGAGGATCATGCTTAGTAAACAAAACATTTCCATTAAACAAACAATTCTTTTCTTGCTGAGCTTTCTTGAGATTACAAGGAGTTTTGATCCCAAGAGCTATTTTATGTTTTGTGTGGTAAATCTGACTAGTTTGATTAGCAATCATATTCATTGTTTGACTTGACTGACCCTTTTTAACCACCAGTTCTTCTAGTTTAGCAATCTTGTGTTCTGACTCTATGATTTCATCCAAAAGTTTATCTTCTTTCTTTGCAAATTCCATTTTCAACTCATCCCTTTCTTTTTTCAAGATTGGTATAAGCTGATTTTTGTTTAGAAAGTTGGTTTTGCAAATCAGAAATTTCCGCGTTTAAGGATTTTATCTTCTTGAAAGAATTAACATCAAGTGTATCAAACTTGATTTGCAAAAGTTTTTCCCTTGAAACGGAATTTTGATAACCATTTTCTAATTCAGACAATCTTTTGTTATGAAACTCAAAAGATTTAACGTTTTTCTTGTAACTCTCAAGCTCAGCGGTCAATTTTACATTCGCGGCCTTAACTTCGCGATTGACCTTTTTCACATTCTCAATTTCAATGCTGTAATTATTCAATAAAGATTCAAAGAAAGCACGGGTTTCCTCATCATTAGCACCATTTTGTGCAACTTGAACTTCATTAGGATCCATATCTTGAGTTTCATAGTTAACATTGCTATTAACTTGTTCCCCCACATATGTATCATAATTAGGTTTAGCTGGCACATAATGTGGCTTCTCATGAGCAAACAGATTAGCATCATTACCATAATTTGGTACCTCATGGAATGGATCTGAATCATAAGTAGGAGGAAGATCAGAATCACTGCTTGATGTTGTTGCCTGCTGATTTGCCATAAAGTTGTAGGCTTCATTGAGATCTGCTGAATTTTCATTAACTCTTGTTGTAGCTCTAAACTCATTTTCCTCAGCAGTCAACGGTATTCCCGATTCTTCTTTATTGGCTAGCATCAACAAGTATTGGATCTTTTCAACCTGGTTGAAATTTCTCCCAATAACACTGCTGTGAATTGTTGATGTAGGTTTCTGAATCGAATTCATGAAACAACAATCATTCCCATTTTGATTGACAACATTCTGACTCACAAACTGATCCATCGGATCTCCAACATATTCCCTTATCTGAATCCCCATCTGTGTACTCGTAGCATATCTATGTTGATTCCCAATAACATGTTCATTTGCTAGTGTACCTTGATTCCGAGTAAAGTCAGTTGGAAATATTTCTGCTAGAACCTCAAGTGCTTGCTGCTTTTGTCTCAACATTGCTTCATCAAACCTAGCCTTGTAGGCAAGTTGCTCTTCTAACTGTTTCTGCTTCACATTCTCAGAATATGGGGAAAAGGTTGGTTCTGGAAGTTCCGTATCAGTTGGTGCAAAGAGATCGTAACTAGGTTCAACAGTCTTAGCTTGTGTTTCTTGCATCGTCAACTTCTCTTTTGGTGTGTCGGAGTCATATGAAGGCTGCTCAGTCTCATTCCACAGTTGCTCAGTCTCAGTAATCTTCTTGTCAGTCTTAGGATATGGAGCAAAGAATTGAACAAGAGGTTCCATGTCCATTGATGGAAAGAAATTTTTGAGAAAAGACATTAAGAACGTTTCCGAGTGAGAACTATGTTTCCCTACAAAATTTTAATTTGAAAAATTTTCTCTCCCAGAATTTTGAAAATCACTATAAAATGTAATCCTAAGGTTCCAAGAAAAAGTTGAGTTTCAAAAATTTTGACGTCAAATTTCACCGAAAAAATTTGAATTTTGACTTAAAAATTTGAATTTTAGGCCAAAATTTTCACAGTTATACCAAAATTTGAATTTCGCGTAAAAATTGAACGTTTAATCTCCTGTAAAAAAATAAAATTTACTCAACTTTTCCCGCAAAAAATTTACACAGTTATACCATTTTTTTTTTTTTTTTTTTTTGTGTGAAGAACTTGTGTAGATGGATGGATCTTTTGAAAGATAATAAAGGTTGTTTGAAGATTAGATATTTTTGGTGAAGTTTGAAAAAACCGTTCTTAGATGTAGCTTACTCGATGAGGGGTTATGGATTAGGTTACTTGATAAGGTTAAAGCACAATCCTTACTCGATAACCTAAAGAAATTTCAGCAGAGTTTTGTTTAGGAAAGCCCAAGTTGAATCCTTACTCGATAAACGATAAGGTTGAACCAGCCTAACTCGGCAAAAATTATGTAACTCGATAAGCTAACTTGATAAGCAAACTTGATAAGCTAACTTGATAAGCAAACTTGATAAGCAAACTTGATAAGCTAACTTGATAAGCTAACTTGATAAAACCCTAACTCGATAAAACCCTAACTCGATAAAAAATTGCATAACTCGATAGAAAATTGCATAAGTCGATAGAAATTTAGCAAATCCTAACTCGATAAAAACTTAACTCGATAAAACTGTTCCTAACTTGACAAAACGCCGATGAACAGTACCCAAATCCTTAATAATCTGATTTTTCACCCAAAAAACGATTTAAAACAACATAGAATTATCCCTAGGCGATTGATACCACTTGTAGGACCCTAAAATACTATATCTAACACAAGTTTATATAAAGATTATAGATGAGATAAGTAGAGAGAGAGAGATGATAACTTCTAGAGAGAGAAAGGAAGATGTATTAGATTAAGAAAGGAAGTATTCAAGAATAATCCTTACTAGTTAAACTATAAGGAATGTTAAGGCTAACTCGTCACAAAAAATTCCTAACTTGCTAGAAAAATTCCTAACTCGCCATAAAAGTTCCTAATTCGCCAGGAAAATTCCTAATTCGCCAGGAAAATTCCTAATTCGCCAGAAAAGTTCCTAATTCGCCAGAAAAATTCCTAATTCGCCAGAAAAGTTCCTAATTCGCCAGAAAAGTTCCTAACTCGCTAGAAAAGTTCCCAACTCGCCAGAAAAAAATTCCTAACTCGCTAGAAAAGTTCCTAACTCGCTAGAAACATTTCTAACTCGCTAGAAAAGTTCTTAATTCGCTAGAAAATGTTCCTAACTCGCTAGGAAAGTTCCTAACTCGCTAGAAAATGTTCCTAACTTGCTAGGAAAGTTCCTAACTCGCTAGCAAATGTTCCTAACTCGCTAGAAAGGTTCCTAACTCGCCATAAAAAAATCCTAACTCGCTAATCTTCAAAACTCAACTCGCTAATCTTCAACTTAACTCACCAAAAACGTACTTTTTTCGAGAAAAAACACCAAAAAACACAATTTTTCACCATAAAACACCACGATTCGCCCCTGGTTAGCTCTGATACCACTTGTTGTGATCAAGAAACACCTTCGGGAGGTCGGGGATGCTCGAAATAAAGAATAGACATGATATTATTAGATTGAAAGAATGGGGAAGATATGTGTGTTTTCTAGAGAGAGAAAGAAGGAAAACATACACACACCTTGAAATACAATGAGACATCCAACCTCCTAGTTGTGACTAGGAGGTGTATTTATACTACAAGACTAGCCTAACTTAGCACTATTGACTAAACTAGTCCTTGTAGATAGAAAGAATTGTAATTCCCGAATATAACATAACTTTAAAGGTTAACAGTGTTCGACACTCTACTTACCACTATATACATATTAATCGGGTACACTGCTCGTTAAGTGTGTGTGTTAGTAATAAGTCGGCTAAATATAAATGTAAAACTTGAAAAGGCTTAAACACCCTATGCTACACTAACATATCACACGCATCAATCACAGTAATGTATTATACTTGTAACTTGCACCTTTTATATGTATTGAACAAATTTTTTTGCTATTCTATGTACTAAACTTGATTTTATTGTATTTTTTGTGTACTCTTTTTGCTGCTATACGTATTATAGTTGTCATAAAGTACACAAAAAATACAATAAAATCAAGTCTGGTATATAGAATAACAAAAAAATATAATAAATAAATAAATAAATAAATAAATGAACAAATAATTGTTCGATACATATAAAAGGTGCAAGTGATAAGTATAAACATTAGGGTGCCATTAGTCCAAAAAATATAGTAGAGAAGTATGATTGGACAAAAACTCACCATTTTTTCAAGTTGATAAAGCTATTTTTTTCCTCCTACATTCCAACATATATAATAGAGTGTTTTTAGTGATGACATGGCAAAAAGAAATGTAACATGCAAGTCCAGGGATGAGGTGTAAATGATGACATGATACTAAGTATTTAAACCTAATTCTTATTCCAAATGGAAACTCCTAAATAAATGCCTCTTCCCACCCTTCCTTTCGGCTTCATTCGAAAAAAAGCACCATCATGATTCTCTGTCATCTAATCCTTATCAAATTATAATGAAAACAAAATTGTATGTCTTTATTTATTTCAACAATCACATAACAGTAACTCGGATGAAATTTTCTACACCAGCAAATAGTACTATGTTTTTTTGCTTTATGGAGTATCAAGTCTTCAAGGTTAATAATTTTGGTGAAATAACTGCCGATATTAATTATCTAGCCACATGTTTGATTAATTATACCATTAACTTTTTGTGTATTACCGGTTGGTAATCCAATTTTGAGCAGTTTATTTTGTTATTTAATGTTTGGGTAAAGGATTTCTCCGGTAAAATATATTACAAATAAAAAAAGCATTTAACTACAATGAAATGTGGTTGAAATACTGTTGTTCCAATGATATCGCGTCTACCTTAACTAATCTATGAGAGATAAAGTGGGTGTGGGCACTTTAGAGTAGAGTGAGAAACGAGAGAATAACATGAAAGTCTCGCATTGTTAGAAAGAGGAACACACACCTCATAACCAATGAGGTAGGGGGTATTTATACCCAATGTTTAGCCAAGCATGCTATCGCAAATATACAAGTTCTGCGATAGTAACATGCTGTCGCAAGATACAGCTGACACAACATACCATATTCTATTACAATAGATAAATAGAAGTCCCTAACTAATGATTTACACTTTTCGTGTTCCAACAATCTCCCTCTAAGAGTAGATCATTCGGGTCTTCTATTTATGGGTATTTTGTTGGGCCAGCTTCGACATCCGATTCTTTGTTCCATTCTTCTCCATGATTCTCGAAGCGTTAGCCTTTCTCTCATAACATTCACAACCCTTGTAAACATACAATGATTGCTTGCAGTCATCTCAATCTGCAGCTTCTCAACTTTCCTCTTAATTAGCTCAAGTTTCCTTAAAAGCCACTTCAAGGTACCAGAGGAGAACTTGGCTACTTCAACGACCCTGAACAATCTTTTCTGCTTCTTATCGGTCACATATACAACACATAGTCCAAGGCCGGGTCTTGTGATGCATGTCCGGCTCTTCACTTTCTGAATACCGATGCAAGCTAACATTGGAGGAGTCAAGTTGACTTTCCTTTGATAGCTTTCAATTTCCATATGGAAGTCCTCAATGTGAGCCACTACAACATAAGCTTCCATGAATATCAGAACTGATTCAATGACATCTTGATCCATAGCTTTCTTGTTGAAGCAGTCTCTTCTTCTCTTAAAAATACCTTTTTGCTTGGTGATCATGGAACTATGTATATTAGCATTAGATGGTACATTAATCCAAGGTTTCTTCAAACTTTTGCATTACCCTTACTTCATTTTTTTGTTGACGATATGACGAATAAAACATAACTTCTCTTCCAACACACCACATTGGAACTTACACGAATTATCTAACCAATGAGATTTAAGGATTTAGTTAGTCTTGTGTTTTACTAAATCAAAACACACAATAAAAAGATTCAATACGTTTATTAGAAAAGTAAGCCTAAAACATCCCCTAATGTGGGTCCAATTCATAGTTACACCTTGATCATTTTGGATATGTCAACGAGGTGAGTAGAACAAATTGGGATCCACCATTATATTGACATGAATTTATCAACTTTGTATTAGGCTATGATGCAACAACAATTGCTTATAAGTTCTTAAGGATAGTGCGTTTAAAGGTAGAAAATTGAAGCATTCTTAAAAGAGAATTAACGATCCTTAATTTCACCTCCAACCAGTATTTATTATATCAAAATTGAAATTGGCACAAGATTGGACATTCCTGTATGGGAAGGAGATTGTGTCAAGTTGTAAAAACAACTTCAGTCAAGTTGGAGAAGTGTGAGCCATTGGATTTGATCCCTTGGCTCAAATCGAAAGAAGTTCTTTTGACTTGAGCCATTGGATTTCAAACGTCCAAACGTCCAACTTGACTCATATCCAAAATGATCAAGGTGTAATAGTGAATAGGGCCCACAAAAGGTGATTTTTTACGATCAATTTGCTATTGATGAAGTTAAAGATTCTTCAACGCATATTTTGATTTAGCAAAACACATATTTAAAGAAATCCTCAAACTTATTAGTTAGATGAGGAGAATGAGTTCGAATTTGGTGTGTTGGAAGGGTTATTATGTTTTATTCTTTCCATCGCCAACAAAAATGACGTATAGATAATGCAAGAGTATATACAATGTTGAACTAATATATTATGTAAAGTCAATATATATATATATATATATATATATATATATATATATATATATATATATATATATATATATATATATATATATAATATATATATATATATATGTATATATATATGCTTCCGTGATTAATAAACGAAAATAAATCATATTTTTATTTGTCTCATAGGATGGAGTCGTGATAGACCACTTTACCAATAAGCCAAAATGGTAAAGTGACTCATCGCGATACCATCATTCGAGACCAATAAATGCGACTTACTTTTTTTGCTTGGTGATCATGGAACTATGTATATTGATATTAGATGGTACATTAATCCAAGATTTCTTCAAACTTTACCCTTACTTCATTTTTTTGTTGACGATATGACGAATAAAACATAACTTCTCTTCCAACACACCACATTGGCTATATGGTATAAACTTCCACACCCGTGTGATGCCACAAGCACCAGTTTTGCTCAGGCGGAAATGACTCTAGGCTAAAAGAGGGTGTTGTGGGATTTAAATGAACTTATCTTGATAAATACTCAAGGACATGACACATCTAGATTTATCATGCTGCTTTCCATTAACCAAGGAAGAACTTGTTAGTTTTGCGGATAAAAATTAATGTGGTATGACCGGATTCAAACACGAGACTTCGGGATTGCACACATTACGTATGAGTTTCAATGTATTAATAATTATTATATAAAGTTATGATTAAATATTAGTTTCACAAACACGTAACGGTCATTAGTACTTAACGAAAATTGACTAACGGTCATTAGGAGAAAAAAAGGAAACAAATTTATGGAAAGAAGCCAATGAGGTTCTAGAACCCACTTGGGCTTCATGATCGGCCGACCCACATAGGGAGGGGGTTTCCCGCCCTAACTTGGTTTCCAAGATATGTTTAGTATAAATACATCACCATGTATTTTCTACACATCTCTTGGTTCTCTTGCAAACCATACATTCTCTTCTTCATCTCTCATTGTGCTTAGATAATCGAACTACACCCTTATAGGGTTCCTACTAGATTTTCTAAGCTCAAACATTCTTGTTTGGTTTATTTGTGATTCAAGAACCTAAATTTTCTCATTGAAACGCTACTAATACGTGTGTACAAGAACAAAGGACTAACATACTTTTGTTAGTGATTTTTCCCCATTCGACTAAGGAGATAGTCGAATTCCATAAACCCTAAATTAGGGTTTTATTTTTCTTGATTCATTGATTTCTTGTTTGGCTAGAAATTACTAAGGTATGCATATCATTTTAATTCGGTTAATTTATTACAAGTATTTGATCTTTACTTCCGTTGCATGCTTTGATGATGTTATGTGTTTATATATATAATTGTTATGATTCATAAATTTCAACAGTGGCATCAAGAGCCGTTAATACTATGTAATTAATTACCGAAACACATAAAATTGGATCTTAATTGATTATTACATGTTATGGTTTTCTAGGATTTTGAAAATTAGTAAACCCTAATTTATTAATGAAGGGTCGATTACCCTATTTTCTTTAGAATTAGGTTTTTGATTTTGTAAAACTTGTAGAAACCCTAAGATGCATGTAATTTTTTTGTGATTATTAATGGATATTTGCTATATGTCATTAATTGATATGCGATCCTTGACTTGATTATTTTTATAATAAGTTCTATGTGGGAATCCATGACGAATACATACAAGTTTTGTCGTGGATTATGATGTATTTGATATGATCAATTCGATTGTTTTATGAATTACATGCTAATTATGCGATTGAAATTAATTAAAAAGCATTTTAGTAATACATTTTTTAATACATGTTTAATTACTAAAAGTCAATTAATTATGTAATTAGGGAAGACCTAAAATTGGGGAAGACCCCATATAAACCGTTATATTAAATCAATTATGTGTGTTATTGTATACATTCATCGTAGGACTTACGCAACCAATTATTGGTGTATGTGGTCTACTGGTACCAAGCTCGAAAACTAATGAGAGTCTTAGATTGACATATACATGTTTATTGATTTATTTATCATGTAAATTATTTAAGTCATTTATGTGTTTTATTAATTGCGTATGTGTTTATATATGTTTGTGACATGATAGTAAAAAAAAGGTAATTTTTCGAATAAAAACTATAAATTGGACTTACTAATGGTAAAATTTTGTTTTGAATAGTAAAATCTTAAACTTTTAATTGATTGATGCGACTGCACTAATAATGGTCGAAATGGTTGAATAGTAAAATCTTAAATTTAAGTTATATGCCATCCAATGAAACGGAAACACCTGAAGTTGTAATTTACGTCAGGATGTTACTTGGCTAAATTGCAATGGAAGGGTAAACTACATGATTTCATTACTAGCAAATCAACTGATGTGATGGAATTATGTGAGTATGCAGTTTCATAAGTTGGTCAACTTAATTCAGTTGATAGTGGGATCTAATCACTCAAGGCATAAGATGGGGATAAAACATGCTTACATTGCAACTGAAGTTGGCAAATATGTAAATCCCATCAATTCGAGGAATTGCAATTGAATATTGGCAATTGAAGTTCGACTCGTACCTTATTGAATACGTTCATCACCAACAGATCAACTGATATGATGAAACTATGTTAATTTAGAACCTATTTTTCAGTGAAAATTAAATAGTTATATGTATATTTACCATGGGTATTTAATTTTCTTGAAAATGCATTATCAAAATTACTAAATTTGAATTTTGTTATTCTTTTAAATGTATTAATGCAACGTTAAACCGTAAACAAAGTTTGGGCATTGGTAAATTGATCTAGTTCAATTTTCAAACAAATGTTTGATTAAGAAAAATTTACCTAAAAGACAAACAAAGTCTCCTTTCCATAAAAGAAGAGTGAGATTTAATCCTATTCCTTTTCATGAATGAGAAAGGTATGATAGGAACATTAGAGTTGTCTAAATTCTAATATAACTTATGCAAACTTTAATAGTTAAGAATTGCGCATTTTCTATAAAGATTTCATTACTCTATTTTGGTGATTGAATTCTTTTATGACAAACATGACATTTGGTTAACTAGAACTGTATGAGTTATTAAAGTTAGAAGTTATACTAATTACCGCAAAATGATAAAAAGACAAACTAGTATATTTATCTAGTTGTTTTGCTTTGACTATTTATAGGTGCTACATATATGGTAGGGATGATAGACCTATTAAGGAAGAAATTACATTCCAAAATTCTTCAAGTTAATAGCGTTGATGGATAATCCATCATATACATAGTAGAATACTCTTTTAATACCTAAGTAATTGTTACATATGAGTTTTATTCAAGGAGTAGGAAAGTAAATAGCACAACTATTTGCTTTTACTGGTTATGAAACAATTTAAATGTTGTCAAATCTAGTGGGAGCATTGTGTTAATTACTGAATAAAAATTATTGTAGTGTTCTCTAATTCAGCGGGAGCTTCAAGCTTTGTCATATGTGTAGTAACCCATATTATCTTCAAGATAATTACATTCAAGTTGTAGACACTTATGTTTTAGGGATAGTTCTGGGCGTTTTCTTACAAAACAAAGTAGTCCTACATCTACTTGTTAATTCTATATCACAAATCATATTGAATCACATAAACAAACGTATGCCGTGTTGTTTATCTGCTATATGATATTGTTCCATGCACAAGTGGGAAATTATTTATTGTGTGCAAAGGAACAACACATAGAAATATGATTATAGGATTATCTTAAATGCAAGGTAAGTGATATATGTTCTAATAATACTTATAAACATGAAGTATTTTAACTATTACAAGACTTATAATAAAGTAAGACGTTGACTTGTTATATATTTTAATTAAGACATATACAAGAAGTCATTGAATTGATCAATGATTTATAACGTATAGTGGGATTATAACAGTTTATGTCTTCTTGTTTAGACATGAACATGAAGTGACTTGTTCAAAAAGTACTTATGTTATATAGCATGAAATTGACTTATAAATTCTATTATACCATTAAGTTGACTTAGTTGGTGAATAGATAAGCCAAACAAAATATATTTATCTTACATATTGTTAGTTTGTCTTACAATATTGGTTCAAATGAAACACCACAAGTTTGTGGTATGTTCAGTTAGGGAAATCAAACTCTTGTTATATTGTTTGATTATAGATAAATATGACTTCTTTCTTCCAAAAGTTATCAAGGTTAGAAAATTGAGTATGGATTGAGTATACTCAATTAGACTCCTAGAAGATTAATAAGACACCATTGTATTATGAAATGGTTAAAATTGAAGTTCTGAATTTGTTAAACTACTTATGAGTAGGTTATTAACAAACTAATGTTAGGAACTGTCAATATGTATTTGTAATATCTAAAAAACGAGAACATTGTATTGTTGACTTGATTACTAAGTTTCTATAGATAGTCTATATATTACTAAAGACAAGTGTGAGTTTTTATATTGAAAAGATAAAATTACAAGACACATAATCTTCTAAAAACAAACTAGTGAAAATCATGATGATGGAATTCTCATTTATAGAACCGCAAGGATATCTCCGATATTTGATTAGTATGCTGAGGATTATACGATGATGTATTGAATTGGGTAAATTACTCATACTATGAATATTATAGATGCTGTTCATAAAGATAATCAAATTTTGAAAATTTGGTTTATCCTAATTCTTAATAGTTAGACTAGAGAATGAAGATTTATTTAAAGATCATGTAATGTTAAACCCAAAATTTTTGAACCATAATTTTTTTCTTGTTTGAAATTTATCCTATGTATGAAAAATAACTAAATGGCATTAAAGATATACCTTATAATTTAAAACTACATTATATGAATTTAATCCTAAAACTAAATATATTAAATCCTAAAACTTAGGATCAAATGAGAAGAACTCTTAAAATGAGAAGGATGAGAAATAACTATAACCGCATATTAGAGATGTATCAACTTGAATTAGATGCATCTCTAATCTTTTAGATGCACCCTAATATATTTTCTAGCTAAAAATTAGATGCATATACATATATTAGATGTATTTTAGCAAATTTGGAAAATCCCTACGGGTCAAATTTGTTGCAAGTACTATTTTGCATCGTTTTTACCTCAAAATTACTTTCGAAACTAATTGGGATGCATCTAAATGAATAGAGATGCATCTAATTCAAGTCGACGCATCTCAAATATGTAGTTATAGTTATTTCTCATCCTTCTCATTATAAGTTTTCTTCTCACTGGATCCTTACCCTAAATCCTAAACTAACTAATTCCTATCCTAAGTCCAAATAAGAAACGAGTTTTCTCCCTAGCCCACCTTTGTGTTGTATACATAGTCAAGGATAAGAACAACCATATAATCTTTCCACAAAATAAAAGATTGCTTGTATCCCTTATCACTTATCTACATACACGGTTATACCAAGTTTAACACACGCTTTTGCCCTATTTTATTCTATACCGTATATCACTTCCCTCCATACCATTCTCTTTTGCATCGACCCACAACCAGAGAAACACACAAAATACCATCATTTGCTGCCAAGAAGAAGAGAAGAGGAGAGAGCTTGTTGGCAACCAAAGAAGGGTAATTGTTGGTGTTTTGTTAGCGCAATCCAAGCTCTAGTTTCTGTTTTCCATCCATTTTCTGTTACAAGTCGACACCAGGTTCTATGATTATATCTTTTGTGCTTTTTATTCGACATTACACACGTGTTAACAAGGTTTATAAACATGCTAACAAACTGTGAGAATCATGCTAGTAATACGTTTTGTTTGTCTCGTTAAGCTTGTCACCAAAACTACATAAAATCATGAACTTTATGTCCCTATTTGCTGTTGTGTGTCGTGCATATGTATGATGCCTTGGTGTCGTTTCTGTCAGCCTATGTCGACCCATATCACAACCTGAACAAGTCTTAATGATCAGCCTAATATGTCACATGAAATCATAAAAAAAAACTGTACTCCCTTTCTAACCTGTTTTTGTCGAGTTTTTGTGGACTGTATTATGTCAGTTTTCCAGCCCTTTGTCGACCTAATTATACCACTAAACAAGTCCTAAAAATCTGATGTAAATGGTCATTAAGGAGGCGTGTAAAATCTGAAAACCCTAGGCTGTTTTTTTAACGTGCGAATTATATGAGTTTATGTGGGGGGGGGGGGTTTGTACGTTTTATGCTCGTTAAAAACTGTTATTGTCTGGACTGTTATTGTGTGATATTTGAGTGAGTATAGAACCTGGTTTCACATGTTACTAATCATGTTTCGGGATGTTGTTTTGTTGTTGTTGGCTACTCATTGATCAGCATGTGACGAATCTAGTTGTCTGCTGGTTATGTCAACCATGGTTTATTCTTTCTGTTTCGACATGCATCATTCCAGCCATAATCATTGAAATTAGAATCAGTATTTGATCATTAATTGAACATTAAATATGACTAATGAATTCTTGAAAACCCTAGAATTAATTAAGGGCGGTTAGGGTTTATAAGGGTTAGTGTTGTGTTATTTCTGTCTCAATTACATGCTGTCTAGGAAATGGGTCGTTTTGCAAGATGTCTAAATTGATGATACCAACATGTTTTTGCATAATTTCTAAGTCTAAAACTGATTTTATGAAGTGTACTATCTAAATATCAATTTTTATAACCATTCGAGGTCGGGAAGATGGTCTTTTGATTTTTATAAGGTTACGTGTCAAAACTGTATTTTTGATGTCTGAAAATCAGTTGGTGTTTTTGATTTTTCATTTTCAAACCATAAGGAATTAAGTGGTCTCATTTTACAGGGATAATTTTAAGATATATATGACTTACTGGAATTTTGGTGGATTTTTCTGAAGTGTCTAAATGGGATAGTTAAAGGCAAACTTTCTGGGTGTCCGTGCAGTTATTTTTTGGTAGGTCTGGAAAGATGAATTTTTAAAGCTTACTTACACTTATTAATAAAATCTGCAAAAATTTGAGTAACTACGTAACTCATGTTGGAACCTCAGGAAAAATTGGTAGAACCTTAGGAGCTGATTTGATAGGTTTATAAATTCATAAGAAACTGAGTCAGATTTGCATTATAAACTAAAAAAAAAAATCTGTTTTGGCACACTTAAACCTTAACTAGATTAGTTATTGATTTGAAACACATAAAACCTATGTATTGATCACTTAACCTAAGTAAACCCTAATATGATAATGTGGTTAATAATAAATACTGTAGTAATAGAATCCGTATGACATTCATGAGCTAATAAGTATATTATGAACCCTAATCCGTGTAGATTCATTGAAGAAGACATGATGTTGTTTCCTTGTGTTCATTCATTCGTTTGCTTTCCTTTCATACGCGTTAAGGTACATATATTCTAACCTCTTTCAGTAAGATTTCTCATGGCTCATGATCCGTTCCGTTGCCATTGTGATGATCCCTGATCTTTGTACGCTTGATATCCTTAGTTCATTTGATATTATGATTTCGTATGATAACCTTTTAGATATAAAACTTGATCATGTTTGAGAAAAGCTGTTTTAAAATGATTTCTATGATAATGATACGATACCAGTTTTATATGAAGGTTTAAATGACTTTTATAAAATCTATTTTTAAAGGAATACTTTTATGATAACAATGTTTAAATGATTTTAAAAATTACTTAATCTGTTTTATACTCTAAGACTGCTCATGACTCATTGTTTTCCTAATATTTGTGATTTGATGTTTCGATCCATATTTGTTATATTGTTCATTTAATTGTCTTTCATGCTATATTTATTTCATATAGCCATTATCTGAGTTGTACAATCATTAATTGCCCCTCATGCTTTTCATCAATTGCCTTATTATGTTGCCCATATTTGTTTATTTGTAGCCAGTCATGGGGAGTCCATGGCCTTGCCACTGATGCACCAGTGGTATTGACACTATCTATGGAGGTGGGTTTTAGTCCACAACGTTCCCTTTAAGCTAGCTATTCATGCCTATATTTATTATTGTATATGTTTACTTAGCCTAGAGCTTTGTGCATATGTATTTGTTTTGTAGGGGGCGTATGGATGCATCCTAGGTACTTAGTTATGATTTGTTTTAGTGATGGACTAGTGTGTGCAATACACCCCATTCACTTCCGGTACATTGTGAGCTAGCTACTCCATGTACAACTTACTATATTATGACATATGTTTGCACTTGGGCATTTCCTTCTTATGATCATTAAATGTCTCATATTCCTTGCTATGTTTTCTTCATCTTATACGTCATATTATTTCGACATATTGTTCAGCAGGTTCTTGTGGTTTCGTTTCACTTATCCGTTCCTTTTACTTTAGATATCTTTTGTATATATCTGTTCATTGAGCTTTTTAAGCTCAGCCGCATTTCTTTTCCTGCGGCAGGTTATAAGAAGGAAGCTGGGATTTCAGTGAAGAGTGCTTAGGAGCTCTTAGTGGACTACATTGTTGATAGCTCCCTATGGATTAGAGTTGGATATAAAGTTCATTTGACTTAGTTTGTACCTTAGTGTTGGAAGTTGTTATGTTCATATTTAGTACCTTATCTTTCATTAGAATACTTTGTAACACATGTATTACTAAAGTATTTCGCTTGCTTATGTTTTGATTTGACCCCATAATGTTACACTTTAGCCCTTTTCGGGTTGGGGTGTTACATGTAACCCTAGTGGTTTAAATCTTAATGTAATAAATCATATGGACAAAATTGTATACATATGTTAATGCATGTCTTATGAAAAGATTATTAATCATAATTAAGCAATTAACTATGATTGAATACTCTTTCCTAAGCACATTAAAGATACAAAGATGGTAATTGTCATACTCATTTTCATGAATATGAAATTTGACAATGGATTATAAAACTCTTTCTTGTATAATTACTTAAGCGAGGACGATAAGTAATTAAGAGTTTTATGAATTCATATAATCTTTAAAAGTGTACAAAATGCAAGAATCCAAGTATGGATAAATGCATGCATCATGGAGATAAGTCTTATATTTAAATATTAAATCCAAGTTTTGATTCATTAAATAAGATAACTCCTAAGAATTTCTGAAAGCTAGTGGGAGTATTATGTTTACTTACCTAAATCATATATGATGTATAACGTATAGGAAGTAACATTCCATATAAGTTAAATGTTAAGTCTTAACTTGGAATGAAATTTTATTTCAAAGATTTAATAAGTAAAACATACAACCTTGAAATATATGTTTATTAATGTAAACATGTGTGGTAAATGAATCTAATAGAACATGATGTATCATTTAGAAAGTTTAAATGGATATGTAGTACATGAATAAAATTTAAGTTTGACTCAAGGATTTTTTACGTATATCATGTTGTTGTTATATCATGCTTTAATAAAGATGATTTGACAACATTGATATCTAATTGAAAGTTATTAGATAAATTTTGTAATGAATATTTTAAAGGAATATATTTGGATATAAAATCACATCCCTTCTAGATTCTATAGATGAACAATTTGTCAATTGTTGTGAAAATTATAATAGCCAACAAACTTGGAAGTTTCGAAGGCATAAAAACATTACACAATAGATATTAAAGTTTACGAAAATTTTAAAGAGCATATTGTTGTTTGCATACAATGATGTTAATGAAATTGAGATGACACTCAATACTAGTCAAGGAAGGATTTCATCCTTGTTAATAGCCATATGTACTAGTTATGCTTAACTAAGAGCATAGTTGCATTATAGATTAAAGAATAAGAATACTTTAAACTTTAAAATGTTTGAAAGTTTAATTATCATAAATTGGATGTTGAGGATGTCACATACTTTATAATGTATTATGTGGTAATATCAAATTATTTGAATGCACATATACAAGAACTTCGCTAATTGAATTCTTGAAATAAGTATTCTCAAAATTCTGATAGATCTAAGTTAGTTGAAATAATGCCTTGTCAACAAGTATGATTGTCATTACTTGATTTATAATTGTCAACAAGTATGATTGTTATTACTTGAGACAAAATTCATTAACTAG
Source organism: Artemisia argyi (assembly GCA_030686995.1). NCBI lineage: Eukaryota > Viridiplantae > Streptophyta > Magnoliopsida > Asterales > Asteraceae > Artemisia > Artemisia argyi. The sequence goes on from CM060680.1 coordinate 41,010,003, forward strand.
AATTTTCATTCATTGATCTATTTAGCATTTGGATAAGGGATGCCAAGCAATTATTATTTAATAATGAATTAAAGTACGGGGTACGTTTGTTTTCATTAATAATAGATTGTATCCCATATTTGCATGTTTAATCCATGAATAACTTATGTTATTCTAAATAGTCCGTTGTCAATCGATGATATATGAATATCATTGCATTAAGACAAATTTGAGTTTTGTTATAATATACTTAAAGTATATTGATGCGTAGGACATGCCAAATTCACATGATATTCAACAAACTGAAAAAATTGAATATAGGACAGATGACAACTGCATGGCTGTACTTTATGGATCTTTGTCATTAAAGTAAATCATGAATATTTATCCTCAGACTTGAGATACCAGATTACTACTGTGGATGTAGCTCATTTTCTGTAAGATCGTCTAACCTATCCGTAATTGGTAGTTATAAGGGCTATTTTCAGAAGTGATGCAAAGTTCATGGGTTATGCTTGTAGTCAAGAAAGAATTTGTTCATTCAAATTTGTTTTGAAGTATAATACTGCTGGGCCTCTCGTAGGGTTGACAAGATGTTTGCGTGCGCACGCCCAAGGTCTATCTGAAATATGTTCAGATGAGTTAGTAATTTTGCTTGATCATAAATAACGAGAAATAGAATAGTTAATTATGGAATGACTTAGATCCATATACATATTAACGTGGTATTAGAAACAAAAGGATAAGTATGATGATGATTCATCAAAAGGTTTTTTCCGGGAAACCACACTCATGGTTGTTCTAGGGGCATTGGGGTGCTTTGCCAGACTAACCAATATCATTACTACATTAATGTATATCCGAGTAGGAGCTGTTAGTTTTGCGGATAAAAATTAATGTGGTATGACCGGATTCGAACACTAGACTTCGGGATTGCACACATTACGTATAAGTTTCAATGTATTAATAATTATTATATTTAGTTACGATTAATTATTAATTTACAAACACGTAATGGTCGTTAGTACTTAACGAGAATTGACTAATGGTCGTTAGGAGAAAAAAAGGAAACGAATTTATAGAAACAAGACAAGGAGGTTCTAGAACCCACTTGGGCTTCATGATCGGCCGACCCACATAGGGAGGGGGTTTCCCACCCTAACTTGGTCTCCAAGATATGTTTAGTATAAATACATCCTTATGTATTCATTCTACACATCTCTTGGTTCTCTTGCAAACCATATATTCTCTTCTTCATATCTCCTTATTCTTAGATAATCGAACTTTACCCTGATAGGGTTCTTACTAGATTTTCTAAGCTCAAACATTCTTGTTTGGTTTGTTTGTGATTCAAGAACCTAGCTTTTCTCATTGAAACGCTACTAATACCTGTGTACACGAACGAATGACTAACATACTTTTGTTAGTGATTTTTCCCCATTCGACTAAGGAGATAGTCGAATTCCATAAAGCCTAAATTAGGGTTTTACTTGTTCTTAATTCATTGGTTTCTTGTTTGGCTAGAAATTACTAAGGTACGCATATCCTTTTAATTTGGTTAATTTATTACAAGTATTTGATCTTTACTTTCGATGCATACAGTGGCAGAACCAGGAAAATAGATTGAGGGGGGCATTTTTTATTTTTATTTTTATTTTTACGATAGCAACAAAATACGGGAAAAAAAACTAGTATCGGAATGATAAATTGAGTATTGTTAAGGATTTATAAGGTTTTAAAGTGTTGAATGATGGGTTTTTAGTATGTGGGTGGGGGAAATTTGAGTTTTAGGCGGGGGTTGGGGGGGGGGGGCACTTTCGAAAAATGGTCAAAATTAAAAAAATAATTACACTAAAATCTCAACTTTTTCGGCTAGCCATAGGGGGCACCGCCCCCCAAAGTGTATACATAAGTCCGCCCCTGGATGCATGCTTTGATGATGTTATCTGTGTATATATAATTGTTATGATTCATAAATTCCAACAGAACTTGGATTCATTAATGATAGTTTATTGTCACTAAAGCTGCTGAAGACCACCAGTCTCTTTTCTTGTTAGTACACTGATTTTCGTATCAAGTCTTTGGGGCACCAAGATCAGCTTCACCACATTGGACTTCTCATTTACATTCATGACTGGTTGCTATGAAAGTAATCATTCACCATTCTCTAAGTTATGAATCATCTATAGTTGTTATTGTGGCTCTTTTTAGCATGGTTCATCGATAATTTCTTCATATTTATCGTTTTGATGAAAACTGGTATTCAAAAACATTAATTTTCCAAATCCTGATAACTTATGGGCATGTCAAGAATATCTTGTCAAGTTCTGTGACAAAACTTCGTTTCTCATGAAATGTGAGTGTGAGAGGTCGATGGATCTTCGACGGTTAGACCATATTCACAAATTAAATTATAAAATATTATAACTTGTGAATATGGTTTAATCGTGTAATTGAGTAAGTACACAAAATTCCGGTATGAAGGAACGTTACATATGATAATGGAGACTACAAATCGGATTGATGATTACTTGGTGTTGCAATTATGTAGTACCAAGTAATATCCTTGTTTGAAATCTAGAGAATTGCTAGTAGCAAATATAACTCTTTTATGTAAGGATAGTTTCTGTATCAGTAGATATAGTTTAGATGTAGAATGAAGGAATATGTAGTCTTCTCAATTTTTTGGGTTTCTACTTTGTAATATAAAATCTTATAATTTGCTTTACTTTTTTGTAATCGTGCCATCTTTCTCTTCTTTTCGCTTTTAACCATATGTGGAATTGAATTTGCTTTGTAGACTTTTTAACATTCTTATGTGACTTTCTAATGAATTGTCTGCAAAATAGTAAAAAAAAAAAGTAATGTAAGATGCAATTTTGTATATAGTTCTTGTGATAATTATATATGTGATGACTTCTTATTAAACATAGATGTTCAATTGTTCTGAATAAAGTAATTCCCGAGGATGTGAACAACAATCGTGAACAACAATTCCCCCGTTTGACTACTTGACCTATTTTGTAATATCTGTTTTTATGTAATTTCACATATTCTGTATTTTCTATTTGACTGCAATCCTCTAATATGGAGTTAAACTGTGTGGCTTTTTTGTTTGTTGTCAAATGACCCATTGCTGGAAGAGTGTTTATAAAGAAATTAGCTTTACTTTCTTGAGATCAAAATGGTAAGAAATCATAATGCTATTACAGATTCTTCTTGTGCTCAATGTTCTATTTCTGGTACAGTAAACTTGATACCTTTATGACATGTAAAAAGGATATATATTTTTATTAATACCATACAGTATCTGTCACCATATCTTTCACGAGATGATGGAGATTTTAATCTATGAAATCCATGTAACACTAAATATATATTGGGATAATCCTAAAAATGCCCAAGTTGCCCAATTGATTTGCTTTTCTACCCTTCGTTCAGAAAGTTCCGAAACTTTCAGAAAGTTCTGAAACTACCCATTGGGAACCGGGCAACTCTTTTTAACCAACGAGTAGATGCCAAGTGTCCGAAATTTTGGGCAACGCCTCCATTTTTTTTGGCAATGCCATAATTTTTTGGGCAACTTGGGATACTTGGCGTCCTATGGTTTGAAAAACAAGAGTTGCTCGATTGCCAAGTGGGTAGTTTCAAAGTTTAGTGTGTAATAATGTTTAGATAGCAATCGGTGAAATGGATACATGAGATTTATTTACTTAATTTAAGGGAAACAACTCTAAATCACCAACACAAAAGGCTACATGCATGACTTTCGTTTTGCAATTTCAATGTCGCACCAAAATTGTCTCACACACTTTCGAACAATACCACTCCTTCCTTAATTGACTCATTTAAGGATTACTTTTCCAAAAGGCAAACTTACATGCCTTAAAACACCTATGTATATCACATGATCTGAACCACAAATCTCCTAAATACCTTAATACGCCAAAGGCCATTTAGTGTGTTGTTTGACGATCTATCCTCTAAAACCGTATAGCTCTAAAAAAGTTACTTTTCTTCCTCGACACTCATTTTCAAATTTTATGAAATAACACTTCTATCAAAAGATCTAAATCATTTAAAATTATTAATAACTATTGTATATAAAATTATCAATATTACAATATTATTGTAACAATATAATATATCTACGAATTTCATATTGTACGGTAATGTGTATCATATTACATTACATTAACTACATCTGTTTGCTACATCCAAACAACATCCTTAGCCTAGGGGATGTGATTCACGTATCATTTGTTCATAAAATCACAATCATCGGCCTTAAAATGTTCAAGTTATTCGGTGAAGACGAGTCTATGACCCGAATATACTATATACCCAACCCAATAATATCCATGTAAATGTCATCCACCCTCGGCCAACAATAAATGTGTTTCGTACAAATGAGATTTAAAAAAAAAGAAAAAAAAAGAAAAAAAAAACCTTTTGTAATCAATCAAATTATTGTATTCAAGGTTCTAAAAGTTGTACCATGGCGAGGCATGACCTCCACATTACGAAATAAACCAATGCATTGGCTTTAATCGTAGAAAGGCACATGGCGTGACGCCTTTTCTGAATTCAACTCCGATAAATAAGCTAGTGTACCTTGATTCCGAGTAAAGTCAGTTGGAAATATTTCTGCTAGAACCTCAAGTGCTTGCTGCTTTTGTCTCAACATTGCTTCATCAAACCTAGCCTTGTAGGCAAGTTGCTCTTCTAACTGTTTCTGCTTCACATTCTCAGAATATGGGGAAAAGGTTGGTTCTGGAAGTTCCGTATCAGTTGGTGCAAAGAGATCGTAACTAGGTTCAACAGTCTTAGCTTGTGTTTCTTGCATCGTCAACTTCTCTTTTGGTGTGTCGGAGTCATATGAAGGCTGCTCAGTCTCATTCCACAGTTGCTCAGTCTCAGTAATCTTCTTGTCAGTCTTAGGATATGGAGCAAAGAATTGAACAAGAGGTTCCATGTCCATTGATGGAAAGAAATTTTTGAGAAAAGACATTAAGAACGTTTCCGAGTGAGAACTATGTTTCCCTACAAAATTTTAATTTGAAAAATTTTCTCTCCCAGAATTTTGAAAATCACTATAAAATGTAATCCTAAGGTTCCAAGAAAAAGTTGAGTTTCAAAAATTTTGACGTCAAATTTCACCGAAAAAATTTGAATTTTGACTTAAAAATTTGAATTTTAGGCCAAAATTTTCACAGTTATACCAAAATTTGAATTTCGCGTAAAAATTGAACGTTTAATCTCCTGTAAAAAAATAAAATTTACTCAACTTTTCCCGCCAAAAATTTACACAGTTATACCATTTTTTTTTTTTGTGTGAAGAACTTGTGTAGATGGATGGATCTTTTGAAAGATAATAAAGGTTGTTTGAAGATTAGATATTTTTGGTGAAGTTTGAAAAAACCGTTCTTAGATGTAGCTTACTCGATGAGGGGTTATGGATTAGGTTACTTGATAAGGTTAAAGCACAATCCTTACTCGATAACCTAAAGAAATTTCAGCAGAGTTTTGTTTAGGAAAGCCCAAGTTGAATCCTTACTCGATAAACGATAAGGTTGAACCAGCCTAACTCGGCAAAAATTATGTAACTCGATAAGCTAACTTGATAAGCAAACTTGATAAGCTAACTTGATAAGCAAACTTGATAAGCAAACTTGATAAGCTAACTTGATAAAACCCTAACTCGATAAAACCCTAACTCGATAAAAAATTGCATAACTCGATAGAAAATTGCATAAGTCGATAGAAATTTAGCAAATCCTAACTCGATAAAAACTTAACTCGATAAAACTGTTCCTAACTTGACAAAACGCCGATGAACAGTACCCAAATCCTTAATAATCTGATTTTTCACCCAAAAAACGATTTAAAACAACCTAGAATTATCCCTAGGCGATTGATACCACTTGTAGGACCCTAAAATACTATATCTAACACAAGTTTATATAAAGATTATAGATGAGATAAGTAGAGAGAGAGAGATGATGACTTCTAGAGAGAGAAAGGAAGATGTATTAGATTAAGAAAGGAAGTATTCAAGAATAATCCTTACTAGTTAAACTATAAGGAATGTTAAGGCTAACTCGTCACAAAAAATTCCTAACTTGCTAGAAAAATTCCTAACTCGCCATAAAAGTTCCTAATTCGCCAGGAAAATTCCTAATTCGCCAGGAAAATTCCTAATTCGCCAGAAAAGTTCCTAATTCGCCAGAAAAGTTCCTAATTCGCCAGAAAAGTTCCTAACTCGCTAGAAAAGTTCCCAACTCGCCAGAAAAAAATTCCTAACTCGCTAGAAAAGTTCCTAACTCGCTAGAAAAGTTCCTAACTCGCTAGAAACATTTCTAACTCGCTAGAAAAGTTCTTAATTCGCTAGAAAATGTTCCTAACTCGCTAGGAAAGTTCCTAACTCGCTAGAAAATGTTCCTAACTTGCTAGGAAAGTTCCTAACTCGCTAGCAAATGTTCCTAACTCGCTAGAAAGGTTCCTAACTCGCCATAAAAAATTCCTAACTCGCTAATCTTCAAAACTCAACTCGCTAATCTTCAACTTAACTCACCAAAAACGTACTTTTTTCGAGAAAAAACACCAAAAAACACAATTTTTCACCATAAAACACCACGATTCGCCCCTGGTTAGCTCTGATACCACTTGTTGTGATTAAGAAACACCTTCGGGAGGTCGGGGATGCTCGAAATAAAGAATAGACATGATATTATTAGATTGAAAGAATGGGGAAGATATGTGTGTTTTCTAGAGAGAGAAAGAAGGAAAACATACACACACCTTGAAATACAATGAGACATCCAACCTCCTAGTTGTGACTAGGAGGTGTATTTATACTACAAGACTAGCCTAACTTAGCACTATTGACTAAACTAGTCCTTGTACATAGAAAGAATTGTAATTCCCGAATATAACATAACTTTAAAGGTTAACAGTGTTCGACACTCTACTTACCACTATATACATATTAATCGGGTACACTGCTCGTTAAGTGTGTGTGTTAGTAATAAGTCGGCTAAATATAAATGTAAAACTTGAAAAGGCTTAAACACCCTATGCTACACTAACATATCACACGCATCAATCACAGTAATGTATTATACTTGTAACTTGCACCTTTTATATGTATTGAACAAATTTTTTTGCTATTCTATGTACTAAACTTGATTTTATTGTATTTTTTGTGTACTCTTTTTGCTGCTATACGTATTATAGTTGTCATAAAGTACACAAAAAATACAATAAAATCAAGTCTGGTATATAGAATAACAAAAAAATATAATAAATAAATAAATAAATAAATAAATGAACAAATAATTGTTCGATACATATAAAAGGTGCAAGTGATAAGTATAAACATTAGGGTGCCATTAGTCCAAAAAATATAGTAGAGAAGTATGATTGGACAAAAACTCACCATTTTTTCAAGTTGATAAAGCTATTTTTTTCCTCCTACATTCCAACATATATAATAGAGTGTTTTTAGTGATGACATGGCAAAAAGAAATGTAACATGCAAGTCCAGGGATGAGGTGTAAATGATGACATGATACTAAGTATTTAAACCTAATTCTTATTCCAAATGGAAACTCCTAAATAAATGCCTCTTCCCACCCTTCCTTTCGGCTTCATTCGAAAAAAAGCACCATCATGATTCTCTGTCATCTAATCCTTATCAAATTATAATGAAAACAAAATTGTATGTCTTTATTTATTTCAACAATCACATAACAGTAACTCGGATGAAATTTTCTACACCAGCAAATAGTACTATGTTTTTTTGCTTTATGGAGTATCAAGTCTTCAAGGTTAATAATTTTGGTGAAATAACTGCCGATATTAATTATCTAGCCACATGTTTGATTAATTATACCATTAACTTTTTGTGTATTACCGGTTGGTAATCCAATTTTGAGCAGTTTATTTTGTTATTTAATGTTTGGGTAAAGGATTTCTCCGGTAAAATATATTACAAATAAAAAAAGCATTTAACTACAATGAAATGTGGTTGAAATACTGTTGTTCCAATGATATCGCGTCTACCTTAACTAATCTATGAGAGATAAAGTGGGTGTGGGCACTTTAGAGTAGAGTGAGAAACGAGAGAATAACATGAAAGTCTCGCATTGTTAGAAAGAGGAACACACACCTCATAACCAATGAGGTAGGGGGTATTTATACCCAATGTTTAGCCAAGCATGCTATCGCAAATATACAAGTTCTGCGATAGTAACATGCTGTCGCAAGATACAGCTGACACAACATACCATATTCTATTACAATAGATAAATAGAAGTCCCTAACTAATGATTTACACTTTTCGTGTTCCAACAATCTCCCTCTAAGAGTAGATCATTCGGGTCTTCTATTTATGGGTATTTTGTTGGGCCAGCTTCGACATCCGATTCTTTGTTCCATTCTTCTCCATGATTCTCGAAGCGTTAGCCTTTCTCTCATAACATTCACAACCCTTGTAAACATACAATGATTGCTTGCAGTCATCTCAATCTGCAGCTTCTCAACTTTCCTCTTAATTAGCTCAAGTTTCCTTAAAAGCCACTTCAAGGTACCAGAGGAGAACTTGGCTACTTCAACGACCCTGAACAATCTTTTCTGCTTCTTATCGGTCACATATACAACACATAGTCCAAGGCCGGGTCTTGTGATGCATGTCCGGCTCTTCACTTTCTGAATACCGATGCAAGCTAACATTGGAGGAGTCAAGTTGACTTTCCTTTGATAGCTTTCAATTTCCATATGGAAGTCCTCAATGTGAGCCACTACAATATAAGCTTCCATGAATATCAGAACTGATTCAATGACATCTTGATCCATAGCTTTCTTGTTGAAGCAGTCTCTTCTTCTCTTAAAAATACCTTTTTGCTTGGTGATCATGGAACTATGTATATTAGCATTAGATGGTACATTAATCCAAGGTTTCTTCAAACTTTTGCATTACCCTTACTTCATTTTTTTTGTTGACGATATGACGAATAAAACATAACTTCTCTTCCAACACACCACATTGGAACTTACACGAATTATCTAACCAATGAGATTTAAGGATTTAGTTAGTCTTGTGTTTTACTAAATCAAAACACACAATAAAAAGATTCAATACGTTTATTAGAAAAGTAAGCCTAAAACATCCCCTAATGTGGGTCCAATTCATAGTTACACCTTGATCATTTTGGATATGTCAACGAGGTGAGTAGAACAAATTGGGATCCACCATTATATTGACATGAATTTATCAACTTTGTATTAGGCTATGATGCAACAACAATTGCTTATAAGTTCTTAAGGATAGTGCGTTTAAAGGTAGAAAATTGAAGCATTCTTAAAAGAGAATTAACGATCCTTAATTTCACCTCCAACCAGTATTTATTATATCAAAATTGAAATTGGCACAAGATTGGACATTCCTGTATGGGAAGGAGATTGTGTCAAGTTGTAAAAACAACTTCAGTCAAGTTGGAGAAGTGTGAGCCATTGGATTTGATCCCTTGGCTCAAATCGAAAGAAGTTCTTTTGACTTGAGCCATTGGATTTCAAACGTCCAAACGTCCAACTTGACTCATATCCAAAATGATCAAGGTGTAATAGTGAATAGGGCCCACAAAAGGTGATTTTTTACGATCAATTTGCTATTGATGAAGTTAAAGATTCTTCAACGCATATTTTGATTTAGCAAAACACATATTTAAAGAAATCCTCAAACTTATTAGTTAGATGAGGAGAATGAGTTCGAATTTGGTGTGTTGGAAGGGTTATTATGTTTTATTCTTTCCATCGCCAACAAAAATGACGTATAGATAATGCAAGAGTATATACAATGTTGAACTAATATATTATGTAAAGTCAATATATATATATATATATATATATATATATATATATATATATATATATATATAATATATATATATATATATGTATATATATATGCTTCCGTGATTAATAAATGAAAATAAATCATATTTTTATTTGTCTCATAGGATGGAGTCGTGATAGACCACTTTACCAATAAGCCAAAATGGTAAAGTGACTCATCGCGATACCATCATTCGAGACCAATAAATGCGACTTACTTTTTTTGCTTGGTGATCATGGAACTATGTATATTGATATTAGATGGTACATTAATCCAAGATTTCTTCAAACTTTACCCTTACTTCATTTTTTTGTTGACGATATGACGAATAAAACATAACTTCTCTTCCAACACACCACATTGGCTATATGGTATAAACTTCCACACCCGTGTGATGCCACAAGCACCAGTTTTGCTCAGGCGGAAATGACTCTAGGCTAAAAGAGGGTGTTGTGGGATTTAAATGAACTTATCTTGATAAATACTCAAGGACATGACACATCTAGATTTATCATGCTGCTTTCCATTAACCAAGGAAGAACTTGTTAGTTTTGCGGATAAAAATTAATGTGGTATGACCGGATTCAAACACGAGACTTCGGGATTGCACACATTACGTATGAGTTTCAATGTATTAATAATTATTATATAAAGTTATGATTAAATATTAGTTTCACAAACACGTAACGGTCATTAGTACTTAACGAAAATTGACTAACGGTCATTAGGAGAAAAAAAGGAAACAAATTTATGGAAAGAAGCCAATGAGGTTCTAGAACCCACTTGGGCTTCATGATCGGCCGACCCACATAGGGAGGGGGTTTCCCGCCCTAACTTGGTTTCCAAGATATGTTTAGTATAAATACATCACCATGTATTTTCTACACATCTCTTGGTTCTCTTGCAAACCATACATTCTCTTCTTCATCTCTCATTGTGCTTAGATAATCGAACTACACCCTTATAGGGTTCCTACTAGATTTTCTAAGCTCAAACATTCTTGTTTGGTTTATTTGTGATTCAAGAACCTAAATTTTCTCATTGAAACGCTACTAATACGTGTGTACAAGAACAAAGGACTAACATACTTTTGTTAGTGATTTTTCCCCATTCGACTAAGGAGATAGTCGAATTCCATAAACCCTAAATTAGGGTTTTATTTTTCTTGATTCATTGATTTCTTGTTTGGCTAGAAATTACTAAGGTATGCATATCATTTTAATTCGGTTAATTTATTACAAGTATTTGATCTTTACTTCCGTTGCATGCTTTGATGATGTTATGTGTTTATATATATAATTGTTATGATTCATAAATTTCAACAGTGGCATCAAGAGCCGTTAATACTATGTAATTAATTACCGAAACACATAAAATTGGATCTTAATTGATTATTACATGTTATGGTTTTCTAGGATTTTGAAAATTAGTAAACCCTAATTTATTAATGAAGGGTCGATTACCCTATTTTCTTTAGAATTAGGTTTTTGATTTTGTAAAACTTGTAGAAACCCTAAGATGCATGTAATTTTTTTGTGATTATTAATGGATATTTGCTATATGTCATTAATTGATATGCGATCCTTGACTTGATTATTTTTATAATAAGTTCTATGTGGGAATCCATGACGAATACATACAAGTTTTGTCGTGGATTATGATGTATTTGATATGATCAATTCGATTGTTTTATGAATTACATGCTAATTATGCGATTGAAATTAATTAAAAAGCATTTTAGTAATACATTTTTTAATACATGTTTAATTACTAAAAGTCAATTAATTATGTAATTAGGGAAGACCTAAAATTGGGGAAGACCCCATATAAACCGTTATATTAAATCAATTATGTGTGTTATTGTATACATTCATCGTAGGACTTACGCAACCAATTATTGGTGTATGTGGTCTACTGGTACCAAGCTCGAAAACTAATGAGAGTCTTAGATTGACATATACATGTTTATTGATTTATTTATCATGTAAATTATTTAAGTCATTTATGTGTTTTATTAATTGCGTATGTGTTTATATATGTTTGTGACATGATAGTAAAAAAAAGGTAATTTTTCGAATAAAAACTATAAATTGGACTTACTAATGGTAAAATTTTGTTTTGAATAGTAAAATCTTAAACTTTTAATTGATTGATGCGACTGCACTAATAATGGTCGAAATGGTTGAATAGTAAAATCTTAAATTTAAGTTATATGCCATCCAATGAAACGGAAACACCTGAAGTTGTAATTTACGTCAGGATGTTACTTGGCTAAATTGCAATGGAAGGGTAAACTACATGATTTCATTACTAGCAAATCAACTGATGTGATGGAATTATGTGAGTATGCAGTTTCATAAGTTGGTCAACTTAATTCAGTTGATAGTGGGATCTAATCACTCAAGGCATAAGATGGGGATAAAACATGCTTACATTGCAACTGAAGTTGGCAAATATGTAAATCCCATCAATTCGAGGAATTGCAATTGAATATTGGCAATTGAAGTTCGACTCGTACCTTATTGAATACGTTCATCACCAACAGATCAACTGATATGATGAAACTATGTTAATTTAGAACCTATTTTTCAGTGAAAATTAAATAGTTATATGTATATTTACCATGGGTATTTAATTTTCTTGAAAATGCATTATCAAAATTACTAAATTTGAATTTTGTTATTCTTTTAAATGTATTAATGCAACGTTAAACCGTAAACAAAGTTTGGGCATTGGTAAATTGATCTAGTTCAATTTTCAAACAAATGTTTGATTAAGAAAAATTTACCTAAAAGACAAACAAAGTCTCCTTTCCATAAAAGAAGAGTGAGATTTAATCCTATTCCTTTTCATGAATGAGAAAGGTATGATAGAAACATTAGAGTTGTCTAAATTCTAATATAACTTATGCAAACTTTAATAGTTAAGAATTGCGCATTTTCTATAAAGATTTCATTACTCTATTTTGGTGATTGAATTCTTTTATGACAAACATGACATTTGGTTAACTAGAACTGTATGAGTTATTAAAGTTAGAAGTTATACTAATTACCGCAAAATGATAAAAAGACAAACTAGTATATTTATCTAGTTGTTTTGCTTTGACTATTTATAGGTGCTACATATATGGTAGGGATGATAGACCTATTAAGGAAGAAATTGCATTCCAAAATTCTTCAAGTTAATAGCGTTGATGGATAATCCATCATATACATAGTAGAATACTCTTTTAATACCTAAGTAATTGTTACATATGAGTTTTATTCAAGGAGTAGGAAAGTAAATAGCACAACTATTTGCTTTTACTGGTTATGAAACAATTTAAATGTTGTCAAATCTAGTGGGAGCATTGTGTTAATTACTGAATAAAAATTATTGTAGTGTTCTCTAATTCAGCGGGAGCTTCAAGCTTTGTCATATGTGTAGTAACCCATATTATCTTCAAGATAATTACATTCAAGTTGTAGACACTTATGTTTTAGGGATAGTTCTGGGCGTTTTCTTACAAAACAAAGTAGTCCTACATCTACTTGTTAATTCTATATCACAAATCATATTGAATCACATAAACAAACGTATGCCGTGTTGTTTATCTGCTATATGATATTGTTCCATGCACAAGTGGGAAATTATTTATTGTGTGCAAAGGAACAACACATAGAAATATGATTATAGGATTATCTTAAATGCAAGGTAAGTGATATATGTTCTAATAATACTTATAAACATGAAGTATTTTAACTATTACAAGACTTATAATAAAGTAAGACGTTGACTTGTTATATATTTTAATTAAGACATATACAAGAAGTCATTGAATTGATCAATGATTTATAACGTATAGTGGGATTATAACAGTTTATGTCTTCTTGTTTAGACATGAACATGAAGTGACTTGTTCAAAAAGTACTTATGTTATATAGCATGAAATTGGCTTATAAATTATATTATACCATTAAGTTGACTTAGTTGGTGAATAGATAAGCCAAACAAAATATATTTATCTTACATATTGTTAGTTTGTCTTACAATATTGGTTCAAATGAAACACCACAAGTTTGTGGTATGTTCAGTTAGGGAAATCAAACTCTTGTTATATTGTTTGATTATAGATAAATATGACTTCTTTCTTCCAAAAGTTATCAAGGTTAGAAAATTGAGTATGGATTGAGTATACTCAATTAGACTCCTAGAAGATTAATAAGACACCATTGTATTATGAAATGGTTAAAATTGAAGTTCTGAATTTGTTAAACTACTTATGAGTAGGTTATTAACAAACTAATGTTAGGAACTGTCAATATGTATTTGTAATATCTAAAAAACGAGAACATTGTATTGTTGACTTGATTACTAAGTTTCTATAGATAGTCTATATATTACTAAAGACAAGTGTGAGTTTTTATATTGAAAAGATAAAATTACAAGACACATAATCTTCTAAAAACAAACTAGTGAAAATCATGATGATGGAATTCTCATTTATAGAACCGCAAGGATATCTCCGATATTTGATTAGTATGCTGAGGATTATACGATGATGTATTGAATTGGGTAAATTACTCATACTATGAATATTATAGATGCTGTTCATAAAGATAATCAAATTTTGAAAATTTGGTTTATCCTAATTCTTAATAGTTAGACTAGAGAATGAAGATTTATTTAAAGATCATGTAATGTTAAACCCAAAATTTTTGAACCATAATTTTTTTCTTGTTTGAAATTTATCCTATGTATGAAAAATAACTAAATGGCATTAAAGATATACCTTATAATTTAAAACTACATTATATGAATTTAATCCTAAAACTAAATATATTAAATCCTAAAACTTAGGATCAAATGAGAAGAACTCTTAAAATGAGAAGGATGAGAAATAACTATAACCGCATATTAGAGATGTATCAACTTGAATTAGATGCATCTCTAATCTTTTAGATGCACCCTAATATATTTTCTAGCTAAAAATTAGATGCATATACATATATTAGATGTATTTTAGCAAATTTGGAAAATCCCTACGGGTCAAATTTGTTGCAAGTACTATTTTGCATCGTTTTTACCTCAAAATTACTTTCGAAACTAATTGGGATGCATCTAAATGAATAGAGATGCATCTAATTCAAGTCGACGCATCTCAAATATGTAGTTATAGTTATTTCTCATCCTTCTCATTATAAGTTTTCTTCTCACTGGATCCTTACCCTAAATCCTAAACTAACTAATTCCTATCCTAAGTCCAAATAAGAAACGAGTTTTCTCCCTAGCCCACCTTTGTGTTGTATACATAGTCAAGGATAAGAACAACCATATAATCTTTCCACAAAATAAAAGATTGCTTGTATCCCTTATCACTTATCTACATACACGGTTATACCAAGTTTAACACACGCTTTTGCCCTATTTTATTCTATACCGTATATCACTTCCCTCCATACCATTCTCTTTTGCATCGACCCACAACCAGAGAAACACACAAAATACCATCATTTGCTGCCAAGAAGAAGAGAAGAGGAGAGAGCTTGTTGGCAACCAAAGAAGGGTAATTGTTGGTGTTTTGTTAGCGCAATCCAAGCTCTAGTTTCTGTTTTCCATCCATTTTCTGTTACAAGTCGACACCAGGTTCTATGATTATATCTTTTGTGCTTTTTATTCGACATTACACACGTGTTAACAAGGTTTATAAACATGCTAACAAACTGTGAGAATCATGCTAGTAATACGTTTTGTTTGTCTCGTTAAGCTTGTCACCAAAACTACATAAAATCATGAACTTTATGTCCCTATTTGCTGTTGTGTGTCGTGCATATGTATGATGCCTTGGTGTCGTTTCTGTCAGCCTATGTCGACCCATATCACAACCTGAACAAGTCTTAATGATCAGCCTAATATGTCACATGAAATCATAAAAAAAAACTGTACTCCCTTTCTAACCTGTTTTTGTCGAGTTTTTGTGGACTGTATTATGTCAGTTTTCCAGCCCTTTGTCGACCTAATTATACCACTAAACAAGTCCTAAAAATCTGATGTAAATGGTCATTAAGGAGGCGTGTAAAATCTGAAAACCCTAGGCTGTTTTTTTAACGTGCGAATTATATGAGTTTATGTGGGGGGGGGGGGGGGGGGGGGTTTGTACGTTTTATGCTCGTTAAAAACTGTTATTGTCTGGACTGTTATTGTGTGATATTTGAGTGAGTATAGAACCTGGTTTCACATGTTACTAATCATGTTTCGGGATGTTGTTTTGTTGTTGTTGGCTACTCATTGATCAGCATGTGACGAATCTAGTTGTCTGCTGGTTATGTCAACCATGGTTTATTCTTTCTGTTTCGACATGCATCATTCCAGCCATAATCATTGAAATTAGAATCAGTATTTGATCATTAATTGAACATTAAATATGACTAATGAATTCTTGAAAACCCTAGAATTAATTAAGGGCGGTTAGGGTTTATAAGGGTTAGTGTTGTGTTATTTCTGTCTCAATTACATGCTGTCCAGGAAATGGGTCGTTTTGCAAGATGTCTAAATTGATGATACCAACATGTTTTTGCATAATTTCTAAGTCTAAAACTGATTTTATGAAGTGTACTATCTAAATATCAATTTTTATAACCATTCGAGGTCGGGAAGATGGTCTTTTGATTTTTATAAGGTTACGTGTCAAAACTGTATTTTTGATGTCTGAAAATCAGTTGGTGTTTTTGATTTTTCATTTTCAAACCATAAGGAATTAAGTGGTCTCATTTTACAGGGATAATTTTAAGATATATAT
Source organism: Artemisia argyi (assembly GCA_030686995.1). Classification (NCBI taxonomy): domain Eukaryota; kingdom Viridiplantae; phylum Streptophyta; class Magnoliopsida; order Asterales; family Asteraceae; genus Artemisia; species Artemisia argyi. The sequence goes on from CM060680.1 coordinate 41,026,655, forward strand.
GACTTACTGGAATTTTGGTGGATTTTTCTGAAGTGTCTAAATGGGATAGTTAAAGGCAAACTTTCTGGGTGTCCGTGCAGTTATTTTTTGGTAGGTCTGGAAAGATGAATTTTTAAAGCTTACTTACACTTATTAATAAAATCTGCAAAAATTTGAGTAACTACGTAACTCATGTTGGAACCTCAGGAAAAATTGGTAGAACCTTAGGAGCTGATTTGATAGGTTTATAAATTCATAAGAAACTGAGTCAGATTTGCATTATAAACTAAAAAAAAAATCTGTTTTGGCACACTTAAACCTTAACTAGATTAGTTATTGATTTGAAACACATAAAACCTATGTATTGATCACTTAACCTAAGTAAACCCTAATATGATAATGTGGTTAATAATAAATACTGTAGTAATAGAATCCGTATGACATTCATGAGCTAATAAGTATATTATGAACCCTAATCCGTGTAGATTCATTGAAGAAGACGTGATGTTGTTTCCTTGTGTTCATTCATTCGTTTGCTTTCCTTTCATACGCGTTAAGGTACATATATTCTAACCTCTTTCAGTAAGATTTCTCATGGCTCATGATCCGTTCCGTTGCCATTGTGATGATCCCTGATCTTTGTACGCTTGATATCCTTAGTTCATTTGATATTATGATTTCGTATGATAATCTTTTAGATATAAAACTTGATCATGTTTGAGAAAAGCTGTTTTAAAATGATTTCTATGATAATGATACGATACCAGTTTTATATGAAGGTTTAAATGACTTTTATAAAATCTATTTTTAAAGGAATACTTTTATGATAACAATGTTTAAATGATTTTAAAAATTACTTAATCTGTTTTATACTCTAAGACTGCTCATGACTCATTGTTTTCCTAATATTTGTGATTTGATGTTTCGATCCATATTTGTTATATTGTTCATTTAATTGTCTTTCATGCTATATTTATTTCATATAGCCATTATCTGAGTTGTACAATCATTAATTGCCCCTCATGCTTTTCATCAATTGCCTTATTATGTTGCCCATATTTGTTTATTTGTAGCCAGTCATGGGGAGTCCATGGCCTTGCCACTGATGCACCAGTGGTATTGACACTATCTATGGAGGTGGGTTTTAGTCCACAACGTTCCCTTTAAGCTAGCTATTCATGCCTATATTTATTATTGTATATGTTTACTTAGCCTAGAGCTTTGTGCATATGTATTTGTTTTGTAGGGGGCGTATGGATGCATCCTAGGTACTTAGTTATGATTTGTTTTAGTGATGGACTAGTGTGTGCAATACACCCCATTCACTTCCGGTACATTGTGAGCTAGCTACTCCATGTACAACTTACTATATTATGACATATGTTTGCACTTGGGCATTTCCTTCTTATGATCATTAAATGTCTCATATTCCTTGCTATGTTTTCTTCATCTTATACGTCATATTATTTCGACATATTGTTCAGCAGGTTCTTGTGGTTTCGTTTCACTTATCCGTTCCTTTTACTTTAGATATCTTTTGTATATATCTGTTCATTGAGCTTTTTAAGCTCAGCCGCATTTCTTTTCCTGCGGCAGGTTATAAGAAGGAAGCTGGGATTTCAGTGAAGAGTGCTTAGGAGCTCTTAGTGGACTACATTGTTGATAGCTCCCTATGGATTAGAGTTGGATATAAAGTTCATTTGACTTAGTTTGTACCTTAGTGTTGGAAGTTGTTATGTTCATATTTAGTACCTTATCTTTCATTAGAATACTTTGTAACACATGTATTACTAAAGTATTTCGCTTGCTTATGTTTTGATTTGACCCCATAATGTTACACTTTAGCCCTTTTCGGGTTGGGGTGTTACATGTAACCCTAGTGGTTTAAATCTTAATGTAATAAATCATATGGACAAAATTGTATACATATGTTAATGCATGTCTTATGAAAAGATTATTAATCATAATTAAGCAATTAACTATGATTGAATACTCTTTCCTAAGCACATTAAAGATACAAAGATGGTAATTGTCATACTCATTTTCATGAATATGAAATTTGACAATGGATTATAAAACTCTTTCTTGTATAATTACTTAAGCGAGGACGATAAGTAATTAAGAGTTTTATGAATTCATATAATCTTTAAAAGTGTACAAAATGCAAGAATCCAAGTATGGATAAATGCATGCATCATGGAGATAAGTCTTATATTTAAATATTAAATCCAAGTTTTGATTCATTAAATAAGATAACTCCTAAGAATTTCTGAAAGCTAGTGGGAGTATTATGTTTACTTACCTAAATCATATATGATGTATAACGTATAGGAAGTAACATTCCATATAAGTTAAATGTTAAGTCTTAACTTGGAATGAAATTTTATTTCAAAGATTTAATAAGTAAAACATACAACCTTGAAATATATGTTTATTAATGTAAACATGTGTGGTAAATGAATCTAATAGAACATGATGTATCATTTAGAAAGTTTAAATGGATATGTAGTACATGAATAAAATTTAAGTTTGACTCAAGGATTTTTTACGTATATCATGTTGTTGTTATATCATGCTTTAATAAAGATGATTTGACAACATTGATATCTAATTGAAAGTTATTAGATAAATTTTGTAATGAATATTTTAAAGGAATATATTTGGATATAAAATCACATCCCCAGCCTGGAACAGCTTCTAGATTCTATAGATGAACAATTTGTCAATTGTTGTGAAAATTATAATAGCCAACAAACTTGGAAGTTTCGAAGGCATAAAAACATTACACAATAGATATTAAAGTTTACGAAAATTTTAAAGAGCATATTGTTGTTTGCATACAATGATGTTAATGAAATTGAGATGACACTCAATACTAGTCAAGGAAGGATTTCATCCTTGTTAATAGCCATATGTACTAGTTATGCTTAACTAAGAGCATAGTTGCATTATAGATTAAAGAATAAGAATACTTTAAACTTTAAAATGTTTGAAAGTTTAATTATCATAAATTGGATGTTGAGGATGTCACATACTTTATAATGTATTATGTGGTAATATCAAATTATTTGAATGCACATATACAAGAACTTCGCTAATTGAATTCTTGAAATAAGTATTCTCAAAATTCTGATAGATCTAAGTTAGTTGAAATAATGCCTTGTCAACAAGTATGATTGTCATTACTTGATTTATAATTGTCAACAAGTATGATTGTTATTACTTGAGACAAAATTCATTAACTAGAATTTTCATTCATTGATCTATTTAGCATTTGGATAAGGGATGCCAAGCAATTATTATTTAATAATGAATTAAAGTACGGGGTACGTTTGTTTTCATTAATAATAGATTGTATCCCATATTTGCATGTTTAATCCATGAATAACTTATGTTATTCTAAATAGTCCGTTGTCAATCGATGATATATGAATATCATTGCATTAAGACAAATTTGAGTTTTGTTATAATATACTTAAAGTATATTGATGCGTAGGACATGCCAAATTCACATGATATTCAACAAACTGAAAAAATTGAATATAGGACAGATGACAACTGCATGGCTGTACTTTATGGATCTTTGTCATTAAAGTAAATCATGAATATTTATCCTCAGACTTGAGATACCAGATTACTACTGTGGATGTAGCTCATTTTCTGTAAGATCGTCTAACCTATCCGTAATTGGTAGTTATAAGGGCTATTTTCAGAAGTGATGCAAAGTTCATGGGTTATGCTTGTAGTCAAGAAAGAATTTGTTCATTCAAATTTGTTTTGAAGTATAATACTGCTGGGCCTCTCGTAGGGTTGACAAGATGTTTGCGTGCGCACGCCCAAGGTCTATCTGAAATATGTTCAGATGAGTTAGTAATCTTGCTTGATCATAAATAACGAGAAATAGAATAGTTAATTATGGAATGACTTAGATCCATATACATATTAACGTGGTATTAGAAACAAAAGGATAAGTATGATGATGATTCATCAAAAGGTTTTTTCCGGGAAACCACACTCATGGTTGTTCTAGGGGCATTGGGGTGCTTTGCCAGACTAACCAATATCATTACTACATTAATGTATATCCGAGTAGGAGCTGTTAGTTTTGCGGATAAAAATTAATGTGGTATGACCGGATTCGAACACTAGACTTCGGGATTGCACACATTACGTATAAGTTTCAATGTATTAATAATTATTATATTTAGTTACGATTAATTATTAATTTACAAACACGTAATGGTCGTTAGTACTTAACGAGAATTGACTAATGGTCGTTAGGAGAAAAAAAGGAAACGAATTTATAGAAACAAGACAAGGAGGTTCTAGAACCCACTTGGGCTTCATGATCGGCCAACCCACATAGGGAGGGGGTTTCCCACCCTAACTTGGTCTCCAAGATATGTTTAGTATAAATACATCCTTATGTATTCATTCTACACATCTCTTGGTTCTCTTGCAAACCATATATTCTCTTCTTCATATCTCCTTATTCTTAGATAATCGAACTTTACCCTGATAGGGTTCCTACTAGATTTTCTAAGCTCAAACATTCTTGTTTGGTTTGTTTGTGATTCAAGAACCTAGCTTTTCTCATTGAAACGCTACTAATACCTGTGTACACGAACGAATGACTAACATACTTTTGTTAGTGATTTTTCCCCATTCGACTAAGGAGATAGTCGAATTCCATAAAGCCTAAATTAGGGTTTTACTTGTTCTTAATTCATTGGTTTCTTGTTTGGCTAGAAATTACTAAGGTACGCATATCCTTTTAATTTGGTTAATTTATTACAAGTATTTGATCTTTACTTTCGATGCATACAGTGGCAGAACCAGGAAAATAGATTGAGGGGGGCATTTTTTATTTTTATTTTTATTTTTACGATAGCAACAAAATACGGGAAAAAAAACTAGTATCGGAATGATAAATTGAGTATTGTTAAGGATTTATAAGGTTTTAAAGTGTTGAATGATGGGTTTTTAGTATGTGGGTGGGGGAAATTTGAGTTTTAGGCGGGGGTTGGGGGGGGGGGGGCACTTTCGAAATATGGTCAAAATTAAAAAAATAATTACACTAAAATCTCAACTTTTTCGGCTAGCCATAGGGGGCACCGCCCCCCAAAGTGTATACATAAGTCCGCCCCTGGATGCATGCTTTGATGATGTTATCTGTGTATATATAATTGTTATGATTCATAAATTCCAACAGAACTTGGATTCATTAATGATAGTTTATTGTCACTAAAGCTGCTGAAGACCACCAGTCTCTTTTCTTGTTAGTACACTGATTTTCGTATCAAGTCTTTGGGGCACCAAGATCAGCTTCACCACATTGGACTTCTCATTTACATTCATGACTGGTTGCTATGAAAGTAATCATTCACCATTCTCTAAGTTATGAATCATCTATAGTTGTTATTGTGGCTCTTTTTAGCATGGTTCATCGATAATTTCTTCATATTTATCGTTTTGATGAAAACTGGTATTCAAAAACATTAATTTTCCAAATCCTGATAACTTATGGGCATGTCAAGAATATCTTGTCAAGTTCTGTGACAAAACTTCGTTTCTCATGAAATGTGAGTGTGAGAGGTCGATGGATCTTCGACGGTTAGACCATATTTACAAATTAAATTATAAAATATTATAACTTGTGAATATGGTTTAATCGTGTAATTGAGTAAGTACACAAAATTCCGGTATGAAGGAACGTTACATATGATAATGGAGACTACAAATCGGATTGATGATTACTTGGTGTTGCAATTATGTAGTACCAAGTAATATCCTTGTTTGAAATCTAGAGAATTGCTAGTAGCAAATATAACTCTTTTATGTAAGGATAGTTTCTGTATCAGTAGATATAGTTTAGATGTAGAATGAAGGAATATGTAGTCTTCTCAATTTTTTGGGTTTCTACTTTGTAATATAAAATCTTATAATTTGCTTTACTTTTTTGTAATCGTGCCATCTTTCTCTTCTTTTCGCTTTTAACCATATGTGGAATTGAATTTGCTTTGTAGACTTTTTAACATTCTTATGTGACTTTCTAATGAATTGTCTGCAAAATAGTAAAAAAAAAAAGTAATGTAAGATGCAATTTTGTATATAGTTCTTGTGATAATTATATATGTGATGACTTCTTATTAAACATAGATGTTCAATTGTTCTGAATAAAGTAATTCCCGAGGATGTGAACAACAATCGTGAACAACAATTCCCCCGTTTGACTACTTGACCTATTCTGTAATATCTGTTTTTATGTAATTTCACATATTCTGTATTTTCTATTTGACTGCAATCCTCTAATATGGAGTTAAACTGTGTGGCTTTTTTGTTTGTTGTCAAATGACCCATTGCTGGAAGAGTGTTTATAAAGAAATTAGCTTTACTTTCTTGAGATCAAAATGGTAAGAAATCATAATGCTATTACAGATTCTTCTTGTGCTCAATGTTCTATTTCTGGTACAGTAAACTTGATACCTTTATGACATGTAAAAAGGATATATATTTTTATTAATACCATACAGTATCTGTCACCATATCTTTCACGAGATGATGGAGATTTTAATCTATGAAATCCATGTAACACTAAATATATATTGGGATAATCCTAAAAATGCCCAAGTTGCCCAATTGATTTGCTTTTCTACCCTTCGTTCAGAAAGTTCCGAAACTTTCAGAAAGTTCCGAAACTACCCATTGGGAACCGGGCAACTCTTTTTAACCAACGAGTAGATGCCAAGTGTCCGAAATTTTGGGCAACGCCTCCATTTTTTTTGGCAATGCCATAATTTTTTGGGCAACTTGGGATACTTGGCGTCCTATGGTTTGAAAAACAAGAGTTGCTCGATTGCCAAGTGGGTAGTTTCAAAGTTTAGTGTGTAATAATGTTTAGATAGCAATCGGTGAAATGGATACATGAGATTTATTTACTTAATTTAAGGGAAACAACTCTAAATCACCAACACAAAAGGTTACATGCATGACTTTCGTTTTGCAATTTCAATGTCGCACCAAAATTGTCTCACACACTTTCGAACAATACCACTCCTTCCTTAATTGACTCATTTAAGGATTACTTTTCCAAAAGGCAAACTTACATGCCTTAAAACACCTATGTATATAACATGATCTGAACCACAAATCTCCTAAATACCTTAATATGCCAAAGGCCATTTAGTGTGTTGTTTGACGATCTATCCTCTAAAACCGTATAGCTCTAAAAAAGTTACTTTTCTTCCTCGACACTCATTTTCAAATTTTATGAAATAACACTTCTATCAAAAGATCTAAATCATTTAAAATTATTAATAACTATTGTATATAAAATTATCAATATTACAATATTATTGTAACAATATAATATATCTACGAATTTCATATTGTACGGTAATGTGTATCATATTACATTACATTAACTACATCTGTTTGCTACATCCAAACAACATCCTTAGCCTAGGGGATGTGATTCACGTATCATTTGTTCATAAAATCACAATCATCGGCCTTAAAATGTTCAAGTTATTCGGTGAAGACGAGTCTATGACCCGAATATACTATATACCCAACCCAATAATATCCATGTAAATGTCATCCACCCTCGGCCAACAATAAATGTGTTTCGTACAAATGAGATTTAAAAAAAAAGAAAAAAAAAAGAAAAAAAAAACCTTTTGTAATCAATCAAATTATTGTATTCAAGGTTCTAAAAGTTGTACCATGGCGAGGCATGACCTCCACGTTACGAAATAAACCAATGCATTGGCTTTAATCGTAGAAAGGCACATGGCGTGACGCCTTTTCTGAATTCAACTCCGATAAATAAGGTTTTTTTTAAAGAAATGGAGAAAGTTATATGCAAAAAGTAACTTAATTCCTTATTTATAACGCTTTTGTAAACTTGATATTTATTAAATGTGATTTAATATATAAATCTATAAATATTTTCATATTTTGGCTTCGTCATAGCTTATAAGACGTGAGGCTTTACCACACATCCACGCCGCACCTCACGCTATTTATAACTTTGGTTATATTACATCAAATTACATATTACATAGAGTATTACATTTAAACAAAAATATTAATTACATGATATGAAAATGTCTATAAATAAATCTTTTTAACCAACACCAATCCATAAAAATATAAAAAAGGAATTGTTCAATTTGGGGATCTACCCCTATTTGAAGAACCCTAAAAAAGCTATTTTCATCAAATTCCACAAAATTATCCTTTAATCATCAGCAATCATGTTCGATCTATCAACGAGGTAATCAATCAATACATAAATCTCCTCAATTTCATTTCGGTTTTTAACTTTTGCTTCAGTATTACTTATTAGGGTTTCATTCACAAGCCTTGCAATTTGGGGATTTTAATGTCAATCATTACATACGAACAGCCACTTGTCTTGAACTTATTCTGCGAAAGCATAGTAGATTCTTAGTTACTTTTCTTGACAATTTGCTCGTATTATTTTTCACATGGGGACACGAAACTTGTGGTTATGTAAGGGGAAATGGTTGTTTACTTCTTTTGATGAACATTAATTTGTTTGGTTAAAATAGATACCATGCAATCTTAATCGACTTTGGCAGCTTTCGTAATATTTTTCTGATTGTGCTGTGTTTGGTTAAAATAGATCACGTACACAGATTGTTGCATCACTCCACGTGGATAATTACACTTCATGCATTCTTAACACTTCTTTGCTTTTATAAAACATGTTCATTTTCTTTGGAAAAGATCATAGCTATAGACATTTCATTGTTCTCTGAAAGCAAGCTTTTTACCCGACCTTTAAGTAGGATGACTTAAAGGATAACTCTAGTTTAAAAACCATAGGGTTACTCTTTGTCCGACTCAACCTTGCATGGTTCTTCCTTATGCGTTACGGGAGTTCAAAATCTAAAATTTACCAAAAATTTATGTATGTAGGTTCTGTGAGACAAATCTGACAAAGTTGTCAGTTCTAGTAAGTAACAAGCTAACCTAATAAAATGACCACCAGGGTGCGTGAGCTAGAAAATTTTCCTTGAGAGTAAAATGTACCCGCATTCATTAATCTTAACCATTTTAACCATACAAATGGTAGTATTAAAGATATAAAAGCGGTAGAGGTTAAAGATTAGTCATAGTTCATTTTTTATTTTCCGTCAAATGAAGGGCGAAAGGTCTATTTGTTCTTGCAAATTGCAATCAGATCATTGACGAGGGAAGCAAGCTCCCTTCATTTGGTTAAAGAAAATGAAAGTGTAGTGTGTGTGATTCTGTCACAAATTTCCGTTGCAAAATCTCTCTAGCTTCCAATCTTATTCCATTACTAAACGAATTTGAAATGTTGTTCTTATTTGATCAATTTCGTTTTGTTTCCCGTTTTGTTGTGATCGCTCAAGTGAATACAATATTGCAGCTGAGCTGTACTCATGGGAATGAGATTGAGCGCAACAGTATTTCGGAATGGAAAAATTCTGTGTATAACATACGCTAGTTCATGCCGCGTTAATAATTTGTAAAGTTTTTAGTTCGTTTTAGCCCACACAGTTTTATACAAGTACTTATCACATAAATGACATCTCTTTGTTGATTGGAGTTCATTGTAGAAAGGTAAATACATGATATAGCATAATTTGAGCACATCTTTTGCGTAAGTGGAATATTCGGTTCGTTAGACAATATGCATCAGCTACGGTAACATGTTCAAACTGCTTGGATCAACCTACCGACCTTTGATCTTCCATAATGTTTACTATATTAAATGGTTGAAACTATTTGTATTTACTTTCTTTATCCTTAAATGATGCTTTTATATTTCTTGATTGGAATATATTCTTCTTTAAGTTATAGCAACTTTCTATCCAATCTATGATTTTACCTGCTTGAATCTAATTGCTATATTGGCGTATAAACCAGGTATTTCCAGCTCCACAATTTTACACCTCAAATCACAATTTGTATAAAGAACCTCCCATGGCTCAAAAAGTTACTAAAGAAATTGGTGAGAATTGATACAACCTCCCTCTTGGGTTTTATATAATCTGTTCATACTTTCATATACATTTATTTTAATGATTGGTATAATTTATTCATGTTTTCCAGGATCCTTTGGGGAGCAAATGTATTACTTTCCTCAAGGGCACCTTGAACATGTATGTTATTTATCTTTTTATGCCAGAATGCAATTTGTCTTTATAGGATTATGATGTACTGATTCAAGTATTTAATTGCGTCATACACCATAAAAAGGCCAAGAACTGCGAGAACCAATCTCAATCATTAAATATTTGATCAATGCCTGAAATTAGTTGTGGCATAATTGTAATTAAACTAAAATTTATATATTAATCTTATAAAGATGGAGGGTATCTCACAATCCTGTTTGAATGGTGTTTTAGTTTGATTCAGTAAAACGAATAGTCTTAGTTGTTAGTTTCACTATTGTTCCCCATGTTTTCACCTATGTTGATCATAGGATTTCATGTTTTTAAGAATTTTTAACTGAAGCACAGTAGAAGGAATTGTGGCAAGTGCATAATCAAGTTGCTTATTGTGAAGAATCTCAGGTGCTAGAAGAATTAAACTACTATTTGCGGTAGCTGGAACCATGATTTTCACAGGTCTTCACATCTTTAGTAAGTCTTGTATCTCGACGTATGTCTTGGGACATGTTGGAAAATCAGAACTAGCCGGTGCATCACTTTCCATGGCATTTATCAATGTCACTGGGTTTTCAGTGATTAGTGGTTTGGCTTTGGGTATGGATGGGATCACGTCTCAAGCTTTCGGGGCTCGTAACTTCTCACTTATGGCCCGAACCCTTCATCAGACCATACTCATACTTTTAGCTGCCTTCATCCCAATATGCATTATGTGGCTGAATGCAGAGCCGATACTTGTGTTTTTTGGTCAAGACCCAAAAATAGCTAGTTTGGCTGCTACATATACTTAATTCACCATACCAACGTTATTTCTCTAATGTTTCTTCCATCCTATTAAAGTATACCTCTGAGCTAAAAAGGTAACCAAACCTTTTATAATCGGTGCGACTCTTGCTGTCGTTTTTCATGTCGCTGCCCTCATGCTTATGTCCCTCGTGAAGGGGAAGCCGTTTTTTACTTCCCACAGGGCTACTTGGAACAGTTTGTTATTAAGCTTATGGGTTGCTTTCTGAAATAGACTTTATGCAGAAATGATAGTGATTCACCCCTCAAATAATATCAGTACGTATAATACTTTTGCCTTTAATAGAATCTGAAATGAAAGTGTATATTCTTTTTTCTAATAGATCGAGGCCTCCTCCCAAGAGGTTGAGGGTTAAATTTTGAGAGTTAACAAACTCCTAAGAGCCCAGTTAACAAATTCCTCAACCCATCCTTGTCTGCCTCACATGAGACCCACCACAGAGATATCAAAGCCCCCACCACTTAGAAAATATGTGGCCACGAAAGCTCAAACACTGTCACTAATCTTTCCACCACAAGTACTTTCAAACATGAGCATGGACAATGTGTTATCCTTATAGGTGAGAAAGGGCAAGAGGTTGGCAAAGGATCCATACATTTAGCAAACAGGACATGGTTTGGAAGAAACTTGGAGCAATTAAGGTTGTGTGTTGTGGATTTCAATGTTCTTAAGGTGGCTAAATGGAGTGAACTTCCCACCCGTGTGATGCCACAGGCACCAGTTTTGCTCAGGCGGAAGGGATCCTGGGCTAAAAGAGGGTGTTGTGGGATTCCAGTAAACTTATCTTGATAATACTCAAGGAGATGATACATCCAGATTCGTCATGCTGCTTTCCATTGACAAAGGAAGAACTTGGATTCATTATTGATAGTTTATAGTCACTAAAGCTGCTGAAGACCACCAGTCTCTTTCGTGGTTAGTACACTGATTTCGTATCAAGTCTTTGGGACACCAAGATCAGCTTCACCATGTTGGACTTCTTATTTACATTCATGGCTGGTTGCTATGAAAGTAATCATTCACCATTCTCTAAGTTCTGAATCATCTATAGTTATTGTAGTTCTTTTTAGCATGGTTCATTGATAATTTCTTCATATTTATCGTTTTGATGAAAAGTGGTATGCAAAAGCATTAATTTACCAAATCCTGATAACTTCCGGCTGGCTCAAGAATATCTTGTCAAGTTCAGTGACAAAATTTCCGTTTCTCATGAAATGTGAGTGTGAGAGGTCGATGGATCTTCGACGGTTAGACCATATTCACAAATTAAATTATAAAATATTATAACCTCTGAATATGGTTTAGTGGCTGAATGTAGTAGGTGTTTGAGCATGAAACTGCTCTTGAAAGATCCATCATTGTTCTCCCTTGTTTCGTTGGGCATGAAGATCTTGTAATTGAGTAAGTACACCATATTCCGGTATGAAGGAACGTTACATATGCTAAAGAGACTACAAATCGGACTGATGATTACTTGGTGTTACAATTATGTAGTACCAAGTAATATCCTAGTTTGTAATCTAGAGAATTTTTAGTTGTAAATATAACTCTTTTATGTAAGGATTGTATCAGTAGATTGGTTTGGATGTAGAATGAATGAATCTATCTGTAGTCTGCAAAATAGTCAATAAATAAATAAATAAAGTGGAACCTCATATGTGGAACCTCATAAGCGACTTTCTAATGTAAGATGCAATTCTTGACAATAAGTGGAACCTCATAAATTTTCACTTTCAAAAAGAATTGAGAAACTAATTTTTTGGGAAAAAAAAAGAAATATAATAACTAGTTTGTAACGTTTAGGAGTACATCAACTTGATACGCGATTCTTACCTAGCGTGTAGTCAAAAAATTGAAAGGTTTTCTACAAACGGGACGGTAACTACTAAAGGGTTTTGGTAAAACTTGAGTCCCGGAAGCCGGTTAACTATCTCTTTCGGAAATGATGGACATTTTGATCTATGAAATTAATGGAACTCTTAATATAAAATTTTCAAGCATGGTGATGTTTATATCACAAACAAAAGATGGGTACATGAGATTTATTTACATATTTCAATGAAAAAAATCTTAATAATTAGCGAAGAGGCCACATAACTTTGGGTTTGCATTTTAATCTCTTTTCAAACTCTTTGAAGTTTGAACTATACCAATCGTTATGCAATTGACTCATTTATGGGTTATTTTCTGAAACGCAAACTCATACGTATGTACGTAACACGACTTAGACCATAAACTTCCTTGGAAGATATAATTTTCTACTTTATACCTTAATACCCTGAAACTATATAACCTTAAATTAGATGCATCCCTAATCTCTTAGATGCAACCTGATATATTTTCTAGCTAAAAATTAGATGCATATACATATATTAGATGCATTTTAGCAAGTTAGGAAAATCCTATGTATTTTTCGTCCTCTACAAGTCAAATTTGTTGCAAGTACTACTTTGCATCGTTTTCACTTCAAGATTACTTTCGAAACTAACTAGGATGCATCTAAATGAATAGAGATGCATCTAATTCAAGTCGACGCTTCTCAAATATGTGGTTATAGTTATTTCTCATCCTTCTCATTATAAGTTTTGTTCTTACTGGATCCTTACCCATGCGACAGATCTATAATATCATATTGCATAATATTATTTCCAGTTATGTGATATTACATTTCATTATATTTATTGTTACATTTCAAAAATTCATTTTCAAATGATACGAAATAAGTAATACTTTTATTGAAAATTTTGAATTAAATATTTTTTTTAATAACTAGTGTATATATAAGTATTAATATTACAATATTATTGTAATACAACAGATCAAGAATATCACTTGCATCATATTATTTCCAGTTACGTGATATTGCATAACATTATGGTTATTCATTACATCTAAAATGCATCATTAGTTTAGTGATACGCAATTCACATATCAATAGTTCCACAATATTACATCAAATAACAGATTAGGTTTTAATGATCAAATTGTTCGAAAAGGATGAGCATCAAACTCGCATATGCGGACTCAACAAAAATATCCCTATAAATGTAATGCATGCTCTACCGGCTATAAATCCTTTAGCCACGAGACGAGCTTTGTAGCGAATTACAATCATTTCTTAATCCATTTTGTTCTTCCATAGCCATTTGAGATCAATGATAAGTTGGTCAATTGGTCTTGGAACTAATTCCCAACTGTCATGTAACTTGTATTGAAGAAGTTCCTCTTGCATCACTTCTATCCATGCGTTTTCTGCCATCGCCTCTCGAATGTTCTTTGGTTCTTATGGCTTATTGAGCAAATGTAGATGCACATTTCGTGGTCTGTGGCTAGTCTGGTTCTAGGCAAATCGCTACCAAGAATGACCAAATCGCTACAAAGAAACCTCTTTATTCACAAAAACTGCTAGTTAGAAAATTTCATCAATCTTCCAAGTAAACCACCAAATAAGTCGTAGATCACCAAGAAACGATACTAGGTCATGATCTAAGCTCGAAAGTACAAGAATTTACTAACTTTAACCACAAATTAAAGATCAAACCATGGTTTTCTTGAAGCTTATTTTTGAACCAAAAATAACACAAATCACCACAAAACACCACAATTCGCTCCTGTTTAGCTCTGATAACAAGAATCGGTTTTTGGAGGTCGAGGTTGATTGAAATATGTGAGATCCATGTTAGTTTCTAGAGAGAGAAAGTAGAGAGATAAAGGTGAAGAAAACACAATGTGTTAGATTGAAATAATGAGTGTTACATAATGATTTCCCACACCCCTCATGGAGAGTCATGAGGGGTATTTATAGGCTCACCACACTATTACTTTACCCCGTTTACATAATTAGTCCCTGCGGGTGCAACTTACTACAAATATAGTCTAATTCACTTGTGTGACGTTATCTTTATAAAAGAGCGAGGCTAATAGTTGATATAAAAAAGATCACGTATATGCTATTTTTGAGGGGGAGAAGACATGATTAAATTGTGATCAAAATATTTAAAGATCGTAGTTGAATATCAAAAGAGCTCGACTAAGATATAACCAATGAATTGACTAAGCTTAATTGTTAGTAATCGAAAAGACTTATCCTGGACGGGTAATAATTTTAAGCTAGTCTAACTATTGATGTAAGCGTGTCTCAAATGAGACTTGTCTAAGTAGAATGTACCAACTCCAGAGACTTTCTTAGAACTTGACTAGGACGGGTAATAATTTCAAGCTAGTCTAAATAGTGATGTAAGCATGTCTCAAATCGGTCAAGTTCACTGAAAATCAATCAATTTAAAAAGTGCGAATTCTACCCAACATGTGCTAATTTATCTTAAAAACACATAAGCACATTTGAAGGGGGAGTGTTTCTGAAAAAGGCAAACTCTCAAAGTGGTAACAAAAATGTGTTTTATAATCATAAACACTTTGAGAGATTTTCAAAAAAAGTTTTATGGCATATGATCAACAAACCTAGGATAATCATGGAGTAATAAGGTGATTATGGTTAGGTTTATACGCAATAGTTTAGTACTAGAAGTCCTTAGGTATGATCACTACTACACAAACCATATTTTAGAACGCTTAATTTATAGCGGTTTCGATGTATAACCGTTTTAAATCATTGAAAAGTATTATTTGGCACGGTTATTTAGTAAAACGTTTTATTAGATGGATTTTATAAAACGGTTCATTTGAAAATCAGACTATTATAGATTATATATCAGGGTTACTTAATAGCTGCTTTATAAAAGTGGGTTTTTAATATTTTCACTCCTTTTGAGCGGGATTTTTCCCTCCTAAATGATTCTTTTCTTTGCTATTATTATTATTATTATTATTATTATTATTATTATTATTTTATTATTATTTTTTTATTAAACTATCACTTTTATTATTATTATTATTATTAATTTTTTATCTTTTCACTTCTCATAGTTACACAAACACAACAAACACCCAAATACTTCTCCTATCTTTCTTTCTCTTTTTTCTCTTCACAAACTCTTATCAACAATACCCTTGAATTAAACACGAATCAAATGAAGAAGAGCATGGTAATTGGTCTTTATTTGAATCTTACTATCTTCACCAATGGTTCCATGAACATGGTAATTAATTTTTATTTTTGAATCTTACTAAAAAAATGTTTAATTTATTTGCCATATTAAATAACACTACATGTTATCTAGATGTCATATTTTCTATTCATTTTTACGATTGGTGATCTACAGATGAGTTTTTTTTTAAGATCTTGAAGATGCCATATTTTTTATTCATTTTCACTATACTTACCAGGTTTGCTAAATTATCTTTCTTTTTTATGTTTTAAAATATTATAATCTCATGATGTTATATTGATCTAATTTTTTTTGATATGATGGCCAGATGCTTAATTGGTGAACAACTCAAAAGATAAAGTTGGAATTTGCACTGAAAATACTCAAAAGGAGGAAAAGGAATAACTAATGAATTGTACTAGAATAAAGAAGCGGTGAATAATATATATATATATATATATATATATATATATATATATATATATATATATATATATATTTAATTCTACATGGCTTTTTAGAACGGTTGTTAAATACCGTAGTAAAATACGCATTTTTTTAAAACGGTCCAAAACCGCAATAAAAAATCACCTCTATCTTTTGAAATGCTCTATTATATAACGGTTCAAAACCGCTCTAAATATCTATTTTAACCGTTTCAAAAAATTGTATTTGTACTAGTGGATTGAAAAAAGGTGTAAAGAAATGAAAGGAGAAAGAAGGGGTTGGAGAATTAAAAAGAAATGTTAATGAAATGGTGAAAAAAAATAGCCCTCCAAATGATCAACCTTAAGGCAGAAACCGGGTTCGATTTATATGATACTGGTTGTTGCTAAAGTGACAACGGTATTGAAGACAAGACGTCATAGACCAAGTGACACACTGCACTTAACCCATAAATTTGGGTATAAATGCACTATAGTAATTTGGGTATCAGTGCATAGTAATTTGGGTATAAAAAAGTCTACAAAATGATTAGTCAAATAGTCAATGGTCTAGTCCAATAATTATCCCATAAATTTGGGTATAAATGCACCATAGTAATTTTTAAATTAAATGTTTACTTTCAAAAGGATTAAAAAAAGTCTTATCCATATATTTTGTTACAAAAAATGCGGAATTTTTTGTAAATTGCATAAATTAGAGCTCTGATTTAATTTTTCAAAATCTGAAATATCATTTTATGCTATTTTAAGTGATATCTCAATGAATCTCAGAAGCAGATGTTTAGTGAAGAACATTCTTCTAATGCAACGTTTGGAATATTACAGAGTTCACGAGTATCTTGCAACTAAAATTTAGATGTATCCTATGTTTGTCATTGCAGTTAAAGATGCTATCTTGAAGCTGTGACCGGTCCCCGAGAAAAAGCTTCTGGTGTCATTTGTTGCTGGTGTCAATTGAATAATATCAGAAATGATAGTGATTCACCCCTCAAATAATATCAGTACGTATAATACTTTTGCCTTTAATAGAATCTGAAATGAAAGTGTATATTCTTTTTTCTAATAGATCGAGGCCTCCTCCCAAGAGGTTGAGGGTTAAATTTTGAGAGTTAACAAACTCCTAAGAGCCCAGTTAACAAATTCCTCAACCCATCCTTGTCTGCCTCACATGAGACCCACCACAGAGATATCAAAGCCCCCACCACTTAGAAAATATGTGGCCACGAAAGCTCAAACACTGTCACTAATCTTTCCACCACAAGTACTTTCAAACATGAGCATGGACAATGTGTTATCCTTATAGGTGAGAAAGGGCAAGAGGTTGGCAAAGGATCCATACATTTAGCAAACAGGACATGGTTTGGAAGAAACTTGGAGCAATTAAGGTTGTGTGTTGTGGATTTCAATGTTCTTAAGGTGGCTAAATGGAGTGAACTTCCCACCCGTGTGATGCCACAGGCACCAGTTTTGCTCAGGCGGAAGGGATCCTGGGCTAAAAGAGGGTGTTGTGGGATTCCAGTAAACTTAACTTGATAATACTCAAGGAGATGATACATCCAGATTCGTCATGCTGCTTTCCATTGACAAAGGAAGAACTTGGATTCATTATTGATAGTTTATAGTCACTAAAGCTGCTGAAGACCACCAGTCTCTTTCGTGGTTAGTACACTGATTTCGTATCAAGTCTTTGGGACACCAAGATCAGCTTCACCATGTTGGACTTCTTATTTACATTCATGGCTGGTTGCTATGAAAGTAATCATTCACCATTCTCTAAGTTCTGAATCATCTATAGTTATTGTAGTTCTTTTTAGCATGGTTCATTGATAATTTCTTCATATTTATCGTTTTGATGAAAAGTGGTATGCAAAAGCATTAATTTACCAAATCCTGATAACTTCCGGCTGGCTCAAGAATATCTTGTCAAGTTCAGTGACAAAATTTCCGTTTCTCATGAAATGTGAGTGTGAGAGGTCGATGGATCTTCGACGGTTAGACCATATTCACAAATTAAATTATAAAATATTATAACCTCTGAATATGGTTTAGTGGCTGAATGTAGTAGGTGTTTGAGCATGAAACTGCTCTTGAAAGATCCATCATTGTTCTCCCTTGTTTCGTTGGGCATGAAGATCTTGTAATTGAGTAAGTACACCATATTCCGGTATGAAGGAACGTTACATATGCTAATAGAGACTACAAATCGGACTGATGATTACTTGGTGTTGCAATTATGTAGTACCAAGTAATATCCTAGTTTGTAATCTAGAGAATTTTTAGTTGTAAATATAACTCTTTTATGTAAGGATTGTATCAGTAGATTGGTTTGGATGTAGAATGAATGAATCTATCTGTAGTCTGCAAAATAGTCAATAAATAAATAAATAAAGTGGAACCTCATATGTGGAACCTCATAAGCGACTTTCTAATGTAAGATGCAATTCTTGACAATAAGTGGAACCTCATAAATTTTCACTTTCAAAAAGAATTGAGAAACTAATTTTTTGGGAAAAAAAAAAGAAATATAATAACTAGTTTGTAACGTTTAGGAGTACATCAACTTGATACGCGATTCTTACCTAGCGTGTAGTCAAAAAATTGAAAGGTTTTCTACAAACGGGACGGTAACTACTAAAGGGTTTTGGTAAAACTTGAGTCCCGGAAGCCGGTTAACTATCTCTTTCGGAAATGATGGACATTTTGATCTATGAAATTAATGGAACTCTTAATATAAAATTTTCAAGCATGGTGATGTTTATATCACAAACAAAAGATGGGTACATGAGATTTATTTACATATTTCAATGAAAAAAATCTTAATAATTAGCGAAGAGGCCACATAACTTTGGGTTTGCATTTTAATCTCTTTTCAAACTCTTTGAAGTTTGAACTATACCACTCGTTATGCAATTGACTCATTTATGGGTTATTTTCTGAAACGCAAACTCATACGTATGTACGTAACACGACTTAGACCATAAACTTCCTTGGTAGGTATAATTTTCTACTTTATACCTTAATACCCTGAAACTATATTACCTTAACAAGTTCATGTATTATTCCTCTTAAATTCATTTTCAAAAGATAATAAGTAGTGGATATATGATTATCAATATTACAATATTATTGTAATACGACAGAGACTTAGGATCAAATGAGAAAAACTCTCAAAATGAGAAGGATGATAAATAACTATAACCACATATTAAAAATGCATTGACTTAAATTAGATGCATCCCTAATCTCTTAGATGCAACCTGATATATTTTCTAGCTAAAAATTAGATGCATATACATATATTAGATGCATTTTAGCAAGTTAGGAAAATCCTATGTATTTTTCGTCCTCTACAAGTCAAATTTGTTGCAAGTACTACTTTGCATTGTTTTCACTTCAAGATTACTTTCGAAACTAACTAGGATGCATCTAAATGAATAGAGATGCATCTAATTCAAGTCGACGCTTCTCAAATATGTGGTTATAGTTATTTCTCATCCTTCTCATTATAAGTTTTGTTCTTACTGGATCCTTACCCATGCGACACCCATGCGACAGATCTATAATATCATATTGCATAATATTATTTCCAGTTATGTGATATTACATTTCATTATATTTATTTGTTACATTTCAAAAATTCATTTTCAAATGATACGAAATAAGTAATACTTTTATTGAAAATTTTGAATTAAATATTTTTTTTAATAACTAGTGTATATATAAGTATCAATATTACAATATTATTGTAATACAACAGATCAAGAATATCACTTGCATCATATTATTTCCAGTTACGTGATATTGCATAACATTATGGTTATTCATTACTTCTAAAATGCATCATTAGTTTAGTGATACGCAATTCACATATCAATAGTTCCACAATATTACATCAAATAACAGATTAGGTTTTAATGATCAAATTGTTCGAAAAGGATGAGCATCAAACTCGCATATGCGGACTCAACAAAAATATCCCTATAAATGTAATGCATGCTCTACCGGCTATAAATCCTTTAGCCACGAGACGAGCTTTGTAGCGAATTACAATCATTTCTTAATCCATTTTGTTCTTCCATAGCCATTTGAGATCAATGATAAGTTGGTCAATTGGTCTTGGAACTAATTCCCAACTGTCATGTAACTTGTATTGAAGAAGTTCCTCTTGCATCACTTCTATCCATGCGTTTTCTGCCATCGCCTCTCGAATGTTCTTTGGTACTTATGGCTTATTGAGCAAATGTAGATGCACATTTCGTGGTCTGTGGCTAGTCTGGTTCTAGGCAAATCGCTACCAAGAATGACCAAATCGCTACAAAGAAACCTATTTATTCACAAAAACTGCTAGTTAGAAAATTTCATCAATCTTCCAAGTAAACCACCAAATAAGTCGTAGATCACCAAGAAACGATACTAGGTCATGATCTAAGCATGAAAGTACAAGAATTTACCAACTTTAACCACAAATTAAAGATCAAACCATGGTTTTCTTGAAGCTTATTTTTGAACCAAAAATAACACAAATCACCACAAAACACCACAATTCGCTCCTGTTTAGCTCTGATAACAAGAATCGGTTTTTGGAGGTCGAGGTTGATTGAAATATGTGAGATCCATGTTAGTTTCTAGAGAGAGAAAGTAGAGAGATAAAGGTGAAGAAAACACAATGTGTTAGATTGAAATAATGAGTGTTACATAATGATTTCCCACACCCCTCATGGAGAGTCATGAGGGGTATTTATAGGCTCACCACACTATTACTTTACCCCGTTTACATAATTAGTCCCTGCGGGTGCAACTTACTACAAATATAGTCTAATTCACTTGTGTGACGTTATCTTTATAAAAGAGCGAGGCTAATTGTTGATATAAAAAATATCACGTATATGCTATTTTTGAGGGGGAGAAGACATGATTAAAATGTGATCAAAATATTTAAAGATCGTAGTTGAATATCAAAAGAGCTCGACTAAGATATAACCAATGAATTGACTAAGCTTAATTGTTAGTAATCGAAAAGACTTATCCTGGACGGGTAATAATTTTAAGCTAGTCTAACTATTGATGTAAGCGTGTCTCAAATGAGACTTGTCCAAGTAGAATGTACCATCTCCAGAGACTTTCTTTGAACTTGACTAGGACGGGTAATAATTTCAAGCTAGTCTAAATAGTGATGTAAGCATGTCTCAAATCGGTCATGTTAACTGAAAATCAATCAATTTAAAAAGTGCGAATTCTACCCAACATGTGCTAATTTATCTTAAAAACACATAAGCACATTTGAAGGGGGAGTGTTTCTGAAAAAGGCAAACTCTCAAAGTGGTAACAAAAATGTGTTTTATAATCATAAACACTTTGAGAGATTTTCAAAAAAAGTTTTATGGCATATGATCAACAAACCTAGGATAATCATGGAGTAATAAGGTGATTATGGTTAGGTTTATACGCAATAGTTTAGTACTAGAAGTCCTTAGGTATGATCACTACTACACAAACCATATTTTAGAACGCTTAATTTATAGCGGTTTCGATGTATAACCGTTTTAAATCATTGAAAAGTATTATTTGGCACGGTTATTTAGTAAAACGTTTTATTAGATGGATTTTATAAAACGGTTCATTTGAAAATCAGACTATTATAGATTATATATCAGGGTTACTTAATAGCTGCTTTATAAAAGTGGGTTTTTAATATTTTCACTCCTTTTGAGCGGGATTTTTCCCTCCTAAATGATTCTTTTCTTTGCTATTATTATTATTATTATTATTATTATTATTATTATTATTATTATTATTATTATTATTATTATTATTATTATTATTATTATTTTTTAATTATTTTTTTTTATTAAACTATCACTTTTATTATTATTATTATTAATTTTTTATCTTTTCACTTCTCATAGTTACACAAACACAACAAACACCCAAATACCTCTCCTATCTTTCTTTCTCTTTTTTCTCTTCACAAACTCTTATCAACAATACCCTTGAATTAAACATGAATCAAATGAAGAAGAGCATGGTAATTGGTCTTTATTTGAATCTTACTATCTTCACCAATGGTTCCATGAACATGGTAATTAATTTTTATTTTTGAATCTTACTAAAAAAATGTTTAATTTATTTGCCATATTAAATAACACTACATGTTATCTAGATGTCATATTTTCTATTCATTTTTACGATTGATGATCTACAGATGAGTTTTTTTTTAAGATCTTGAAGATGCCATATTTTTTATTCATTTTCACTATACTTACCAGGTTTGCTAAATTATCTTTCTTTTTTATGTTTTAAAATATTATAATCTCATGATGTTATATTGATCTAATTTTTTTTGATATGATGGCCAGATGCTTAATTGGTGAACAACTCAAAAGATAAAGTTGGAATTTGCACAGAAAATACTCAAAAGGAGGAAAAGGAATAACTAATGAATTGTACTAGAATAAAGAAGCGGTGAATAATATATATATATATATATATATATATATATATATATATATATATATATATATATATATATATATATATATATATATATATATATATATATATATATATATATATATTAATTCTACATGGCTTTTTAGAACGGTTGTTAAATACCGTAGTAAAATACGCATTTTTTTAGAACGGTCCAAAACCGCAATAAAAAATCACCTCTATCTTTTGAAATGCTCTATTATATAACGGTTCAATACCGCTCTAAATAATCTATTTTAACCGTTTCAAAAAATTGTATTTGTACTAGTGGATTGAAA
Organism: Artemisia argyi; assembly: GCA_030686995.1. NCBI lineage: Eukaryota > Viridiplantae > Streptophyta > Magnoliopsida > Asterales > Asteraceae > Artemisia > Artemisia argyi. The sequence goes on from CM060680.1 coordinate 41,049,866, forward strand.
AAAGGTGTAAAGAAATGAAAGGAGAAAGAAGGGGTTGGAGAATTAAAAAGAAATGTTAATGAAATGGTGAAAAGAAATAGCCCTCCAAATGATCAACCTTAAGGCAGAAACCGGGTTCGATTTATATGATACTGGTTGTTGCTAAAGTGACAACGGTATTGAAGACAAGACGTCATAGACCAAGTGACACACTGCACTTAACCCATAAATTTGGGTATAAATGCACTATAGTAATTTGGGTATCAGTGCATAGTAATTTGGGTATAAAAAAGTCTACAAAATGATTAGTCAAATAGTCAATGGTCTAGTCCAATAATTATCCCATAAATTTGGGTATAAATGCACCATAGTAATTTTTAAATTAAATGTTTACTTTCAAAAGGATTAAAAAAAGTCTTATCCATATATTTTGTTACAAAAAATGCGGAATTTTTTGTAAATTGCATAAATTAGAGCTCTGATTTAATTTTTCAAAATCTGAAATATCATTTTATGCTATTTTAAGTGATATCTCAATGAATCTCAGAAGCAGATGTTTAGTGAAGAACATTCTTCTAATGCAACGTTTGGAATATTACAGAGTTCACGAGTATCTTGCAACTAAAATTTAGATGTATCCTATGTTTGTCATTGCAGTTAAAGATGCTATCTTGAAGCTGTGACCGGTCCCCGAGAAAAAGCTTCTGGTGTCATTTGTTGCTGGTGTCAATTGAATAATATCAGAAATGATAGTGATTCACCCCTCAAATAATATCAGTACGTATAATACTTTTGCCTTTAATAGAATCTGAAATGAAAGTGTATATTCTTTTTTCTAATAGATCGAGGCCTCCTCCCAAGAGGTTGAGGGTTAAATTTTGAGAGTTAACAAACTCCTAAGAGCCCAGTTAACAAATTCCTCAACCCATCCTTGTCTGCCTCACATGAGACCCACCACAGAGATATCAAAGCCCCCACCACTTAGAAAATATGTGGCCACGAAAGCACAAACACTGTCACTAATCTTTCCACCACAAGTACTTTCAAACATGAGCATGGACAATGTGTTATCCTTATAGGTGAGAAAGGGCAAGAGGTTGGCAAAGGATCCATACATTTAGCAAACAGGACATGGTTTGGAAGAAACTTGGAGCAATTAAGGTTGTGTGTTGTGGATTTCAATGTTCTTAAGGTGGCTAAATGGAGTGAACTTCCCACCCGTGTGATGCCACAGGCACCAGTTTTGCTCAGGCGGAAGGGATCCTGGGCTAAAAGAGGGTGTTGTGGGATTCCAGTAAACTTATCTTGATAATACTCAAGGAGATGATACATCCAGATTCGTCATGCTGCTTTCCATTGACAAAGGAAGAACTTGGATTCATTATTGATAGTTTATAGTCACTAAAGCTGCTGAAGACCACCAGTCTCTTTCGTGGTTAGTACACTGATTTCGTATCAAGTCTTTGGGACACCAAGATCAGCTTCACCATGTTGGACTTCTTATTTACATTCATGGCTGGTTGCTATGAAAGTAATCATTCACCATTCTCTAAGTTCTGAATCATCTATAGTTATTGTAGTTCTTTTTAGCATGGTTCATTGATAATTTCTTCATATTTATCGTTTTGATGAAAAGTGGTATGCAAAAGCATTAATTTACCAAATCCTGATAACTTCCGGCTGGCTCAAGAATATCTTGTCAAGTTCAGTGACAAAATTTCCGTTTCTCATGAAATGTGAGTGTGAGAGGTCGATGGATCTTCGACGGTTAGACCATATTCACAAATTAAATTATAAAATATTATAACCTCTGAATATGGTTTAGTGGCTGAATGTAGTAGGTGTTTGAGCATGAAACTGCTCTTGAAAGATCCATCATTGTTCTCCCTTGTTTCGTTGGGCATGAAGATCTTGTAATTGAGTAAGTACACCATATTCCGGTATGAAGGAACGTTACATATGCTAATAGAGACTACAAATCGGACTGATGATTACTTGGTGTTGCAATTATGTAGTACCAAGTAATATCCTAGTTTGTAATCTAGAGAATTTTTAGTTGTAAATATAACTCTTTTATGTAAGGATTGTATCAGTAGATTGGTTTGGATGTAGAATGAATGAATCTATCTGTAGTCTGCAAAATAGTCAATAAATAAATAAATAAAGTGGAACCTCATATGTGGAACCTCATAAGCGACTTTCTAATGTAAGATGCAATTCTGGACAATAAGTGGAACCTCATAAATTTTCACTTTCAAAAAGAATTGAGAAACTAATTTTTTGGGAAAAAAAAAGAAATATAATAACTAGTTTGTAACGTTTAGGAGTACATCAACTTGATACGCGATTCTTACCTAGCGTGTAGTCAAAAAATTGAAAGGTTTTCTACAAACGGGACGGTAACTACTAAAGGGTTTTGGTAAAACTTGAGTCCCGGAAGCCGGTTAACTATCTCTTTCGGAAATGATGGACATTTTGATCTATGAAATTAATGGAACTCTTAATATAAAATTTTCAAGCATGGTGATGTCTATATCACAAACAAAAGATGGGTACATGAGATTTATTTACATATTTCAATGAAAAAAATCTTAATAATTAGCGAAGAGGCCACATAACTTTGGGTTTGCATTTTAATCTCTTTTCAAACTCTTTGAAGTTTGAACTATACCAATCGTTATGCAATTGACTCATTTATGGGTTATTTTCTGAAACGCAAACTCATACGTATGTACGTAACACGACTTAGACCATAAACTTCCTTGGAAGATATAATTTTCTACTTTATACCTTAATACCCTGAAACTATATAACCTTAATAAGTTCATGTATTATTCCTCTTAAATTCATTTTCAAAAGATAATAAGTAGTGGATATATGATTATCAATATTACAATATTATTGTAATACGACAGAGACTTAGGATCAAATGAGAAAAACTCTCAAAATGAGAAGGATGATAAATAACTATAACCACATATTAAAAATGCATTGACTTAAATTAGATGCATCCCTAATCTCTTAGATGCAACCTGATATATTTTCTAGCTAAAAATTAGATGCATATACATATATTAGATGCATTTTAGCAAGTTAGGAAAATCCTATGTATTTTTCGTCCTCTACAAGTCAAATTTGTTGCAAGTACTACTTTGCATCGTTTTCACTTCAAGATTACTTTCGAAACTAACTAGGATGCATCTAAATGAATAGAGATGCATCTAATTCAAGTCGACGCTTCTCAAATATGTGGTTATAGTTATTTCTCATCCTTCTCATTATAAGTTTTGTTATTACTGGATCCTTACCCATGCGACACCCATGCGACAGATCTATAATATCATATTGCATAATATTATTTCCAGTTATGTGATATTACATTTCATTATATTTATTTGTTACATTTCAAAAATTCATTTTCAAATGATACGAAATAAGTAATACTTTTATTGAAAATTTTGAATTAAATATTGTTTTAATAACTAGTGTATATATAAGTATCAATATTACAATATTATTGTAATACAACAGATCAAGAATATCACTTGCATCATATTATTTCCAGTTACGTGATATTGCATAACATTATGGTTATTCATTACATCTAAAATGCATCATTAGTTTAGTGATACGCAATTCACATATCAATAGTTCCACAATATTACATCAAATAACAGATTAGGTTTTAATGATCAAATTGTTCGAAAAGGATGAGCATCAAACTCGCATATGCGGACTCAACAAAAATATCCCTATAAATGTAATGCATGCTCTACCGGCTATAAATCCTTTAGCCACGAGACGAGCTTTGTAGCGAATTACAATCATTTCTTAATCCATTTTGTTCTTCCATAGCCATTTGAGATCAATGATAAGTTGGTCAATTGGTCTTGGAACTAATTCCCAACTGTCATGTAACTTGTATTGAAGAAGTTCCTCTTGCATCACTTCTATCCATGCGTTTTCTGCCATCGCCTCTCGAATGTTCTTTGGTTCTTATGGCTTATTGAGCAAATGTAGATGCACATTTCGTGGTCTGTGGCTAGTCTGGTTCTAGGCAAATCGCTACCAAGAATGACCAAATCGCTACAAAGAAACCTCTTTATTCACAAAAACTGCTAGTTAGAAAATTTCATCAATCTTCCAAGTAAACCACCAAATAAGTCGTAGATCACCAAGAAACGATACTAGGTCATGATCTAAGCACGAAAGTACAAGAATTTACTAACTTTAACCACAAATTAAAGATCAAACCATGGTTTTCTTGAAGCTTATTTTTGAACCAAAAATAACACAAATCACCACAAAACACCACAATTCGCTCCTGTTTAGCTCTGATAACAAGAATCGGTTTTTGGAGGTCGAGGTTGATTGAAATATGTGAGATCCATGTTAGTTTCTAGAGAGAGAAAGTAGAGAGATAAAGGTGAAGAAAACACAATGTGTTAGATTGAAATAATGAGTGTTACATAATGATTTCCCACACCCCTCATGGAGAGTCATGAGGGGTATTTATAGGCTCACCACACTATTACTTTACCCCGTTTACATAATTAGTCCCTGCGGGTGCAACTTACTACAAATATAGTCTAATTCACTTGTGTGACGTTATCTTTATAAGAGAGCGAGGCTAATAGTTGATATAAAAAATATCACGTATATGCTATTTTTGAGGGGGAGAAGACATGATTAAAATGTGATCAAAATATTTAAAGATCGTAGTTGAATATCAAAAGAGCTCGACTAAGATATAACCAATGAATTGACTAAGCTTAATTGTTAGTAATCGAAAAGACTTATTCTGGACGGGTAATAATTTTAAGCTATTCTAACTATTGATGTAAGCGTGTCTCAAATGAGACTTGTCTAAGTAGAATGTACCATCTCCAGAGACTTTCTTTGAACTTGACTAGGACGGGTAATAATTTCAAGCTAGTCTAAATAGTGATGTAAGCATGTCTCAAATCGGTCATGTTAACTGAAAATCAATCAATTTAAAAAGTGCGAATTCTACCCAACATGTGCAAATTTATCTTAAAAACACATAAGCACATTTGAAGGGGGAGTGTTTCTGAAAAAGGCAAACTCTCAAAGTGGTAACAAAAATGTGTTTTATAATCATAAACACTTTGAGAGATTTTCAAAAAAGGTTTTATGGCATATGATCAACAAACCTAGGATAATCATGTTGTAATAAGGTGATTATGGTTAGGTTTATACGCAATAGTTTAGTACTAGAAGTCCTTAGGTATGATCACTACTACACAAACCATATTTTAGAACGCTTAATTTATAGCGGTTTCGATGTATAACCGTTTTAAATCATTGAAAAGTATTATTTGGCACGGTTATTTAGTAAAACGTTTTATTAGATGGATTTTATAAAACGGTTCACTTGAAAATCAGACTATTATAGATTATATATCAGGGTTACTTAATAGCTGCTTTATAAAAGTGGGTTTTTAATATTTTCACTCCTTTTGAGCGGGATTTTTCCCTCCTAAATGATTCTTTTCTTTGCTATTATTATTATTATTATTATTATTATTATTATTATTATTATTATTATTATTATTATTATTATTATTATTATTTTTTTATTATTTTTTTTATTAAACTATCACTTTTATTATTATTATTATTAATTTTTTATCTTTTCACTTCTCATAGTTACACAAACACAACAAACACCCAAATACCTCTCCTATCTTTCTTTCTCTTTTTTCTCTTCACAAACTCTTATCAACAATACCCTTGAATTAAACATGAATTAAATGAAGAAGAGCATGGTAATTGGTCTTTATTTGAATCTTACTATCTTCACCAATGGTTCCATGAACATGGTAATTAATTTTTATTTTTGAATCTTACTAAAAAAATGTTTAATTTATTTGCCATATTAAATAACACTACATGTTATCTAGATGTCATATTTTCTATTCATTTTTACGATTGGTGATCTACAGATGAGTTTTTTTTTAAGATCTTGAAGATGCCATATTTTTTATTCATTTTCACTATACTTACCAGGTTTGCTAAATTATCTTTCTTTTTTATGTTTTAAAATATTATAATCTCATGATGTTATATTGATCTAATTTTTTTTGATATGATGGCCAGATGCTTAATTGGTGAACAACTCAAAAGATAAAGTTGGAATTTGCACTGAAAATACTCAAAAGGAGGAAAAGGAATAACTAATGAATTGTACTAGAATAAAGAAGCGGTGAATAATATATATATATATATATATATATATATATATATATATATATATATATATATATATATATATATATATATATATATATATATTTAATTCTACATGGCTTTTTAGAACGGTTGTTAAATACCGTAGTAAAATACGCATTTTTTTAAAACGGTCCAAAACCGCAATAAAAAATCACCTCTATCTTTTGAAATGCTCTATTATATAACGGTTCAATACCGCTCTAAATAATCTATTTTAACCGTTTCAAAAAATTGTATTTGTACTAGTGGATTGAAAAAAGGTGTAAAGAAATGAAAGGAGAAAGAAGGGGTTGGAGAATTAAAAAGAAATGTTAATGAAATGGTGAAAAGAAATAGCCCTCCAAATGATCAACCTTAAGGCAGAAACCGGGTTCGATTTATATGATACTGGTTGTTGCTAAAGTGACAACGATATTGAAGACAAGACGTCATAGACCAAGTGACACACTGCACTTAACCCATAAATTTGGGTATAAATGCACTATAGTAATTTGGGTATCAGTGCATAGTAATTTGGGTATAAAAAAGTCTACAAAATGTTTAGTCAAATAGTCAATGGTCTAGTCCAATAATTATCCCATAAATTTGGGTATAAATGCACCATAGTAATTTTTAAATTAAATGTTTACTTTCAAAAGGATTAAAAAAAGTCTTATCCATATATTTTGTTACAAAAAATGCGGAATTTTTTGTAAATTGCATAAATTAGAGCTCTGATTTAATTTTTCAAAATCTGAAATATCATTTTATGCTATTTTAAGTGATATCTCAATGAATCTCAGAAGCAGATGTTTAGTGAAGAACATTCTTCTAATGCAACGTTTGGAATATTACAGAGTTCACGAGTATCTTGCAACTAAAATTTAGATGTATCCTATGTTTGTCATTGCAGTTAAAGATGCTATCTTGAAGCTGTGACCGGTCCCCGAGAAAAAGCTTCTGGTGTCATTTGTTGCTGGTGTCAATTGAAAGACCTCCAGGTTTGGCGAAGACAATGTTTATCTAAAGTTTTAACATTATTGAACGTATGATTATGTAGTTGCTAATATGGTAATATGTGTTCTTTCTATGCGATCCATCGACAAATTGATCTCATGTTTATATCTGATTTGAAATTTTATAAGCTGTCTTGCAGTTCATCAAAATACTCCGAATGCATAACTAATGATCTGAATGTGACAAAACATGAGATTTTACAGGGCTTTGTGTTGTAAAAATTTCTTTAGATTTAAAAAATTTACATGTATGATGGGTATTTAATGTTAAATTCAGTGATGATAGTAGTGGTTTTGTATGATGCAGGAGTGGGCTGGTCATGATCGTTTACAAACACTGGACCGAAGAGCCACAACGTGAAGGACATGGAAAAGATCTAAAATGTGAAGGACTACAACGCAGTTTGGACCACATCGCAGTTTGGGTCTGTCTTGCCAAGTGATGATGCTTGGCAGGTTCGTCCTTCAAGTTATGTGAGTATTGATACCAAAGAAACATCCATCTTACATGTCGAAGTAGGTCAATACTTCTCATGCAACTGATATAGTAAAAATTCTCCTTAATTAGAATAATGGAATTCATAAATGAAATATATATTCGCTAAATATACCTTCTTCTCGATATCCATGAGTTTAATTTAATGTAAATTTGCTGCGAATTGTGACTAATTGTGACCCAAGGATCTTTTTGTTACTCTACTAGACTTTTTGTTTTTTGCAATATCCAATGTTATACCGGCATGTGTACGTATTTGGTAAATTATCGGTAAAAGCCTGATGTAGATGAAAAAAACTCTCCTACCATTAAGGATGTAGAGGTATCGTTTAATCATTATACCTAATCTCAATGTGTTCATTGTACTCACGTTATTTGTAATGCTAATTGCTGAAAACTTGCTTCATTGTAATGGCACTGAGGCCTTAACTTTGCAGTAGCTACTGACTTTGAGGACAATAAGGGAATGTTTGGACTTGGCCTCAGAACAAGAAGCGATAAATATGCTTTGATGCCTAACAAGTCTTCAGGTAAAAGAAACTCTTTATGCGTAACACAAAAGTTTACTTATAAGATTAAATTTTTTTTCTTATTAACTTTATGTGTGCCATTTTCTGTTTGTGATTTTGTTGATTTCATAATGTGTTTTTGAGATGATAAAAAGGGTGTTTGGATGAGGCTACTGCAGAAGTAAGAATTGGGTGTGCCAGGAATTCTGGATTAGGATGCTATAGATTTATGAATGAGGTACGTTTGGATCAGACAATTACAGTTTGTGTATGTACCAGACCAAGTTACTGAAGTAACAGGATGTTTTTAGATCAGGTAACTGCAGATATAAAGTGTATTCGAATTAGGTAACTGCAGAAAATAGTTAATCAAGTATGCTGAACTCCGTGTAATTTTTCTGACCAATGAGAAATATGAGCACAAGCAAGTAGCAATAGATCTCAAATTCTGGGGAATGCTTCACAGTAGCTTGAGGGGCGGATGATGCAGTATCAACTTCCATATCATTTTCATCATCCTTCACGGAAGGTAAAAAGAGTTTAGTACATGCTATACATTATTCATGCTAAGCAGAGTTATGTTTTATAGTGTGTGTGGCATTATGTATATAATATTAGGGAGCCTTCTAAATTTTACACTCCGTATTTTAATAAAAACCTGTGTTTCTTTTATCTTTTTTCTCAGTGAAGAATATGTTGACATGACAAATAACGAACTTGAAGAGAACTTACAAGAAGGTATGGCAACCGCATCAAGCTCATCTAAGAAAAAACCTGGCTTATGCAAAAGTGGTCGGCACTTCATGTGATGTTTGTGATCCTAAAGATGTTTCCATACTTTAGACCACGTCATAACAAGAGTGCGATGAATCAGAATGAATATGCATGTTGACACACTGTTTGTGGACAAGAGTGTCAGCTATGTTTGTTTTACTCTCGAAATCGTCATTTATTCACCAAATAGTATGAAATCTGTGTAAAATTTCTTTACTCTATATATTATATACGAAATCAGCACTGCTTTTTTGGATATGTGATGGGTTTGGTTTTCCACACAGATGGAAGTTGTATGTTCTATATATCATAACATTGTTTTGTGTTTTTCTTTTATATGCAGCATGGCCCTTAAATGGTTCAGCTAGAAAAGGACTCTTTTTACTCGTTTTGTTCCGCGTTTCCTAATTCACGGCCTAAATGCATAAATTACAATGGGGCTGTTACATTCTCTGAATAGAATAACTAGTGCATGAGTTTTCAAATAAGAAGTTTCAACTTGAAAACATAGGTTCTAGTCTACGGCATGTTGTCAAGGTAGTTAGAGTTATAGTTGATTTCTTTTTGGATGTAAGCTCTTACAAGGCAAAGAAATAATTGCCAATAAAGATAGGGAAACATGTTTCTAAATTTAGGATAGCTGGGTATACCACCGAACGATATAGAAAATAGCCAATTACCATATACATAGGGTCGCCTATTAATGAAGGTTTGATTCCAAATCACAATGATATGATTTGTCGGGCCTCCACTTTAATTTTCATTCACTTTTCACATAGATAATTAAAAAAAATACTCTTGGCACTTCTCCTATTCTTTTCCCTGGCGCAGCTTGGCCATCGTGAAAATGGCTAAGAGACCTCGTCTTTGAATTAAATCCTCACTCCAATAGCCCAACCAATTGGGAGATATTCAATACATTCAGTTACGGGAGTGATTCATCCTTCCTGAACGCAACATGCAATTCTTTGTTGCTGAACATTGGGTTGGAATTATTGATATTTTGGGTTGGAAGAACATGTCTGCTCTAGGACTTTTATCTATATACGATGTTTACGTATTTTTACTTGACGGAAATGATAATGTTGTTCACAAGGTATCTCCATCTCCACAACTTCACGCCTAAAAAAACATTTTTACACATTTACACATCAAAGGAGTATTAAAAAGACAGTTAATTGACTTGAACCAAACTATATTGACACGGATATAGTCATTTAAGATAATATGATATTGCCCGAACAAAAATAGTATAGGGCCCACTCAAAACATGGATCGAGAAGAACTTTCTATCATGAGTGTCGGAATCGGAAACAAATCTTTTAGTTTGATAGCTAAATTTGGTAAACTTACACCTAAACTACATAATTACTACATCATATATATTTGGAGAGCAGAAAGAGATAGATTGCCAAGAAGAATCAATCTAGACTCACTGGGAATTGAACTTCATTCTTTGTTATGCCCGATGTGCGATACCGAATGTGAGTGATTGGAGCACGTTCTAGTCTCTTGTCAATGTGTGGCAAAGGGTATTTTCGTGGTGGAGGTTTGGGATGGATTTGAATCCTTGTTTGAGAGATATAACTTGCTTTGTTCAGAATCTCTGTTCTCGTAAGAAGGGCATGTTAAAACCAATCCAACTGAAATGCTTTGAGGCTGCCATTTTTTATACCGGTCGGGTATTATGGAAGAGTCGTAACTCTAAAATCATTACTGTTGGATCTAAAAGTCGAATAGCTTTGATTTATTTCGTGATGTTCAAAGTGTTTCTTTTTGTTGGATTAATAACCGATGTGCCAATTTATCTATCCATTGGTCCATTTGGTTATCTGATCCATTTTATGCTTGTTGCCAAATGTAATTGATAGCTTGTAAAGTTCTCCATTTCCTAGCTTCTCGCTAGGGTGGTATTTTTTGTTTAATAAAATTCCTTGTATATAATTGAATTGTTTGTTTAAACCTGAAGCTGAAATAAACATAAGTTCTCATTTTTTTCTAAAAATACTTTAGTACAACAGATACTACAACTTAATATGAAATACCAAAAAAACATCCCACATAGGTCAGCAATCAAAACATTAGACCTTTTTTCCTCGTATATATACAGGTGACCCCTGATTGCAAAGCCGTACACCTGAAAATCCCAAATCCGACCTATTTTTGGAAACGGAAATTTGGTGACTTAAATTCAAGAAGTTTCCAGTATTCTTTTTTAATCTTCTTTGGAAGAATCAACCTTGGTCACCATGGTTTTCATTTCAAGGTAATATTTTCTCTGTCTTTATTTTTCATTTCACTTTTTAGCATTTGCAATTATTTAGGTTTTACTTTTTAGGGATGTTACAGTTCAATCATAGAAATTTGTTTTTTAAATTCTTAAATGTTATTTTATCATGTTTGATTGATCATTGGGTTTTTAATATTGTGACAGTTTGCCTTATGCTTAACTCTCTTCATTAGATTTATTTATTTTATTGTGTTGAATCAGTAATTAGGGTTTCTAATCTATGAGTTAAGCAATTTTATGTGTGTCTAGTTTTGCATCAAATAGTATTATTCTTATGAAGTCATTATTACCAACTACAATGGGTTAGATGTTTGATTGATCAACTACAGCCTGTTAAAAAATAACTGTAATTATAAAATTTTGTCAAAAAGCTGGTTTTGTGTACGTCTTGTCCTATTAAAATACATTGTTGTTCATCTTCACAACTCTACTATATTTTTTTAATGGTCTAAGTTTGAAAGAGAAGATTTTGTGAATTATTGAGTACCTTCATAGTTCATACGTTTATTATTAAATCAAATTTCAATTTGGTTTTGATTTTATACTATTACACCATTTTTAATCTTCCTTCGTACGCATAAGCGCTTCTCACATACATATTAATAAGGGTGGGATAATTAGCAACTGATTTATGCTGTCAACAAAAATTAAATTGCGAAATCTTTGAAGAAATCATCAGATTCTTAATGATATATAAAACATGAAATCATTTTTATGATGTTGGTAATGCTACCAACACAGCTGAGGTTGGCTTGTAAGGTATGGTATTGTAAATGAATGATTTTGGCTTTATCATCTTGTAAACTATGGCCTTATGTAATATATGATTCCAACTTTATCAAAGAGCAACTTAACAGTGAAAAAGTATATATACAACAATAGCCTTGAAAGGTATATATGTAATGCTCAATAGATTATGAGATCTATCTTTTAGAAGACCCATAAGAACTACTTATTTCTAAAAACTTTTCAACTTGTGCACAACTATTAGCTTCTTGTAATGGGTTGATTTTATTGGGTTGGAAAAACAATTGTTACTATTTATAAAATCCCTCAACGAGGTTAGCAGAACAATATGGGGATCCACCATTATATTGAGCTGAATTTATCAACTTTGTATTAGGCTATGATGCAACAACAAATGCTTACAAGTTCTTAAGAATAGTGCGTTTAAAGGTTGAAAATTGAAGCATTCTTGAAATTTATTAGTGCAAGATTGAAATTTGGCACAAGATTGGACATTCCTGTATGTCAAATCCAAAATGATCAAGGTATAACAGTGAATAGGGCCCACAAAAGGTGATCTTTTACGATTAATCTGCTATTGATGAAGTTGCTGTCTTTTCAACGCATGCTTTGATTTAGCAGAACACATATTTAAAGAAATCCTCTAACTCATTGGTTAGATAAGGAGCATGAGTTCGAATTTGGTGTGTTGGAAGGGTTATTATGTTTTATTCGTTCCATCGCCAACAAAAATGTAGTATAGGTAATGCAAGAGTATACATAATGTTGAATTAATGTATCATATAAAGTCAAGATATACGATTCCATGATTAATAATCGAAAAAATGAATCATGTTTTTATTTACGATGGAGTCGTGATCGACCATTTTACCAATCAGCCAAAATGGTAAAGTGACTCATCGCGATACCATCATGGGAGACCAATAAATGTGACTTACATTTTCTGCTTGGTGATCATGGAACCATGTATATTAGCATTAGATGGTACATTAACCCAAGATTTCTTCAAACTTTTGCATTTCCCTTACTTCATTTTTTTGTTGATGATATGACGAATAAAACATAACTTACACGAATTATCTAACCAATGAGATTTAAGGACTTATTTAGTCTTGTGTTCTACTAAATCAAAACACATAATAAAACGATCAATAACTTTATTAGCAAAGGAATCCTGAAACATCACCCAATGTGGGTCCTATTCACAGTTACACCTTGAGACTTGCTGGGATATGCTTAATCTTGTCTCAAATTACAACCTTACAATTATAACTAACATTGTCAAGTTGAAGTTATCCATTAAACTAAATCTTGAAGGGAGTATTACCTATTAGTTCATAAAGTTGCTTTGTTCTAATTTTTATGGGAGTTGTGGTGCTAGCCAGACTTTGAGTTTTGTTAGACGAAATGCCTGTTAGGGCATTAATTAGGCTATGTCATCGTTAATAATTAGGAGTACCTTGGATAGGCACATACCATGAACACTTCATTGCTTTTACAAAACTTTTTTTTTTTTTTTTTTTTTTTTTTTTTTTTTTTTTTTTTTGACAAGACCAAAGCTATAAAGCTGTAAACATTTCATCGTTCTCTGAAGGCAAGCTTTTTACCAGAACTTTACGTAGGATGACTAAATTTTTCTATATCTCTACTTAGTTGAATATAAAGGATAGGTCTAGTTTAAACACCATAGGGTTACTCTGTATTCGACTCAAAATCTCTTTGACGATGTTCTTGCTTATGTGTTACCGGACTTCAAAAACTAAATTTGCCATTTCAATAATTAAAACTTCTCTAAACCATCATGTAACATGCCAAAAATGTATATTAACAAATTTGATATTCTAGTATTTTTGAGTTGTACTTCACGTGCAGATTAATAATTTCTAATTTGATTAAATCATTTACCCTACAAACTTTCATACATTGTTGTTCACATAAATGACTTCTTTTGTCGAGTGTACTTCATTTTCGGAAAGTTTACCACTTTGAGCACATCTTTTGTGTAAATGGCAAATTCAGTTGGTTTGGCAATAGGCAGCTATGGTAACATGCTCGAATGGGTTGGATGAACCTACCAACCTTTAAACTTCAATGATGGTTGAGTTGAAACTTGAAACTATTTGTATTTTCTTTCTTTAATCTTAGATGATGCTTTCATATGTTTTGATTTGGAATATATTCTTCTTTCAGTTATAGCTACTTTCTTTTAAATCTATGATTTTACGTGCATGTATCTAATTGGTATGGCGTACAAACCAGGCATTTCCACCTCCACAATTTTTCACCTCAAATTACAAAATGTATGAAGAACCCCCAATGGCTCAGAAAGTCTTTAAAGAAATTTGTGAGGATTGGGTATAACCTCCCTCCCTTGTTTTAAATAATTTGTTCATAATTTTGTATTCATATATTTCAATAGTTAGTGTACTTACAAGACGATTGGTAATAATGTATTCATGTTTTTCAGGATCCTTTGGGGGAGCAAATGTATTACTTTCCCAATCAATCTTCCACAATGACATACACAAATAACATACTTGGTGGAGAAAAATGAGGCTAAGGAATGTCGTTATAGAAACCGACTCTAGTGAGGCTTTTTCACTTATCACCGTGGGTGGTGTGGACGATTCTCATCCACAAAGTTCTTTGATAAGGAACTGCACAAAGCATCTCATAGAACTCAAATGTTATATGGTGCACACAAGGCGTAATGGAAATCGTTGCGCTGACGTTATGGCAAAGCTTGAAGGAACACAACATGAAGATTTTCTTGTCTTCAAAGAACCACCACCAACATTGATTTGGTTTTTATTTGATGATGTAAGGTCGTAAGACAGTGTTTTAAAAATGGATCAAGAACTACATGTTAATTAAGGAGAAACCTGAAGAATAATAGAGTTCGACAATGCATGTGGTGGAGAAAAATGAGGCTAAGGAATGTCGTTATAGAAACCGACTCTAGTGAAGCTTTTTCACTTATCACCGTGGGTGGTGTGGACGATTCTCATCCACAAAGTTCTTTGATAAGGAAGTGCACAAAGCATCTCTTAGAACTCAAATGTTATATGGTGCACACAAGGCGTAATGGAAATCGTTGCGCTGACGTTATGGCAAAGCTTGAAGGAACACAACATGAAGATTTTCTTGTCTTCAAAGAACCACCACCAACATTGATTTGGTTTTTATTTGATGATGTAAGGTCGTAAGACAGTGTTTTAAAAATGGATCAAGAACTACATGTTAATTAAGGAGAAACCTGAAGAATAATAGAGTTCGACAATGCATGTGGTGGAGAAAAATGAGGCTAAGGAATGTCGTTATAGAAACCAACTCTAGTAAAGCTTTTTCACTTATCACCGTGGGTGGTGTGGACGATTCTCATCCACAAAGTTCTTTGATAAGGAAGTGCACAAAGCATCTCTTAGAACTCAAATGTTATATGGTGCACACAAGGCGTAATGGAAATCGTTGCGCTGACGTTATGGCAAAGCTTGAAGGAACACAACATGAAGATTTTCTTGTCTTCAAAGAACCACCACCAACATTGATTTGGTTTTTATTTGATGATGTAATGGCGTAAGAGTGTTTTAAAAAATGGATCAAGGACTACATGTTACTTAGGAGAAACCTGAAGAATAATAGAGTTTGACAATGCATGCGATTCGTTATCTGTGTACATAAAACATAGATTAGAAAATAGATTTGTCACTCAAAATATACCAAAAAAGCAAAATATTCTATTGAATTTCCGAAATACTTTTATTTGTCATCTAAACAGGCTTAAAGGAAAAACAATTATAAACATCAAAATGGTTTGTGTCAGATGATTTTCGTGTTCTAACATAAATATATGTTACAAAAGTAAATACCCTTCTCTTGCAAGATCCCGGACAACAAGTTGAAACATGCTCACATAAAACTAAGTTGTATTTTGTCAAAGGAACTTTTGACGGACCCTAATGACGGAATTTTATGACCATTTCCTAGTGATTTCCAATGTCATTTCACTTTAATCACATGGGATTTTTTTTTGGTTTGTTGTAATTAGACGCAAACAAATGAAATTGTAGTATGAATTATAACCTAACCCCTTTTGGTTCGCAAGAACTTGAGAAGAACAATTTAGATTAAATTATTTGGGGCGTTTGATCTAGTTTTCTATGGGAATTGCATTTCTCCCATTACAAGTATGATTGTTATTACTTGAGACAAAATTCATTAACTAGAATTTTCATTCATTGATCTATTTAGCATTTGGATAAGGGATGCTAAGCTCAGCCGCATTTCTTTTCCTGCGGCAGGTTATAAGAAGGAAGCTGGGATTTCAGTGAAGAGTGCTTAGGAGCTCTTAGTGGACTACATTGTTGATAGCTCCCTATGGATTAGAGTTGGATATAAAGTTCATTTGACTTAGTTTGTACCTTAGTGTTGGAAGTTGTTATGTTCATATTTAGTACCTTATCTTTCATTAGAATACTTTGTAACACATGTATTACTAAAGTATTTCGCTTGCTTATGTTTTGATTTGACCCCATAATGTTACACTTTAGCCCTTTTCGGGTTGGGGTGTTACATGTAACCCTAGTGGTTTAAATCTTAATGTAATAAATCATATGGACAAAATTGTATACATATGTTAATGCATGTCTTATGAAAAGATTATTAATCATAATTAAGCAATTAACTATGATTGAATACTCTTTCCTAAGCACATTAAAGATACAAAGATGGTAATTGTCATACTCATTTTCATGAATATGAAATTTGACAATGGATTATAAAACTCTTTCTTGTATAATTACTTAAGCGAGGACGATAAGTAATTAAGAGTTTTATGAATTCATATAATCTTTAAAAGTGTACAAAATGCAAGAATCCAAGTATGGATAAATGCATGCATCATGGAGATAAGTCTTATATTTAAATATTAAATCCAAGTTTTGATTCATTAAATAAGATAACTCCTAAGAATTTCTGAAAGCTAGTGGGAGTATTATGTTTACTTACCTAAATCATATATGATGTATAACGTATAGGAAGTAACATTCCATATAAGTTAAATGTTAAGTCTTAACTTGGAATGAAATTTTATTTCAAAGATTTAATAAGTAAAACATACAACCTTGAAATATATGTTTATTAATGTAAACATGTGTGGTAAATGAATCTAATAGAACATGATGTATCATTTAGAAAGTTTAAATGGATATGTAGTACATGAATAAAATTTAAGTTTGACTCAAGGATTTTTTACGTATATCATGTTGTTGTTATATCATGCTTTAATAAAGATGATTTGACAACATTGATATCTAATTGAAAGTTATTAGATAAATTTTGTAATGAATATTTTAAAGGAATATATTTGGATATAAAATCACATCCCCAGCCTGGAACAGCTTCTAGATTCTATAGATGAACAATTTGTCAATTGTTGTGAAAATTATAATAGCCAACAAACTTGGAAGTTTCGAAGGCATAAAAACATTACACAATAGATATTAAAGTTTACGAAAATTTTAAAGAGCATATTGTTGTTTGCATACAATGATGTTAATGAAATTGAGATGACACTCAATACTAGTCAAGGAAGGATTTCATCCTTGTTAATAGCCATATGTACTAGTTATGCTTAACTAAGAGCATAGTTGCATTATAGATTAAAGAATAAGAATACTTTAAACTTTAAAATGTTTGAAAGTTTAATTATCATAAATTGGATGTTGAGGATGTCACATACTTTATAATGTATTATGTGGTAATATCAAATTATTTGAATGCACATATACAAGAACTTCGCTAATTGAATTCTTGAAATAAGTATTCTCAAAATTCTGATAGATCTAAGTTAGTTGAAATAATGCCTTGTCAACAAGTATGATTGTCATTACTTGATTTATAATTGTCAACAAGTATGATTGTTATTACTTGAGACAAAATTCATTAACTAGAATTTTCATTCATTGATCTATTTAGCATTTGGATAAGGGATGCCAAACAATTATTATTTAATAATGAATTAAAGTACGGGGTACGTTTGTTTTCATTAATAATAGATTGTATCCCATATTTGCATGTTTAATCCATGAATAACTTATGTTATTCTAAATAGTCCGTTGTCAATCGATGATATATGAATATCATTGCATTAAGACAAATTTGAGTTTTGTTATAATATACTTAAAGTATATTGATGCGTAGGACATGCCAAATTCACATGATATTCAACAAACTGAAAAAATTGAATATAGGACAGATGACAACTGCATGGCTGTACTTTATGGATCTTTGTCATTAAAGTAAATCATGAATATTTATCCTCAGACTTGAGATACCAGATTACTACTGTGGATGTAGCTCATTTTCTGTAAGATCGTCTAACCTATCCGTAATTGGTAGTTATAAGGGCTATTTTCAGAAGTGATGCAAAGTTCATGGGTTATGCTTGTAGTCAAGAAAGAATTTGTTCATTCAAATTTGTTTTGAAGTATAATACTGCTGGGCCTCTCGTAGGGTTGACAAGATGTTTGCGTGCGCACGCCCAAGGTCTATCTGAAATATGTTCAGATGAGTTAGTAATCTTGCTTGATCATAAATAACGAGAAATAGAATAGTTAATTATGGAATGACTTAGATCCATATACATATTAACGTGGTATTAGAAACAAAAGGATAAGTATGATGATGATTCATCAAAAGGTTTTTTCCGGGAAACCACACTCATGGTTGTTCTAGGGGCATTGGGGTGCTTTGCCAGACTAACCAATATCATTACTACATTAATGTATATCCGAGTAGGAGCTGTTAGTTTTGCGGATAAAAATTAATGTGGTATGACCGGATTCGAACACTAGACTTCGGGATTGCACACATTACGTATAAGTTTCAATGTATTAATAATTATTATATTTAGTTACGATTAATTATTAATTTACAAACACGTAATGGTCGTTAGTACTTAACGAGAATTGACTAATGGTCGTTAGGAGAAAAAAAGGAAACGAATTTATAGAAACAAGACAAGGAGGTTCTAGAACCCACTTGGGCTTCATGATCGGCCGACCCACATAGGGAGGGGGTTTCCCACCCTAACTTGGTCTCCAAGATATGTTTAGTATAAATACATCCTTATGTATTCATTCTACACATCTCTTGGTTCTCTTGCAAACCATATATTCTCTTCTTCATATCTCCTTATTCTTAGATAATCGAACTTTACCCTGATAGGGTTCCTACTAGATTTTCTAAGCTCAAACATTCTTGTTTGGTTTGTTTGTGATTCAAGAACCTAGCTTTTCTCATTGAAACGCTACTAATACCTGTGTACACGAACGAATGACTAACATACTTTTGTTAGTGATTTTTCCCCATTCGACTAAGGAGATAGTCGAATTCCATAAAGCCTAAATTAGGGTTTTACTTGTTCTTAATTCATTGGTTTCTTGTTTGGCTAGAAATTACTAAGGTACGCATATCCTTTTAATTTGGTTAATTTATTACAAGTATTTGATCTTTACTTTCGATGCATACAGTGGCAGAACCAGGAAAATAGATTGAGGGGGGCATTTTTTATTTTTATTTTTATTTTTACGATAGCAACAAAATACGGGAAAAAAAACTAGTATCGGAATGATAAATTGAGTATTGTTAAGGATTTATAAGGTTTTAAAGTATTGAATGATGGGTTTTTAGTATGTGGGTGGGGGAAATTTGAGTTTTAGGCGGGGGTTGGGGGGGGGGGGCACTTTCGAAAAATGGTCAAAATTAAAAAAATAATTACACTAAAATCTCAACTTTTTCGGCTAGCCATAGGGGGCACCGCCCCCCAAAGTGTATACATAAGTCCGCCCCTGGATGCATGCTTTGATGATGTTATCTGTGTATATATAATTGTTATGATTCATAAATTCCAACAGAACTTGGATTCATTAATGATAGTTTATTGTCACTAAAGCTGCTGAAGACCACCAGTCTCTTTTCTTGTTAGTACACTGATTTTCGTATCAAGTCTTTGGGGCACCAAGATCAGCTTCACCACATTGGACTTCTCATTTACATTCATGACTGGTTGCTATGAAAGTAATCATTCACCATTCTCTAAGTTATGAATCATCTATAGTTGTTATTGTGGCTCTTTTTAGCATGGTTCATCGATAATTTCTTCATATTTATCGTTTTGATGAAAACTGGTATTCAAAAACATTAATTTTCCAAATCCTGATAACTTATGGGCATGTCAAGAATATCTTGTCAAGTTCTGTGACAAAACTTCGTTTCTCATGAAATGTGAGTGTGAGAGGTCGATGGATCTTCGACGGTTAGACCATATTCACAAATTAAATTATAAAATATTATAACTTGTGAATATGGTTTAATCGTGTAATTGAGTAAGTACACAAAATTCCGGTATGAAGGAACGTTACATATGATAATGGAGACTACAAATCGGATTGATGATTACTTGGTGTTGCAATTATGTAGTACCAAGTAATATCCTTGTTTGAAATCTAGAGAATTGCTAGTAGCAAATATAACTCTTTTATGTAAGGATAGTTTCTGTATCAGTAGATATAGTTTAGATGTAGAATGAAGGAATATGTAGTCTTCTCAATTTTTTGGGTTTCTACTTTGTAATATAAAATCTTATAATTTGCTTTACTTTTTTGTAATCGTGCCATCTTTCTCTTCTTTTCGCTTTTAACCATATGTGGAATTGAATTTGCTTTGTAGACTTTTTAACATTCTTATGTGACTTTCTAATGAATTGTCTGCAAAATAGTAAAAAAAAAAAGTAATGTAAGATGCAATTTTGTATATAGTTCTTGTGATAATTATATATGTGATGACTTCTTATTAAACATAGATGTTCAATTGTTCTGAATAAAGTAATTCCCGAGGATGTGAACAACAATCGTGAACAACAATTCCCCCGTTTGACTACTTGACCTATTCTGTAATATCTGTTTTTATGTAATTTCACATATTCTGTATTTTCTATTTGACTGCAATCCTCTAATATGGAGTTAAACTGTGTGGCTTTTTTGTTTGTTGTCAAATGACCCATTGCTGGAAGAGTGTTTATAAAGAAATTAGCTTTACTTTCTTGAGATCAAAATGGTAAGAAATCATAATGCTATTACAGATTCTTCTTGTGCTCAATGTTCTATTTCTGGTACAGTAAACTTGATACCTTTATGACATGTAAAAAGGATATATATTTTTATTAATACCATACAGTATCTGTCACCATATCTTTCACGAGATGATGGAGATTTTAATCTATGAAATCCATGTAACACTAAATATATATTGGGATAATCCTAAAAATGCCCAAGTTGCCCAATTGATTTGCTTTTCTACCCTTTGTTCAGAAAGTTCCGAAACTTTCAGAAAGTTCCGAAACTACCCATTGGGAACCGGGCAACTCTTTTTAACCAACGAGTAGATGCCAAGTGTCCGAAATTTTGGGCAACGCCTCCATTTTTTTTGGCAATGCCATAATTTTTTGGGCAACTTGGGATACTTGGCGTCCTATGGTTTGAAAAACAAGAGTTGCTCGATTGCCAAGTGGGTAGTTTCAAAGTTTAGTGTGTAATAATGTTTAGATAGCAATCGGTGAAATGGATACATGAGATTTATTTACTTAATTTAAGGGAAACAACTCTAAATCACCAACACAAAAGGTTACATGCATGACTTTCGTTTTGCAATTTCAATGTCGCACCAAAATTGTCTCACACACTTTCGAACAATACCACTCCTTCCTTAATTGACTCATTTAAGGATTACTTTTCCAAAAGGCAAACTTACATGCCTTAAAACACCTATGTATATAACATGATCTGAACCACAAATCTCCTAAATACCTTAATACGCCAAAGGCCATTTAGTGTGTTGTTTGACGATCTATCCTCTAAAACCGTATAGCTCTAAAAAAGTTACTTTTCTTCCTCGACACTCATTTTCAAATTTTATGAAATAACACTTCTATCAAAAGATCTAAATCATTTAAAATTATTAATAACTATTGTATATAAAATTATCAATATTACAATATTATTGTAACAATATAATATATCTACGAATTTCATATTGTACGGTAATGTGTATCATATTACATTACATTAACTACATCTGTTTGCTACATCCAAACAACATCCTTAGCCTAGGGGATGTGATTCACGTATCATTTGTTCATAAAATCACAATCATCGGCCTTAAAATGTTCAAGTTATTCGGTGAAGACGAGTCTATGACCCGAATATACTATATACCCAACCCAATAATATCCATGTAAATGTCATCCACCCTCGGCCAACAATAAATGTGTTTCGTACAAATGAGATTTAAAAAAAAAGAAAAAAAAAGAAAAAAAAACCTTTTGTAATCAATCAAATTATTGTATTCAAGGTTCTAAAAGTTGTACCATGGCGAGGCATGACCTCCACGTTACGAAATAAACCAATGCATTGGCTTTAATCGTAGAAAGGCACATGGCGTGACGCCTTTTCTGAATTCAACTCCGATAAATAAGGTTTTTTTTTAAAGAAATGGAGAAAGTTATATGCAAAAAGTAACTTAATTCCTTATTTATAACGCTTTTGTAAACTTGATATTTATTAAATGTGATTTAATATATAAATCTATAAATATTTTCATATTTTGGCTTCGTCATAGCTTATAAGACGTGAGGCTTTACCACACATCCACGCCGCACCTCACGCTATTTATAACTTTGGTTATATTACATCAAATTACATATTACATAGAGTATTACATTTAAACAAAAATATTAATTACATGATATGAAAATGTCTATAAATAAATCTTTTTAACCAACACCAATCCATAAAAATATAAAAAAGGAATTGTTCAATTTGGGGATCTACCCCTATTTGAAGAACCCTAAAAAAGCTATTTTCATCAAATTCCACAAAATTATCCTTTAATCATCAGCAATCATGTTCGATCTATCAACGAGGTAATCAATCAATACATAAATCTCCTCAATTTCATTTCGGTTTTTAACTTTTGCTTCAGTATTACTTATTAGGGTTTCATTCACAAGCCTTGCAATTTGGGGATTTTAATGTCAATCATTACATACGAACAGCCACTTGTCTTGAACTTATTCTGCGAAAGCATAGTAGATTCTTAGTTACTTTTCTTGACAATTTGCTCGTATTATTTTTCACATGGGGACACGAAACTTGTGGTTATGTAAGGGGAAATGGTTGTTTACTTCTTTTGATGAACATTAATTTGTTTGGTTAAAATAGATACCATGCAATCTTAATCGACTTTGGCAGCTTTCGTAATATTTTTCTGATTGTGCTGTGTTTGGTTAAAATAGATCACGTACACAGATTGTTGCATCACTCCACGTGGATAATTACACTTCATGCATTCTTAACACTTCTTTGCTTTTATAAAACATGTTCATTTTCTTTGGAAAAGATCATAGCTATAGACATTTCATTGTTCTCTGAAAGCAAGCTTTTTACCCGACCTTTAAGTAGGATGACTTAAAGGATAACTCTAGTTTAAAAACCATAGGGTTACTCTTTGTCCGACTCAACCTTGCATGGTTCTTCCTTATGCGTTACGGGAGTTCAAAATCTAAAATTTACCAAAAATTTATGTATGTAGGTTCTGTGAGACAAATCTGACAAAGTTGTCAGTTCTAGTAAGTAACAAGCTAACCTAATAAAATGACCACCAGGGTGCGTGAGCTAGAAAATTTTCCTTGAGAGTAAAATGTACCCGCATTCATTAATCTTAACCATTTTAACCATACAAATGGTAGTATTAAAGATATAAAAGCGGTAGAGGTTAAAGATTAGTCATAGTTCATTTTTTATTTTCCGTCAAATGAAGGGCGAAAGGTCTATTTGTTCTTGCAAATTGCAATCAGATCATTGACGAGGGAAGCAAGCTCCCTTCATTTGGTTAAAGAAAATGAAAGTGTAGTGTGTGTGATTCTGTCACAAATTTCCGTTGCAAAATCTCTCTAGCTTCCAATCTTATTCCATTACTAAACGAATTTGAAATGTTGTTCTTATTTGATCAATTTCGTTTTGTTTCCCGTTTTGTTGTGATCGCTCAAGTGAATACAATATTGCAGCTGAGCTGTACTCATGGGAATGAGATTGAGCGCAACAGTATTTCGGAATGGAAAAATTCTGTGTATAACATACGCTAGTTCATGCCGCGTTAATAATTTGTAAAGTTTTTAGTTCGTTTTAGCCCACACAGTTTTATACAAGTACTTATCACATAAATGACATCTCTTTGTTGATTGGAGTTCATTGTAGAAAGGTAAATACATGATATAGCATAATTTGAGCACATCTTTTGCGTAAGTGGAATATTCGGTTCGTTAGACAATATGCATCAGCTACGGTAACATGTTCAAACTGCTTGGATCAACCTACCGACCTTTGATCTTCCATAATGTTTACTATATTAAATGGTTGAAACTATTTGTATTTACTTTCTTTATCCTTAAATGATGCTTTTATATTTCTTGATTGGAATATATTCTTCTTTAAGTTATAGCAACTTTCTATCCAATCTATGATTTTACCTGCTTGAATCTAATTGCTATATTGGCGTATAAACCAGGTATTTCCAGCTCCACAATTTTACACCTCAAATCACAATTTGTATAAAGAACCTCCCATGGCTCAAAAAGTTACTAAAGAAATTGGTGAGAATTGATACAACCTCCCTCTTGTGTTTTATATAATCTGTTCATACTTTCATATACATTTATTTTAATGATTGGTATAATTTATTCATGTTTTCCAGGATCCTTTGGGGAGCAAATGTATTACTTTCCTCAAGGGCACCTTGAACATGTATGTTATTTATCTTTTTATGCCAGAATGCAATTTGTCTTTATAGGATTATGATGTACTGATTCAAGTATTTAATTGCGTCATACACCATAAAAAGGCCAAGAACTGCGAGAACCAATCTCAATCATTAAATATTTGATCAATGCCTGAAATTAGTTGTGGCATAATTGTAATTAAACTAAAATTTATATATTAATCTTATAAAGATGGAGGGTATCTCACAATCCTGTTTGAATGGTGTTTTAGTTTGATTCAGTAAAACGAATAGTCTTAGTTGTTAGTTTCACTATTGTTCCCCATGTTTTCACCTATGTTGATCATAGGATTTCATGTTTTTAAGAATTTTTAACTGAAGCACAGTAGAAGGAATTGTGGCAAGTGCATAATCAAGTTGCTTATTGTGAAGAATCTCAGGTGCTAGAAGAATTAAACTACTATTTGCGGTAGCTGGAACCATGATTTTCACAGGTCTTCACATCTTTAGTAAGTCTTGTATCTCGACGTATGTCTTGGGACATGTTGGAAAATCAGAACTAGCCGGTGCATCACTTTCCATGGCATTTATCAATGTCACTGGGTTTTCAGTGATTAGTGGTTTGGCTTTGGGTATGGATGGGATCACGTCTCAAGCTTTCGGGGCTCGTAACTTCTCACTTATGGCCCGAACCCTTCATCAGACCATACTCATACTTTTAGCTGCCTTCATCCCAATATGCATTATGTGGCTGAATGCAGAGCCGATACTTGTGTTTTTTGGTCAAGACCCAAAAATAGCTAGTTTGGCTGCTACATATACTTAATTCACCATACCAACGTTATTTCTCTAATGTTTCTTCCATCCTATTAAAGTATACCTCTGAGCTAAAAAGGTAACCAAACCTTTTATAATCGGTGCGACTCTTGCTGTCGTTTTTCATGTCGCTGCCCTCATGCTTATGTCCCTCGTGAAGGGGAAGCCGTTTTTTACTTCCCACAGGGCTACTTGGAACAGTTTGTTATTAAGCTTATGGGTTGCTTTCTGAAATAGACTTTATGCAGAAATGATAGTGATTCACCCCTCAAATAATATCAGTACGTATAATACTTTTGCCTTTAATAGAATCTGAAATGAAAGTGTATATTCTTTTTTCTAATAGATCGAGGCCTCCTCCCAAGAGGTTGAGGGTTAAATTTTGAGAGTTAACAAACTCCTAAGAGCCCAGTTAACAAATTCCTCAACCCATCCTTGTCTGCCTCACATGAGACCCACCACAGAGATATCAAAGCCCCCACCACTTAGAAAATATGTGGCCACGAAAGCTCAAACACTGTCACTAATCTTTCCACCACAAGTACTTTCAAACATGAGCATGGACAATGTGTTATCCTTATAGGTGAGAAAGGGCAAGAGGTTGGCAAAGGATCCATACATTTAGCAAACAGGACATGGTTTGGAAGAAACTTGGAGCAATTAAGGTTGTGTGTTGTGGATTTCAATGTTCTTAAGGTGGCTAAATGGAGTGAACTTCCCACCCGTGTGATGCCACAGGCACCAGTTTTGCTCAGGCGGAAGGGATCCTGGGCTAAAAGAGGGTGTTGTGGGATTCCAGTAAACTTATCTTGATAATACTCAAGGAGATGATACATCCAGATTCGTCATGCTGCTTTCCATTGACAAAGGAAGAACTTGGATTCATTATTGATAGTTTATAGTCACTAAAGCTGCTGAAGACCACCAGTCTCTTTCGTGGTTAGTACACTGATTTCGTATCAAGTCTTTGGGACACCAAGATCAGCTTCACCATGTTGGACTTCTTATTTACATTCATGGCTGGTTGCTATGAAAGTAATCATTCACCATTCTCTAAGTTCTGAATCATCTATAGTTATTGTAGTTCTTTTTAGCATGGTTCATTGATAATTTCTTCATATTTATCGTTTTGATGAAAAGTGGTATGCAAAAGCATTAATTTACCAAATCCTGATAACTTCCGGCTGGCTCAAGAATATCTTGTCAAGTTCAGTGACAAAATTTCCGTTTCTCATGAAATGTGAGTGTGAGAGGTCGATGGATCTTCGACGGTTAGACCATATTCACAAATTAAATTATAAAATATTATAACCTCTGAATATGGTTTAGTGGCTGAATGTAGTAGGTGTTTGAGCATGAAACTGCTCTTGAAAGATCCATCATTGTTCTCCCTTGTTTCGTTGGGCATGCAGATCTTGTAATTGAGTAAGTACACCATATTCCGGTATGAAGGAACGTTACATATGCTAATAGAGACTACAAATCGGACTGATGATTACTTGGTGTTGCAATTATGTAGTACCAAGTAATATCCTAGTTTGTAATCTAGAGAATTTTTAGTTGTAAATATAACTCTTTTATGTAAGGATTGTATCAGTAGATTGGTTTGGATGTAGAATGAATGAATCTATCTGTAGTCTGCAAAATAGTCAATAAATAAATAAATAAAGTGGAACCTCATATGTGGAACCTCATAAGCGACTTTCTAATGTAAGATGCAATTCTTGACAATAAGTGGAACCTCATAAATTTTCACTTTCAAAAAGAATTGAGAAACTAATTTTTTGGGAAAAAAAAAGAAATATAATAACTAGTTTGTAACGTTTAGGAGTACATCAACTTGATACGCGATTCTTACCTAGCGTGTAGTCAAAAAATTGAAAGGTTTTCTACAAACGGGACGGTAACTACTAAAGGGTTTTGGTAAAACTTGAGTCCCGGAAGCCGGTTAACTATCTCTTTCGGAAATGATGGACATTTTGATCTATGAAATTAATGGAACTCTTAATATAAAATTTTCAAGCATGGTGATGTTTATATCACAAACAAAAGATGGGTACATGAGATTTATTTACATATTTCAATGAAAAAAATCTTAATAATTAGCGAAGAGGCCACATAACTTTGGGTTTGCATTTTAATCTCTTTTCAAACTCTTTGAAGTTTGAACTATACCACTCGTTATGCAATTGACTCATTTATGGGTTATTTTCTGAAACGCAAACTCATACGTATGTACGTAACACGACTTAGACCATAAACTTCCTTGGAAGATATAATTTTCTACTTTATACCTTAATACCCTGAAACTATATAACCTTAACAAGTTCATGTATTATTCCTCTTAAATTCATTTTCAAAAGATAATAAGTAGTGGATATATGATTATCAATATTACAATATTATTGTAATACGACAGAGACTTAGGATCAAATGAGAAAAACTCTCAAAATGAGAAGGATGATAAATAACTATAACCACATATTAAAAATGCATTGACTTAAATTAGATGCATCCCTAATCTCTTAGATGCAACCTGATATATTTTCTAGCTAAAAATTAGATGCATATACATATATTAGATGCATTTTAGCAAGTTAGGAAAATCCTATGTATTTTTCGTCCTCTACAAGTCAAATTTGTTGCAAGTACTACTTTGCATTGTTTTCACTTCAAGATTACTTTCGAAACTAACTAGGATGCATCTAAATGAATAGAGATGCATCTAATTCAAGTCGACGCTTCTCAAATATGTGGTTATAGTTATTTCTCATCCTTCTCATTATAAGTTTTGTTCTTACTGGATCCTTACCCATGCGACACCCATGCGACAGATCTATAATATCATATTGCATAATATTATTTCCAGTTATGTGATATTACATTTCATTATATTTATTTGTTACATTTCAAAAATTCATTTTCAAATGATACGAAATAAGTAATACTTTTATTGAAAATTTTGAATTAAATATTTTTTTTAATAACTAGTGTATATATAAGTATCAATATTACAATATTATTGTAATACAACAGATCAAGAATATCACTTGCATCATATTATTTCCAGTTACGTGATATTGCATAACATTATGGTTATTCATTACATCTAAAATGCATCATTAGTTTAGTGATACGCAATTCACATATCAATAGTTCCACAATATTACATCAAATAACAGATTAGGTTTTAATGATCAAATTGTTCGAAAAGGATGAGCATCAAACTCGCATATGCGGACTCAACAAAAATATCCCTATAAATGTAATGCATGCTCTACCGGCTATAAATCCTTTAGCCACGAGACGAGCTTTGTAGCGAATTACAATCATTTCTTAATCCATTTTGTTCTTCCATAGCCATTTGAGATCAATGATAAGTTGGTCAATTGGTCTTGGAACTAATTCCCAACTGTCATGTAACTTGTATTGAAGAAGTTCCTCTTGCATCACTTCTATCCATGCGTTTTCTGCCATCGCCTCTCGAATGTTCTTTGGTACTTATGGCTTATTGAGCAAATGTAGATGCACATTTCGTGGTCTGTGGCTAGTCTGGTTCTAGGCAAATCGCTACCAAGAATGACCAAATCGCTACAAAGAAACCTATTTATTCACAAAAACTGCTAGTTAGAAAATTTCATCAATCTTCCAAGTAAACCACCAAATAAGTCGTAGATCACCAAGAAACGATACTAGGTCATGATCTAAGCATGAAAGTACAAGAATTTACCAACTTTAACCACAAATTAAAGATCAAACCATGGTTTTCTTGAAGCTTATTTTTGAACCAAAAATAACACAAATCACCACAAAACACCACAATTCGCTCCTGTTTAGCTCTGATAACAAGAATCGGTTTTTGGAGGTCGAGGTTGATTGAAATATGTGAGATCCATGTTAGTTTCTAGAGAGAGAAAGTAGAGAGATAAAGGTGAAGAAAACACAATGTGTTAGATTGAAATAATGAGTGTTACATAATGATTTCCCACACCCCTCATGGAGAGTCATGAGGGGTATTTATAGGCTCACCACACTATTACTTTACCCCGTTTACATAATTAGTCCCTGCGGGTGCAACTTACTACAAATATAGTCTAATTCACTTGTGTGACGTTATCTTTATAAAAGAGCGAGGCTAATAGTTGATATAAAAAAGATCACGTATATGCTATTTTTGAGGGGGAGAAGACATGATTAAATTGTGATCAAAATATTTAAAGATCGTAGTTGAATATCAAAAGAGCTCGACTAAGATATAACCAATGAATTGACTAAGCTTAATTGTTAGTAATCGAAAAGACTTATCCTGGACGGGTAATAATTTTAAGCTAGTCTAACTATTGATGTAAGCGTGTCTCAAATGAGACTTGTCTAAGTAGAATGTACCAACTCCAGAGACTTTCTTTGAACTTGACTAGGACGGGTAATAATTTCAAGCTAGTCTAAATAGTGATGTAAGCATGTCTCAAATCGGTCAAGTTCACTGAAAATCAATCAATTTAAAAAGTGCGAATTCTACCCAACATGTGCTAATTTATCTTAAAAACACATAAGCACATTTGAAGGGGGAGTGTTTCTGAAAAAGGCAAACTCTCAAAGTGGTAACAAAAATGTGTTTTATAATCATAAACACTTTGAGAGATTTTCAAAAAAAGTTTTATGGCATATGATCAACAAACCTAGGATAATCATGGAGTAATAAGGTGATTATGGTTAGGTTTATACGCAATAGTTTAGTACTAGAAGTCCTTAGGTATGATCACTACTACACAAACCATATTTTAGAACGCTTAATTTATAGCGGTTTCGATGTATAACCGTTTTAAATCATTGAAAAGTATTATTTGGCACGGTTATTTAGTAAAACGTTTTATTAGATGGATTTTATAAAACGGTTCATTTGAAAATCAGACTATTATAGATTATATATCAGGGTTACTTAATAGCTGCTTTATAAAAGTGGGTTTTTAATATTTTCACTCCTTTTGAGCGGGATTTTTCCCTCCTAAATGATTCTTTTCTTTGCTATTATTATTATTATTATTATTATTATTATTATTATTATTATTATTATTATTATTTTATTATTATTTTTTTATTAAACTATCACTTTTATTATTATTATTATTATTAATTTTTTATCTTTTCACTTCTCATAGTTACACAAACACAACAAACACCCAAATACTTCTATCTTTCTTTCTCTTTTTTCTCTTCACAAACTCTTATCAACAATACCCTTGAATTAAACACGAATCAAATGAAGAAGAGCATGGTAATTGGTCTTTATTTGAATCTTACTATCTTCACCAATGGTTCCATGAACATGGTAATTAATTTTTATTTTTGAATCTTACTAAAAAAATGTTTAATTTATTTGCCATATTAAATAACACTACATGTTATCTAGATGTCATATTTTCTATTCATTTTTACGATTGGTGATCTACAGATGAGTTTTTTTTTAAGATCTTGAAGATGCCATATTTTTTATTCATTTTCACTATACTTACCAGGTTTGCTAAATTATCTTTCTTTTTTATGTTTTAAAATATTATAATCTCATGATGTTATATTGATCTAATTTTTTTTGATATGATGGCCAGATGCTTAATTGGTGAACAACTCAAAAGATAAAGTTGGAATTTGCACTGAAAATACTCAAAAGGAGGAAAAGGAATAACTAATGAATTGTACTAGAATAAAGAAGCGGTGAATAATATATATATATATATATATATATATATATATATATATATATATATATTTAATTCTACATGGCTTTTTAGAACGGTTGTTAAATACCGTAGTAAAATACGCATTTTTTTAAAACGGTCCAAAACCGCAATAAAAAATCACCTCTATCTTTTGAAATGCTCTATTATATAACGGTTCAAAACCGCTCTAAATAATCTATTTTAACCGTTTCAAAAAATTGTATTTGTACTAGTGGATTGAAAAAAGGTGTAAAGAAATGAAAGGAGAAAGAAGGGGTTGGAGAATTAAAAAGAAATGTTAATGAAATGGTGAAAAAAAATAGCCCTCCAAATGATCAACCTTAAGGCAGAAACCGGGTTCGATTTATATGATACTGGTTGTTGCTAAAGTGACAACGGTATTGAAGACAAGACGTCATAGACCAAGTGACACACTGCACTTAACCCATAAATTTGGGTATAAATGCACTATAGTAATTTGGGTATCAGTGCATAGTAATTTGGGTATAAAAAAGTCTACAAAATGATTAGTCAAATAGTCAATGGTCTAGTCCAATAATTATCCCATAAATTTGGGTATAAATGCACCATAGTAATTTTTAAATTAAATGTTTACTTTCAAAAGGATTAAAAAAAGTCTTATCCATATATTTTGTTACAAAAAATGCGGAATTTTTTGTAAATTGCATAAATTAGAGCTCTGATTTAATTTTTCAAAATCTGAAATATCATTTTATGCTATTTTAAGTGATATCTCAATGAATCTCAGAAGCAGATGTTTAGTGAAGAACATTCTTCTAATGCAACGTTTGGAATATTACAGAGTTCACGAGTATCTTGCAACTAAAATTTAGATGTATCCTATGTTTGTCATTGCAGTTAAAGATGCTATCTTGAAGCTGTGACCGGTCCCCGAGAAAAAGCTTCTGGTGTCATTTGTTGCTGGTGTCAATTGAATAATATCAGAAATGATAGTGATTCACCCCTCAAATAATATCAGTACGTATAATACTTTTGCCTTTAATAGAATCTGAAATGAAAGTGTATATTCTTTTTTCTAATAGATCGAGGCCTCCTCCCAAGAGGTTGAGGGTTAAATTTTGAGAGTTAACAAACTCCTAAGAGCCCAGTTAACAAATTCCTCAACCCATCCTTGTCTGCCTCACATGAGACCCACCACAGAGATATCAAAGCCCCCACCACTTAGAAAATATGTGGCCACGAAAGCTCAAACACTGTCACTAATCTTTCCACCACAAGTACTTTCAAACATGAGCATGGACAATGTGTTATCCTTATAGGTGAGAAAGGGCAAGAGGTTGGCAAAGGATCCATACATTTAGCAAACAGGACATGGTTTGGAAGAAACTTGGAGCAATTAAGGTTGTGTGTTGTGGATTTCAATGTTCTTAAGGTGGCTAAATGGAGTGAACTTCCCACCCGTGTGATGCCACAGGCACCAGTTTTGCTCAGGCGGAAGGGATCCTGGGCTAAAAGAGGGTGTTGTGGGATTCCAGTAAACTTAACTTGATAATACTCAAGGAGATGATACATCCAGATTCGTCATGCTGCTTTCCATTGACAAAGGAAGAACTTGGATTCATTATTGATAGTTTATAGTCACTAAAGCTGCTGAAGACCACCAGTCTCTTTCGTGGTTAGTACACTGATTTCGTATCAAGTCTTTGGGACACCAAGATCAGCTTCACCATGTTGGACTTCTTATTTACATTCATGGCTGGTTGCTATGAAAGTAATCATTCACCATTCTCTAAGTTCTGAATCATCTATAGTTATTGTAGTTCTTTTTAGCATGGTTCATTGATAATTTCTTCATATTTATCGTTTTGATGAAAAGTGGTATGCAAAAGCATTAATTTACCAAATCCTGATAACTTCCGGCTGGCTCAAGAATATCTTGTCAAGTTCAGTGACAAAATTTCCGTTTCTCATGAAATGTGAGTGTGAGAGGTCGATGGATCTTCGACGGTTAGACCATATTCACAAATTAAATTATAAAATATTATAACCTCTGAATATGGTTTAGTGGCTGAATGTAGTAGGTGTTTGAGCATGAAACTGCTCTTGAAAGATCCATCATTGTTCTCCCTTGTTTCGTTGGGCATGAAGATCTTGTAATTGAGTAAGTACACCATATTCCGGTATGAAGGAACGTTACATATGCTAATAGAGACTACAAATCGGACTGATGATTACTTGGTGTTGCAATTATGTAGTACCAAGTAATATCCTAGTTTGTAATCTAGAGAATTTTTAGTTGTAAATATAACTCTTTTATGTAAGGATTGTATCAGTAGATTGGTTTGGATGTAGAATGAATGAATCTATCTGTAGTCTGCAAAATAGTCAATAAATAAATAAATAAAGTGGAACCTCATATGTGGAACCTCATAAGCGACTTTCTAATGTAAGATGCAATTCTTGACAATAAGTGGAACCTCATAAATTTTCACTTTCAAAAAGAATTGAGAAACTAATTTTTTGGGAAAAAAAAAGAAATATAATAACTAGTTTGTAACGTTTAGGAGTACATCAACTTGATACGCGATTCTTACCTAGCGTGTAGTCAAAAAATTGAAAGGTTTTCTACAAACGGGACGGTAACTACTAAAGGGTTTTGGTAAAACTTGAGTCCCGGAAGCCGGTTAACTATCTCTTTCGGAAATGATGGACATTTTGATCTATGAAATTAATGGAACTCTTAATATAAAATTTTCAAGCATGGTGATGTTTATATCACAAACAAAAGATGGGTACATGAGATTTATTTACATATTTCAATGAAAAAAATCTTAATAATTAGCGAAGAGGCCACATAACTTTGGGTTTGCATTTTAATCTCTTTTCAAACTCTTTGAAGTTTGAACTATACCACTCGTTATGCAATTGACTCATTTATGGGTTATTTTCTGAAACGCAAACTCATACGTATGTACGTAACACGACTTAGACCATAAACTTCCTTGGAAGATATAATTTTCTACTTTATACCTTAATACCCTGAAACTATATAACCTTAACAAGTTCATGTATTATTCCTCTTAAATTCATTTTCAAAAGATAATAAGTAGTGGATATATGATTATCAATATTACAATATTATTGTAATACGACAGAGACTTAGGATCAAATGAGAAAAACTCTCAAAATGAGAAGGATGATAAATAACTATAACCACATATTAAAAATGCATTGACTTAAATTAGATGCATCCCTAATCTCTTAGATGCAACCTGATATATTTTCTAGCTAAAAATTAGATGCATATACATATATTAGATGCATTTTAGCAAGTTAGGAAAATCCTATGTATTTTTCGTCCTCTACAAGTCAAATTTGTTGCAAGTACTACTTTGCATTGTTTTCACTTCAAGATTACTTTCGAAACTAACTAGGATGCATCTAAATGAATAGAGATGCATCTAATTCAAGTCGACGCTTCTCAAATATGTGGTTATAGTTATTTCTCATCCTTCTCATTATAAGTTTTGTTCTTACTGGATCCTTACCCATGCGACACCCATGCGACAGATCTATAATATCATATTGCATAATATTATTTCCAGTTATGTGATATTACATTTCATTATATTTATTTGTTACATTTCAAAAATTCATTTTCAAATGATACGAAATAAGTAATACTTTTATTGAAAATTTTGAATTAAATATTTTTTTTAATAACTAGTGTATATATAAGTATCAATATTACAATATTATTGTAATACAACAGATCAAGAATATCACTTGCATCATATTATTTCCAGTTACGTGATATTGCATAACATTATGGTTATTCATTACATCTAAAATGCATCATTAGTTTAGTGATACGCAATTCACATATCAATAGTTCCACAATATTACATCAAATAACAGATTAGGTTTTAATGATCAAATTGTTCGAAAAGGATGAGCATCAAACTCGCATATGCGGACTCAACAAAAATATCCCTATAAATGTAATGCATGCTCTACCGGCTATAAATCCTTTAGCCACGAGACGAGCTTTGTAGCGAATTACAATCATTTCTTAATCCATTTTGTTCTTCCATAGCCATTTGAGATCAATGATAAGTTGGTCAATTGGTCTTGGAACTAATTCCCAACTGTCATGTAACTTGTATTGAAGAAGTTCCTCTTGCATCACTTCTATCCATGCGTTTTCTGCCATCGCCTCTCGAATGTTCTTTGGTACTTATGGCTTATTGAGCAAATGTAGATGCACATTTCGTGGTCTGTGGCTAGTCTGGTTCTAGGCAAATCGCTACCAAGAATGACCAAATCGCTACAAAGAAACCTATTTATTCACAAAAACTGCTAGTTAGAAAATTTCATCAATCTTCCAAGTAAACCACCAAATAAGTCGTAGATCACCAAGAAACGATACTAGGTCATGATCTAAGCATGAAAGTACAAGAATTTACCAACTTTAACCACAAATTAAAGATCAAACCATGGTTTTCTTGAAGCTTATTTTTGAACCAAAAATAACACAAATCACCACAAAACACCACAATTCGCTCCTGTTTAGCTCTGATAACAAGAATCGGTTTTTGGAGGTCGAGGTTGATTGAAATATGTGAGATCCATGTTAGTTTCTAGAGAGAGAAAGTAGAGAGATAAAGGTGAAGAAAACACAATGTGTTAGATTGAAATAATGAGTGTTACATAATGATTTCCCACACCCCTCATGGAGAGTCATGAGGGGTATTTATAGGCTCACCACACTATTACTTTACCCCGTTTACATAATTAGTCCCTGCGGGTGCAACTTACTACAAATATAGTCTAATTCACTTGTGTGACGTTATCTTTATAAAAGAGCGAGGCTAATTGTTGATATAAAAAATATCACGTATATGCTATTTTTGAGGGGGAGAAGACATGATTAAAATGTGATCAAAATATTTAAAGATCGTAGTTGAATATCAAAAGAGCTCGACTAAGATATAACCAATGAATTGACTAAGCTTAATTGTTAGTAATCGAAAAGACTTATCCTGGACGGGTAATAATTTTAAGCTAGTCTAACTATTGATGTAAGCGTGTCTCAAATGAGACTTGTCCAAGTAGAATGTACCATCTCCAGAGACTTTCTTTGAACTTGACTAGGACGGGTAATAATTTCAAGCTAGTCTAAATAGTGATGTAAGCATGTCTCAAATCGGTCATGTTAACTGAAAATCAATCAATTTAAAAAGTGCGAATTCTACCCAACATGTGCAAATTTATCTTAAAAACACATAAGCACATTTGAAGGGGGAGTGTTTCTGAAAAAGGCAAACTCTCAAAGTGGTAACAAAAATGTGTTTTATAATCATAAACACTTTGAGAGATTTTCAAAAAAGGTTTTATGGCATATGATCAACAAACCTAGGATAATCATGTTGTAATAAGGTGATTATGGTTAGGTTTATACGCAATAGTTTAGTACTAGAAGTCCTTAGGTATGATCACTACTACACAAACCATATTTTAGAACGCTTAATTTATAGCGGTTTCGATGTATAACCGTTTTAAATCATTGAAAAGTATTATTTGGCACGGTTATTTAGTAAAACGTTTTATTAGATGGATTTTATAAAACGGTTCATTTGAAAATCAGACTATTATAGATTATATATCAGGGTTACTTAATAGCTGCTTTATAAAAGTGGGTTTTTAATATTTTCACTCCTTTTGAGCGGGATTTTTCCCTCCTAAATGATTCTTTTCTTTGCTATTATTATTATTATTATTATTATTATTATTATTATTATTATTATTATTATTATTATTATTATTATTATTATTATTATTATTTTTTAATTATTATTTTTTATTAAACTATCACTTTTATTATTATTATTATTAATTTTTTATCTTTTCACTTCTCATAGTTACACAAACACAACAAACACCCAAATACCTCTCCTATCTTTCTTTCTCTTTTTTCTCTTCACAAACTCTTATCAACAATACCCTTGAATTAAACATGAATCAAATGAAGAAGAGCATGGTAATTGGTCTTTATTTGAATCTTACTATCTTCACCAATGGTTCCATGAACATGGTAATTAATTTTTATTTTTGAATCTTACTAAAAAAATGTTTAATTTATTTGCCATATTAAATAACACTACATGTTATCTAGATGTCATATTTTCTATTCATTTTTACGATTGATGATCTACAAATGAGTTTTTTTTTAAGATCTTGAAGATGCCATATTTTTTATTCATTTTCACTATACTTACCAGGTTTGCTAAATTATCTTTCTTTT
Organism: Artemisia argyi; assembly: GCA_030686995.1. Classification (NCBI taxonomy): domain Eukaryota; kingdom Viridiplantae; phylum Streptophyta; class Magnoliopsida; order Asterales; family Asteraceae; genus Artemisia; species Artemisia argyi. The sequence goes on from CM060680.1 coordinate 41,087,561, forward strand.
TTATGTTTTAAAATATTATAATCTCATGATGTTATATTGATCTAATTTTTTTTGATATGATGGCCAGATGCTTAATTGGTGAACAACTCAAAAGATAAAGTTGGAATTTGCACAGAAAATACTCAAAAGGAGGAAAAGGAATAACTAATGAATTGTACTAGAATAAAGAAGCGGTGAATAATATATATATATATATATATATATATATATATATATATATATATATATATATATATATATTTAATTCTACATGGCTTTTTAGAACGGTTGTTAAATACCGTAGTAAAATACGCATTTTTTTAAAACGGTCCAAAACCGCAATAAAAAATCACCTCTATCTTTTGAAATGCTCTATTATATAACGGTTCAATACCGCTCTAAATAATCTATTTTAACCGTTTCAAAAAATTGTATTTGTACTAGTGGATTGAAAAAAGGTGTAAAGAAATGAAAGGAGAAAGAAGGGGTTGGAGAATTAAAAAGAAATGTTAATGAAATGGTGAAAAGAAATAGCCCTCCAAATGATCAACCTTAAGGCAGAAACCGGGTTCGATTTATATGATACTGGTTGTTGCTAAAGTGACAACGGTATTGAAGACAAGACGTCATAGACCAAGTGACACACTGCACTTAACCCATAAATTTGGGTATAAATGCACTATAGTAATTTGGGTATCAGTGCATAGTAATTTGGGTATAAAAAAGTCTACAAAATGATTAGTCAAATAGTCAATGGTCTAGTCCAATAATTATCCCATAAATTTGGGTATAAATGCACCATAGTAATTTTTAAATTAAATGTTTACTTTCAAAAGGATTAAAAAAAGTCTTATCCATATATTTTGTTACAAAAAATGCGGAATTTTTTGTAAATTGCATAAATTAGAGCTCTGATTTAATTTTTCAAAATCTGAAATATCATTTTATGCTATTTTAAGTGATATCTCAATGAATCTCAGAAGCAGATGTTTAGTGAAGAACATTCTTCTAATGCAACGTTTGGAATATTACAGAGTTCACGAGTATCTTGCAACTAAAATTTAGATGTATCCTATGTTTGTCATTGCAGTTAAAGATGCTATCTTGAAGCTGTGACCGGTCCCCGAGAAAAAGCTTCTGGTGTCATTTGTTGCTGGTGTCAATTGAATAATATCAGAAATGATAGTGATTCACCCCTCAAATAATATCAGTACGTATAATACTTTTGCCTTTAATAGAATCTGAAATGAAAGTGTATATTCTTTTTTCTAATAGATCGAGGCCTCCTCCCAAGAGGTTGAGGGTTAAATTTTGAGAGTTAACAAACTCCTAAGAGCCCAGTTAACAAATTCCTCAACCCATCCTTGTCTGCCTCACATGAGACCCACCACAGAGATATCAAAGCCCCCACCACTTAGAAAATATGTGGCCACGAAAGCTCAAACACTGTCACTAATCTTTCCACCACAAGTACTTTCAAACATGAGCATGGACAATGTGTTATCCTTATAGGTGAGAAAGGGCAAGAGGTTGGCAAAGGATCCATACATTTAGCAAACAGGACATGGTTTGGAAGAAACTTGGAGCAATTAAGGTTGTGTGTTGTGGATTTCAATGTTCTTAAGGTGGCTAAATGGAGTGAACTTCCCACCCGTGTGATGCCACAGGCACCAGTTTTGCTCAGGCGGAAGGGATCCTGGGCTAAAAGAGGGTGTTGTGGGATTCCAGTAAACTTATCTTGATAATACTCAAGGAGATGATACATCCAGATTCGTCATGCTGCTTTCCATTGACAAAGGAAGAACTTGGATTCATTATTGATAGTTTATAGTCACTAAAGCTGCTGAAGACCACCAGTCTCTTTCGTGGTTAGTACACTGATTTCGTATCAAGTCTTTGGGACACCAAGATCAGCTTCACCATGTTGGACTTCTTATTTACATTCATGGCTGGTTGCTATGAAAGTAATCATTCACCATTCTCTAAGTTCTGAATCATCTATAGTTATTGTAGTTCTTTTTAGCATGGTTCATTGATAATTTCTTCATATTTATCGTTTTGATGAAAAGTGGTATGCAAAAGCATTAATTTACCAAATCCTGATAACTTCCGGCTGGCTCAAGAATATCTTGTCAAGTTCAGTGACAAAATTTCCGTTTCTCATGAAATGTGAGTGTGAGAGGTCGATGGATCTTCGACGGTTAGACCATATTCACAAATTAAATTATAAAATATTATAACCTCTGAATATGGTTTAGTGGCTGAATGTAGTAGGTGTTTGAGCATGAAACTGCTCTTGAAAGATCCATCATTGTTCTCCCTTGTTTCGTTGGGCATGAAGATCTTGTAATTGAGTAAGTACACCATATTCCGGTATGAAGGAACGTTACATATGCTAATAGAGACTACAAATCGGACTGATGATTACTTGGTGTTGCAATTATGTAGTACCAAGTAATATCCTAGTTTGTAATCTAGAGAATTTTTAGTTGTAAATATAACTCTTTTATGTAAGGATTGTATCAGTAGATTGGTTTGGATGTAGAATGAATGAATCTATCTGTAGTCTGCAAAATAGTCAATAAATAAATAAATAAAGTGGAACCTCATATGTGGAACCTCATAAGCGACTTTCTAATGTAAGATGCAATTCTGGACAATAAGTGGAACCTCATAAATTTTCACTTTCAAAAAGAATTGAGAAACTAATTTTTTGGGAAAAAAAAAGAAATATAATAACTAGTTTGTAACGTTTAGGAGTACATCAACTTGATACGCGATTCTTACCTAGCGTGTAGTCAAAAAATTGAAAGGTTTTCTACAAACGGGACGGTAACTACTAAAGGGTTTTGGTAAAACTTGAGTCCCGGAAGCCGGTTAACTATCTCTTTCGGAAATGATGGACATTTTGATCTATGAAATTAATGGAACTCTTAATATAAAATTTTCAAGCATGGTGATGTCTATATCACAAACAAAAGATGGGTACATGAGATTTATTTACATATTTCAATGAAAAAAATCTTAATAATTAGCGAAGAGGCCACATAACTTTGGGTTTGCATTTTAATCTCTTTTCAAACTCTTTGAAGTTTGAACTATACCAATCGTTATGCAATTGACTCATTTATGGGTTATTTTCTGAAACGCAAACTCATACGTATGTACGTAACACGACTTAGACCATAAACTTCCTTGGAAGATATAATTTTCTACTTTATACCTTAATACCCTGAAACTATATAACCTTAACAAGTTCATGTATTATTATTCTTAAATTCATTTTCAAAAGATAATAAGTAGTGGATATATGATTATCAATATTACAATATTATTGTAATACGACAGAGACTTAGGATCAAATGAGAAAAACTCTCAAAATGAGAAGGATGATAAATAACTATAACCACATATTAAAAATGCATTGACTTAAATTAGATGCATCCCTAATCTCTTAGATGCAACCTGATATATTTTCTAGCTAAAAATTAGATGCATATACATATATTAGATGCATTTTAGCAAGTTAGGAAAATCCTATGTATTTTTCGTCCTCTACAAGTCAAATTTGTTGCAAGTACTACTTTGCATCGTTTTCACTTCAAGATTACTTTCGAAACTAACTAGGATGCATCTAAATGAATAGAGATGCATCTAATTCAAGTCGACGCTTCTCAAATATGTGGTTATAGTTATTTCTCATCCTTCTCATTATAAGTTTTGTTATTACTGGATCCTTACCCATGCGACACCCATGCGACAGATCTATAATATCATATTGCATAATATTATTTCCAGTTATGTGATATTACATTTCATTATATTTATTTGTTACATTTCAAAAATTCATTTTCAAATGATACGAAATAAGTAATACTTTTATTGAAAATTTTGAATTAAATATTTTTTTAATAACTAGTGTATATATAAGTATCAATATTACAATATTATTGTAATACAACAGATCAAGAATATCACTTGCATCATATTATTTCCAGTTACGTGATATTGCATAACATTATGGTTATTCATTACATCTAAAATGCATCATTAGTTTAGTGATACGCAATTCACATATCAATAGTTCCACAATATTACATCAAATAACAGATTAGGTTTTAATGATCAAATTGTTCGAAAAGGATGAGCATCAAACTCGCATATGCGGACTCAACAAAAATATCCCTATAAATGTAATGCATGCTCTACCGGCTATAAATCCTTTAGCCACGAGACGAGCTTTGTAGCGAATTACAATCATTTCTTAATCCATTTTGTTCTTCCATAGCCATTTGAGATCAATGATAAGTTGGTCAATTGGTCTTGGAACTAATTCCCAACTGTCATGTAACTTGTATTGAAGAAGTTCCTCTTGCATCACTTCTATCCATGCGTTTTCTGCCATCGCCTCTCGAATGTTCTTTGGTTCTTATGGCTTATTGAGCAAATGTAGATGCACATTTCGTGGTCTGTGGCTAGTCTGGTTCTAGGCAAATCGCTACCAAGAATGACCAAATCGCTACAAAGAAACCTCTTTATTCACAAAAACTGCTAGTTAGAAAATTTCATCAATCTTCCAAGTAAACCACCAAATAAGTCGTAGATCACCAAGAAACGATACTAGGTCATGATCTAAGCACGAAAGTACAAGAATTTACTAACTTTAACCACAAATTAAAGATCAAACCATGGTTTTCTTGAAGCTTATTTTTGAACCAAAAATAACACAAATCACCACAAAACACCACAATTCGCTCCTGTTTAGCTCTGATAACAAGAATCGGTTTTTGGAGGTCGAGGTTGATTGAAATATGTGAGATCCATGTTAGTTTCTAGAGAGAGAAAGTAGAGAGATAAAGGTGAAGAAAACACAATGTGTTAGATTGAAATAATGAGTGTTACATAATGATTTCCCACACCCCTCATGGAGAGTCATGAGGGGTATTTATAGGCTCACCACACTATTACTTTACCCCGTTTACATAATTAGTCCCTGCGGGTGCAACTTACTACAAATATAGTCTAATTCACTTGTGTGACGTTATCTTTATAAGAGAGCGAGGCTAATAGTTGATATAAAAAATATCACGTATATGCTATTTTTGAGGGGGAGAAGACATGATTAAAATGTGATCAAAATATTTAAAGATCGTAGTTGAATATCAAAAGAGCTCGACTAAGATATAACCAATGAATTGACTAAGCTTAATTGTTAGTAATCGAAAAGACTTATTCTGGACGGGTAATAATTTTAAGCTATTCTAACTATTGATGTAAGCGTGTCTCAAATGAGACTTGTCTAAGTAGAATGTACCATCTCCAGAGACTTTCTTTGAACTTGACTAGGACGGGTAATAATTTCAAGCTAGTCTAAATAGTGATGTAAGCATGTCTCAAATCGGTCATGTTAACTGAAAATCAATCAATTTAAAAAGTGCGAATTCTACCCAACATGTGCAAATTTATCTTAAAAACACATAAGCACATTTGAAGGGGGAGTGTTTCTGAAAAAGGCAAACTCTCAAAGTGGTAACAAAAATGTGTTTTATAATCATAAACACTTTGAGAGATTTTCAAAAAAGGTTTTATGGCATATGATCAACAAACCTAGGATAATCATGTTGTAATAAGGTGATTATGGTTAGGTTTATACGCAATAGTTTAGTACTAGAAGTCCTTAGGTATGATCACTACTACACAAACCATATTTTAGAACGCTTAATTTATAGCGGTTTCGATGTATAACCGTTTTAAATCATTGAAAAGTATTATTTGGCACGGTTATTTAGTAAAACGTTTTATTAGATGGATTTTATAAAACGGTTCACTTGAAAATCAGACTATTATAGATTATATATCAGGGTTACTTAATAGCTGCTTTATAAAAGTGGGTTTTTAATATTTTCACTCCTTTTGAGCGGGATTTTTCCCTCCTAAATGATTCTTTTCTTTGCTATTATTATTATTATTATTATTATTATTATTATTATTATTATTATTATTATTATTATTATTATTTTTTTATTATTTTTTTTTATTAAACTATCACTTTTATTATTATTATTATTAATTTTTTATCTTTTCACTTCTCATAGTTACACAAACACAACAAACACCCAAATACCTCTCCTATCTTTCTTTCTCTTTTTTCTCTTCACAAACTCTTATCAACAATACCCTTGAATTAAACATGAATTAAATGAAGAAGAGCATGGTAATTGGTCTTTATTTGAATCTTACTATCTTCACCAATGGTTCCATGAACATGGTAATTAATTTTTATTTTTGAATCTTACTAAAAAAATGTTTAATTTATTTGCCATATTAAATAACACTACATGTTATCTAGATGTCATATTTTCTATTCATTTTTACGATTGGTGATCTACAGATGAGTTTTTTTTTAAGATCTTGAAGATGCCATATTTTTTATTCATTTTCACTATACTTACCAGGTTTGCTAAATTATCTTTCTTTTTTATGTTTTAAAATATTATAATCTCATGATGTTATATTGATCTAATTTTTTTTGATATGATGGCCAGATGCTTAATTGGTGAACAACTCAAAAGATAAAGTTGGAATTTGCACTGAAAATACTCAAAAGGAGGAAAAGGAATAACTAATGAATTGTACTAGAATAAAGAAGCGGTGAATAATATATATATATATATATATATATATATATATATATATATATATATATATATATATATATATATATATATATATATATATATATATATATATATATATATATATTAATTCTACATGGCTTTTTAGAACGGTTGTTAAATACCGTAGTAAAATACGCATTTTTTTAAAACGGTCCAAAACCGCAATAAAAAATCACCTCTATCTTTTGAAATGCTCTATTATATAACGGTTCAATACCGCTCTAAATAATCTATTTTAACCGTTTCAAAAAATTGTATTTGTACTAGTGGATTGAAAAAAGGTGTAAAGAAATGAAAGGAGAAAGAAGGGGTTGGAGAATTAAAAAGAAATGTTAATGAAATGGTGAAAAGAAATAGCCCTCCAAATGATCAACCTTAAGGCAGAAACCGGGTTCGATTTATATGATACTGGTTGTTGCTAAAGTGACAACGATATTGAAGACAAGACGTCATAGACCAAGTGACACACTGCACTTAACCCATAAATTTGGGTATAAATGCACTATAGTAATTTGGGTATCAGTGCATAGTAATTTGGGTATAAAAAAGTCTACAAAATGTTTAGTCAAATAGTCAATGGTCTAGTCCAATAATTATCCCATAAATTTGGGTATAAATGCACCATAGTAATTTTTAAATTAAATGTTTACTTTCAAAAGGATTAAAAAAAGTCTTATCCATATATTTTGTTACAAAAAATGCGGAATTTTTTGTAAATTGCATAAATTAGAGCTCTGATTTAATTTTTCAAAATCTGAAATATCATTTTATGCTATTTTAAGTGATATCTCAATGAATCTCAGAAGCAGATGTTTAGTGAAGAACATTCTTCTAATGCAACGTTTGGAATATTACAGAGTTCACGAGTATCTTGCAACTAAAATTTAGATGTATCCTATGTTTGTCATTGCAGTTAAAGATGCTATCTTGAAGCTGTGACCGGTCCCCGAGAAAAAGCTTCTGGTGTCATTTGTTGCTGGTGTCAATTGAAAGACCTCCAGGTTTGGCGAAGACAATGTTTATCTAAAGTTTTAACATTATTGAACGTATGATTATGTAGTTGCTAATATGGTAATATGTGTTCTTTCTATGCGATCCATCGACAAATTGATCTCATGTTTATATCTGATTTGAAATTTTATAAGCTGTCTTGCAGTTCATCAAAATACTCCGAATGCATAACTAATGATCTGAATGTGACAAAACATGAGATTTTACAGGGCTTTGTGTTGTAAAAATTTCTTTAGATTTAAAAAATTTACATGTATGATGGGTATTTAATGTTAAATTCAGTGATGATAGTAGTGGTTTTGTATGATGCAGGAGTGGGCTGGTCATGATCGTTTACAAACACTGGACCGAAGAGCCACAACGTGAAGGACATGGAAAAGATCTAAAATGTGAAGGACTACAACGCAGTTTGGACCACATCGCAGTTTGGGTCTGTCTTGCCAAGTGATGATGCTTGGCAGGTTCGTCCTTCAAGTTATGTGAGTATTGATACCAAAGAAACATCCATCTTACATGTCGAAGTAGGTCAATACTTCTCATGCAACTGATATAGTAAAAATTCTCCTTAATTAGAATAATGGAATTCATAAATGAAATATATATTCGCTAAATATACCTTCTTCTCGATATCCATGTGTTTAATTTAATGTAAATTTGCTGCGAATTGTGACTAATTGTGACCCAAGGATCTTTTTGTTACTCTACTAGACTTTTTGTTTTTTGCAATATCCAATGTTATACCGGCATGTGTACGTATTTGGTAAATTATCGGTAAAAGCCTGATGTAGATGAAAAAAACTCTCCTACCATTAAGGATGTAGAGGTATCGTTTAATCATTATACCTAATCTCAATGTGTTCATTGTACTCACGTTATTTGTAATGCTAATTGCTGAAAACTTGCTTCATTGTAATGGCACTGAGGCCTTAACTTTGCAGTAGCTACTGACTTTGAGGACAATAAGGGAATGTTTGGACTTGGCCTCAGAACAAGAAGCGATAAATATGCTTTGATGCCTAACAAGTCTTCAGGTAAAAGAAACTCTTTATGCGTAACACAAAAGTTTACTTATAAGATTAAATTTTTTTTCTTATTAACTTTATGTGTGCCATTTTCTGTTTGTGATTTTGTTGATTTCATAATGTGTTTTTGAGATGATAAAAAGGGTGTTTGGATGAGGCTACTGCAGAAGTAAGAATTGGGTGTGCCAGGAATTCTGGATTAGGATGCTATAGATTTATGAATGAGGTACGTTTGGATCAGACAATTACAGTTTGTGTATGTACCAGACCAAGTTACTGAAGTAACAGGATGTTTTTAGATCAGGTAACTGCAGATATAAAGTGTATTCGAATTAGGTAACTGCAGAAAATAGTTAATCAAGTATGCTGAACTCCGTGTAATTTTTCTGACCAATGAGAAATATGAGCACAAGCAAGTAGCAATAGATCTCAAATTCTGGGGAATGCTTCACAGTAGCTTGAGGGGCGGATGATGCAGTATCAACTTCCATATCATTTTCATCATCCTTCACGGAAGGTAAAAAGAGTTTAGTACATGCTATACATTATTCATGCTAAGCAGAGTTATGTTTTATAGTGTGTGTGGCATTATGTATATAATATTAGGGAGCCTTCTAAATTTTACACTCCGTATTTTAATAAAAACCTGTGTTTCTTTTATCTTTTTTCTCAGTGAAGAATATGTTGACATGACAAATAACGAACTTGAAGAGAACTTACAAGAAGGTATGGCAACCGCATCAAGCTCATCTAAGAAAAAACCTGGCTTATGCAAAAGTGGTCGGCACTTCATGTGATGTTTGTGATCCTAAAGATGTTTCCATACTTTAGACCACGTCATAACAAGAGTGCGATGAATCAGAATGAATATGCATGTTGACACACTGTTTGTGGACAAGAGTGTCAGCTATGTTTGTTTTACTCTCGAAATCGTCATTTATTCACCAAATAGTATGAAATCTGTGTAAAATTTCTTTACTCTATATATTATATACGAAATCAGCACTGCTTTTTTGGATATGTGATGGGTTTGGTTTTCCACACAGATGGAAGTTGTATGTTCTATATATCATAACATTGTTTTGTGTTTTTCTTTTATATGCAGCATGGCCCTTAAATGGTTCAGCTAGAAAAGGACTCTTTTTACTCGTTTTGTTCCGCGTTTCCTAATTCACGGCCTAAATGCATAAATTACAATGGGGCTGTTACATTCTCTGAATAGAATAACTAGTGCATGAGTTTTCAAATAAGAAGTTTCAACTTGAAAACATAGGTTCTAGTCTACGGCATGTTGTCAAGGTAGTTAGAGTTATAGTTGATTTCTTTTTGGATGTAAGCTCTTACAAGGCAAAGAAATAATTGCCAATAAAGATAGGGAAACATGTTTCTAAATTTAGGATAGCTGGGTATACCACCGAACGATATAGAAAATAGCCAATTACCATATACATAGGGTCGCCTATTAATGAAGGTTTGATTCCAAATCACAATGATATGATTTGTCGGGCCTCCACTTTAATTTTCATTCACTTTTCACATAGATAATTAAAAAAAATACTCTTGGCACTTCTCCTATTCTTTTCCCTGGCGCAGCTTGGCCATCGTGAAAATGGCTAAGAGACCTCGTCTTTGAATTAAATCCTCACTCCAATAGCCCAACCAATTGGGAGATATTCAATACATTCAGTTACGGGAGTGATTCATCCTTCCTGAACGCAACATGCAATTCTTTGTTGCTGAACATTGGGTTGGAATTATTGATATTTTGGGTTGGAAGAACATGTCTGCTCTAGGACTTTTATCTATATACGATGTTTACGTATTTTTACTTGACGGAAATGATAATGTTGTTCACAAGGTATCTCCATCTCCACAACTTCACGCCTAAAAAAACATTTTTACACATTTACACATCAAAGGAGTATTAAAAAGACAGTTAATTGACTTGAACCAAACTATATTGACACGGATATAGTCATTTAAGATAATATGATATTGCCCGAACAAAAATAGTATAGGGCCCACTCAAAACATGGATCGAGAAGAACTTTCTATCATGAGTGTCGGAATCGGAAACAAATCTTTTAGTTTGATAGCTAAATTTGGTAAACTTACACCTAAACTACATAATTACTACATCATATATATTTGGAGAGCAGAAAGAGATAGATTGCCAAGAAGAATCAATCTAGACTCACTGGGAATTGAACTTCATTCTTTGTTATGCCCGATGTGCGATACCGAATGTGAGTGATTGGAGCACGTTCTAGTCTCTTGTCAATGTGTGGCAAAGGGTATTTTCGTGGTGGAGGTTTGGGATGGATTTGAATCCTTGTTTGAGAGATATAACTTGCTTTGTTCAGAATCTCTGTTCTCGTAAGAAGGGCATGTTAAAACCAATCCAACTGAAATGCTTTGAGGCTGCCATTTTTTATACCGGTCGGGTATTATGGAAGAGTCGTAACTCTAAAATCATTACTGTTGGATCTAAAAGTCGAATAGCTTTGATTTATTTCGTGATGTTCAAAGTGTTTCTTTTTGTTGGATTAATAACCGATGTGCCAATTTATCTATCCATTGGTCCATTTGGTTATCTGATCCATTTTATGCTTGTTGCCAAATGTAATTGATAGCTTGTAAAGTTCTCCATTTCCTAGCTTCTCGCTAGGGTGGTATTTTTTGTTTAATAAAATTCCTTGTATATAATTGAATTGTTTGTTTAAACCTGAAGCTGAAATAAACATAAGTTCTCATTTTTTTCTAAAAATACTTTAGTACAACAGATACTACAACTTAATATGAAATACCAAAAAAACATCCCACATAGGTCAGCAATCAAAACATTAGACCTTTTTTCCTCGTATATATACAGGTGACCCCTGATTGCAAAGCCGTACACCTGAAAATCCCAAATCCGACCTATTTTTGGAAACGGAAATTTGGTGACTTAAATTCAAGAAGTTTCCAGTATTCTTTTTTAATCTTCTTTGGAAGAATCAACCTTGGTCACCATGGTTTTCATTTCAAGGTAATATTTTCTCTGTCTTTATTTTTCATTTCACTTTTTAGCATTTGCAATTATTTAGGTTTTACTTTTTAGGGATGTTACAGTTCAATCATAGAAATTTGTTTTTTAAATTCTTAAATGTTATTTTATCATGTTTGATTGATCATTGGGTTTTTAATATTGTGACAGTTTGCCTTATGCTTAACTCTCTTCATTAGATTTATTTATTTTATTGTGTTGAATCAGTAATTAGGGTTTCTAATCTATGAGTTAAGCAATTTTATGTGTGTCTAGTTTTGCATCAAATAGTATTATTCTTATGAAGTCATTATTACCAACTACAATGGGTTAGATGTTTGATTGATCAACTACAGCCTGTTAAAAAATAACTGTAATTATAAAATTTTGTCAAAAAGCTGGTTTTGTGTACGTCTTGTCCTATTAAAATACATTGTTGTTCATCTTCACAACTCTACTATATTTTTTTAATGGTCTAAGTTTGAAAGAGAAGATTTTGTGAATTATTGAGTACCTTCATAGTTCATACGTTTATTATTAAATCAAATTTCAATTTGGTTTTGATTTTATACTATTACACCATTTTTAATCTTCCTTCGTACGCATAAGCGCTTCTCACATACATATTAATAAGGGTGGGATAATTAGCAACTGATTTATGCTGTCAACAAAAATTAAATTGCGAAATCTTTGAAGAAATCATCAGATTCTTAATGATATATAAAACATGAAATCATTTTTATGATGTTGGTAATGCTACCAACACAGCTGAGGTTGGCTTGTAAGGTATGGTATTGTAAATGAATGATTTTGGCTTTATCATCTTGTAAACTATGGCCTTATGTAATATATGATTCCAACTTTATCAAAGAGCAACTTAACAGTGAAAAAGTATATATACAACAATAGCCTTGAAAGGTATATATGTAATGCTCAATAGATTATGAGATCTATCTTTTAGAAGACCCATAAGAACTACTTATTTCTAAAAACTTTTCAACTTGTGCACAACTATTAGCTTCTTGTAATGGGTTGATTTTATTGGGTTGGAAAAACAATTGTTACTATTTATAAAATCCCTCAACGAGGTTAGCAGAACAATATGGGGATCCACCATTATATTGAGCTGAATTTATCAACTTTGTATTAGGCTATGATGCAACAACAAATGCTTACAAGTTCTTAAGAATAGTGCGTTTAAAGGTTGAAAATTGAAGCATTCTTGAAATTTATTAGTGCAAGATTGAAATTTGGCACAAGATTGGACATTCCTGTATGTCAAATCCAAAATGATCAAGGTATAACAGTGAATAGGGCCCACAAAAGGTGATCTTTTACGATTAATCTGCTATTGATGAAGTTGCTGTCTTTTCAACGCATGCTTTGATTTAGCAGAACACATATTTAAAGAAATCCTCTAACTCATTGGTTAGATAAGGAGCATGAGTTCGAATTTGGTGTGTTGGAAGGGTTATTATGTTTTATTCGTTCCATCGCCAACAAAAATGTAGTATAGGTAATGCAAGAGTATACATAATGTTGAATTAATGTATCATATAAAGTCAAGATATACGATTCCATGATTAATAATCGAAAAAATGAATCATGTTTTTATTTACGATGGAGTCGTGATCGACCATTTTACCAATCAGCCAAAATGGTAAAGTGACTCATCGCGATACCATCATGGGAGACCAATAAATGTGACTTACATTTTCTGCTTGGTGATCATGGAACCATGTATATTAGCATTAGATGGTACATTAACCCAAGATTTCTTCAAACTTTTGCATTTCCCTTACTTCATTTTTTTGTTGATGATATGACGAATAAAACATAACTTACACGAATTATCTAACCAATGAGATTTAAGGACTTATTTAGTCTTGTGTTCTACTAAATCAAAACACATAATAAAACGATCAATAACTTTATTAGCAAAGGAATCCTGAAACATCACCCAATGTGGGTCCTATTCACAGTTACACCTTGAGACTTGCTGGGATATGCTTAATCTTGTCTCAAATTACAACCTTACAATTATAACTAACATTGTCAAGTTGAAGTTATCCATTAAACTAAATCTTGAAGGGAGTATTACCTATTAGTTCATAAAGTTGCTTTGTTCTAATTTTTATGGGAGTTGTGGTGCTAGCCAGACTTTGAGTTTTGTTAGACGAAATGCCTGTTAGGGCATTAATTAGGCTATGTCATCGTTAATAATTAGGAGTACCTTGGATAGGCACATACCATGAACACTTCATTGCTTTTACAAAACTTTTTTTTTTTTTTTTTTTTTTTTTTTTTTTTTTTTTTTTTTTTTTTTTTTTGACAAGACCAAAGCTATAAAGCTGTAAACATTTCATCGTTCTCTGAAGGCAAGCTTTTTACCAGAACTTTACGTAGGATGACTAAATTTTTCTATATCTCTACTTAGTTGAATATAAAGGATAGGTCTAGTTTAAACACCATAGGGTTACTCTGTATTCGACTCAAAATCTCTTTGACGATGTTCTTGCTTATGTGTTACCGGACTTCAAAAACTAAATTTGCCATTTCAATAATTAAAACTTCTCTAAACCATCATGTAACATGCCAAAAATGTTTATTAACAAATTTGATATTCTAGTATTTTTGAGTTGTACTTCACGTGCAGATTAATAATTTCTAATTTGATTAAATCATTTTTACCCTACAAACTTTCATACATTGTTGTTCACATAAATGACTTCTTTTGTCGAGTGTACTTCATTTTCGGAAAGTTTACCACTTTGAGCACATCTTTTGTGTAAATGGCAAATTCAGTTGGTTTGGCAATAGGCAGCTATGGTAACATGCTCGAATGGGTTGGATGAACCTACCAACCTTTAAACTTCAATGATGGTTGAGTTGAAACTTGAAACTATTTGTATTTTCTTTCTTTAATCTTAGATGATGCTTTCATATGTTTTGATTTGGAATATATTCTTCTTTCAGTTATAGCTACTTTCTTTTAAATCTATGATTTTACGTGCATGTATCTAATTGGTATGGCGTACAAACCAGGCATTTCCACCTCCACAATTTTTCACCTCAAATTACAAAATGTATGAAGAACCTCCAATGGCTCAGAAAGTCTTTAAAGAAATTTGTGAGGATTGGGTATAACCTCCCTCCCTTGTTTTAAATAATTTGTTCATAATTTTGTATTCATATATTTCAATAGTTAGTGTACTTACAAGACGATTGGTAATAATGTATTCATGTTTTTCAGGATCCTTTGGGGGAGCAAATGTATTACTTTCCCAATCAATCTTCCACAATGACATACACAAATAACATACTTGGTGGAGAAAAATGAGGCTAAGGAATGTCGTTATAGAAACCGACTCTAGTGAGGCTTTTTCACTTATCACCGTGGGTGGTGTGGACGATTCTCATCCACAAAGTTCTTTGATAAGGAACTGCACAAAGCATCTCATAGAACTCAAATGTTATATGGTGCACACAAGGCGTAATGGAAATCGTTGCGCTGACGTTATGGCAAAGCTTGAAGGAACACAACATGAAGATTTTCTTGTCTTCAAAGAACCACCACCAACATTGATTTGGTTTTTATTTGATGATGTAAGGTCGTAAGACAGTGTTTTAAAAATGGATCAAGAACTACATGTTAATTAAGGAGAAACCTGAAGAATAATAGAGTTCGACAATGCATGTGGTGGAGAAAAATGAGGCTAAGGAATGTCGTTATAGAAACCGACTCTAGTGAAGCTTTTTCACTTATCACCGTGGGTGGTGTGGACGATTCTCATCCACAAAGTTCTTTGATAAGGAAGTGCACAAAGCATCTCTTAGAACTCAAATGTTATATGGTGCACACAAGGCGTAATGGAAATCGTTGCGCTGACGTTATGGCAAAGCTTGAAGGAACACAACATGAAGATTTTCTTGTCTTCAAAGAACCACCACCAACATTGATTTGGTTTTTATTTGATGATGTAAGGTCGTAAGACAGTGTTTTAAAAATGGATCAAGAACTACATGTTAATTAAGGAGAAACCTGAAGAATAATAGAGTTCGACAATGCATGTGGTGGAGAAAAATGAGGCTAAGGAATGTCGTTATAGAAACCAACTCTAGTAAAGCTTTTTCACTTATCACCGTGGGTGGTGTGGACGATTCTCATCCACAAAGTTCTTTGATAAGGAAGTGCACAAAGCATCTCTTAGAACTCAAATGTTATATGGTGCACACAAGGCGTAATGGAAATCGTTGCGCTGACGTTATGGCAAAGCTTGAAGGAACACAACATGAAGATTTTCTTGTCTTCAAAGAACCACCACCAACATTTATTTGGTTTTTATTTGATGATGTAATGGCGTAAGAGTGTTTTAAAAAATGGATCAAGGACTACATGTTACTTAGGAGAAACCTGAAGAATAATAGAGTTTGACAATGCATGCGATTCGTTATCTGTGTACATAAAACATAGATTAGAAAATAGATTTGTCACTCAAAATATACCAAAAAAGCAAAATATTCTATTGAATTTCCGAAATACTTTTATTTGTCATCTAAACAGGCTTAAAGGAAAAACAATTATAAACATCAAAATGGTTTGTGTCAGATGATTTTCGTGTTCTAACATAAATATATGTTACAAAAGTAAATACCCTTCTCTTGCAAGATCCCGGACAACAAGTTGAAACATGCTCACATAAAACTAAGTTGTATTTTGTCAAAGGAACTTTTGACGGACCCTAATGACGGAATTTTATGACCATTTCCTAGTGATTTCCAATGTCATTTCACTTTAATCACATGGGATTTTTTTTTGGTTTGTTGTAATTAGACGCAAACAAATGAAATTGTAGTATGAATTATAACCTAACCCCTTTTGGTTCGCAAGAACTTGAGAAGAACAATTTAGATTAAATTATTTGGGGCGTTTGATCTAGTTTTCTATGGGAATTGCATTTCTCCCATTACAAGTATGATTGTTATTACTTGAGACAAAATTCATTAACTAGAATTTTCATTCATTGATCTATTTAGCATTTGGATAAGGGATGCTAAGCAATTATTATTTAATAATGAATTAAAGTACGGGGTACGTTTGTTTTCATTAATAATAGATTGTATCCCATATTTGCATGTTTAATCCATGAATAACTTATGTTATTCTAAATAGTCCGTTGTCAATCGATGATATGGGAATATCATTGAATTAAAACAAATCTGAGTTTTGTTATAATATACTTAAAGTATATTGATCCGTAGGACATGCCAAATTCACATGATATTCAATAAATTGAAAAAATTGAATATAGGACAAATGACAACTGCATGGCTGTACTTTATGGATCTTTGTCATCAAAGTAAATCATGATTATTTATCCTCAGACTTGAGATACCAGATTAGTACTGTGGATGTAGCTCATTTTCTGTAAGATAGTCTAACCTCTCCGTAATTGGTAGTTATAAGGGCTATTTTCAGAAGTGATGCAAAGTTCATGGGTTATGCTTGTAGTCAAGAGAGAATTTGTCCATTCAAATTTGTTTTGAAGTATAATACTGTTGGGCCTCTCGTAGGGTTGACAAGATGTTTGCGTGCGCATGCCCAAGGTCTATCTGGAATATGTTCAGATGAGTTAGTAATCTTGCTTGATCATAAATAACGAGAAACATAATAGTTAATTATGGAATGACTTAGATCCATATCCATATTAACGTGGTATTAGAAACAAAGGGATAAGTATGATGATGATTCATCAAAAGGTTTTTTCCAGGAAACCACACTCATGGTTGTTCTGGGGGCATTGGGGTGCTTTGCTAGACTAACTAATGTCATTACTACATTAATGTATATCCGAGTAGGAGCTGTTAGTTTTGCGAATAAAAATTAATGTGGTATGACCGGATTCGAACACTAGACTTCGAGATTGCACACATTACATATAAGTTTCAATGTATTAATAATTATTATATTTAGTTATGATGAATTATTAATTTACAAACACGTAACGGTCGTTAGTACTTAACGAGAATTGACTAACGGTCGTTAGGAGAAAAAAAGGAAACGGATTTATAGAAACAAGACAAGGAGGTTCTAGAACCCACTTGGGCTTCATGATCGGCCGACCCACATAGGGAGGGGGTTTCCCACCCTAACTTGGTCTCCAAGATATGTTTAGTATAAATACATCCTTATGTATTCATTCTACACATCTCTTGGTTCTCTTGCAAACCATATATTCTCTTCTTCATATCTCCTTATTCTTAGATTATCGAACTACACCCTGATAGGGTTCCTACTAGATTTTCTAAGCTCAAACATTCTTGTTTGGTTTGTTTGTGATTCAAGAACCTAGCTTTTCTCCTTGAAACGCTACTAATACCTGTGTACACGAACGAATGACTAACATACTTTTGTTAGTGTTTTTTCCCCATTTGACTAAGGAGATAGTCGAATTCCATAAACCCTAAATTAGGGTTTTACTTGTTCTTAATTCATTGGTTTCTTGTTTGGCTAGAAATTACTAAGGTACGCATATCCTTTTACTTTGGTTAAATTATAAGTATTTGATCTTTACTTTCGATGCATGCAGTGGCGGAACCAGGAAAATAGATTGAGGGGGGCATTTTTTATTTTTATTTTTATTTTTATGATAGCAACAAAATACGGGAAAAAAACTGGTATCGGAATGATAAATCGAGTATTGTTAAGGATTTATAAGGTTTTAAAGTGTTGAATGATGGGTTTTTAGTATGTGGGTGGGGGGGGGGGGGGGGGTGGGTTACTTTCAAAAAATGGTCAAAATTAAAAAAAAATTACACTAAAATCTCAACTTTTTCGGCTAGCCATAGGGGGCACCGCCCCCCAAAGTGTATACATAAGTCCGCCCCTGGATGCATGCTTTGATGATGTTATCTGTGTATATATAATTGTTATGATTCATAAATTCCAGCAAAACTTGGATTCATTAATGATAGTTAATGTCACTAAAGCTGCTGAAGACCACAGTCTCTTTTATGGTTAGTACACTGATTTTCGTATCAAGTCTTTGGGGCACCAAGATCAGCTTCACCACATTGGACTTCTCATTTACATTCATGACTGGTTGCTATGAAAGTAATCATTCACGATTCTCTAAGTTATGAATCATCTATAGTTGTTATTGTGGCTCTTTTTAGCATGGTTCATCGATAATTTCTTCATATTTATCGTTTTGATGAAAACTGGTATTCAAAAACATTAATTTTCCAAATCCTGATAACTTCTGGGCAGGTCAAGAATATCTTGTCAAGTTCTGTGACAAAATTTTAATTTCTCATGAAATGTGAGTGTGAGAGGTCGATGGATCTTCGACGGTTAGACCATATTCACAAATTAAATTATAAAATATTATAACTTGTGAATATGGTTTAATCGTGTAATTGAGTGAGTACACAAAATTCCGGTATGAAGGAACGTTACATATGATAATGGAGTCTACAAATCGGACTGATGATTACTTGGTGTTGCAATTATGTAGTACCAAGTAATATCCTTGTTTGAAATCTAGAGAATTGTTAGTAGCAAATACAACTCTTTTATGTAAGGATAGTTTCTGTATCAGTAGATATAGTTTGGATGTAGAATGAAGGAATATGTAGTCTTCTCAATTTTTTGGGTTTCTACTTTGTAATATAAAATCTTATAATTTGCTTTACTTTTTTGTAATCGTGCCATCTTTCTCTTCTTTTTGCTTTTAACCATATGTGGAATTGAATTTGCTTTGTAGACTTTTTAACATTCTTATGTGACTTTCTAATGAATTGTCTGCAAAATAGTAAAAAAAAAAAAAAAAAAAGTAATGTAAGATGCAATTTTGTATATAGTTCTTGTGATAATTATATATGTGATGACTTCTTATTAAACATAGATGTTCAATTGTTCTGAATAAAGTAATTCCCGAGGATGTGAACAACAATCGTGAACAACAATCCCCCCGTTTGACTACTTGACCTATTTTGTAATATCTGTTTTTATGTAATTTCACATATTCTGTATTTTCTATTTGACTGCAATCCTCTAATATGGAGTTAAACTTTGTGGCTTTTTGTTTGTTGTCAAATGACCCATTGCTGGAAGAGTGTTCATAAAGAAATTAGCTTTACTTTCTTGAGATCAAATGGTAAGAAATCATAATGCTATTACAGATTCTTCTTGTGCTCAATGTTCTATTTCTGGTACAATAAACTTGATACCTTTATGACATGTAAAAAGGATATATATTTTTATTAATACCATACAGTATCTGTCACCATATCTTTCACGAGATGATGGAGATTTTAATCTATGAAATCCATGTAACACTAAATATATATAGGGATAATCCTAAAAATGCCCAAGTTGCCCAATTGATTTGCTTTTCTACCCTTCGCTCAGAAAGTTCCGAAACTACCCATTGGAAACCGGGCAACTCTTTTTAACCAACAAGTAGATGCCAAGTGTCCGAAATTTTGGGCAACGCCTCCATTTTTTTTGGCAACGCCATAATTTTTTGGGCAACTTGGGATACTTGGCGTCCTATGGTTTGAAAAACAAGAGTTGCTCGATTGTCAAGTGGGTAGTATCGAAGTTTAGTGTGTAATAATGTTTAGATAGCAATCGGTGAAATGGATACATGAGATTTATTTACTTAATTTAAGGGAAACAACTCTAAATCACCAACACAAAAGGCTACATGCATGACTTCCGTTTTGCAATTTCAATGTCGCACCAAAATTGTCTCACACATTTTCGAACAATACCACTCCTTCCTTAATTGACTCATTTAAGGATTACTTTTCCAAAAGGCAAACTTACACGCCTTAAAACACCTATGTATATCACATGATCTGAACCACAAATCTCCTAAATACCTTAATACGCCAAAGGCCATTTAGTGTGTTGTTTGACGATCTATCCTCTAAAACCGTATAGCTCTAAAAAAGTTACTTTTCTTCCTCGACACTCATTTTCAAATTTTATGAAATAACACTTCTATCAAAAGATCTAAATCATTTAAAATTATTAATAACTATTGTATATAAAATTATCAATATTACAATATTATTGTAACAATATAATATATCTACGAATTTCATATTGTACGGTAATGTGTATCATATTACATTACATTAACTACATATGTTTGCTACATCCAAACAACATCCTTTGCCTAGCGGATGTGATTCACGTATCATTTGTTCATAAAATCACAATCATCGGCCTTAAAATGTTCAAGTTATTCGGTGAAGACGAGTCTATGACCCGTATAAACTATATACCCAACCCAATAATATCCATGTAAATGTCATCCACCCTCGGCCGACAATAAATGTGTTTCGTACAAATGAGATTTAAAAAAAAAAATAAAAAAATGAACAAAAAACCTTTTGTAATCAATCAAATTACTGTATTCAAGGTTCTAAAAGTTGTACCATGGCGAGGCATGACCTCCACGTTATGAAATAAACCAATGCATTGGCTTTAATCATAGAAAGGCACATGGTGTGATGCCTTTTCTGAATTCAACTCCGATAAATAAGGTTTTTTTTTTTAAAAGAAATGGAGAAAATTATATGCAAAAAGTAACTTAATTCCTTATTTATAACGCTTTTGTAAACTCGATATTTATTAAATGTGATTTAATATATAAATCTATAAATATTTTCATATTTCGGCTTCGTCGTAGCTTATAAGATGTGACGCTTTACCACACATCCACGCCGCACCTCACGCTATTTATAACTTTGGTTATATTACATCAAATTACATATTACATAGAGTATTACATTTAAACAAAAATATTAATTACATGATATGAAAATGCCTATAAATAAATCTTTTTAACCAACACCAATCCATAAAAATATAAAAAAGGAATTGTTCAATTTGGGGATCTACCCCTATTTGAAGAACCCTAAAAAAGCTATTTTCATCAAATTCCACAAAATTATCCTTTAATCATCAGCAATCATGTTCGATCTATCAACGAGGTAATCAATCAATACATAAATCTCCTCAATTTCATTTCGGTTTTTAACTTTTGCATCAGTATTATTTATTAGGGTTTCATTCACAAGCCTTGCAATTTGGGGATTTTAATGTCAATCATTACATACGAACAACCACTTGTTTTGAACTTATTCTGCGAAAGCGTAGTAGATTCTTAGTTACTTTTCTTGAGAATTTGCTCGTATTATTTTTCACATGGGGACACGAAACTTGTGGTTATGTAAGGGGAAATGGTTGTTTACTTCTTTTGATGAACATTAGTTTGTTTGGTTAAAATAGATACCATGCAATCTTAATCGACTTTGGCAGCTTTCGTAATATTTTTCTGATTGTGTTGTGTTTGGTTAAAATAGATCACGTACACAGATTGTCGCATCACTCCACGTGGATAATTACACTTCATGCATTCTTAACACTTCTTTGCTTTTATAAAACATGTTCATTTTCTTTTGAAAAGATCATAGCTATAGACATTTCATTGTTCTCTGAAAGCAAGCTTTTTACCCGACCTTTAAGTAGGATGACTTAAAGAATAACTCTAGTTTAAAAACCATAGGGTTACTCTTTGTCCGACTCAACCTTGCATGGTTCTTCCTTATGCGTTATGGGAGTTCAAAATCTAAAATTTACCAAAAATTTATGTATATAGGTTCTGTGAGACAAATCTGACAAAGTTGTCAGTTCTAGTAAGTAACAAGCTAACCTAATAAAATGATCACCAGGGTGCGTGAGCTAGAAAATTTTCCTTGAGAGTAAAATGTACCCGCATTCATTAATCTTTACCATTTTAACCATACAGATGGTAGTATTAAAGATATAAAAGCGGTAGAGGTTAAAGATTAGTCATAGTTCATTTTTTATTTTCCGTCAAATGAAGGGCGAAAGGACTATTTGTTCTTGCAAATTGCAATCAGATCATTGACGAGGGATGCAAGCTCCCTTCATTTGGTTAAAGAAAATGAAAGTGTAGTGTGTGTGATTCTGTCACAAATTTCCGTTGCAAAATCTCTCTAGCTTCCAATCTTATTCCATTACTAAACTAATTTGAAATGTTGTTCTTATTTGATCAATTTCGTTTTGTTTCCCGTTTTGTTGTGATCGCTCAAGTGAATACAATATTGCAGCTGAGCTGTACTCATGGGAATGAGATTGTGCGCAACAGTATTTCGGAATGGAAAAATTCTGTGTATAGCATACGCTAGTTCATGCTGCGTTAATAATTTGTAAAGTTTTTAGTTCGTTTTAGCCCACACAGTTTTATACAAGTACTTATCACATAAATGACATCTCTTTGTCGATTGGAGTTCATTGTAGAAAGGTAAATACATGATATAGCATAATTTGAGCACATCTTTTGCGTAAGTGGAATATTCGGTTCGTTAGACAATATGCATCAGCTACGGTAACATGTTCAAACTGCTTGGATCAACCTACCGACCTTTGATCTTCCATAATGTTTACTATATTAAATGGTTGAAACTATTTGTATTTACTTTCTTTATCCTTAAATGATGCTTTTATATTTCTTGATTGGAATATATTCTTCTTTAAGTTATAGCAACTTTCTATCCAATCTATGATTTTACCTGCTTGAATCTAATTGGTATATTGGCGTATAAACCAGGGATTTCCAGCTCCACAATTTTACACCTCAAATCACAATTTGTATAAAGAACCTCCCATGGCTCAAAAAGTTACTAAAGAAATTGGTGAGAATTGATACAACCTCCCTCTTGTGTTTTATATAATCTGTTCATACTTTCATATACATTTATTTTAATGATTGGTATAATTTATTCATGTTTTCAAGGATCCTTTGGGGAGCAAATGTATTACTTTCCTCAAGGGCACCTTGAACATGTATGTTATTTATCTTTTTATGCCAGAATGCAATTTGTCTTCATAGGATTATGATGTACTGATTCAAGTATTTATTTGCGTCATACACCTAAAAAGGTCAAGAACTGTGAGAACCAATCTCAATCATTAAATATTTGATCAATGGCTGAAATTAGTTGTGGCATAATTGTAATTAAACAAAAATTTATATATTAATCTTATAAAGATGGAGGGTATCTCACAATCCTTCTTTTTGAAAAACCGTCCATAAAAATAGGTTATATTATTAAATTGATATCTAAGTCTTCTTTGGGGTGAGAAAGTAGGGCATACTTTTGGCATTGTCCATTACCGTTACTTTTACAATTTTCCCTATTATTAATGCCACGGATTTTGAATACATTCTTTTAGACTTCTACTGCCGTTCAGAATGCTTACAGGCTGTTTACCTGAAGAAAAAATATGGCCTAGTTTTCCATCTATAGTTTTGTATAGAAACTGGAGTTTATCTACATAGAGTAGTTTAAAATTTAGAAAACCTGTTTGAATGGTGTTTTAGTTTGATTCAGTAAAACGAATAGTCTTAGTTGTTAGTTTCACTATTGTTCCCCATGTTTTCACATATGTTGATCATAGGATTTCATGTTTTTAAGAATTTTTAACTGAAGCACAGTAGAAGGAATTGTGGCAAGTGCATAATGAAGTTGCTTATTGTGAAAAATCTCAGGTGCTAGAAGAATTAAACTACTATTTGCGGTAGCTGGAACCATGATTTTCACAGGTCTTCACATCTTTAGTAAGTCTTGTATCTCGACGTATGTCTTGGGACATGTTGGAAAATCAGAACTAGCCGGTGCATCACTTTCCATGGCATTTATCAACGTCACTGGGTTTTCAGTGATTAGTGGTTTGGCTTTGGGTATGGATGGGATCACGTCTAAAGCTTTCGGGGCTCGTAACTTCTCACTTATGGCCCGAATCCTTCATCAGACCATACTCATCCTTTTAGCTGCCTTCATCCCAATATGCATTATGTGGCTGAATGCAGAGCCGATACTTGTGTTTTTTGGTCAAGACCCAAAAGTAGCTAGTTTGGCTGCTACATATACTTAATTCACCATACCAACGTTATTTCTCCAATGTTTCTTCCATCCTATTAAAGTATACCTCTGAGCTAAAAAGGTAAGCAAACCTTTTATAATCGGTGCGACTCTTGCTGTCGTTTTTCATGTCGCTGCCCTCATGCTTATGTCCCTCGTGAAGGGGAAGACGTTTTTTACTTCCCACAGGGCTACTTGGAACAGTTTGTTATTAAGCTTATGGGTTGCTTTCTGAAATAGACTTTATGCAGAAATGATAGTGATTCACCCCTCAAATAATATCAGTACGTATAATACTTTTGCCTTTAATAGAATCTGAAATGAAAGTGTATATTCTTTTTTCTAATAGATCGAGGCCTCCTCCCAAGAGGTTGAGGGTTAAATTTTGAGAGTTAACAAACTCCTAAGAGCCCAGTTAACAAATTCCTCAACCCATCCTTGTCTGCCTAACATGAGACCCACCACAGAGATATCAAAGCCCCCACCACTTAGAAAATATGTGGCCACGAAAGCTCAAACAGTGTCACTAATCTTTCCTCCACAAGTACTTTCAAACATGAGCATGGACAATGTGTTATCCTTATAGGTGAGAAAGGGCAAGAGGTTGGCAAAGGATCCATACATTTAGCAAACAGGACATGGTTTGGAAGAAACTTGGAGCAATTAAGGTTGTGTGTTGTGGATTTCAATGTTCTTAAGGTGGCTAAATGGAGTGAACTTCCACACCCGTGTGATGCCACAGGCACCAGTTTTGCTCAGGCGGAAGGGATCCTGGGCTAAAAGAGGGTGTTGTGGGATTCCAGTAAACTTATCTTGATAATACTCAAGGAGATGATACATCCAGATTCGTCATGCTGCTTTCCATTGACAAAGGAAGAACTTGGATTCATTATTGATAGTTTATAGTCACTAAAGCTGCTGAAGACCACCAGTCTCTTTCGTGGTTAGTACACTGATTTCGTATCAAGTCTTTGGGACACCAAGATCAGCTTCACCATGTTGGACTTCTTATTTACATTCATGGCTGGTTGCTATGAAAGTAATCATTCACCATTCTCTAAGTTCTGAATCATCTATAGTTATTGTAGTTCTTTTTAGCATGGTTCATTGATAATTTCTTCATATTTATCGTTTTGATGAAAAGTGGTATGTAAAAGCATTAATTTACCAAATCCTGATAACTTCCGGCCGGGTCAAGAATATCTTGTCAAGTTCAGTGACAAAATTTCCGTTTCTCATGAAATGTGAGTGTGAGAGGTCGATGGATCTTCGACGGTTAGACCATATTCACAAATTAAATTATAAAATATTATAACTTCTGAATATGGTTTAGTGGCTGAATGTAGTAGGTGTTAGAGCATGAAACTGCTCTTGAAAGATCCATCATTGTTCTCCCTTGTTTCATTGGGCATGAAGATCTTGTAATTGAGTAAGTACACCATATTCCGGTATGAAGGAACGTTACATATGCTAATAGAGACTACAAATCGAACTGATGATTACTTGGTGTTGCAACTATGTAGTACCAAGTAATATCCTAGTTTGTAATCTAGAGAATTTTTAGTTGTAAATATAACTCTTTTATGTAAGGATTGTATCAGTAGATTGGTTTGGATGTAGAATGAATGAATTTATCTGTAGTCTTCTCAATTTTTTGGGTTTCTAGTTTGTAATATAATGGCTTATAATTAGCTTCATCATCTTTCTTTTCTTTTTTCTTTTTAACATATGTGGAGTTGAATTTGCTTTGTAAACTTTTTAACATTCTTACGTGACTTTCTTATGAATTGTCTGCAAAATAGTCAATAAATAAATAAAGCGGAACCTCATATGTGGAACCTCATAAGCGACTTTCTAATGTAAGATGCAATTCTTGCCAATAAGTGGAACCTCATAAATTTTCACTTTCAAAAGGAATTGAGAAACTAATTTTTTGGGAAAAAAAAATATAATAACTAGTTTGTAACGTTTAGGAGTACATCAACTTGATACGCGATTCTTACCTAGCGTGTAGTCAAAAAATTGAAAGGTTTTCTACAAACGGGACGGTAACTACTAAAGGGTTTTGGTAAAACTTGAGTCCCGGAAGCCGGTTAACTATCTCTTTCGGAAATGATGGACATTTTGATCTATGAAATTAATGGAACACTTAATATAAAATTTTCAAGTATGGTGATGTTTATATCACAAACAAAAGATGGGTACATGAGATTTATTTACATATTTCAATGAAAAATATCTTAATAATTAGCGAAGAGGTCACATAACTTTGGGTTTGCATTTTAATCTCTTTTCAAACTATTTGAAGTTTGAACTATACCACTCGTTATGCAATTGACTCATTTATGGGTTATTTTCTGAAACGCAAACTCATACGTATGTACGTAACACGACTTAGACCATAAACTTCCTTGGAAGATATAATTTTCTACTTTATACCTTAATACCCTGAAACTATATAACCTTAACAAGTTCATGTATTATTCCTCTTAAATTCATTTTCAAAAGATAATAAGTAGTGGATATATGATTATCAATATTACAATATTATTGTAATACGACAGAGACTTAGGATCAAATGAGAAAAACTCTCAAAATGAGAAGGATGAGAAATAACTATAACCACATATTAAAAATGCATTGACTTAAATTAGATGCATCCCTAATCTCTTAGATGCAACCTGATATATTTTTTAGCTAAAAATTAGATGCATATACATATATTAGATGCATTTTAGCAAGTTAGGAAAATCCTATGTATTTTTCGTCCTCTACAGGTCAAATTTGTTGCAAGTACTACTTTGCTTCGTTTTCACTTCAAGATTACTTTTGAAACTAACTAGGATGCATCTAAATGAATAGAGATGCATCTAATTCAAGTCGACGCTTCTCAAATATGTGGTTATAGTTATTTCTCATCCTTCTCATTATAAGTTTTGTTCCTACTAGATCCTTACCCATGCGACAGATCTATAATATCATATTGCATAATATTATTTCCAGTTATGTGACATTACATTTCATTATATTTATTTGTTACATTTCAAAAATTCATTTTCAAATGATACGAAATAAGTAATACTTTTATTGAAAATTTTGAATTAAATATTTTTTAATAACTAGTGTATATATAATTATCAATATTACAATATTATTGTAATACAACAGATCAAGAATATCACTTGCATCATATTATTTCCAGTTACGTGATATTGCATAACATTATGTTTATTCATTACATCTAAAATGCATCATTAGTTTAGTGATACGCAATTCACATATCAATAGTTCCACAATATTACATCAAATAACAGACTAGGTTTTAATGATCAAATTGTTCGAAAAGGATGAGCATCGAACTCGCATATGCGGACTCAACAAAAATATCCTTATAAATGTAATGCATGCTCTACCGGCTATAAATCCTTTAGCCACAAGACGAGCTTTGTTGCGAATTACAATCATTTCTTAATCCTTTTTGTTCTTCCATAGCCATTTGAGATCAATGATAAGTTGGTCAATTGGTCTTGGAACTAATTCCCAACTGTCATGTAACTTGTATTGAAGAAGTTCCTCTTGCATCGCTTCTATCCATGCGTTTTCTGCCATTGCCTCTCGAATGTTCTTTGGTTCTTATGGCTTATTGAGCAAATGTAGATGCACATTTCGTGGTCTGTGGCTAGTCTGGTTCTAGGCAAATCGCTACCAAGAATGACCGAATCGCTACAAAGAAAACCTCTTTATTCACAAAAACCGCTAGTTAGAAAATTTCATCAATCTTCCAAGTAAACCACCAAATAAGTCGTAGATCACCAAGAAACGATACTAGGTCATGATCTAAACATGAAAGTACAAGAATTTACTAACTTTAACCACAAATTAAAGATCAAACCATGGTTTTCTTGAAGCTTATTTTTGAACCAAAAATAACACAAATCACCACAAAACTCCACAATTCGCTCCTGTTTAGCTCTGATAACAAGAATCGATTTTTGGAGGTCGAGGTTGATTGAAATATGTGAGATCCATGTTAGTTTCTAGAGAGAGAAAGTAGAGAGATAAAGGTGAAGAAAACACAATGTGTTAGATTGAAATAATGAGTGTTACATAATGATTTCCCACACCCCTCATGGAGAGTCATGAGGGGTATTTATAGGCTCATCACACTATTACTTTACCCCGTTTACATAAGTAGTCCCTGCGGGTGCAACTTACTACAAATATAGTCTAATTCACTTGTGTGGTTATCTTTATAAAAGAGCGAGGCTAACAGTTGATATAAAAAATAGCACGGATATGCTATTTTTGAGGGGGAGAAGACATGATTAAAATGTTATCAAAATATTTAAAGATCGTAGTTGAATATCAAAAGAGCTCGACTAAGATATAACCAATGAATTGACTAAGCTTAATTGTTAGTAATTGAAAAGACTTATCCTGGACAGGTAATAATTTTAAGCTAGTCTAACTATTGATGTAAGCGTGTCTCAAATGG
The DNA here is from genome assembly GCA_030686995.1 of Artemisia argyi. Lineage (NCBI taxonomy): Eukaryota > Viridiplantae > Streptophyta > Magnoliopsida > Asterales > Asteraceae > Artemisia > Artemisia argyi. Next base: position 41,116,736 of record CM060680.1, read on the forward strand.
GACTTGTCTAAGTAGAATGTACCAACTCTAGAGACTTTCTTTGAACTTGACCAGGACGGGTAATAATTTCAAGCTAGTCTAAATAGTGATGTAAGCATGTCTCAAATCGGTCATGTTCACTGAAAATCAATCAATTTAAAAAGTGCGAATTCTACCCAACATGTGCAAATTTATCTTAAAAACACATAAGCACATTTGAAGGGGGAGAGTTTCTGAAAAAGGCAAACTCTCAAAGTGGTAACAAAAATGTGTTTTATAATCATAAACACTTTGAGAGATTTTCACAAAAGGTTTTATGGCATACGATCAACAAACCTAGGATAATCATGGACTAATAAGGTGATTATGGTTAGGTTTATGCCCAATAGTTTAGTACTAGAAGTCCTTAGGTATGATCACTACTACACAAACCATATTTTAGAACGCTTCATTTAAGGCGGTTTCGATGTATAACCGTTTTAAATCATTGAAAAGTATTATCTGGCACGGTTATTTAGTAAAACGTTTTATTAGATGGATTTTATAAAACGGTTCATTTGAAAATCAGACTATTATAGATTATATAGCAGGGTTAATAGCTGCTTTATAAAAGTGGGTTTTCAATATTTTCACTCCTTTTGAGCGGGATTTTTCCCTCCTACATGATTCTTTTCTTTGCTATTATTATTATTATTATTATTATTATTATTATTATTATTATTATTATCTTTTCACTTCTCATAGTTACACAAACACAACAAACACCCAAATACCTCTCCTATCTTTCTTTCTCTTTTTTCTCTTCACAAACTCTTATCAACAATACCCTAGAATTAATCACGAATCAAATGAAGAAGAGCATGGTAATTGGTCTTTATTTGAATCTTACTATCTTCACCAATGGTTCCATGAACATGGTAATTAATTTTTATTTTTGAATCTTACTATAAAGATGTTTAATTTATTTGCCATACTAAATAACACTACATGTTATCTAGATGTCATATTTTCTGTTCATTTTTACGATTGGTGATCTACAGATGAGTTTTTTTTGAAGATCTTGAAGATGCCATATGTTTTATTCATTTTCACTATACTTACCAGGTTTGCTAAATTATCTTTCTTTCTTATGTTTTAAAATATTATAATCTCATGATGTTATATTGATCTAATTTTTGTGATACGATGGCCAGATGCTTAATTGGTGAACAACCCAAAAGATAAAGTTGGAATTTGCACTGAAAATACTCAAAAGGAGGAAAAGGAATAACTAATGAATTGTACTAGAATAAAGAAGCGGTGAATAATATATATATATATATATATATATATATATATATATATATATATATATATATATATATATATATATATATATATATATATATATATATTAATTCTACATTTTTTTAAAACGGTCCAAAACCGCAATAAAAAATCACCTCTATCTTTTGAAACGCTCTATTATATAACGGTTCAATACCGCTCTAAAAAATCTATTTTAACTGTTTCAAAAAATTGTATTTGTACTAGTGGATTGAAAAAAGGTGTAAAGAAATGAAAGAAGAAAGAAGGGGTTGGAGAATTAAAAAGAAATATTAATGAAATGGTGAAAAGAAATAGCCCTCCAAATGATCAACCTTAAGGCAGAAACCGGGTTCGCTTTATATGATACTGGTTGTTGCTAAAGTGACAATGGTATTGAAGACAAGACGTCATAGACCAAGTGACACACTGCACTTAACCCATAAATTTGGGTATAAATGCACTATAGTAATTTGGGTATCAGTGCATAGTAATTTGGGTATAAAAAAGTCTACAAATTGATTAGTCAAATAGTCAATGGTCTAGTCCAATAATTATCCCATAAATTTGGGTGTAAATGCACCATAGTAATTTTTAAATTAAATGTTTACTTTCAAAAGGATTAAAAACAGTCTTATCCATATATTTTGTTACAAAAAAATGCGGAATTTTTTGTAAATTGCATAAATTAGAGCTCTGATTTAATTTTTCAAAATTTGAAATATCATTTTATGCTATTTCAAGTGATATCTCAATGAATCTCAGAAGCAGATGTTTAGTGAAGAACATTCTTCTAATGCAACGTTTGGAATATTACAGAGTTCACGAGTATCTTGCAACTAAAATTTAGATGTATCCTATGTTTGTCATTGCAGTTAAAGATGCTATCTTGCAGCTGTGACCGGTCCCTGAGAAAAAGCTTCTGGTGTCATTTGTTGCTGGTGTCAATTGAAAGACCTCCAGGTTTGGCGAAGACAATGTTTATCTAAAGTTTTAACATTATTGAACGTATGATTATGTAGTTACTAATATGGTAATATGTGTTCTTACTATGCGATCCATCGAGCAAATTGATCTCATGTTTATATCTGATTTGAAATTTTATAAGCTGTCTTGCAGTACATCAAAATACTCCGAATGCATAACTAATGATCTGAATGTGACAAAACATGTGATTTTACAGGGCTTTGTGTTGTAAAAATTTCTTTAGATTTCAAAAATTTACATGTATGATGGGTCAATAATGTTAAATTCAGTGATGATAGTAGTGGTTTTGTATGATGCAGGAGTGGGCTGGTCATGATCGTTTACAAACACTGGACCGAAGAGCCACAACGTGAAGGACATGGAAAAGATCTAAAATGTGAAGGACTACAACGCAGTTTGGACCACATCGCAGTTTGGGTCTGTCTTGCCAAGTGATGATGCTTGGCAGGTTCGTCCTTCAAGTTATGTGAGTATTGATACCAAAGAAACATCCATCTTACATGTCGAAGTAGGTCAATACTTCTCATGCAACTGATATAGTAAAAATTCTCCTTAATTAGAATAATGGAATTCATAAATGAAATATATTCGCTAAATATACCTTCTTCTCGATATCCATGTGTTTAATTTAATGTAAATTTGCTGCGAATTGTGACTAATTGTGACCCAAGGATCTTTTTGTTACTCTACTAGACTTTTTGTTTTTTGCAATATCCAATGTTATACCGGCATATGTACTTATTTGGTAAATTATTGGTAACAGCCAGATGTAGATGAAAAAAACTCTCCTACCATTAAGGATGTAGAGGTATCGTTTAATCATTATACCTAATCTCAATGTATTCATGGTACTCACGTTATTTGTAATGCTAATTGCTGAAAACTTGCTTCATTGTAATGGCACTGAGGCCTTAACTTTGCAGTAGCTACTGACTTTGAGGACAATAAGGGAATGTTTGGACTTGGCCTCAGAACAAGAAGCGATAAATATGCTTTGATGCCTAACAAGTCTTCAGGTAAAAGAAACTCTCTAAGCGTAACACAAAAGTTTACTTATAAGATTAAAATTTTTTTCTTATTTACTTTATGTGTGCCATTTTCTGTTTGTGATTTTGTTGATTTCATAATGTGTTTTTGAGATGATAAAAAGGGTGTTTGGATGAGGCTACTGCAGAAGTAAGAATTGGGTGTGCCAGGAATTCTGGATTAGGATGCTATAGATTTATGAATGAGGTACGTTTGGATCAGACAATTACAGTTTGTGTATGTACCAGACCAAGTTACTGAAGTAACAGGATGTTTTTAGATCAGGTAACTGCAGAAATAACGTGTATTCGAATTAGGTAACTGCAGAAAATAGTTAATCAAGTATGCTGAACTCCGTGTAATTTTTTTGACCAATGAGAAATATGAGCACAAGCAAGTAGCAATAGATCTCAAATTCTAGGGAATGCTTCACAGTAGCTTGAGGGGCGGATGATGCAGTATCAACATCCATATCATTTTCATCATCCTTCACGGAAGGTAAAAAGAGTTTAGTACATGCTATACATTATTCATGCTAAGCAGAGTTATGTTTTATAGTGTGTGTGGCATTATGTATATAATATTAGGGAGCCTTCTAAATTTTACACTACGTATTTTAATAAAAACCTGTGTTTCTTTTATCTTTTTTCTCAGTGAAGAATATGTTGACATGACAAATAACGAACTTGAAGAGAACTTACAAGAAGGTATGGCAACCGCGTCAAGCTCATCTAAGAAAAAACCTGGCTTATGCAAAAGTGGTCGGCACTTCATGTGATGTTTGTGATCCTAAAGATGTTTCCATACTTTAAACCACGTCATAACAAGAGTGCGATGAATCAGAATGAATATGCATGTTGACACACTGTTTGTGGACAAGAGTGTCAGCTATGTTTGTTTTACTCTCGAAATCGTTGTTTATTCACCAAATAGTATGAAATCTGTGTAAAATTTCTTTACTCTATATATTATATACGAAATCAGCACTGCTTTTTTGGATATGTGATGGGTTTGGTTTTCCACACAGATGGAAGTTGTATGTTCTATATATCATACCATTGTTTTATGTTTTTCTTTTATATGCAGCATGGCCCTTAAATGGTTCAGCTAGAAAAGGACTCTTTTTACTCGTTTTGTTCCGCGTTTCCTAATTCACGGCCTAAATGCATAAATTACAATGGGGCTGTTACATTCTCTGAATAGAATAACTAGTGCATGAGTTTTCAAATAAGAAGTTTCAACTTGAAAACATAGGTTCTAGTCTACGGCATGTTTGTAACACCCTCAAAATTTGGTACAACGGAAGACTCAACAAGCTTTCGGGGTGTTACGGGGATTGGTATCCAATACAAGACATAAAAGAACGAGATAAAGTAAACATGAGAAAAACACAACCGAACGGGGTTTTAAAGTTTACATTTATCCCAAATTCATCCAAAGTCAGGCCCAAAAGAAATAAACGTAGGTCCATAATTAAATATCATAGTTTTAGAAAAATAGATCCATAAACCAGGTGCCATTGCCAAGCCTTCCAATCCAAGCATCCAAATCATCACTTAATTACCTGAGAAAACGTGCTAAAAGTCAGCTTTCGCTGGTGAGATCATAGGTTTAAATTCATAACTAAATCAAGTGGACATATATGCAAAAACGCTTGCTAGCTAGACTAGGCCTGAATCATCCAACCAAAACGAACCAACCAAATCTAACCAACCCTATAGGTGCACACTATAGTCCAATAACCAATATCAAATCAATCTGTATGCGTAAGGATACGACATACCCACATGCGTAAGGATACGACATGTTCAACTTTCCTACTTCTTGACTAGGCCTTGCTCCATAACCAAATCAATAGCTTACCTAGTTCGGGACTAGGCCTCACTCAACAACCAATCAAATCAATATGCATTCGCAAGGATGCGACATGCCTAACGTTCGTAAGGATACGACATGTTCATGCATTCGTAAGGATACGACATGCGCTAGAATCTACCTAGTTCTATAGGCATAGCAAGTTTTAAAATAAATAAAGCGATAATAGCCCACATAAAACATTTGCACGTTTCTCACCCCAAGTATTGAAAACAAAGTTCAAGAGTTAAAGTGGGGCTATGACTCACCTCAAGTCCAGAATTCAGCAAGAAGAAATCGGTAGAAGTAAGATGTATAGTAACTCAAAAGACGGCAACTACGGACTCGGCACTTCCTAACAATATAAACTCTTTTCAGAATTATTTCCTCAAAATCAAATATTCCCAATCCTGAACGTATTCCATTTTACTTTCCAAAAATCTGTTTCTCGTATTATACTCGTATTAATTTGGAGTTGGGCGTTTGGTATCCATGCGGGTGGTGGGTCGACACAACTCAAACCAAGAAGCCACAACGAAAAGAATAATAAATAATCTATAGGTCTAATATTAGCCCAATATATTATTTAAAAAAATCATCGAAGTTTATCAAATCCGTCGATTTGGTAATCCCCCATATTTATTTACGTAATACATCATTCTAAGATTATACCCAACCTAAATCACATAGCACAAAGAATACTATATGGTAAATATCGTAGTCCAATAAATTCCCTAGATATATCGTCAAATTTGCCAAATTCGTCAATTTAGCCAACTCCATGAGATATTTAGTAATTTATTATCCCAATACACGTACCATAACCTATGGGCGTCGTAGGATACGATGCCCATTAATATACTCATTTTCTATAGCTAAATAAACCCTATTTAACCTGTCGATTAAATAAGTTACATAGTTATAGAAAATGGATATATTAGTCGTCATATATCCGTGACAACACAAAAGTCACATAATAAAATGAAGTCCACTTGGACTTAAGTGACCACAACCCCGTATAACTCGATAGATAGGTTTTTCTAATTTATTAAAAGACATGTTTTTATTTATTAATTATCCAACGTATTATATTTCGTCACTATTTATAGTTATTTATTTATACTAACACTCCCGACATTTATTACACTATTCACATAGTACAATAATTATTGTCACATTATTATAAAGTCTACTCGTGATCGTTTTATTATTAATATACGCATTTATAATAATATATATACGTTTATCATATCTATATACTTATATAAACGATTATATTACTAATAATATTATTACGAGTTTTATTATTAGCGTTTGGTTATAAATAATTATCGAGTCATACGAAATGGTCACATGTCCGAGTCATCACTCTCGGCTCATTGTCCAAGTCCAAAATTAATATAACCAAGTCACAAATCAAGCAATCTAACTCCGTCCAATCAATACCCTCCGACTACGGCACCCGACTAACCTATCTCCGTCGTTCTAATGACCGTCTCACAATCGGTCCCCATTACCACTTCGTCAACACAATCTCTACAAAATAAATATCCGAAACCAATACCGAGACCATGAGAGTCTCGGCCTCCTTTTCACTCCATACATCCACAAACAACAAAACAACCACAGAAATAAACAACAACAATGATAAACAACCAAAATACAGGAAAGACAACAAGAAGAATATCAATGAACCAACATGAACCGAAAGACCCACTTGGGTCTCAGCTAAACTTCACGAGCCACAAGATACAACCTCGAGACCACGAGGGCCACGGGTACGCTCGACCGAGCATCAACCCAAATCAAACGGACCCTTAGGGTCACGGAACCACAAGTAACGACAATAACTCCAGATTTCACAACCAAACTAGTTCAAGACCTTATGATAAATAACTAAACACCCTCGCTAACAATACCACGAGGCCAAAAATCATCAAGAAAACCTCAAAAGCTCACAAAATATACAAGCCGAGAGCCTAAGCTCTCGGTTTCATCTCGACATCCACCAAAAATCATAAAACCCGGATACCAAACTTGTTTCAAATCACGTTTTATATAACCCACATGTTTATTTTGTTATTTATCAAAAACTCGCCCAAGACTAGAACCCCGTGACTCACATATCACGATTTTAATAAAAATACGAGTCACTATGCTTGTGACTCGTCTTACCTTCAATATCACAATAAAAGGTCACAAAAAATCTTTAAAACACAAGAAAACTCGAGCTCAAATTAGTAGATCTAGTAATGAGGGTTTGTTTGGAAGTGTTTTTAGGTGTCGGTGGAGGGTGGTTAGGCGGCGGCAGCCACTAGGTGGTGATGGTGGCTAGGGTTTGGTGAATGTGGTGAAGGAGATGAGATGGGAGAGAGAGAGAGAATATTATTTGTTTGTGTTTGTGTTGGTGTGTGAATAAGACCAGGAGACCACAAGGACGTTTTGTAATATACTCTTTCTTTTTATTACTTTCTTTTTAGTTAACAATAAATATAATAATGATAACAATAAGAGTATTATTAATATTTAAGGGTAAGTTGGCTAGGTGTAAAACACACGGACCAAAACCCGAAACTCTTAAAATAAACCAACCTTCTCAAACCGAGCTCGTTCCCAAAATTATGAAATACCAAGATACATTCCAAAAATATATAAACCGAATCGTTCATTCAAAATATTTAAAATTTGTTAGGTTATCTTAGTGCCGGAGTCAACGTAGTGCCTATTAGGTATCTCAACAATAAATCACCACAGATATTCCATACTAAATCAATAATTCGAATGAAACTCCACATAAAATTTTATAATTCAAAATCACTCGTTAAAATTTAACATAATCCACTGAAATTAATTTCAAACATTTCGTATCATTAAATTTCAAAGTAATGCGGGTTTTTAAAAGTCTCCCTAAATTGCCAGTTGTCACATCCTCCCAGCCTCAGAAGAAACCCGTCCCGGGTTTCTCTCGGAACAAACCATCTATAACATGAAAAGCTTAGGGTATCTTTTCCGAAACTCATCTTCACGTTCCCACGTAAATTCCGGTCCACGCCGCGAATTCCAACAAACTTTGATGAGTGGAATACGACTTCGCTTGAGTCGTTTAATCTCTCGATCCAAAATCTCAATCGGCTCTTCCACAAAGTTCAAACTTTCATCCACACGAATATCCTTTATCGGTATAACCGGCGTTTCATCCGAAAGACACTTCTTCAAGTTACTAACATGAAACACATCGTGAACTTTACTCAATTCATGTGGTAGTTTCAACCTATAAGACGCGGGCTCAATTCTTTCCAAAATGAGAAATGGTCCAATGTAGCGGGGGTTGAGTTTCCCACGTTTCCTGAAACGTATCACTCCTTTCCAAGGCGAGACTTTCAGCATCACTTTGTCTCCAACCTGGAACTCTAGGGGTTTACGTCTCTGATCGGCGTAACTTTTCTGTCTATCTCTAGCTGCTTGTAATCGATCACGTATTTGAGTTACTTTCTTAGTAGTCTACAATATAAGCTCAGGGCCAGTGAGTTGGCTATCTCCAACTTAAGCCCAACCAATAGGCGAACGGCATTTACGGTCATATAAAGCTTCGAACGGTGCAGCTTTAAGACTTGTGTGGAAGCTATTGTTATAGGGGAATCCCGCAAGGGGTAGATACTTCTCCCAGCCTATACCAAAGTCTATTATGCATGCACAAAGCATATCCTCCAAAGTCTGAATAGTCCTTTCACTTTGACCATCGGTTTGGGGATGATATGCAGTACTCATATCAAGTCTCATCCCCAAAGCGGTTTGAAGTGATCGCCACAATGCTGACGTGAAGCGGCTGTCACGATCAGAAATAATCGATATCGAAACTCCATGACGAGAAATAATTTCCTTCACCTACAACTTCGCAAGTTTTTCAACACTATCATCTTCACTAATCACCAGGAACTGAGCAGACTTAGTCAATCGATCCACAATTACCCAGATAGCGTCACAACCGCTAGCTGTCTTCGGTAATTTGGTAATAAAGTCCATCGTAATCCGCTCCGACTTCCAAACCGGGAGTTCTGGCTGCGTCAATAATCCTGACGGTCTTTGATGTTCCGCCTTAACCTAGAGCAAGTCAAACACTTACTAACGTACAATGATATATCTGCCTTCATATTTGGCCACCAATATAACTTCTTGAGATCCTGGTACATCTTGTCAGACCCAGGATGAATAGAGTATCTTGACTTATGCGACTCGTGCATAATCAACTCTCGAATTCCTCCATACAATGGTACCCAACTTCGGTCTCCAAAACACAATACTCCATCAGAACGCTTAACAAACCCTTTCTCATTTTCTGCCATCCCAAATATGTTCTCAGCAGGTCGATTTTCTGCTTTCAACGCTTCCGTTTGAGCTTCTAATATTTGAGACGGTAATGGCGATACGATAGTCATTCCTAATGAGCTAACTCGTAGCGGTGGTATCCTCTCCTTTCGACTAAGAGGATCAGCAACGACGTTTGCTTTACCAGGATGATAACGAATTTCACAATCATAATCGCTTAGCAACTAAATCCAATGTCGCTGTCTCATGTTGAGCTCTTTTTGATTCAAAATGTGTTGTAGACTTTTGTGGTCAGTGAATACAACACACTTGGTCCCATACAAGTAATGTCTCCATATTCTCAAAGCAAAAACCATAGTACCTAACTCCAAATCATGGGTGGTGTAGTTCTTCTCGTGCTTCCTGAGCTGTCGGGAAGCATAAGCTATCACCTTCTCTCGTTGCATTAACACAGCCCCTAAACCTTTATGAGGAGCGTCACAATAGACGACAAGCGTCACAACATCTCCTTGAGTAATTGAAATGCTTCCTCTTCCTTATCTCCCCATTCATATTTAACACTCTTTTGAGTCAATTTGGTCAATGTTTTTGCTATCTTCGAAAATCCCTCAATGAATCTTCGGTAATAACCGGCTAAACCCAAAAATTGATGAACTTCTGTTGGGGTCGTCGATGCAGCCCAATCATTAATCGCTTCAATCTTAGCAGGATCTACATGAACTCCTTGTCTATCAATCACATGACCCAAAAATTGTACCGTCGGAATCCAAAATTCACATTTGGAGAACTTGGCATACAGCTTCTCCCTCCTGAGCAATTCTAAGATAAGTCTTAGATGCTCCTCATGCTCTTTCTCACTTTTCGAGTAGATTAGTATATCGTCAATAAACACGATCACAAACTTATCTAAGTATGGGTTGCACACCCGATTCATGAGGTCCATGAATACCGCCGGTGCGTTAGTCAACCCAAACGGCATCACTTGGAACTCATAATGCCCGTAACAGGTTCTGAAAGCCGTTTTCGGAATATCTCCCTCGCGAACTCTAAGTTGATGATATCCCAATCTCAGATAGATCTTTGAATACACACTCGATCCTTGAAGCTGATTGAACAAGTCGTCGATCCTCGGTAACGGGTATCTATTCTTCACCGTTAGTTTGTTCAGCTCTCGGTAATCAATAACATACGGAATGATCCATCCTTCTTCTTCACAAATAAGACTGAGGCTCCCCAAGGTGAAGAACTTGGTCGTATAAATCCCTTTTCGGATAACTCCGCTAATTGTTTCGATAACTCTTCCAGTTCAGTGGGTGCAAGTCGATAAGGCGCTCGTGCCACGGGTGCAGCACCAGGTATCAACTCAATCTGAAACTCCACTTGTCTAGTAGGCGGGATTCCCAACAAATCATTGGGAAATATGTCCGGGAAGTCACGAACTATAGGCACATCTCCAATGCCTATTTTTTTCTTCTCCTTCCCTCCTTTCTTAGAGATTTGAGCTAAGAAAAGGCAACATCCTTTTCCATCAACTTTGGTAACTTAGTGCAAGAAATGACCGCTAATCGAGATGGGCTCCTCGAACCTTTTCGATCTCCTTGTATATTCAGAATCTCCTTTCCGTAAGGCACACACACAATCTTCTCATCGCAAATTATGTGAGCACGATACTTCGACAACCAATCCATACCAATGATGACATCGAAACTTCCTAACGTGACGGGTAGAAGATCTATGTTGAAAGGGTGATTCAAGAAATTTAATGTGCAACCACGAATGATAGTCTTAGTCTTTTCTATATTCCCGTTAGCTAACTCTATATCATACCCAATTCCTAAGGCCATCGGGGGTTTCTCTAGTAAGGGTGCAAACGTAGTAGACACAAAACTCCTATCGGCACCAGTATCAAATAGTATGGAAGCATAACGATTATTGAGAAGGAACGTACCAGTAACGACGTTCGGATCTTTTCCTCTCTCGTTTCCAAGTGCATACACTCACCCATGAGCAGCTCCTTCTTTTACACGTTGATCCTCGTTGTCTTGACGTCCACGGTTTCCTCCAGATCCACGATTTCCATGATTGTACCCATTACCAACCGAACCTTGATTTCCTCGGTTCCACGATCCTCTACACTCACTCCTATAGTGTCCTTTCTTTCCATACCCAAAACAAGTAACATCCGCCTTACTTCTCACTTCAGGAGTAGCTTGAACCATAGCAAGAGGTCGAGCTCTACAGTCCTTAGCTATATGTCCCATCTTTGAGCAATTCTTGCACACCACATGACATCGTCCAGAATGATTCTTGTAACATCGGCCACACTTGGGCGTATCTCCATTGTAGCTCTTCTTATCTCCATCTCCCATAGCATAAGCTCCAGTAGTTGTTTGTCGCTTGTTTCGATGATCATTACCCTTAGAATGATTATCCCTCTTCCTCTTTCCATTCTTGTCTTTCTCAGCTTCCTTCAATACCAACGAGTCCATCAATTGTTGAGACATCGTGATAGCCTCATGAATATTTGCAGGCTTAGCAGAAATCACATCGTTCCTTGTAGCTACCGGCAACCCATTGGTATACCGCTAAATCCTTTGAGTCTCAGTCCTAACCATATCGGGGCAAAGCAAGGTTAACTCTCGATAGCGGCGATTATAAGTTGCCATATCGGTACCTTTCACCTTGTGATTCCAGAACTCAATCTCCAGCTTCTTAACCTCATTCCTTGGGCAGTAAGTCTGAATCAGCAACGACTTAAATTGCTCCCAAGTCCTAGCATAAGCCACATTACTCCCAACCGAATTTCGGTAATTGTTCCACCAGGTTAAAGCTTCATCCTTAAAAGTAAAAGAAGCAAACTTTACCTTCGCATTCTCCGCACAGTTGCTGACATTAAACACTGACTCAGTCATCTCTATCCACCTGACCAAGTAGACCACTCCTTCAGTCCCACCAAACTCAATAGGTCCACAAATTCGAAACTCCTTGTAGTTACATCCATTAGCACGAACAGGTGGAAATGTTCCAGCAGAATTGTTGGAATGATTTGACTCAGCTAGTAGCTCAGCAACTCGTTGCTCCACAAGTTGATTGATCATTGCTTCATCCACAGTAGGTGCATTAGGTGGAACATGATCATTGTCTCCCTGAACTTCAACATTTTGATTCCTGTTGTTGTGATTAGTAGCGTCCAGGTTATCAGGAGTAAGGGTTTCAACATTTCAAGTAGGACGACGTCCTCGACGACCAGGGTTAGTCATTGCAGGACCAGTTCGGGTAGTTCTGACAGGGTTTCGTCGTGCAGCCATTGATCGAAGTTACAATACAAGATTCATAAGTCTCCAATAACACATACCATAACATCCAACAAGAATCCGATTTGGTGAAAGTCGAAATACGAACATAACACCAACACAATATCAACCACGCAAATAGGAACACAATTCTCCATGTACGCCAAAAACCGTAGAATATCATACGAAATCACCATCGTTCATACAAGTAGCGATCGATACTTCGTTCCAAAATGCCAAAAGACATAACAAATACTAATCGTTCCATACGAGACGAAAATACAATCCGAATAACATGACTTAAGGGATAGAATAACCAGCTCTCCTAACCAAGTACTCCCTGACTTAGGAAGCAACACAACAACAACGCAAATCCAAATCGATCTAGCCATGATGCTGACGTAGACTCCTCAACTCTGATCTCAAATCATCCAACTCTCTCCACAATGATCCCAACTCCACACTATGGGTATCGCTATCTCTCTTGAGGTCTGCTACCTCCTTCTCCAGCTCTGTGTTTCTCCGCCACAGCTTGCGATCTGCCTCACGAGCCGTGATGAAACCTCTCTGCAGACTCTATATCTGCTCATGTATTTCCATCATACCTTTTCTAATCGCTGTCGTCCTGCCCACGATAGTAGTCAAATCAATTCTTAACTCAGCAATAACCATATCAAGTCAATCAGCCATCTGCGAGATCCTCTTGCCCTGCGTAGTAAGCCGAGTCCAAATCCTACCAGTCTCACTTAAATCTGCAAGCTCAGCAGATATCTCAGACGGCGTGTCAGACGCTACGGGACTACCAAGTGGTGAATCAAACAAAATGGATGATCAGGTGAAACCGGCTCTAACGGATGTATCGGGGAATCGGGCTTCGCAGAATGAGCTGAATGTGCTGGCGAACCATCATCATCGGGCATCTCCTCCTCCTGAGATCATCCTCCTCATTATCCTGAGGGTCATCATTCTCCTGGTCACTCTTGTACTCCTCACCGGAGGGGTACTCCATCAATCGTCATCTCGGAGTAGGTGAACCACGAGGCGATAATTTCGATGACTTAGGGCAACAATGGGACAATAAAGTAGTGGCTGAATGCATGACCATCACGTAGGGGTCATTAGGGGCCATAGTGATCGGTGCTGGGCGACGCGTGCTAGCATAAACATCCTCAATAACATCGTACGAATAGGAAGTCATGGTTTGTGACAACAGCGTAGGGTAGGTGTAAGTGTTTCAAAACATTTAAAGTGCAAACTCAAAATACCGTATCAAAAATCCTCATATAATCCCAATCATATATTTCAAGAAAGATTTCAAATACTGCATTACTAAAACATTTATAAAACAATTAAGCCATATAATTCCATAAAACGCCATCATATCACTTAGACAATAAATCTCAAATCCTCAAATCGTCACAAGAATCTCATATCTAATAATCATCTCAATATACCTTAATATAAACAATGATGCTTCGGCTTGGCGGGCTAGCGGGCATTGATCGAGGATCGTTTTCTAAAAAAATTGGTTATAGTTTAGGTGTCTATTTACCTAGTTCTCTATAACCTTGGCTCTGATACCAATCTGTAATACCCCCAAAATTTGGTACAGCGGAAGACTCAACAAGCTTTTGGGGTGTTACGGGGATTGGTATCCAACACAAGACATAAAAGAACGAGAAAAAGTAAACATGAGAAAAACACAACCAAACGGGGTTTTAAAGTTTACATTTATCCCAAATTCATCCAAAGTCAGGCCCAAAAGAAATAAACGTAGGTCCACAATTAAATATCATAGTTTTAGAAAAATAGATCCATAAACTAGGTGCCATTGCCAAGCCTTCCAATCCAAGCATCTAAATCATCACTTAATTACCTAAGAAAACGTGCTAAAAGTCAGCTTTCGCGGGTGAGATCATAGGTTTAAATTCATAACTAAATCAAGTGGACATATACGCAAAAACGCTTGCTAGCTAGACTAGGCCTCAATCATCCAACCAAAACGAACCAACCAAATCTAACCAACCCTATAGGTGCACACTATAGTCCAATAACCAATATCAAATCAATCTGTATGCGTAAGGATACGACATACCCACATGCGTAAGGATACGACATGTTCAACTTACCTAGTTCTTGACTAGGCCTCGCTCCCCATAACCAAATCAGTAGCTGTAACACCCCCAATTCATGGATGCAGCGGAATTCAAACTGGGTGTTACTCGACGGCACAATAGTCACAATAATAGAAAACGAACTCCAATTGAGTTGTTTTAAAAGATTTATCATTCAAATTGTATAAATATCAGAGATTACAAAAATGAGGTCCCAAATGGTTCCATGTTTACAATTTACATTAAATGAGTTTTTGAATGATAATAAAATTTATAGCCCTCTTGAGTATCCATGTCCTTCCGTGCCATCCTTGATCGTCATGAACCTGAAATACATGCTTGAGAGGTCAACACAAAGGTTGAGTGATATTCATAGAGTTTGTTTAATCGTTTAAACACAATATGTTGGTAGTGTGAGCTGTAGACTCACACCAATGTTTGGAAAACAAAACAGGTAGGCTACGTTATTATACGCCCATAAAATGTATTATACACTAAGCTTATGACACCAAAACGTTAACGTGTACCAATATCGATCGGCAGATTTATCCCGGTAGGTACTTTGCTAACATACCTAAATCTCAAATATTAGTGCATTTGTTTGAACTTAGTCAATACAAATGGGATTCGTCAATCCCAATAGGCCTATTCACAATATTCGCGCTCACTATTGCTAGTGATTAAATGGTTCATAATAAGGGATCTCGGTTTAGCAAGGCTGGTACTTAGTGATAATAAAATAATCAGGCAAGCATACAATTTAAAAACATTGTGCTCGGTTAAAAATAGCATGTATTCCCCCCAAGAGTTTGTAAAACAATTTAGTAATGGAAAGTGGGGGCTATGAACTATCCTTAAGTTAAGATAGCAAGTAATGAATGTAACGGTTGAATCGTGAAGGTTTCTACGAGCAACCTATAATAGAATGTTGCGACTTAGGATCGGAGTAAAGAATATGAATAAGTGCCTATATATATATCTTGCATCTAGTCCATGATGTGGTATGATGTATATTGTAAGTCTTTGAAAGAAAAGATTTATGAAACATGTATGTTTTATATATCGTTTACTACCGTTCGGGCCGACATAATTCAGAAGTCATGTTAGTAAGCGTTCGAGGAGCCAGGACACTTTAATTCGTAAATCCACAACTCATCTCGACGGCTTACATAATGAACTCCTCACATGAGGCTCCCTACTATTGTAGTAGTTGATAAAATATATAGATATAAGTTTTGATCCGAAAAGTTACATGTCCGATATTTGAATAAACTTAGGAAAGTTTATTATTACATGAAGATTGTTATTAGGGTATGTTTCATAAGTCTTGTATGACCATTTTTCTCTTTATGATATCTCATGGTTCCTTTTTAAGTGAAGTAGATCCAAATTGCTTGTTCAAATTATCGCCAATTCCTTGTTTCATGTTCTCGCCTAAGTAATCTTACATGGTCATTTCGTCATGGCCTAGCCATGACCTTTGGTTCTTGTTCCAAGGTCATGAGACACAACCTTGGCTCTAGCCATGGTTGTGGTCTTGATTATAGGTCATAAGACCTCTTATTCCTTTTAAACCATAACCTATATATAATGACTTTGGCCTAAAAATGGGTTGTTTAGAATTTGAAGAATTTATCACTCGAAAAGCGGTTTCAGGGCTCGAGCTTCTTGGTCCCTGAACGAAAACGGCGTTCCGGACAACTTTCGTGTTTTAACTTTTTGATGAATCGGAGCAGAAAGGTGACTTTCAAAAAGTCATAATGCAAAACAGTATGGTTTAGGCAGTTTTGCCATAAATCTTTGGTAACTTCAAATGGGCGTAACTTTTGACTCGTATACTCGTTTTAGATGGTTCAAATTGCTATGGTTTCCTTGTTAAGTCCTATACTAAAATATGTAATAATCCAATATCATATTTTTACCATTTTGATCAGGTCTTACCAAGAAAGTCAGTAGTTTACTTGTTTTAGTAACTTATCTTAACAATCAATTATAACAACATGTTTTACTCATTTTTATACATCATGGGCATGCATACAAGACATAATATAGCAAGAACAACATGTAAATGATATGAACATGATTATTTAAGAAGAAGCATGTTAGGTTTTGGCTTACAACTTTTGGCTTTCAACAAGGAAAGGAAAGTAGCAAGTAAGGAAAAGGACTTTGATAGACTTGCTTCAACCCACTTCACTTCATGCAATCTTTCTACTCTTGTAATCTTGAAAGATGAATGATGAAGGTTGAGGTGACTTGAGTGGATTCAAACTCAAGGGAAATCACCAAGTATATGAGGTTATGGAAGTGTTTGATGAATGATAACCTAACTAGAGTTTCTACCTTGAACTTGCTCTTGAACCTTGCTAGAAATTAGAAGAAAATAACTAAGTGTGGAGTGGTTTTGGTGTGTGATGGTGCACGACATAAGGAGGGGAGGGGGGCTTTTATATGGGTTTGAGGAGGTTACAATGGATGACTAGTCAAAGCTTGCTCACCAAGGTTAACACATGTTAACATCTTAAGGCCTAAAGCATGAGATCAAGACACCTAGTGTGAATCCCTCCCTAGTGGCGGTTTGCCAAGCTTGGGGAGGAAGGGTTGGACTTTGGAAGATATTATCCAAGATATCTAGTATGGTTTGGCTCCGTAAAATGCTAACCGTAAATGGTTAAGCCACGAAACGTAAAACCGGGTATCGTAAAAATACGAAACTTGGAAGAATGGTTAAACATGTCATAATACTCCATAATAAAATATAAAATGAGTGGTAGGTTCCATTGGGGTGGTAAAACCCTGCTAAAACTGGAAATACGGGTCTAAAACGCGTAATACGTAAAACGTACGAATATTGCGTAAAATTGTAGAAAGTAAAATGTTACTTTTCTAATAGGATAATATTGATTTAAAATGACTTATAATGTCTAGACTGGGCTCAGTCTAGTATCGGTTGGTATTAAATGTCTTTTAGACATCAAACCGTAAGCCTAAAAATCAAGGAATGACTTATAAAATCAAGGAATGATTTTTGGTCAAAGGAGGAGGGAAAAATATGTTGACTTTTTCTAATAAACTTAAAACTCAAATCGTCTTAGAAATGCAATGCAGGTATAGGCTAAGGTTACGGCTAAGTAAAAACGCTTAAAAACTGAAAATTCCAGTTTTTCACGGCCGAGGCTTATTTTGGTCATGTTTTTCACAGTCATGATTAATTCTCAAATAAATCATGAGTGTGTCAAACATTTTTCTGATGCGGGGTCACTTAACGCGGTCGAGTTTCGTTGTGCGTAGAATTTTTCAATGACGTTTTACCCTAAAACGTGTAATTCCTTATTAACTTTCACGAAAATGAGCTTATGAATGTCAAACTTTTAATTTGCCATTGAAATGATTTATCACTCGAGGCCAAGAAACAAAAATCAAATTTTCGGGAAATTTTGGGAAAATGAATAGTAAAAGTGAATAGTAAAATTTCCCGGAAATAGTAATTATCCGGAAAATGCGAATTGTTACAGTCTCTACCCCTTACGGGGAACTTCGTCCCAAAGTTCTGTGTGTGTTATACATTGGAGTTGTGTCGATGAAGAGGTGTGGTTACTTCTGAGGACTAAAGTCTGGGATTACCGGTGATGTAGTTTGATTTGTCGTTTCAGTGTATGGTGTAGGATGAGGCTTACTTTTATGTAGGAAAGGTATGGTAATAGTCGAATATCAAAGGAAATTGATATAGCAGTCAAATATTAATAGGAATTGATATAGTAGTTGCAATCATAGCCTAGTTGGTAATCTGTTGTTGTACCTAGTGTTTATTGACTTCATACTTATGTTATTTCGGATACAAATAAGCCCACTTGTTTATAATTCTTTATTTACATAGAGAGGCATCCCAAACAATGTAAATAGGGGAATATAAACTTATGGTTCGGTGATTTACAATTTCTTTATTTAAATGAAAAGACATCCCAATCCATTCAAATAATTATAAATCATCCTACTTAAGAATTCCCAACCCAACATTCATACTTAGCCGGTGAGTTACAAGGTAGTGTATTACGAGATGATACCGGTGTTCTAAAAGTGCAAGATGAATATTCAATCTTGTAAAGCTGATGAGGGTACTTGTGATGTAACTATGGATGATTTGAGCTTTAAAAGTGCATCAAGATCTGTTAATGAGCTTGTGGTTTCAACGGTTGTGAAGATAATGATGTGATATGTTGATGAACAAAAGTGTGTAGTGTATGCTTAACATTAATATTGGTAAAGATGTTGAGTTTGTTTTGAAAATCTTAAGAGATTTTAAAGGTTTATGATGGAATGGTATCCTTAGGACCTAAACAGGATAGTACTTCTACAGGATGAAGAGAAGAATTGATAACTATCCCAAGATAGTAGTTCGGATTATCTCATAAATGAAAACTTTCAAGAATGAAATTAGGTAGTACAAATAAGGTGTTAAGATTTCGCTGAGTGGTAAGGCACTATCGTGTCTCTAGATTGTTTTAAAGTATTCTGGTGGTTTATTGAGTTCATGTAGGAAATCAATCTGAACATAACCCTAGCACAACTATTCTCAGTATTTGAAAATTTTAAGTCGAATATAGTTAGTCAGACTATATTCCACTGTCCCTAGGTTAAATATAGGTTACTAGTCTATATTTAGCCAAGGTTCGATAAAATTTTCAAATACCTAAATTAGGTATACTTGTGATATGTCCGTTGCTTTCGGGAAACTGTCCACTAAACAAAGGCGATGTCAAACCCTTCAGTTGTAAGTCCCGCCCATACAAGACTTGTAACCCATGTTTTCACATTCCATCGCATAGGAGATAGTACGGGTAGGTATGTGTGTGGAAAGGAAGTTTTAAGTAACAGTCCATACTTGACCAGGATCACGAGCTTTTAACAATAAAGGTTTCAGAAGAAAACTTTGATGAATGTAGAGCTGAACTTCAGTTTTTGTAGGTGATGGATTAGTTTGTCCTTTAGAAATCTCATATTTCTTATTTAGAAATCGATAGGTTGTGATGGGTTTTTGATATCATATGAAATGATATTGATGATGTGATGGAATAATTCTAGAGACCATTGCGCAAAACACAATGTCCCAGAAGTAGGTTAGACCATTGTGCAATTCACAATGTCTGGGAAGTAGGTTAGACCATTGTGTGACTCAAAACATTTGAGAAATGATTAAGACCATTGTATAATACAATGCCTTGGAAAAAGGAAAGACCATTGCAATAAGTTACAATATCTTGGACATAAAATGTTGGAGTAGGAACATGATTTGGGAGGATGTGGTTGTGTCGAAATGCCCTAGAATAGGCATATGAAGGTATGTTTAGTCCATTGTTTAGATAAATGATTGAAAATAAACCAAGTTTATATATCAATATACTAATGCTTACGGGGAAATGCTCAATTATGTTTAGGGTACATATATTAATATGCAATTATGTTTGTGTAGCATAAAATGTCTACGGGGAAATGCTCAAAATGGGTATATATGAATATACTAATATGTTTGTGTAGCATAACATGCTTACTAAGTTCATAATCGTCCGGAGGATGGAAGACACGGAGATCGGAAGGCTATAAAATGTTTTTGCTTGTAGTGTAGCTATAGTTTAGGTCTCAATTAGACCCGTTTCTCTATAACCATGGCTCTGGTACCAATCTGTAACACCCCCAATTCATGGATGCAGCGGAATTCAAACTGGGTGTTACTCGACGGCACAATAGTCACAATAATAGAAAACGAACTCCAATTGAGTTGTTTTAAAAGATTTATCATTCAAATTCTATAAATATCAGAGATTACAAAAATGAGGTCCCAAATGGTTCCATGTTTACAATTTACATTAAATGAGTTTTTGAATGATAATAAAATTTATAGCCCTCTTGAGTATCCGTGTCCTTCCGTGCCATCCTTGATCGTCATGAACCTGAAATACATGCTTGAGAGGTCAACACAAAGGTTGAGTGATATTCATAGAGTTTGTTTAATCGTTTGAACACAATATGTTGGTAGTGTGAGCTGTAGACTCACACCAATGTTTGGAAAACAAAACAGGTAGGCTACGTTATTATACGCCCATAAAATGTATTATACACTAAGCTTATGACTTCAAAACGTTAACGTGTACCAATATCGATCGGCAGATTTATCCCGATAGGTACTTTGCTAACATACCTAAATCTCAAATATTAGTGCATTTGTTTGAACTTAGTCAATACAAATGGGATTCGTCAATCCCAATAGGCATATTCACAATATTCGCGCTCACTATTGCTAGTGATTAAATGGTTCATAATAAGGGATCTCGGTTTAGCAAGGCTGGTACTTAGTGATAATAAAACAATCAGGCAAGCATACAATTTAAAAACATTGTGCTCGGTTAAAAATAGCATGTATTCCCCCCAAGAGTTGGTAAAACAATTAAGTAATGGAAAGTGGGGCTATGAACTCACCTTAAGTTAATATAGCAAGTAATGAATGTAACGATTGAATCGTGAAGGTTTCTACGAGCAACCTATAATAGAATGTTGCGACTTAGGATCGGAGTAAAGAATATGAATAAGTGCCTATATATATATATCTTGCATCTAGTCCATTATGTGGTATGATGTATATTGTAAGTCTTTGAAAGAAAAGATTTATGAAACATGTATGTTTTATATATCGTTTACTACCGTTCGGGCCGACATAATTCAGAAGTCATGTTAGTAAGCGTTCGAGGAGCCAGGACACTTTAATTCGTAAATCCACAACTCATCTCGACGGCTTACATAATGAACTCCTCACATGAGGCTCCCTACTATTGTAGTAGTTGATAAAATATATAGATATAAGTTTTGATCCGAAAAGTTACATGTCCGATATTTGAATAAACTTAGGAAAGTTTATTATTACATGAAGATTGTTATTAGGGTATGTTTCATAAGTCTTGTATGACCATTTTTCTCTTTGTGATATCTCATGGTTCCTTTTTAAGTGAAGTAGATCCAAATTGATTGTTCAAATTATCGCCAATTCCTTGTTTCATGTTCTCGCCTAAGTAATCTTACATGGTCATTTCGTCATGGCCTAGCCATGACCTTTGGTTCTTGTTCCAAGGTCATGAGACACAACCTTGGCTCTAGCCATGGTTGTGGTCTTGATTATAGGTCATAAGACCTCTTGTTCCTTTTAAACCATAACCTATATATAATGACTTTGGCCTAAAAATGGGCTGTTTAGAATTTGAAGAATTTATCACTCGGAAATCGTTTTCAGGGCTCGAGCTTCTTTGTGCCTGAATGAAAACGGCATTCCGGACAACTTTCGTGTTTTAACTTTTTGATGAATCGGAACAGAAAGGTGACTTTCAAAAAGTCAGAATGCAAAACAGTATGGTTTAGGCAGTTTTGCCGTAAATCTTTGGTAACTTCAAATGGGCGTAACTTTTGACTCGTATACTCGTTTTAGGTGGTTCAAATTGCTATGGTTTCCTTGTTAAGTCCTATACTAAAATATGTAATTATCCAATATCATATTTTTACCATTTTGATCAGGTCTTACCAAGAAAGTCAGTAGTTTACTTGTTTTAGTAACTTATCTTAACAATCAATTATAACAACATGTTTTACTCATTTTTATACATCATGGACATGCATACAAGACATAATATAGCAAGAACAACATGTAAATGATATGAACATGATTATTTAAGAAGAAGCATGTTAGGTTTTGGCTTACAACTTTTGGCTTTCAACAAGGAAAGGAAAGTAGCAAGTAAGGAAAAGGACTTTGATAGACTTGCTTCAACCCACTTCACTTCATGCAATCTTTCTACTCTTGTAATCTTGAAAGATGAATGATGAAGGTTGAGGTGACTTGAGTGGATTCAAACTCAAGGGAAATCACCAAGTATATGAGGTTATGGAAGTGTTTGATGAATGATAACCTAACTAGAGTTTCTACCTTGAACTTGCTCTTGAACCTTGCTAGAAATTAGAAGAAAATAACTAAGTGTGGAGTGGTTTTGGTGTGTGATGGTGCACGACATAAGGAGGGGAGGGGGGCTTTTATATGGGTTTGAGGAGGTTACAATGGATGACTAGTCAAAGCTTGCTCACCAAGGTTAACACATGTTAACATCTTAAGGCCTAAAGCATGAGATCAAGACACCTAGTGTGAATCCCTCCCTAGTGGCGGTTTGCCAAGCTTGGGGAGGAAGGGTTGGACTTTGGAAGATATTATCCAAGATATCTAGTATGTTTTGGCTCCGTAAAATGCTAACCGTAAATGGTTAAGCCACGAAACGTAAAACCGGGTATCGTAAAAATACGAAACTTGGAAGAATGGTTAAACATGTCATAATACTCCATAATAAAATATAAAATGAGTGGTAGGTTCCATTGGGGTGGTAAAACCCTGCTAAAACTGGAAATACGGGTCTAAAACGCGTAATACGTAAAACGTACGAATATTGCGTAAAATTGTGGAAAGTAAAATGTTACTTTTCTAATAGGATAATATTGATTTAAAATGACTTATAATGTCTAGACTGGGCTCAGTCTAGTGTCGGTTGGTATTAAATGTCTTTTAGACATCAAACCGTATGCCTAAAAATCAAGGAATGACTTATAAAATCAAGGAATGATTTTTGGTCAAAGGAGGAGGGAAAAATATGTTGACTTTTTCTAATAAGTTTAAAACTCAAATCGTCTTAGAAATGCAATGCAGGTATAGGCTAAGGTTACGGCTAAGTAAAAACGCTTAAAAACTGAAAATTCCAGTTTTTCACGGCCGAGGCTTATTTTGGTCATGTTTTTCACAGTCATGATTAATTCTCAAATAAATCATGAGTGTGTCAAACATTTTTCTGATGCGGGGTCACTTAACGTGGTCGAGTTTCGTTGTGCGTAGAATTTTTCAATGACGTTTTACCCTAAAACGTGTAATTCCTTATTAACTTTCACGAAAATGAGCTTATGAATGTCAAACTTTTAATTTGCCATTGAAATGATTTATCACTCGAGGCCAAGAAACAAAAATCAAATTTTGGGAAAAATGAATAGTAAAAGTGAATAGTAAAATTTTCCAGGAATAGTAATTATCCTGAAAATGCGAATTGTTACAGTAGCTTACCTAGTTCGGGACTAGCCTCGCTCAACAACCAATCAAATCAATATGCATTCGCAAGGACGCGACATGCCTAACGTTCGTGAGGATACGACATGCCTAACGTTTGTAAGGATATGACATGTTCATGCATTCGTAAGGATACGACATGCGTTATAATCTACATAGTTCTATAGGCATAACAAGTTTTAAAATAAATAAAGCGATAATAGTCCACATAAAACATTTGCACGTTTCTCACTCCAAGTATTGAAAACAAAGTTCAAGAGTAAAAGTGAGGCTATGACTCACCTCAAGTCCAGAATTCAGCAAGAAGAAATCGGTAGAAGTAAGATGTATAGTAACTCAAAAGACGGCAACTACGGACTCGGCACTTCCTAACAATATAAACTCTTTTCAGAATTATTTCCTCAAAATCAAATATTCCCAATCCTGAACGTATTCCATTTTACTTTCCAAAAATCCGTTTCTCGTATTATTCTCGTATTAATTTGGAGTTGGGCGTTTGGTTTCCGTGCAGGTGGTGGGTCGACACAATTCAAACCAAGAAGCCACAACGAAAAGAATAATAAACAATCTATAGGTCTAATATTAGCCCAATATATTATTTAAATAAATCATCGAAGTTTATCAAATCCGTCGATTTGGTAATCCCCCATATTTATTTACGTAATACATCATTCTAAGATTATACCCAACCTAAATCACATAGCACAAAGAATACTATATGGTAAATATCGTAGTCCAATAAATTCCCTAGATGTATTGTCAAATTTGCCAAATTCGTCAATTTAGCCAACTCCATGAGATATTTAGTAATTTATTATCCCAAAACACGTACCATAACCTATGAGCGTCGTAGGATACGATGCCCATTAATATACTCATTTTCTATAGCTAAATAAACCCTATTTAACCCGTCGATTAAATAAGTTACGTAGTTATAGAAAATGGATATATTAATCGTCATATATCCGTGACAACACAAAAGTCACATAATAAAATGAAGTCCACTTGGACTTAAGTGACCACAACCCCGTATAACTCGACAGGTTTTTATAATTTATTAAAAGACATGTTTTTATTTATTAATTATCCAACGTATTATATTTCGTCACTATTTATAGTTATTTATTTATAATAACACTCCCGACATTTATTACACTATTCACATAGTACAATAATTATCGTCACATTATTATAACGTCTACTAGTGATAGTTTTATTATTAATATACTCATTTATAATAATATATATACGTTTATCACGTTTATATACTTATATAAACAATTATATTACTAATAATATTATTACGAGTTTTATTATTAGCAGTGTTCTAAAAGGCGCGCCAAGGCGCCGCCAAGGCGTCGCCAAGGCGCGAGGCGTGGCCTCGGCGCCACGAAATGGACTAAGGCGTGAAGTTTAGGCGTCCTGTGAAAAGGCGTGGAATAAGGTGCGAAAAGGCGTGCCTTATCGTATGGCGTGGCGCTATTTTTAGAAGGGGATGATGTGGGCTTAAATTTTGGGCCTAGTAATTTCTAAACATAGTTCAAATTTTCACTTTATTTCTTATGCATATCACTTTTTGTAAGCTCACCTTTTGTAAACTCACCTTTTGTAAACTTGATATGCATATAAAATATGATATTATAACATAAATGATAAATATATAAATATTTTTTCACCGCTTTAGTCACGCCGCAAAAAAGGCCATGGCTTCGCCATGGCGCGTAAGGCTTGAGGCGTGGCCTTGCCGCCACGCCACGCCTCACGCCATTTATAACATTGATTATTAGCGTTTGGTTATAAATAATTATCGAGTCATACGAAATGGTCACATGTCCGAGTCATCACTCTCGGCTCATTGTCCAAGTCCAAAAGTAATATAACCAAGTCACAAATCAATCAATCCAACTCCGTCCAGTCAATACCCATAACACGTGCTACAACAATAGGGTCCGACTACGGCACCCGACTAACCTATCTCCGTCGTTCTAATAACCGTCTCACAATCGGTCCCCATTACCACTTCGTCAACACAGTCTCTACAAAATAAATATCCGAAACCAATACCGAGACCATGAGAGTCTCGGCCTCCTTTTCGCTCCATACATCCACAAACAACAAAACAACCACAGAAATAAACAACAACAATGATAAACAACCAAAATATAGGAAAGACAACAAGAAGAATATCAATGAACCAACATGAACCGAAAGACCCACTTGGGTCTCGGCTAAACTTCACGAGCCACAAGATACAACCTCGAGACCACGAGGGCCACGGGTATGCTCGACCGAGCATCAACCCAAATCAAACGGACCCTTAGGGTCACTGAACCACAAGTAACGACAATAACTCCAGATTTCACAACCAAACTAGTTCAAGACCTTATAATAAATAACCAAACACCCTCGCTAACAATACCACGAGGCCAAAAATCATCAAGAAAACCTCATAAGCTCACAAAATATACAAGCCGAGAGCCTAAGCTCTCGGTTTCATCTCGACATCCACCAAAAATCATAAAACCCGGATACCAAACTTGTTTCAAATCACGTTTATATATAACCCACATGTTTATTTCGTTATTTATCAAAAACTCGCCCAAGACTAGAACCCCGTGACTCACATGTCACGAATTTAATAAAAATACGAGTCACCATGCTTGTGACTCGTCTTACCTTCAATATCACAAAAAAAGGTGACGAAAAATCTTTAATGGGGGTTTGTTTGGAAGTTCTTTTAGGTGTCGGTGGAGGGTGGTTAGGCGGCGGCAACCACTAGTTGGTGATGGTGGCTAGGGTTTGGTAAATGAGGTGAAGGAGATGAGGTGGGAGAGAGAGAGAATATTATTTGTTTGTGTTTGTGTTTGTGTTGGTGTGTGAATAAGACCAGGAGACCACAAGGCCGTTTTGTAATATACTCTTTCTTTTTATTACTTTCTTTTTAGTTAACAATAATGATAACAATAAGAGTATTATTAATATTTAGGGGTAAGTTGGCTAGGTGTAAAACATACGGACCAAAACCCGAAACTCTTAAAATAAACCAACCTTCTCGAATTGAGCACGTTCCCAAAATTATGAAATACCAAGATATATTCCAAAAATATATAAACCGAACCGTTCATTCAAAATATTTAAAATTTGTTAGGTTATCCTAGTGCCGGAGTTAACGTAGTGCCTAATAGGTTTCTCAACAATAAATCACCACAGATATTCCATACTAAATCAATAATTCGAATGAAACTCCAAATAAAATTTTATAATTCAAAATCACTCGTTAAAATTTAACATAATCCACTGAAATTAATTTCAAACATTTCGTATCATTAAATTTTAAAGTAATGCGGGTTTTTAAATGTCTCCCTAAATTGCCAGTTGTCACAATGTTGTCAAGGTAGTTAGAGTTATAGTTAATTTCTTTTTGGATGTAAGCTCTTACAAGGCAAAGAAATAATTGCCAATAAAGATAGGGAAACATGTTTCTAAATTTAGGATAGCTGGGTATACCACCGAACGATATAGAAAATTCCGATAGATCTAAGTTAGTTGAAATAATGCCTTGTCAACAAGTATGATTGTCGTTACTTGATTTATAATTGTCAACAAGTATGATTGTTGTTACTTGAGACAAAATTCATTAATTAGAATTTTCATTCATTGATCTATTTAGCATTTGGATAAGGGATGCTAAGCAATTATTATTCAATAATGAATTAAAGTACCGGGTATGTTTGTTTTCATTAATAATAGATTGTATCCCATATTTGCATGTTTAATCCATGAATAACTTATGTTATTCTAAATAGTCCGTTGTCAATCGATGATATATGAATATCATTGAATTAAGACAAATCTGAGTTTTGTTATAATATACTTAAAGTATATTGATGCGTAGGACATGCCAAATTCACATGATATTCAATAAATTGAAAAAATTGAATATAGGACAGATGACAACTGCATGGCTGTACTTTATGGATCTTTGTCATTAAAGTAAATCATGAATATTTATCCTCAGACTTGAGATACCAGATTACTACTGTGGATGTAGCTCATTTTCTGTAAGATCGTCTAACCTATCCGTAATTGGTAGTTATAAGGGCTATATTCAGAAGTGATGCAAAGTTCATGGGTTATGCTTGTAGTCAAGAAAGAATTTGTTCATTCAAATTTGTTTTGAAGTATAATACTGCTGGGCCTCTCGTAGGGTTGACAAGATGTTTGCGTGCGCACGCCCAAGGTCTATCTGGAATATGTTCAGATGAGTTAGTAATCTTGCTTGATCATAAATAACAAGAAATAGAATAGTTAATTATGAAATGACTTAGATCCATATCCATATTAACGTGGTATTAGAAACAAAAGGATAAGTATGATGATGATTCATCAAAAGGTTTTTTCCAGGAAACCACACTCATGGTTGTTCTGGGGGCATTGGGGTGCTTTGCTAGACTAACCAATGTCATTACTACATTAATGTATATCCGAGTAGGAGCTATTAGTTTTGCGGATAAAAATTAATGTGGTATGACCGGATTTGAACACTAGACTTCGGGATTGCACACATTACGTATAAGTTTCAATGTATTAATAATTATTATATTTTGTTATGATTAATTATTAATTTACAAACACGTAATGGTCGTTAGTACTTAACGAGAATTGACTAATGGTCGTTAGGAGAAAAAAAGGAAACGAATTTAAAGAAACAAGAAAAGGAGGTTCTAGAACCCACTTGGGCTTCATGATCAGCCGACCCACTTAGGGAGGGGGTTTCCCACTCTAACTTGGTCTCCAAGAGATGTTTAGTATAAATACATCCTTATGTATTCATTCTACACATCTCTTGGTTCTCTTGCAAACCATATATTCTCTTCTTCATATCTCCTCATTCTTAGATAATCGAACTACACCCTGATAGGATTCCTACTAGATTTTTTAAGCTCAAACATTCTTGTTTGGTTTGTTTGTGATTCAAGAACCTAGCTTTTCTCATTGAAACGCTACTAGTACCTGTGTATACGAACGAATGACTAACATAGTTTTGTTAGTGATTTTTCTTCATTCGACTAAGGAGATAGTCGAATTCCATAAAGCCTAAATTAAGGTTTTACTTGTTCTTAATTCATTAGTTTCTTGTTTGGCTAGAAATTACTAAGGTACGCATATCCTTTTAATTTGGTTAATTTATTACAAGTATTTGATCTTTACTTTCGATGCATGCAGTGGCAGAACCAGGAAAATAGATTGTGGGGGGCATTTTTTATTTTTATTTTTATTTTTACGATAGCAACAAAATACGGGAAAAAAAACTAGTATCGGAATGATAAATCGAGTATTGTTAAGGATTTATAAGGTTTTAAAGTGTTGAATGATGGGTTTTTAGTATGTGGGTGGGGGAAATTTGAGTTTTAGGCGGGGGTGGGGGGGGGGGGCACTTTCGAAAAATGGTCAAAATTAAAAAAATAATTACACTAAAATCTCAACTTTTTCGGCTAGCCATAGGGGGCACCGCCCCCCAAAGTGTATACATAAGTCCGCCCCTGGATGCATGCTTTGATGATGTTATCTGTGTATATATAATTGTTATGATTCATAAATTCCAACAGAACTTGGATTCATTAATGATAGTTTATTGTCACTAAAGCTGCTGAAGACCACCAGTCTCTTTTATTGTTAGTACACTGATTTTCGTATCAAGTCTTTGGGGCACCAAGATCAGCTTCACCACATTGGACTTCTCATTTACATTCATGATTGGTTGCTATGAAAGTAATCATTCACCATTCTCTAAGTTATGAATCATCTATAGTTGTTATTGTGGCTCTTTTTAGCATGGTTCATCGATAATTTCTTCATATTCATCATTTTGATGAAAACTGGTTTTCAAAAACATTAATTTTCCAAATCCTGATAACTTATGGGCAGGTCAAGAATATCTTGTCAAGTTCTGTGATAAAACTTCGTTTCTCATGAAATGTGAGTGTGAGAGGTTGATGGATCTTCGACGGTTAGACCATATTCACAAATTAAATTATAAAATATTATAACTTGTGAATATGGTTTAATCGTGTAATTGAGTAAGTACACAAAATTCCGGTATGAAGGAACGTTACATATGATAATGGAGACTACAAATCGGACTGATGATTACTTGGTGTTGCAATTATGTAGTACCAAGTAATATCCTTGTTTGAAATCTAGAGAATTGCTAGTAGCAAACATAACTCTTTTATGTAAGGATAGTTTCTGTATCAGTAGATATATATAGTTTGGATGTAGAATGAAGGAATATGTAGTCTTCTCAATTTTTTGGGTTTCCACTTTGTAATATAAAATCTTATAATTTGCTTTATTTTTTTGTAATCGTGCCATCTTTCTCTTCTTTTTTCTTTTAACCATATGTGGAATTGAATTTGCTATGTAGACTTTTTTAACATTCTTATGTGACTTTCTAATGAATTGTCTGCAAAATAGTAAAAAAAAAAGTAATGTAAGATGCAATTTTGAATATAGTTCTTGTGATAATTATATATGTGATGACTTCTTATTAAACATAGATGTTCAATTGTTCTGAATAAAGTAATTCCCGAGGATGTGAACAACAATCGTGAACAACAATCCCCCCGTTTGACTACTTGACCTATTTTGTAATATCTGTTTTTATGTAATTTCACATATTCTGTATTTTCTATTTGACTGCAATCCTATAATATGGAGTTAAACTTTGTGGCTTTTTGTTTGTTGTCAAATGACCCATTGCTGGAAGAGTGTTTATAAAGAAATTAGCTTTACTTTCTTGAGATCAAAATGGTAAGAAATCATAATGCTATTACAGATTCTTCTTGTGCTCAATGTTCTATTTCTGGTACAGTAAACTTGATACCTTTATGACATGTAAAAAGGATATATATTTTTATTAATACCATACAGTATCTGTCACCATATCTTTCACGAGATGATGGAGATTTTAATCTATGAAATCCATGTAACACTAAATATATATAGGGATAATCCTAAAAATGCCCAAGTTGCCCAATTGATTTGCTTTTCTACCCTTCGCTCAGAAAGTTTCGAAACTACCCATTGGGAACCGGGCAACTCTTTTTAACCAACGAGTAGATGCCAAGTGTCCGAAATTTTGGGCAACACCTCCATTTTTTTTGGCAACGCCATAATTTTTTGGGCAACTTGGGATACTTGGCGTCCTATGGTTTGAAAAACAAGAGTTGCTTGATTGCCAAGTGGGTAGTTTCGAAGTTTAGTGTGTAATAATGTTTAGATAGCAATCGGTGAAATGGATACATGAGATTTATTTACTTAATTTAAGGGAAACAACTCTAAATCACCAACACAAAAGGCTACATGCATGACTTTCGTTTTGCAATTTCAATGTCGCACCAAAATTGTCTCACACACTTTCGAACAATATAATATATCTACGAATTTCATATTGTACGGTAATGTGTATCATATTACATTACATTAACTACATCTGTTTGCTACATCCAAACAACATCCTTAGCCTAGCGGATGTGATTCACGTATCATTTGTTCATAAAATCACAATCATCGGCCTTAAAATGTTCAAGTTATCGGTGAAGACGAGTCTATGACCCGAATATACTATATACCCAACCCAATAATATCCATGTAAATGTTATCCACCCTCGGCCAACAATAAATGTGTTTCGTACAAATGAGATTTAAAAAAAAACAGAAAAAAATGAAAAAAAAAACCTTTTGTAATCAATCAAATTATTGTATTCAAGGTTCTAAAAGTTGTACCATGGTGAGGCATGACCTCCACGTTACGAAATAAACCAATGCATTGGCTTTAATCGTAGAAAGGCACATGGCGTGACGCCTTTTCTGAATTGAACTCCGATAAATAAGGTTTTTTTTAAAGAAATGGAGAAAGTTATATGCAAAAAGTAACTTAATTCCTTATTTATAACGCTTTTGTAAACTTGATATTTATTAAATGTGATTTAATATATAAATCTATAAATATTTTCATATGAGCAGTGATATATAGGCCTAAGAATGAGATCTTACAATAGACCTACTCCATTCATCTTTTGACAAGTGTTCTACACTTTTTCTCTTTCATCATTTCCCACCAATCAATTTTTGAAATGCACCAATCACATCTTTAGGTCTAATTTTAGGTGTAGGTTTTAGGTTACCAAATCATTTTTCTTTTCATATTTTGGCTTCATCATAGCTTATAAGACGTGAGGCTTTACCACACATCCACGCCGCACCTCACGCTATTTATAACTTTGGTTATATTACATCAAATTACATATTACATAGAGTATTACATTTAAACAAAAATATTAATTACATGATATGAAAATGCCTATAAATAAATCTTTTTAACCAACACCAATCCATAAAAATATAAAAAAGGAATTGTTCAATTTGGGGATCTACCCCTATTTGAAGAACCCTAAAAAAGCTATTTTCATCAAATTCCACAAAATTATCCTTTAATCATCAGCAATCATGTTCGATCTATCAACGAGGTAATCAATCAATACATAAATCTCCTCAATTTCATTTCGGTTTTTAACTTTTGCATCAGTATTATTTATTAGGGTTTCATTCACAAGCCTTGCAATTTGGGGATTTTAATGTCAATCATTACATACGAACAACCACTTGTTTTGAACTTATTCTGCGAAAGCGTAGTAGATTCTTAGTTACTTTTCTTGACAATTTGCTCGTATTATTTTTCACATGGGGACACGAAACTTGTGGCTATGTAAGGGGAAATGGTTGTTTACTTCTTTTGATGAACATTAATTTGTTTGGTTAAAATAGATACCATGCAATCTTAATCGACTTTGGCAGCTTTCGTAATATTTTTCTGATTGTGTTGTGTTTGGTTAAAATAGATCACGTACACAGATTGTCGCATCACTCCACGTGGATAATTACACTTCATGCATTCTTAACACTTCTTTGCTTTTATAAAACATGTTCATTTTCTTTTGAAAAGATCATAGCTATAGGCATTTCATTGTTCTCTGAAAGCAAGCTTTTTACCCGACCTTTAAGTAGGATGACTTAAAGGATAACTCTAGTTTAAAAACCATAGGGTTACTCTTTGTCCGACTCAACCTTGCATGGTTCTTCCTTATGCGTTACGGGAGTTCAAAATCTAAAATTTACCAAAAATTTATGCATATAGGTTCTGTGAGACAAATCTGACAAAGTTGTCAGTTCTAGTAAGTAACAAGCTAACCTAATAAAATGACCACCAGGGTGCGTGAGCTAGAAAATTTTCCTTGAGAGTAAAATGTACCCGCATTCATTAATCTTTACCATTTTAACTATACAGATGGTAGTATTAAAGATATAAAAGCGGTAGAGGTTAAAGATTAGTCATAGTTCATTTTTTATTTTCCGTCAAATGAAGGGCGAAAGGTCTATTTGTTCTTGCAAATTGCAATCAGATCATTGACGAGGGAAGCAAGCTCCCTTCATTTGGTTAAAGAAAATGAAAGTGTAGTGTGTGTGATTCTGTCACAAATTTCCGTTGCAAAATCTCTCTAGCTTCCAATCTTATTCCATTACTAAACTAATTTGAAATGCTGTTCTTATTTGATCAATTTTCGTTTTGTTTCCCGTTTTGTTGTGATCGCTCAAGTGAATACAATATTGCAGCTGAGCTGTACTCATGGGAATGAGATTGTGCGCAACAGTATTTCGGAATGGAAAAATTCTGTGTATAACATACGCTAGTTCATGCCGCGTTAATAATTTGTAAAGTTTTTAGTTCGTTTTAGCCCACACAGTTTTATACAAGTACTTATCACATAAATGACATCTCTTTGTCGATTGGAGTTCATTGTAGAAAGGTAAATACATGATATAGCATAATTTGAGCACATCTTTTGCGTAAGTGGAATATTCGGTTCGTTAGACAATATGCATCAGCTACGGTAACATGTTCAAACTGCTTGGATCAACCTACCGACCTTTGATCTTCCATAATGTTTACTATATTAAATGGTTGAAACTATTTGTATTTACTTTCTTTATCCTTAAATGATGCTTTTATATTTCTTGATTGGAATATATTCTTCTTTAAGTTATAGCAACTTTCTATCCAATCTATGATTTTACCTGCTTGAATCTAATTGGTATATTGGCGTATAAACCAGGTATTTCCAGCTCCACAATTTTACACCTCAAATCACAATTTGTATAAAGAACCTCCCATGGCTCAAAAAGTTACTAAAGAAATTGGTGAGAATTGATACAACCTCCCTCTTGTGTTTTATATAATCTGTTCATACTTTCATATACATTTATTTTAATGATTGGTATAATTTATTCATGTTTTCCAGGATCCTTTGGGGAGCAAATGTATTACTTTCCTCAAGGGCACCTTGAACATGTATGTTATTTATCTTTTTATGCCAGAATGCAATTTGTCTTCATAGGATTATGATGTACTGATTCAAGTATTTAATTGCATCATACACCATAAAAAGGCCAAGAACTGCGAGAACCAATCTCAATCATTAAATATTTGATCAATGGCTGAAATTAGTTGTGGCATAATTGTAATTAAACTAAAATTTATATATTAATCTTATAAAGATGGAGGGTATCTCACAATCCTTCTTTTTGAAAAACCGTCCATAAAAATAGGTTATATTATTAAATTGATATCTAAGTCTTCTTTGGGGTGAGAAAGTTTGGCATTGTCCATTACCGTTACTTTCACAATTTTCCCTATTATTAATGCCACGGATTTTGAATACTGTCTTTTAGACTTCTACTGCTGTTCAGAATGCTTACGGGCTGTTTACCTGAAGAAAAAATATGGCCTAGTTTTCCATCTATAGTTTTGTATGGAAACTGGAGTTTATCAACATAGAGTAGTTTAAAATTTAGAAAACCTGTTTGAATGGTGTTTTAGTTTGATTCAGTAAAACGAATAGTCTTAGTTGTTAGTTTCACTATTGTTCCCCATGTTTTCACATATGTTGATCATAGGATTTCATGTTTTTAAGAATTTTTAACTGAAGCACAGTAGAAGGAATTGTGGCAAGTGCATAATGAAGTTGCTTATTGTGAAAAATCTCAGGTGCTAGAAGAATTAAACTACTATTTGCGGTAGCTGGAACCATGATTTTCACAGGTCTTCACATCTTTAGTAAGTCTTGTATCTCGACGTATGTCTTGGGACATGTTGGAAAATCAGAACTAGCCGGTGCATCACTTTCCATGGCATTTATCAACGTCACTGGGTTTTCAGTGATTAGTGGTTTGGCTTTGGGTATGGATGGGATCACGTCTAAAGCTTTCGGGGCTCGTAACTTCTCACTTATGGCCCGAATCCTTCATCAGACCATACTCATCCTTTTAGCTGCCTTCATCCCAATATGCATTATGTGGCTGAATGCAGAGCCGATACTTGTGTTTTTTGGTCAAGACCCAAAAGTAGCTAGTTTGGCTGCTACATATACTTAATTCACCATACCAACGTTATTTCTCCAATGTTTCTTCCATCCTATTAAAGTATACCTCTGAGCTAAAAAGGTAACCAAACCTTTTATAATCGGTGCGACTCTTGCTGTCGTTTTTCACGTCGCTGCCCTCATGCTTATGTCCCTCGTGAAGGGGAAGACGTTTTTTACTTCCCACAGGGCTACTTGGAACAGTTTGTTATTAAGCTTATGGGTTGCTTTCTGAAATAGACTTTATGCAGAAATGATAGTGATTCACCCCTCAAATAATATCAGTACGTATAATACTTTTGCCTTTAATAGAATCTGAAATGAAAGTGTATATTCTTTTTTCTAATAGATCGAGGCCTCCTCCCAAGAGGTTGAGGGTTAAATTTTGAGAGTTAACAAACTCCTAAGAGCCCAGTTAACAAATTCCTCAACCCATCCTTGTCTGCCTCACATGAGACCCACCACAGAGATATCAAAGCCCCCACCACTTAGAAAATATGTGGCCACTCAAACACTGTCACTAATCTTTCCACCACAAGTACTTTCAAACATGAGCATGGACAATGTGTTATCCTAATAGGTGAGAAAGGGCAAGAGGTTGGCAAAGGATCCATACATTTAGCAAACAGGACATGGTTTGGAAGAAACTTGGAGCAATTAAGGTTGTGTGTTGTGGATTTCAATGTTCTTAAGGTGGCTAAATGGAGTGAACTTCCACACCCGTGTGATGCCACAGGCACCAGTTTTGCTCAGGCGGAAGGGATCCTGGGCTAAAAGAGGGTGTTGTAGGATTCCAGTAAACTTATCTTGATAATACTCAAGGAGATGATACATCCAGATTCGTCATGCTGCTTTCCATTGACAAAGGAAGAACTTGGATTCATTATTGATAGTTTATAGTCACTAAAGCTGCTGAAGACCACCAGTCTCTTTCGTGGTTAGTACACTGATTTCGTATCAAGTCTTTGGGACACCAAGATCAGCTTCACCATGTTGGACTTCTTATTTACATTCATGGCTGGTTGGTATGAAAGTAATCATTCACCATTCTCTGCATTCTGAATCATCTATAGTTATTGTAGTTCTTTTTAGCATGGTTCATTGATAATTTCTTCATATTTATCGTTTGATGAAAAGTGGTATGAAAAAGCATTAATTTACCAAATCCTGATAACTTCGGGCCGGCTCAAGAATATCTTGTCAAGTTCAGTGACAAAATTTCCGTTTCTCATGAAATGTGAGTGTGAGAGGTCGATGGATCTTCGACGGTTAGACCATATTCACAAATTAAATTATAAAATATTATAACCTCTGAATATGGTTTAGTGGCTGAATGTAGTAGGTGTTTGAGCATGAAACTGCTCTTGCAAGATCCATCATTGTTCTCCCTTGTTTCATTGGGCATGAAGATCTTGTAATTGAGTAAGTACACCATATTCCGGTATGAAGGAACGTTACATATGCTAATAGAGACTACAAATCGGACTCATGATTACTTGGTGTTGCAATTATGTAGTACCAAGTAATATCCTAGTTTGTAATCTAGAGAATTTTCAGTTGTAAATATAACTCTTTTATGTAAGGATTGTATCAGTAGATTGGTTTGGATGTAGAATGAATGAATCTAGCTGTAGTCTTCTCAGTTTTTTGGGTTTCTAGTTTGTAATATAATGGCTTATAATTAGCTTCATCATCTTTCTTTTCTTTTTTCTTTTTAACATATGTGGAGTTGAATTTGCTTTGTAAACTTTTTAACATTCTTACGTGACTTTCTTATGAATTGTCTGCAAAATAGTCAATAAATAAATAAAGTGGAACCTCATAAAGTGGAACCTCTAATGTAAGATGCAATTCTTGCCAATAAGTGGAACCTCATAAATTTTCACTTTCAAAAAGAATTGAGAAACTAATTTTTTGGGAAAAAAAAGAAATATAATAACTAGTTTGTAACGTTTAGGAGTACATCAACTTGATACGCGATTCTTACCTAGCGTGTAGTCAAAAAATTGAAAGGTTTTCTACAAACGGGACGGTAACTACTAAAGAGTTTTGGTAAAACTTGAGTCCCGGAAGCCGGTTAACTATCTCTTTCGGAAATGATGGACATTTTGATCTATGAAATTAATGGAAATCTTAATATAAAATTTTCAAGTATGGTGATGTTTATATCACAAACAAAAGATGGGTACATGAGATTTATTTACATATTTCAATGAAAAAAATCTTAATAATTAGCGAAGAGGCCACATAACTTTGGGTTTGCATTTTAATCTCTTTTCAAACTCTTTGAAGTTTGAACTATACCACTCGTTATGCAATTGACTCATTTATGGGTTATTTTCTGAAACGCAAACTCATACGTATGTACGTAACACGACTTAGACCATAAAGTTCCTTGGAAGATATAATTTTCTACTTTATACCTTAATACCCTGAAACTATATAACCTTAACAAGTTCATGTATTATTCCTCTTAAATTCATTTTCAAAAGATAATAAGCAGTGGATATATGATTATCAATATTACAATATTATTGTAATACGACAGAGACTTAGGATCAAATGAGAAAAACTCTCAAGATGAGAAGGATGATAAATAACTATAACCACATGTTAAAAATGCATTGACTTAAATTAGATGCATCCCTAATCTCTTAGATGCAACCTGATATATTTTCTAGCTAAAAATTAGATGCATATACATATATTAGATGCATTTTAGCAAGTTAGGAAAATCCTATGTATTTTTCGTCCTATGCAGGTCAAATTTGTTGCAAGTACTACTTTGCTTCGTTTTCACTTCAAGATTACTTTCGAAACTAACTAGGATGCATATAAATTAATAGCGATGCATCTAATTCAAGTCGACGCTTCTCAAATATGTGGTTATAGTTATTTCACATCCTTCTCATTATAAGTTTTGTTCTTACTGGATCCTTACCCATGCGACAGATCTATAATATCATATTGCATAATATTATTTCCAGTTATGTGACATTACATTTCATTATATTTATTTGTTACATTTCAAAAATTCATTTTCAAATGATACGAAATAAGTAATACTTTTATTGAAAATTTTGAATTTAATATTTTTTTAATAACTAGTGTATATATAATTAATATTGTAATACAACAGATCGAGAATGTCACTTGCATTATATTATTTCCAGTTACGTGATATTTCATAACATTATGTTTATTCATTACATCTAAAATGCATCATCAGTTTAGTGATACGCAATTCACATATCAATAGTACCACAATATTACATCAAATAACAGATTAGGTTTTAATGATCAAATTGTTCGAAAAGAATGAGCATCAAACTCGCATATGCGGACTCAACAAAAATATCCCTATAAATGTAATGCATGCTCTACCGGCTATAAATCCTTTAGCCACGAGACGAGCTTTGTAGCGAATTACAATCATTTCTTAATCCATTTTGTTCTTCCATAGCCATTTGAGATCAATGATAAGTTGGTCAATTGGCCTTGGAACTAATTCCCAACTGTCATGTAACTTGTATAGAAGAAGTTCCTCTTGCATCGCTTCTATCCATGCATTTTCTGCCATCGCCTCTCGAATGTTCTTTGGTTCTTATGGCTTATTGAGCAAATGTAGATGCACATTTTGTGGTCTGTGGCTAGTCTGGTTCTAGGCAAATCGCTACCAAGAATGACCAAATCGCCACAAAGAAAACCTCTTTATTCACAAAAACCGCTAGTTAGAAAATTTCATCAATCTTCCAAGTAAACCACCAAATAAGTCGTAGATCACCAAGAAACGATACTAGGTCATGATCTAAGCACGAAAGTACAAGAATTTACTAACTTTAACCACAAATTAAAGATCAAACCATGGTTTTCTTGAAGCTTATTTTTGAACCAAAAATAACACAAATCACCACAAAACACCACAATTCGCTCCTGTTTAGCTCTGATAACAAGAATCGGTTTTTGGAGGTCGAGGTTGATTGAAATATGTGAGATCCATGTTAGTTTCTAAAGAGAGAAAGTAGAGAGATAAAGGTGAAGAAAACACAATGTGTTAGATTGAAATAATGAGTGTTACATAATGATTTCCTACACCCCTCATGGAGAGTCATGAGGGGTATTTATAGGCTC
The DNA here is from genome assembly GCA_030686995.1 of Artemisia argyi. Classification (NCBI taxonomy): domain Eukaryota; kingdom Viridiplantae; phylum Streptophyta; class Magnoliopsida; order Asterales; family Asteraceae; genus Artemisia; species Artemisia argyi. Next base: position 41,156,370 of record CM060680.1, read on the forward strand.
ATCACACTATTACTTTACCCCGTTTACATAATTAGTCCCTGCGGGTGCAACTTCCTACAAATATAGTCTAATTCACTTGTGTGACGTTATCTTTATAAAAGAGCGAGGCTAATAGTTGATATAAAAAATATCACGGATATGCTATTTTTGAGGGGGAGAAGACATGATTAAAATGTGATCAAAATATTTAAAGATCGTAGTTGAATATCAAAAGAGCTCGACTAAGATATAACCAATGAATTGACTAAGCTTAATTGTTAGTAATCGAAAAGACTTATCCTGGACGAGTAATAATTTTAAGCTAGTCTAACTATTGATGTAAGCGTGTCTCAAATGGGACTTGTCTAAGTAGAATGTACCATCTCCAGAGACTTTCTTTGAACTTGACCAGAACGGGTAATAATTTCAAGCTAGTCTAAATAGTGATGTAAGCATGTCTCAAATCGGTCATGTTCACTGAAAATCAATCAATTTAAAAAGTGCGAATTCTACCCAACATGTGTAAATTTATCTTAAAAACACATAAGCACATTTGAAGGGGGAGTGTTTCTGAAAAAGGCAAACTCTTAAAGTGGTAACAAAAATGTGTTTTATAATCATAAACATTTTGAGAGATTTTCACAAAAGGTTTTATGGCATATGATCAACAAACCTAGGATAATCATGGAGTAATAAGGTGATTATGGTTAGGTTTATGCCCAATAGTTTAGTACTAGAAGTCCTTAGGTATGATCACTACTACACAAACCATATTTTAGAACGCTTAACTTAAAGCGGTTTCGATGTATAACCGTTTTAAATCATTGAAAAGTATTATTTGGCACGGTTATTTAGTAAAACGTTTTATTAGATGGATTTTATAAAACGGTTCATTTGAAAATCAGACTATTATAGATTATATATCAGGGGTACTTAATAGCTGCTTTATAAAAGTGGGTTTTCAATATTTTCACTCCTTTTGAGCGGGATTTTTCCCTCCTAAATGATTCTTTTCTTTGCTATTATTATTATTATTATTATTATTATTATTATTATTATTATTATTATTATTATTATTATTATTATTATTATTAATTTTTTATCTTTTCACTTCTCATAGTTACACAAACACAACAAACACCCAAATACCTCTCCTATCTTTCTTTCTCTTTTTTCTCTTCACAAACTCTTATCAACAATACCCTTGAATTAAACACGAATCAAATGAAGAAGAGCATGGTAATTGGTCTTTATTTGAATCTTACTATCTTCACCAATGGTTCCATGAACATGGTAATTAATTTTTATTTTTGAATCTTACTATAAAAATGTTTAATTTATTTGCCATATTAAATAACACTACATGTTATCTAGATGTCATATTTTCTATTCATTTTTACGATTGGTGATCTACAGATGAGTTTTTTTTTAAGATCTTGAAGATGCCATATTTTTTATTTATTTTCACTATACTTACCAGGTTTGCTAAATTATCTTTCTTTCTTATGATTTAAAATATTATAATCTCATGATGTTATATTGATCTAATTTTTTTTGATATGATGGCCAGATGCTTAATTGGTGAACAACTCAAAAGATAAAGTTGGAATTTGCACTGAAAATACTCAAAAGGAGGAAAAGGAATAACTAATGAATTGTACTAGAATAAAGAAGCGGTGAATAATTGATGAGGCGAAAAAATGAACCACTTTTAGGGGGTCATTTAAACCCGAATTCGAATTTATTTTATCGAATATTGCCCTACATCGTTCCTTTTGTGATTTTAGGTATTTGGGAGAGAAATCTGGAAAAGGAAGCAATTCGGACGTTTTTGGAGCATAAAAGTGAAGAAAACGCCAAAGTCTTAATTTTCCTTGCTGGAAACAGTAGGTGACGGCGTCAAGAAGGAATTTCTGACGGCGTCAAGAGTAATTTCCATGACGACCCAGTACAGAATTGGCGGCGTCACAAGGTAGGGCGTCAAGAGTAAAATGCATGACGGCCTGGAAACACATAACACATGACGGCGTCAAAAGTAGATCAAGGCAGCCCGAGAAGTATTTTGGCGGCGCGATGACGGCATCACAAATTTGTTCTTGACGCCGTCAGACCCTATTTCCTATATATAGTTTTCCAATTTTCACATTAAAAAAGAGAGAAGTTTTGGAGAAACCCTAAGTACGAACTTAGCACGAATTTTACAGGTTTTTTAAGGGTTCTCAGCCCTTAATCCCTTTCATGTGTAATTGAGATAAGTATTCTTTTAATTCAATCAATATGTCTATGTGTTGGTTGTCTATATCTTGTTCTTGTCTTAGTTCCATCATACTAGGCTAGATCTATCTTATGTTTGCTTGGATCTAATGAAACCTAGATGCTAATTATGTGTTGATTACTTGTTTATGATTGTATTGGATGAATGAATTCGATGTTAGGCTTAAGAAAACTAGCAGATCTCCAAATGGTAACATGCTTGAACGTCTTAGGAAACATGAACTGATGTGCACTAGGTTTTATTGGTTGTATTTAATGCATGAGTAAATTCTAATGATCCCATGTTAGGAGCTTCTTAGCCGGCTCGACATAGGAGTGAAGTAGGCACTCATAGGATTGGGGAATTAAGTGCGCCACCCCATGAATGGTATTTAGGAATACAATCCATCATCCATGCAACTATAACAAGTAATTAACGTGTAAAAGATATCTAGGGAGTAGTGAAATCTAAGTAAACACATTTTCTCCACTTATTGCTCACAACCTTAGTTAATTTAGTTTATTTTCATTTCTAGTATTTTATTTTGATTGCATCTTTAGTATTGGGTTAGTTGACCAGCAACTAATTCCGCCCAAATCCTTCAAACCCGAGAGTTTTACTTGCTTTCTAAAAAATATAAAAATACAAAAAATAATCATCTCTCATCTTTAGAACTAGTATTTAGGTTTTCTAATCCTAGCGACACTATACCTAGCTGAACGATCAATCCCCCGGTACTTGTCACTATACTATAATACAACGATCAGGTACACTGCTTGGTGGGGGTTGTAAGCCTCTCAAGATCCCTTGAGAGGTAAAGCCTGGTGCGATTCCCACGTATCAAGTTTTTGGCACCGCAGCCCGGGGAATAGTTATTGTCTAGGTTAGAATCTCTTTTTATTAGGTCTACTTGCTAGATTCGTTTCTAGTAAGATTTTATTTTTATTTTTAGGTTTTCTTTAGTCTATCTTATTTCTTTGTGTTTTTGTTCGTAATTCTTCACCACCTGCCATCATGGCAAACGATGAATCCTTTAACCTTAGGATCACTAGGAGTCGTAGTTCCACTAGAAACCTTGTCTTGCCTTATGCAGAACCCGAAAGAGAAATGCATAGATTGAGACAATATCACTCAACATCTGAACCATCAAGCGTTGCCATCGATTTTGATGCACCCCTTTCTGAAGAAAATTCAAAAAATCATGTTACAACCCCTAACTCCCAACCCAACGACGAGATGAGTACCCCCGCAACTCCCATTCCTAAGCGCCTTAAGGACTACTCCTCCCCAACCCCTCGTGGCTTCTCAAACGCCATTGTCTACCCAAACGAACACACCAACGAGGTCTTGCATGCAAACGATGTTTGGCTTGTCCAAAGTGTGTGTAAGTTTTGTGGATTAGATGAGGAAGATCCAATCCAACACATTAAAGACTTCTTGAAAATAGTAGACACCCTCCATACGGATGGGGCTACTAGAGACACGTCCCGATTGCGATTCTTTCCTTTCACCCTATATGAAAAAGCCCAAGAATGGTATGATAAACTCCCTTCTGAATCTATTTTCACATGGGAGCAACTCATATCCAAGTTCTATGAGAAGTTCTTTCCACCTGGAAAAACTTCAGCGTTTAGAGATAGGATCCTCCGTTTTCGAAAAGGGAAGGACGAATCATTCCATAAATCATGGATTAGATTCAACGATTTAATAAGACAAGTTCCCCATCATGGCATTGAGCTTTGGCTCTTGGTCCAAATCTTCTACGATAATATCTCCTCTAACGATCGAAACGAAATTAACCAATCTAGAAAAGGGAGATTGGCCAATCTTAGTGCCGAAGAAGGATGGGATAGGATTGAAGAATATGCTCAAGACTAGGATGACACTTGGGATGAACCTGAGTCGACTGTCAGCACTTCTGAAATCACTTCAGATCGGTTGAGAAAAATTCACAAAAGAGTGGAATACCTAGCTGGATCGCAGTTACCTAAACAACTTTCGAATCCTTACTTATTCTGCGATTACTGTGGGGGCCCGCATGAGGTAGGAGAATGCGGAGGAGCAGCCACAACTGAACATGCATGCTTGTCAGGAGGGGACATTTATGCTGATCCCTCCCTTTCGCCTTTTTACCAAAATGACGATTACACCCTCTGGGAAAATCTGGTGAAGAAAAAAGAAGGAGAGGAAGGCCCTGAATTCGAAATCAGAAGCACTTTTGAAGATGACCTTGGTCACTTCACTCAGGAAAAAGGCTTGCAAATGAAAGGTCTTAATGAGCTTTTCGACGAGCAGCAGGATGACATTGGAGAATTTTTCAACAAGCTTAACTCAGCCCTAGATAATCTTGAAATGCCATCATTAAGCAAAAAAGACCCCATGCTCGCGATAACCACTCGAGCTGGAACAACAACCAAGGACCCACCTTACCCAAGCTCGTCCCCCAATGCCCTTGATCCAAACAAACCTGGCGAGGAGGAGGAGGATGTAGGCGGTAAGACCCCCGACCAACCTCCCTTGACGACCCCTTCCCCATCAACCCTACCTAACCAACCTGTGAGAATCCCGTTTCCATCCCGATTAAGGAACCAGAAAACCGAGAATGATAACAAGAGATTCTTGTCATACCTAAAAGACTCAGTTGTTACCATACCCCTCCTTGATGTTTGCTATCACATGCCAAAGTATAGCGCATACTTTAAAAAACTACTTGCTAACCGGAAGAAACTCGAGGGTCTTGTGACCCCGGGGGAAGTATGCTCAGTGGTGATCCATCGAGGGCTACCAAAAAAGGTAGACGATCCAGGCAGCTTCACCCTGCCTTGCTCCATAGGATCTCTATCAATCAAGAATGCTCTTGCCGATTTGGGAGCGAGTATCAATCTCATGCCTCACTCTATGTTCCTTAAACTAGGATACTCTGGATTAAGGTCTACCCGTATGAACATCCAACTAGCCGATAGATCAGTCAAGTACCCCGTAGGGATATGCGAGAATGTGCTAGTCAAAGTTGGGAAATTCAAATTCCCGGTCGACTTCGTAATCCTGGATATGGAGGAGGGTGACTTGGTACCCATCATCTTAGGTAGACCATTTCTTGCTACCGCTCATGCAGTCATTGATGTTTATGACGGCAAATTAACCTTACGAGTGGGAACCGATAGCACAACCTTCGACATTAAGGATTCTATGGACCTCTCCCTCGAAGCAGTCAATCGGCTCTATTTCATTGGGGAGGCCGATGAACTCACATATGTCATTGACAGTTGTGTCGATGAACAGATCAAGGAAGGCTGGCTACGGGACGAGAGTTTTCCGCCTTTGCTAGAGGTAGAAAAGATGGAGGATGTTGGTGCAGTCTCCTTCTACCCCAGACAAGAGGCAACGGAGCATCTCGAGCTCCGAAAGCCCGAAAACAAGCTTAAACCTTCTATTATCGAACCTCCTGAGTTAGATCTTAAAGAGCTTCCTAATCATTTAGAGTATGCCTTCCTTCAGGGAGAGGACCAACTGTCAGTAATCATAAACTCTTCCTTGGAACATAAACAAAAAGGTAAACTCTTAGAGGTCCTAAAGAAATATAAAGGGGTGCTCGCATGGAGTGTAGCCGACATTAAGGGGATTGACTCAACTTTTTGCACACATAAGATTCTCATGGAAGAAGATTATAAACCTACCGTGCAACCCCAGAGGCGGGTGAACCCTAACATTAAGGAAGTAGTAAAGAAAGAAGTTATCAAACTTCTAGATGCAGGATTGATTTACCCAATCTCGGATAGCCCATGGGTCAGTCCTGTGCAGGTTGTACCTAAGAAGGGTGGAATGACTGTAGTTAAGAATGACAAGGGTGAGATGGTGCCCCAGAGAACGGTCACTGGATGGCGGGTATGCATTGACTATCGGAAGCTCAATGATGCCACGAGGAAAAATCACTTTCCCTTACCATTCATTGATCAAATGTTAGAGAGATTGTCTGGACACGAATACTATTGCTTCTTGGATGGATTCTATGGGTATTTTCAAATTCCCATAGCACCTGAGGACCAAGAAAAGACCACGTTTACTTGCCCTTATTGAACATTTGCCTACAAAAGGATGCCTTTTGGGCTATGTAATGCCCCCGCCACTTTCCAGCGATGCATGACCGCAATATTTCATGAACTCATGGAAGACAGCATGGAAGTGTTCATGGATGACTTTTCGGTCTTCGGGAGCTCCTTCGACTGCTGTCTTGCTAATCTAGAATAGATGCTTAAACGTTGTGAGAAAACCAACTTGGTGTTAAACTAGGAAAAGTGTCATTTCATGGTAAAAGAAGGGATTGTGTTAGGTCATAAGATCTCAGGGAACGGAATAGAGGTGGACCAAGCTAAAGTTGAAGCTATATCTAAGCTACCATACCCCACGACTGTTAAAGCAATACGCAGCTTCTTGGGGCACGCCGGGTTTTATCGGAGATTCATCAAAGACTTCTCCAAAATAGCTTGGCCAATGACTCAATTGCTTGTGAAGGATGCTCCGTTCGATTTTTCCCAGGAATGCAAGGATGCATTCGATCTCTTAAAAAAGGAACTCACACAAGCTCCAATCATGATCACACCCAAATGGGAGTTACCGTTTGAAATCATGTGTGACGCTAGCGATTTTGCTGTCGGGGCTGTATTGGGCCAACGGCGTGACAAGCTTTTCAAACCTATTTACTATGCTAGCAAAACCATGAATCCCGCTCAAGAGAATTACTCCACCACCGAAAAAGAATTATTAGCCGTAGTGTTTGCATTCGACAAATTCCGACAATATCTTGTCCTTTCAAAGACAGTCGTTTTCACTGATCACTTGTCTCTTCGATATCTTTTTGCGAAGCAGGATGCTAAGCCACGACTAATTCGGTGGATCTTGTTGCTACAAGAATTCGATGTTGAGATTCGCGATAAGAGGGGGGCAGAAAATCTGGCCACAGATCATCTATCTCACCTCGAAAACCCCTTGGATAAGCACGATAGAAGTGTGATTAGGGATTCATTTCCTGACGAATAACTCATGTTAATGATTGATTCGGAGCCGTGGTACGTCGATTTTGCTAATTACCTCGCAAGTAGACTTGTTCCTGAACACCTGACTAGATACGAAAGAAAAAGGTTCTTTTCTCAGCTAAAATACTACTTTTGGGATGAACCATTTTTATTCCGAAGGTGTCCAGACCAAATTATAAGACGCTGTGTTTCGGAAAGTGAGGCAGTAAAGATTATGAGGGAATGTCACTCTGGTCCCTCTGGCGGGCATCATGGGATAAACACTACCGCCCGAAAGATTTTCGATGCGGGATTCTAGTAGCCCACAATTTTCCGTAATGTAAAAGAGATGGTGCAGGCATGCAATGCATGTCAACGGGCAGGGAACATATCACATAGGGATGAAGCACCTCAGAACTTTATACAAGTATGTGAGGTCTTCGATGTTTGGGGAATTGACTTCATGGGACCCTTTCCATCTTCAGGGGGAACGAATACATTTTAGTCGCCATCGATTATGTTTCAAAATGGGTTGAGGTACAAGCCCTTAGGACTAATGACGCCAGAGTAGTTATTCATTTCCTGAAAAAGCTTTTCGCTAGATTCGGGATTCCTAAAGCTCTCATCAGTGATAGGGGGACCCATTTTTGCAATGCACAAATGGAAAAGGTCATGAAGAGGTATGGAGTATCCTATCGGTTCTCCACCGCCTATCATCCACAAACCAATGGCCAGGTCAAAAACACCAATAGGGATATTAAAAGAATACTTGAAAAGACGGTTAGTCAAAATAGAAAAGACTGGTCATTTAAACTCGATGAAGCCTTATGGGCATTCCGAACCGCCTACAAAACACCTATTGGAACGACCCCATTTCGCAAGGTGTATGGTAAGCCATGTCACTTACCAGTGGAATTAGAACATAAGGCTTATTGGGCGCTTAAGACATGTAACTTAGATTACACAATTGCTGGAACTAATAGGTTCTTGCAATTACACGAGCTTGATGAGCTTAGGTTAGAAGCCTACGAATCTTCCATCACATATAAAGAGAGAGCAAAAAGATGGCATGACCAGAGAATTAAGAAACCCAAAGAATTTTCAGAGGGAGACAAAGTCCTATTATACAATTCTCGGTTGAGATTATTTCCGGGAAAACTTAAGTCTAGATGGTATGGACCGTTTACGGTGAAGAATTCCTCTAAAACTGGAGCCGTGGTGTTATTAGACGATGAAGGTAGGGAATTTACTGTTAACATACAACGTGTAAAACATTATCAAGAAAATAACAATGAAATGATTAGTGAGGAGGATGTGACGTTTGATGATGAGGTCACGTAGTAACCCATGACCTTGAGTCTAGCTACAAGACTCGTAAATAAAGAAAAGCGCTTCTTGGGAGGCAACCCATGTTTTTGTGTGATTTTATTTTGTTTGTTTGTTATTTGCTTCCGTATGCATGCTTTATTTTTATTGTTGGTAGATCATGTTTCTCAATTGGATAGTGGAAATACTTTACTTTGTTGTTTTGGCCTAGTCTTAACTCCACCTAAAAGTATTTTTGCAAAAGATAAGTGTAAGGGGAAACCCCAAATATGTTTTCAAGAAGCAAACCGATCATGATTCTACATGATATTAAATGAACATGTATATTCGTATTTGTTAGAGTCAAATGCCTGTATCGAGTCATAATGAAGTTTTGCAGGATTTTCCAGGAAGTGAGACCAAGTTTTTCCAGAAATTTTCCGGAAACTTAACATAAGAATTTCTGCAGGTCACTTCTGACGGCGTCACGAGTTAACTCTTGACGGCGTCATGTGTAAAAATCTGGAAATTTTACCGGTTTTGTTTTTCTAACGGAGTCTTATGGTTTTTGTGAATTATTAAGTTTTATAATCTCCAGGAAATCTGCAAACTTCATTCCACAAGCATTATATCTTATTTTGTTTTCTAGGATTTAGTAACTTATATAGGATGCCGCCGATTTTATGCGAGGTTGTCTTGTCTATTTTCTCAGGATTTACAGGTTATGTATGACAAGAAGATGATTTACATTCTGGAAGGGAAGCTTTGATTGTTCATTTTCTTGGAGGAAGATTTAACCTGGCCACCTTATTATCCATACCGAGCGAATCAGGGGAGTATTTGATTTCATTCTTTTTAATTTTTCACTTTTACATTCTTTACTTGAACATTGGGGACAATGTTCATCTTAAGTGTAAGGGAAGGGTAAAATGATGATACCTTACATATGCACTTTCGCTTGAGTTTGTTTTCTTTAATGGTAGACGTGTAATAAAACTATGAGAAATACTTGTTAGTGCAATTTTAGCGCCAAATTTAAAATTTTTTACAACATTTAGGAGTGAAACTTTAGCCATAGCAAGCGTCTCATGGATAGGAGATTGTATGACTAGCACATAACCGTATATTCAGAAAAATTTTCCACCCAAACATGTGAGGTTCTCCTTTAGATTTGATAGGAAAAGCATTCATTATTAGTGCTTATGAGTGTACCGGTAGCATTTAGATTCTAGAATTTGCGTTAGTGATGCATCCCGAGACCGCTAGTGAGACTACATTCGTGTAGTAGGATTTACTACATGATAAGAGGCATTAGGATCACCCTTGTGTTAAACCCGTATCATGATTACTTGACCATTTAAGTCATATTACTTGGCTAGTTAAGTCAACTAATTTTTCCCACACCATTAGCGTTGTACTCATTTTTAGTACACGAAACCCCTAGTACACCCCTCCGAGCCTATCTTTTCGTTTCTAACTTTAAGCATTTTACTTAAAGGAAGAATTTGTTACACCCCACTTAAATGTACAACCAAATCGCCTTAGCCTTCCGTGTATGCACTCATTTTTAGTGCATTATTGTTATTTGTTTAAACCCTAAGTTAACTATCTAATTGATTACATGGTTGCTAAGTCGAGTCATATCCTTGTACAAATTATTTTGGGACGATTGGGACTCATGGGTAAAGTACTTGTTTTATGGAGTAATGAGGAAGAACATCATTTATTACCCCCATATGTGCGTTAATCTTAAAAGTATTCCAAGTGTTTTAATTTTCTTAATTCGAGTCATTAGATTAGTTATTGTAAAGTATGTAAAGATTCAAGTGTAAGGGGAATGTTCCCCTATGATGTATTATTTTTGATGGTAGGGTAAGAGCGTATGCAAAAAAAAAAAAAAAAAAAAAAAAAAAAAAAAAAAAAAAGAAAAAACATACGGACTACCATCCCTTTTTATTCTATGTTCATTTTATGTTTTTGTTATTTTTCATTTATTAGCTTAAGTCGAGTCTAGTCTTGGCTTAGCAACGCCATATTGTACATGTAATTATCCAAGATTGTTAGCTCGCCACCAGTAAAAACTTCCTTTATCCAACAAAACCGTGTATTTCATATCCCTACACCTAACGTTACAACCCTTTAAAAGACCTCTTTGATAGTTTATCCTAGGTGCTTACGCCATGTGGTGGAGGTTTGATCCTTTCCCAAGCCTATGGTAATCTATTTTGCTATGACAGGTAGTGAGAGATATCTTCCGTTTCCATATTGTAATTTATACTTTATTACACCCCGAGAGATGTGAGTATCTAAACACTATTTGTGAGGTGCTAGTATATGTCCTCCGTGCTTGTCTTTGGTCTTTAGTGGAACGATTATTTGTTGTAATTACTTTTATATTAGTGTTAAATGACCCCTAACTTGTATTTTGAGTAGAATAAAAGCGCATTTGCTTAAGGACAAGCAAATCTCAAGTGTAAGGGTATATGATGAGGCGAAAAATGAACCACTTTTAGGGGGCCATTTAAGCCTGAATTCGAATTTATTTGATCAAATATTGCCCTAAATCGTTCCTTTTGTGATTTTAGGTACTTTGGGTGAGAAATCTGGAAAAGAAGCAATTCAGACGTTTTTGGAGCATAAAAGTGAAGAAAACGCCAAAGTCTTAATTTTCCTTGCTGGGAACAGTAGGTGACGGCGTCAAGAAGGAATTTCTGACGGCGTCAAGAGTAATTTCCATGACGACCCAGTACAGAATTGGCGGCGTCACAAGGTAGGGCGTCAAGAGTAAAATGCATGACGGCCTGGCAACACATAACACATGACGGCGTCAAAAGTAGATCAAGGCAGTCCGAGAAGTATTTTGGCGGCGAGATGACGGCGTCACAAATTTGTTCTTGACGCCGTCAGACCCTATTTCCTATATATAGTTTTCTAATTTTCACATTAAAAAAGAGAGAAGTTTTGGAGAAACCCTAAGTACGAACTTAGCACGAATTTTACAGGTTTTTCAAGGGTTCTCAGCCCTTGATCCCTTTCATGTGTAATTGAGATAAGTATTCTTTTAATTCAATCAATATGTCTATGTGTTGGTTGTCTATATCTTGTTCTTGTCTTAATTCCATCATGCTAGGCTAGATCTATCTTGTGTTTGCTTGGATCTAATGAAACCTAGATGTTAATTATGTGTTGATTACTTGTTTATGGTTGTATTGGATGAATGAATTCGATGTTAGGCTTAAGAAAACTGGCAGATCTCCAAATGGTAACATGCTTGAACGTCTTAGGAAACATGAACTGACGTGCACTAGGTTTTATTGGTTGTATTTAATGCATGAGTAAATTCTAATAATCCCATGTTAGGAGCTTCTTAGCCGGCTCAACATAGGAGTGAAGTAGGCACTCATAGGATTGGGGAATTAAGTGCGCCACCCCATGAATGGTATTAAGGAATACAATCCGTCATCCACGCAACTATAACAAATAATTAACGTGTAAAAGATATCTAGGGAGTAGTGAAATCTAAGTAAACACATGTTCTCCACTTATTGCTCACAACCTTAGTTAATTTAGTTTATTTTCATTTCTAGTATTTCATTTTGATTGCATCTTTAGTATTGGGTTAGTTGACTAACAACTAATTCCACCAAAATCCTTTAAATCCGAGATTTTTACTTGCTTTCTAAAAAATATAAAAATACAAAAATAATCATCTCTCATCTTTAGAACTAGTATTTAGGTTTTCTAATCCTAGCGACACTATTCCTAGCTGAACGATCAATCCCCCGGTACTTGTCACTATACTATACTACAACGATCAGGTACACTGCCTGGTGAGGGTTGTAAGCTTCTCAAGATCCCTTGAGATGTAAAGCCTGGTGCGATTCCCACGTATCAATAATATATATATATATATATATATATATATATATATATATATATATATATATATAAATATTTTTTTTTGGGTAAAAAGTCAAAAGACCCGGTAAATATATTACTCCAAAATACGTTTAAGTACATAGGACATAGGTGAATCCTATATCTCAGCCCGTTACATAGGCGAACTCTTACATAACAAGATACTATCTATTCTCCAAAAGGAAAAGAAACCAAAACTCAAATGATGACAAAAGACAATGAAAAATGAATTACTTCCTACAACCTTGAAGCTTAGTGCCGTACATGGCATTAAAAGCATCCAAATTCCCTGGAAGATCATAAACCTGCTGCGCATAATCATCGTAGTCATATCCATCAGAGTCATATCCATCATACTCATATTCACGTTCGTGACCCCCACCAAATAGATTAGCGGACTCATCAAACGTGTTAACAACCTCCTCATCATCACTATCAGTCACAACAACATCTCCCACTTTAGAAAATGGGTTAACCCTCTTAGTAGGCGAAGTAGATGGAGAGGAAAATGAACTAGGTTTAGAAGTCCCAGCCTGTTCATTTACTGTCGAATCACGCACAAGGGGTTCTTGTGATGTAGTAACAGTCTTTAAAGATCCATCCTCATTAGCCTCCTTAGTACTTCCAGACATTACCTCCAAAGTCTCTTCCTCAGTAGGAATACCAAAATCATCAGTATCAGCCATATTAAGTGCATCAAACTTATTTGATGTAACAATCTTAGCTCCACTAGTACTCGGCATATCATCATTCTTCTTCTTATTGGCATCACTTTCTTGGGTTCCGGCTGAGGTGCTTTGGGTCTATATTGCATCTTCTTACCCACACCAAGCTTTGTGAAACCTCCTTTAATACGACCAGATTGACCATCACTATTACTCTTCTTCTTATTAGTAACCGTTTGGAAGCCATCATTAACTCTCGATGTAGGTTGAGTAGTAGTTGGTACGAAATTAGGACAATCAACAAGAGTATGACCAAATACCTTACATTTATCACAACGAGGCGGTTTCCACTCATATTCAACCCGAATCTTGTCAATAATCGAGCCCTTCCCATCAAGCAAAGGCATTTCAACAGTAATGCTATCCCTAAGCACCACATCCGACTTCACTTCAATCATGCATCTAGCAAAGCTACTACGGCCCCACGATTCCTTGCACATTTGGCTGGTAAAAGCATCTAACCTTTTGGGCGTACCAATCAATGTAGCAAGAAGACTAAGACCATCATCAGAAAACATAGCAAGAGGAACATCATAGAATTTCACCCACACCGGGATGTTGGTCAAATCCTCTTTAAGTAAATTGGTGTTCAATGTCCATGGTTTAAGAATAATAGGCACATTTCTAATCAACCATGGACCGTTTTCAAGTACATATATATAAATATAGCGATCTCTCTCTGGCGAATACGAACTCCACAGAATTACGATCGATCCTAACCTTTTAATTATTAATCCCTCTCCATCGTGGGTCGGTGATTGTTTTTAATTGGTGTTTGATTGTTCTATTATTCCATTCGCTGTGTGGTTCCATCCCTACGATCTATATTGTTATATTCATCTAACGTGGGTCGGTGAGTGCTCCACTGTTTCAACTCGATCTTTACTGCTACTATTTTTCTCAAGTTTGGTGATTCGTTGATGATGGGAGCAGGTTAGGCTTTTTGCGCTTTAATGTTTTAAACCCTAATCTTGCGATTAGGGTTTTCCTTTGTTACTGGTTTTGCATTCTTGTTGGGTACTTAGTGTGGCTATTAGTGTGCTGATTTTGGAAGTGGGTTTTTGAGAGATGGAAAAGGGGTTCTTGATTAGTAAGACTGCGAGTAAGGGTAATAATGTATCTGGTTCTAACGATGTGAACATGGGTACTAATGATGAATTGGCTGCTCGTTTGAGTAGGCTTAAGGGACACGAGGGTAACATGGGTGTGCAACAGGTATGTTTGGAGAACCTTAGTCCTGTATCTGGTACGATTGATACTAACTTGGTTGGAAGCGATCATGACCTGGTGGAGCCGGTTTCACTTGGTAATATTCAATCGGCCACTACTAGTTTTGGTGAGTTGAGTTCATCCTCAATGATGAACCCTAGTAGTGTTAGTTTGAATGTGGTTGATGCTCCTGAGTGTTCTATGAATGGAACTCAGAAGGTGGAGCCGATTCCACTTATGAACGATACATCACATGGTGACGACTTGGAGCCGATTACTTGTGCTGAATCTGTGAAACACTTGATTGATAATGCGCATCAGAATTTTGAGGATGCCATGAATAAAATCCAAAGTGAGATTGGCGCTAATGACGTTAATATTACTAGTACTCCTCCTTTTACTTCTGGTCCTAATTCTCACAAGGATGATACTACTAATGGTACGGGAGTGAAGTTGGTTTCTTACGCGGGTGCTACTTCTAATGAACCTCAGAAACATGTTTCAAACTTTCGTAGGTTGGAATGTAGCAAGAAGAAGGCTGATGTTGATTTATCAGTCCCAATGAATGTAGTGCAAGAGGTTAACATGAGGTTCGAGAATACTCTCTACGGATACTTCCTTGGTCAACGCCTTGCTTTTCCTGTTGTTGATTATTATGTTCGCAATGCGTGGGCTAAGTATGGTTTACAAAAGGTTATGATGAATGCTAAGGGTTTCTTTTTCTTCAAGTTTACTTCGAAGAAAGGTGTCGATGATGTCCTTGATAATGGTCCTTGGTTGATTCGTAATGTCCCTATTATACTTAAACTATGGACATTAAACACCAACTTGCTTAAAGAGGATTTGACTAACATTCCGTTGTGGGTTAAATTCCATGATGTTCCTTTAGCTATGTTCTCCGATGACGGGCTTAGCCTTCTTACTACAGTGATTGGGACGCCTAAAAGGTTAGATGCCTTTACTAGTCAAATGTGAAAGGAGTCTTGGGGCCGGAGTAGTTTTGCTAGGTGTATGATTGAAGTAAAGTCGGATGAGGTACTAAAGGACAGTCTCACTGTTGAGATTCCTCTACTTGATGGTACGGGTTCGACTATTGAAAAGATCCGGGTAGAATATGAGTGGAAACCGCCTCGATGTGATAAATGTAAGGTATTTGGACATACTTTGGTTGAGTGCCCTAAGGTTGTCATACCGAATGCTCAACCTACTATGAATGCAAGTGATGGTTTCCAGCCTGTTAACAATAAGAAGAAGGGAAAGCATGTTGCTTCGAATTCGGGTCGAGGAGGTTTTACCAAACCTGTGGTGGGTAAGCATTTTGAATATCAGCCCAAAAAGACTCTTCCTGAATCAAAGAAAGCTAATGTCAGTAAGAAGAAGGCTTCTGATGTGGCTAGTACGAGTGGAACCAAGATCACTACTTCTAATCAGTTTGATGCTCTTAATATGGATGATACAGATGGTTTTCGTATTCCTAAGGTTGTTACTAACAAGGATGTGGATGCTGGCAGTATAATGGAAGTTAATAAGGATGAGTCGGTTCCGACTGGTACTACTTCACAAGTCCCTCTTGTGAGTGATACGCAAGAACCGCTTGTGAGTGATTCTATGGGAACAATGGAAGTTGGTTCTACTCCTATTGTTGAGAAAATTAGTAAGCTTGAAAAGCTGCTGATCGATGGGAAAGCTACTCTTGTGGATGATGCTGGTCATCCTATTCCGTCTACCTCTGCCACTAAGAGGGCTAACCCATTTTCAAAGGTGGGTGAGGTTGTGGTTTCAGATAGTGAAGAGGAGGAGGTTCTTAACACGTTCGATGAATCAGCAAATCTTTTTGGTGGTGGTCATGAGCGTGAAGATGAGTATGACTATGATGATTATTCGAAGCAAATTTATGATCTTCCAGGGGAATTGGATGCTCTTAATGCCATTTATGGTCTTAATCTCCAAGGTCGTAGGAAGTAGTTTATCTTTTGTCAAAGTCACTACCATCATGTGAGTAATGGTTTGTTTTCTTGTTTTGAAATAGGAAGTATCTTGTTATGTAAGCTTTTCGCCTATGTAACGGGCTGAGATATGGGATTCACCCATATCCGTTGTACTTAAACGTTTTTTGGAGTAATATATTTACCGGGTCGTTGACCTTTTACCCAAAAATATATATATATATATATATATATATATATATATATATATATATATATATATATATATATATATATATATATATATATTAATTCTACATGGCTTTTTAGAACGGTTGTTAAATACCGTAGTAAAATATGCATTTTTTTAAAACGGTCCAAAACCACAATAAAAAATCACCTCTATCTTTTGAAATGCTCTATTATATAACGGTTCAATACCGCTCTAAATAATCTATTTTAACTGTTTCAAAAAATTGTATTTGTACTAGTGGATTGAAAAAAGGTGTAAAGAAATGAAAGAAGAAAGAAGGGGTTGGAGAATTAAAAAGAAATGTTAATGAAATGGTGAAAAGAAATAGCCCTCCAAATGATCAACCTTAAGGCAGAAACCGGGTTCGATTTATATGATACTGGTTGTTGCTAAAGTGACAACGGTATTGAAGACAAGACGTCATAGACCAAGTGACACACTGCACTTAACCCATAAATTTGGGTATAAATGCACTATAGTAATTTGGGTATCAGTGCATAGTAATTTGGGTATAAAAATGTCTACAAAATGATTAGTCAAATAGTCAATGGTCTAGTCCAATAATTATCCCATAAATTTTGGTATAAATGCACCATAGTAATTTTTAAATTAAATGTTTACTTTCAAAAGGATTAAAAAAAGTCTTATCCATATATTTTGTTACAAAAAATGCGGAATTTTTTGTAAATTGCATAAATTAGAGCTCTGATTTAATTTTTCAAAATCTGAAATATCGTTTTATGCTATTTTAAGTGATATCTCAATGAATCTCAGAAGCAGATGTTTAGTGAAGAACATTCTTCTAATGCAACGTTTGGAATATTACAGAGTTCACGAGTATCTTGCAACTAAAATTTAGATGTATCCTATGTTTGTCATTGTAGTTAAAGATGCTATCTTGAAGCTGTGACCGGTCCCCGAGAAAAAGCTTCTGGTGTCATTTGTTGCTGGTGTCAATTGAAAGACCTCCAGGTTTGGCGAAGACAATGTTTATCTAAAGTTTTAACATTATTGAACGTATGATTATGTAGTTGCAAATATGGTAATATGTGTTCTTTCTATGCGATCCATCGAGCAAATTGATCTCATGTTTATATCTGATTTGAAATTTTATAAGCTGTCTTGCAGTTCATCAAAATACTCCGAATGCATAACTAATGATCTGAATGTGACAAAACATGAGATTTTACAGGGCTTTGTGTTGTAAAAATTTCTTTAGATTTCAAAATTTTACATGTATGATGGGTATTTAATGTTAAATTCAGTGATGATAGTAGTGGTTTTGTATGATGCAGGAGTGGGCTGGTCATGATCGTTTACAAACACTGGACCAAAGAGCCACAACGTGAAGGACATGGAAAAGATCTAAAATGTGAAGGACTACAACGCAGTTTGGACCACATCGCAGTTTGGGTCTGTCTTGCCAAGTGATGATGCTTGGCAGGTTCGTCCTTCAAGTTATGTGAGTATTGATACCAAAGAAACATCCATCTTACATGTCGAAGTAGGTCAATACTTCTCATGCAACTGATATAGTAAAAATTCTCCTTAATTAGAATAATGGAATTCATAAATGAAATATATATTCGCTAAATATACCTTCTTCTCGATATCCATGTGTTTAATTTAATGTAAATTTGCTGCGAATTGTGACTAATTGTGACCCAAGGATCTTTTTGTTACTCTACTAGACTTTTTGTTTTTTGCAATATCCAATGTTATACCGGCATATGTACTTATTTGGTAAATTATTGGTAACAGCCAGATGTAGATGAAAAAAGCTCTCCTACCATTAAGGATGTAGAGGTATCGTTTAATCATTATACCTAATCTCAATGTATTCATGGTACTCACGTTATTTGTAATGCTAATTGCTGAAAACTTGCTTCATTGTAATGGCACTGAGGCCTTAACTTTGCAGTAGCTACTGACTTTGAGGACAATAAGGGAATGTTTGGACTTGGCCTCAGAACAAGAAGCGATAAATATGCTTTGATGCCTAACAAGTCTTCAGGTAAAAGAAACTCTCTAAGCGTAACACAAAAGTTTACTTATAAGATTAAAATTTTTTTCTTATTAACTTTATGTGTGCCATTTTCTGTTTGTGATTTTGTTGATTTCATAATGTGTTTTTGAGATGATAAAAAGGGTGTTTGGATGAGGCTACTGCAGAAGTAAGAATTGTGTGTGCCAGGAATTCTGGATTAGGATGCTATAGATTTATGAATGAGGTATGTTTGGATCAGACAATTACAGTTTGTGTATGTACCAGACCAAGTTACTGAAGTAACAGGATGTTTTTAGATCAGGTAACTGCAGAAATAAAGTGTATTCGAATTAGGTAACTGCAGAAAATAGTTAATCAAGTATGCTGAACTCCGTCTAATTTTTCTGACCAATGAGAAATATGAGCACAAGCAAGTAGCAATAGATCTCAAATTCTGGGGAATGCTTCACAGTAGCTTGAGGGGCGGATGATGCAGTATCAACTTCCATATCATTTTCATCATCCTTCACGGAAGGTAAAAAGAGTATAGTACATGCTATACATTATTCATGCTAAGCAGAGTTATGTTTTATAGTGTGTGTGGCATTATGTATATAATATTAGGGAGCCTTCTAAATTTTACACTCCGTATTTTAATAAAAACCTGTGTTTCTTTTATCTTTTTTCTCAGTGAAGAATATGTTGACATGACAAATAACGAACTTGAAGAGAACTTACAAGAAGGTATGGCAACCGCGTCAAGCTCATCTAAGAAAAAACCTGGCTTATGCAAAAGTGGTCGGCACTTCATGTGATGTTTGTGATCCTAAAGATGTTTCCATACTTTAAACCACGTCATAACAAGAGTGCGATGAATCAGAATGAATATGCATGTTGACACACTGTTTGTGGACAAGAGTGCATGTCAGCTATGCTTGTTTTACTCTCGAAATCGTCATTTATTCACCAAATAGTATGAAATCTGTGTAAAATTTCTTTACTCTATACATATACGAAATCAGCACTGCTTTTTTGGATATGTGATGGGTTTGGTTTTCCACACAGATGGAAGTTGTATGTTCTATATATCATACCATTGTTTTGTGTTTTTCTTTTATATGCAGCATGGCCCTTAAATGGTTCAGCTAGAAAAGGACTCTTTTTACTCGTTTTGTTCCGCGTTTCCTAATTCACGGCCTAAATGCATAAATTACAATGGGGCTGTTACATTCTCTGAATAGAATAACTAGTGCATGAGTTTTCAAATAAGAAGTTTCAACTTGAAAACATAGGTTCTAGTCTACGGCATGTTGTCAAGGTAGTTAGAGTTATAGTTGATTTCTTTTTGGATGTAAGCTCTTACAAGGCAAAGAAATAATTGCCAATAAAGATAGGGAAACATGTTTCTAAATTTAGGATAGCTGGGTATACCACCGAACGATATAGAAAATAGCCAATTACCATATACATAGGGTCGCCTATTAATGAAGGTTTGATTCCAAATCACAATGATATGATTTGTCGGGCCTCCACTTTAATTTTCATTCACTTTTCACATAGATAATTAAAAAAAATACTCTTGGCACTTCTCCTATTCTTTTCCCTGGCGCAGCTTGGCCATCGTGAAAATGGCTAAGAGACCTCGTCTTTGAATTAAATCCTCACTCCAATAGCCCAACCAATTGGGAGATATTCAATACATTCAGTTACGGGAGTGATTCATCCTTCCTGAACGCAACATGCAATTCTTTGTTGCTGAACATTGGGTTGGAATTATTGATATTTTGGGTTGGAAGAACATGTCTGCTCTAGGACTTTTATCTATATACGATGTTTACGTATTTTTACTTGACGGAAATGATAATGTTGTTCACAAGGTATCTCCATCTCCACAACTTCACGCCTAAAAAAACATTTTTACACATTTACACATCAAAGGAGTATTAAAAAGACAGTTAATTGACTTGAACCAAACTATATTGACACGGATATAGTCATTTAAGATAATATGATATTGCCCGAACAAAAATAGTATAGGGCCCACTCAAAACATGGATCGAGAAGAACTTTCTATCATGAGTGTCGGAATCGGAAACAAATCTTTTAGTTTGATAGCTAAATTTGGTAAACTTACACCTAAACTACATAATTACTACATCATATATATTTGGAGAGCAGAAAGAGATAGATTGCCAAGAAGAATCAATCTAGACTCACTGGGAATTGAACTTCATTCTTTGTTATGCCCGATGTGCGATACCGAATGTG
Organism: Artemisia argyi; assembly: GCA_030686995.1. Lineage (NCBI taxonomy): Eukaryota > Viridiplantae > Streptophyta > Magnoliopsida > Asterales > Asteraceae > Artemisia > Artemisia argyi. Next base: position 41,177,205 of record CM060680.1, read on the forward strand.
AGTGATTGGAGCACGTTCTAGTCTCTTGTCAATGTGTGGCAAAGGGTATTTTCGTGGTGGAGGTTTGGGATGGATTTGAATCCTTGTTTGAGAGATATAACTTGCTTTGTTCAGAATCTCTGTTCTCGTAAGAAGGGCATGTTAAAACCAATCCAACTGAAATGCTTTGAGGCTGCCATTTTTTATACCGGTCGGGTATTATGGAAGATTCGTAACTCTAAAATCATTACTGTTGGATCTAAAAGTCGAATAGCTTTGATTTATTTCGTGATGTTCAAAGTGTTTCTTTTTGTTGGATTAATAACCGATGTGCCAATTTATCTATCCATTGGTCCATTTGGTTATCTGATCCATTTTATGCTTGTTGCCAAATGTAATTGATAGCTTGTAAAGTTCTCCATTTCCTAGCTTCTCGCTAGGGTGGTATTTTTTGTTTAATAAAATTCCTTGTATATAATTGAATTGTTTGTTTAAACCTGAAGCTGAAATAAACATAAGTTCTCATTTTTTTCTAAAAATACTTTAGTACAACAGATACTACAACTTAATATGAAATACCAAAAAAACATCCCACATAGGTCAGCAATCAAAACATTAGACCTTTTTTCCTCGTATATATACAGGTGACCCCTGATTGCAAAGCCGTACACCTGAAAATCCCAAATCCGACCTATTTTTGGAAACGGAAATTTGGTGACTTAAATTCAAGAAGTTTCCAGTATTCTTTTTTAATCTTCTTTGGAAGAATCAACCTTGGTCACCATGGTTTTCATTTCAAGGTAATATTTTCTCTGTCTTTATTTTTCATTTCACTTTTTAGCATTTGCAATTATTTAGGTTTTACTTTTTAGGGATGTTACAGTTCAATCATAGAAATTTGTTTTTTAAATTCTTAAATGTTATTTTATCATGTCTGATTGATCATTGGGTTTTTAATATTGTGACAGTTTGCCTTATGCTTAACTCTCTTCATTAGATTTATTTATTTTATTGTGTTGAATCAGTAGTTAGGGTTTCTAATCTATGAGTTAAGCAATTTTATGTGTGTCTAGTTTTGCATCAAATAGTATTATTCTTATGAAGTCATTATTACCAACTACAACGGGTTAGATGTTTGATTGATCAACTACAGCCTGTTAAAAAATAACTGTAATTATAAACTTTTGTCAAAAAGCTGGTTTTGTGTACCTCTTGTCCTATTAAAATACATTGTTGTTCATCTTCACAACTCTACTACAGTATATTCTTTTAAGGGAAAATTACCAAAATAGATCAGTCGCCCAAAGCACATTCCTTGAATAGATGTTTTTAAATCACTTTCCTTCGGCGGATCAGGGCAACTTGGTGACTGAGCAACCTTCATATATGTGCGACACGTGTCGAATATTTTATTAATATAGTACAGAATCTAGAATCTTTTGGAATGTATAGTACAGAATCTAGAATCTTTTAAGGACACGTGTCACACATATATGAAGGTTGCTCATTTTTTAAGTTGCCCTGATCTAATTTTGGAAAGTGAAATTTGAAAGTCTACAAAGTGACTAGTCAAAAAGTCAACGATCTATTTTGGTAATTATCCCTTTTTTTAATGGTCTAAGTTTGAAAGAGAAGATTTTGTGAATTATTGAGTACCTTCATAGTTCATACGTTTATTATTAAATCAAATTTCAATTTGGTTTTGATTTTATACTATTACACCATTTTTAATCTTCCTTCGTACGCATAAGCGCTTCTCACATACATATTAATAAGGGTGGGATAATTAGCAACTGATTTATGCTATCAACAAAAATTAAATTGCGAAATCTTTGAAGAAATCATCAGATTCTTAATGATATATAAAACATGAAATCATTTTTATGATGTTGGTAATGCTACCAACACAAGTAATACAGCTGAGGTTGGCTTGTAAGGTATGGTATTGTGAATGAATGATTTTGGCTTTATCATCTTCTAAACTATGGCCTTATGTAATATATGATTCCAACTTTATCAAAGAGCAACTTAACAGTGAAAAAGTATATATACAACAATAGCCTTGAAAGGTATATATGTAATGCTCAATAGATTATGAGATCTATCTTTTAGAAGACCCATAAGAACTACTTATTTCTAAAAACTTTTCAACTTGTGCACAACTATTAGCTTCTTGTAATGGGTTGGAAAAACAATTGTTACTATTTATAAAATCCCTCAACGAGGTTAGCAGAACAATATGGGGATCCACCATTATATTGAGCTGAATTTATCAACTTTGTATTAGGCTATGATGCAACAACAAATGCTTACAAGTTCTTAAGAATAGTGCGTTTAAAGGTTGAAAATTGAAGCATTCTTGAAATTTATTAGTGCAAGATTGAAATTTGGCACAAGATTGGACATTCCCGTATGTCAAATCCAAAATGATCAAGGTATAACAGTGAATAGGGCCCACAAAAGGTGATCTTTTACGATTAATCTGCTATTGATGAAGTTACTGTCTTTTCAACGCATGCTTTGATTTAGCAGAACACATATTTAAAGAAATCCTCTAACTCATTGGTTAGATAAGGAGCATGAGTTCGAATTTGGTGTGTTGGAAGGGTTATTATGTTTTATTCGTTCCATCGCCAACAAAAATGTAGTATAGGTAATGCAAGAGTATACATAATGTTGAATTAATGTATCATATAAAGTCAAGATATACGATTCCATGATTAATAATCGAAAAAATGAATCATGTTTTTATTTAGGATGGAGTCGTGATCTACCATTTTACCAATCAGCCAAAATGGTAAAGTGACTCATCGCGATACCATCATGGGAGACCAATAAATGTGACTTACATTTTCTGCTTGTTGATCATGGAACCATGTATATTAGCATTAGATGGTACATTAACCCAAGATTTCTTCAAACTTTTGCATTTCCCTTCATTTTTTTGTTGATGATATGACGAATAAAACATAACTTACACGAATTATCTAACCAATGAGATTTAAGGACTTATTTAGTCTTGTGTTCTACTAAATCAAAACACATAATAAAACGATCAATAACTTTATTAGCAAAGGAATCCTGAAACATCACCCAATGTGGGTCCTATTCACAGTTACACCTTGAGACTTGCTGGGATATGCTTAATCTTGTCTCAAATTACAACCTTACAATTATAACTAACATTGTCAAGTTGAAGTTATCCATTAAACTAAATCTTGAAGGGAGTATTACCTATTAGTTAATAAAGTAGCTTTGTTCTAATTTTTATGGGAGTTGTGGTGCTAGCCAGACTTTGAGTTTTGTTAGACGAAATGCCTGTTAGGGCATTAATTAGGCTATGTCATCGTTAATAATTAGGAGTACCTTGGATAGGCACATACCATGAACACTTCATTGCTTTTACGAAACTTTTTTTTTTTTTCTTTTTTTTTTTTTTTTTTTTTTGGACAAGACCAAAGCTATAAAGCTGTAAACATTTCATCGTTCTCTGAAGGCAAGCTTTTTACCAGAACTTTACGTAGGATGACTAAATTTTTCTATATCTCTACTTAGTTGAATATAAAGGATAGGTCTAGTTTAAACACCATAGGGTTACTCTGTATTCGACTCAAAATCTCTTTGACCATGTTCTTGCTTATGTGTTACCGGACTTCAAAAACTAAATTTGCCATTTCAATAATTAAAACTTCTCTAAACCATCATGTAACATGCCAAAAATGTATATTAACAAATTTGATATTCTAGTATTTTTGAGTTGTACTTCACGTGCAGATTAATAATTTCTAATTTGATTAAATCATTTTTACCCTACAAACTTTCATACATTGTTGTTCACATAAATGACTTCTTTTGTCGAGTGTACTTCATTTTCGGAAAGTTTACCACTTTGAGCACATCCTTTGTGTAAATGGCAAATTCAGTTGGTTTGGCAATAGGCAGCTATGGTAACATGCTCGAATGGGTTGGATGAACCTACCAACCTTTAAACTTCAATGATGGTTGAGTTGAAACTTGAAACTATTTGTATTTTCTTTCTTTAATCTTAGATGATGCTTTCATATGTTTTGATTTGGAATATATTCTTCTTTCAGTTATAGCTACTTTCTTTTAAATCTATGATTTTACGTGCATGTATCTAATTGGTATGGCGTACAAACCAGGCATTTCCACCTCCACAATTTTTCACCTCAAATTACAAAATGTATGAAGAACCTCCAATGGCTCAGAAAGTCTTTAAAGAAATTTGTGAGGATTGGGTATAACCTCCCTCCCTTGTTTTAAATAATTTGTTCATAATTTTGTATTCATATATTTCAATAGTTAGTGTACTTACAAGACGATTGGTAATAATGTATTCATGTTTTTCAGGATCCTTTGGGGGAGCAAATGTATTACTTTCCCAATCAATCTTCCACAATGACATACACAAATAACATACTTGGTGGAGAAAAATGAGGCTAAGGAATGTCGTTATAGAAACCGACTCTAGTGAGGCTTTTTCACTTATCACCGTGGGTGGTGTGGACGATTCTCATCCACAAAGTTCTTTGATAAGGAACTGCACAAAGCATCTCATAGAACTCAAATGTTATATGGTGCACACAAGGCGTAATGGAAATCGTTGCGCTGACGTTATGGCAAAGCTTGAAGGAACACAACATGAAGATTTTCTTGTCTTCAAAGAACCACCACCAACATTGATTTGGTTTTTATTTGATGATGTAAGGTCGTAAGACAGTGTTTTAAAAATGGATCAAGAACTACATGTTAATTAAGGAGAAACCTGAAGAATAATAGAGTTCGACAATGCATGTGGTGGAGAAAAATGAGGCTAAGGAATGTCGTTATAGAAACCGACTCTAGTGAAGCTTTTTCACTTATCACCGTGGGTGGTGTGGACGATTCTCATCCACAAAGTTCTTTGATAAGGAAGTGCACAAAGCATCTCTTAGAACTCAAATGTTATATGGTGCACACAAGGCGTAATGGAAATCGTTGCGCTGACGTTATGGCAAAGCTTGAAGGAACACAACATGAAGATTTTCTTGTCTTCAAAGAACCACCACCAACATTGATTTGGTTTTTATTTGATGATGTAAGGTCGTAAGACAGTGTTTTAAAAATGGATCAAGAACTACATGTTAATTAAGGAGAAACCTGAAGAATAATAGAGTTCGACAATGCATGTGGTGGAGAAAAATGAGGCTAAGGAATGTCGTTATAGAAACCGACTCTAGTAAAGCTTTTTCACTTATCACCGTGGGTGGTGAGGACGATTCTCATCCACAAAGTTCTTTGATAAGGAAGTGCACAAAGCATCTCTTAGAACTCAAATGTTATATGGTGCACACAAGGCGTAATGGAAATCGTTGCGCTGACGTTATGGCAAAGCTTGAAGGAACACAACATGAAGATTTTCTTGTCTTCAAAGAACCACCACCAACATTGATTTGGTTTTTATTTGATGATGTTATGGCGTAAGAGTGTTTTAAAAAATGGATCAAGGACTACATGTTAATTAGGAGAAACCTGAAGAATAATAGAGTTTGACAATGCATGCGATTCGTTATCTGTGTACATAAAACATAGATTAGAAAATAGATTTGTCACTCAAAATATACCAAGAAAGCAAAATATTCTATTGAATTTCCGAAATACTTTTATTTGTCATCTAAACAGGCTTAAAGGAAAAACAATTATAAACATCAAAATGGTTTGTGTCAGATGATTTTCGTGTTCTAACATAAATATATGTTACAAAAGTAAATACCCTTCTCTTGCAAGATCCCGGACAACAAGTTGAAACATGCTCACATAAAACTAAGTTGTATTTTGTCAAAGGAACTTTTGACGGACCCTAATGACGGAATTTTATGACCATTTCCTAGTGATTTCCAATGTCATTTCACTTTAATCACATGGGATTTTTTTTGGTTTGTTGTAATTAGACGCAAACAAATGAAATTGTAGTATGAATTATAACCTAACCCCTTTCGGTTCGCAAGAACTTGAGAAGAACAATTTAGATTAAATTATTTGGGGCGTTTGATCTAGTTTTCTATGGGAATTGCATTTCTCCCATTACAAGTACGATTGTTATTACTTGAGTCATAATTGTCAACAAGTATGATTGTTATTACTTGAGACAAAATTCATTAACTAGAATTTTCATTCATTGATCTATTTAGCATTTGGATAAGGGATGCTAAGCAATTATTATTTAATAATGAATTAAAGTACGGGGTACGTTTGTTTTCATTAATAATAGATTATATCCCATATTTGCATGTTTAATCCATGAATAACTTATGTTATTCTAAATAGTCCGTTGTCAATCGATGATATGGGAATATCATTGAATTAAAACAAATCTGAGTTTTGTTATAATATACTTAAAGTATATTGATGCGTAGGACACGCCAAATTCACATGATATTCAATAAATTGAAAAAATTGAATATAGGACAGATGACAACTGCATGGCTGTACTTTATGGATCTTTGTCATCAAAGTAAATCATGATTATTTATCCTCAGACTTGAGATACCAGATTAGTACTGTGGATGTAGCTCATTTTCTGTAAGATAGTCTAACCTATCCGTAATTGGTAGTTATAAGGGCTATTTTCAGAAGTGATGCAAAGTTCATGGGTTATGCTTGTAGTCAAGAGAGAATTTGTCCATTCAAAATTGTTTTGAAGTATAATACTGCTGGGCCTCTCATAGGGTTGACAAGATGTTTGCGTGCGCATGCCCAAGGTCTATCTGGAATATGTTCAGATGAGTTAGTAATCTTGCTTGATCATAAATAACGAGAAACATAATAGTTAATTATTGAATGACTTAGATCCATATCCATATTAACGTGGTATTAGAAACAAAGGGATAAGTATGATGATGATTCATCAAAAGGTTTTTTCCAGGAAACCACACTCATGGTTGTTCTGGGGGCATTGGGGTGCTTTGCTAGACTAACCAATGTCATTACTACATTAATGTATATCCGAGTAGGAGCTGTTAGTTTTGCAAATAAAAATTAATGTGGTATGACCGGATTCGAACACTAGACTTCGAGATTGCACACATTACATATAAGTTTCAATGTATTAATAATTATTATATTTAGTTATGATTAATTATTAATTTACAAACACGTAACGGTCGTTAGTACTTAACGAGAATTGACTAACGGTCGTTAGGAGAAAAAAAGGAAACGAATTTATAGAAACAAGACAAGGAGGTTCTAGAACCCACTTGGGCTTCATGATCGGCCGACCCACATAGGGAGGGGGTTTCCCACCCTAACTTGGTCTCCAAGATATGTTTAGTATAAATACATCCTTATGTATTCATTCTACACATCTCTTGGTTCTCTTGCAAACCATATATTCTCTTCTTCATATCTCCTTATTCTTAGATTATCGAACTACACCCTGATAGGGTTCCTACTAGATTTTCTAAGCTCAAACATTCTTGTTTGGTTTGTTTGTGATTCAAGAACCTAGCTTTTCTCATTGAAACGCTACTAATACCTGTGTACACGAACGAATGACTAACATACTTTTGTTAGTGATTTTTCCCCATTCGACTAAGGAGATAGTCGAATTCCATAAACCCTAAATTAGGGTTTTACTTGTTCTTAATTCATTGGTTTCTTGTTTGGCTAGAAATTACTAAGGTACGCATATCCTTTTAATTTGGTTAAATTATAAGTATTTGATCTTTACTTTCGATGCATGCAGTGGCGGAACCAGGAAAATAGATTGAGGGGGGCATTTTTTATTTTTATTTTTATTTTTACGATAGTAACAAAATACGGGGAAAAAACTGGTATCGGAATGATAAATCGAGTATTGTTAAGGATTTATAAGGTTTTAAAGTGTTGAATAATGGGTTTTTAGTATGAGGGTGGGGGAAATTTGAGTTTTAGGCGGGGGGAGGGGGGGGGGGGTACTTTCAAAAAATGGTCAAAATTAAAAAAAAATTACACTAAAATCTCAACTTTTTCGGCTAGCCATAGGGGGCACCGCCCCCCTAAGTGTATACATAAGTCCGCCCCTGGATGCATGCTTTGATGATGTTATCTGTGTATATATAATTGTTATGATTCATAAATTCCAACAAAACTTGGATTCATTAATGATAGTTAATTTCACTAAAGCTGCTGAAGACCACAGTCTCTTTTATGGTTAGTACACTGATTTTCGTATCAAGTCTTTGGGGCACCAAGATCAGCTTCACCACATTGGACTTCTCATTTACATTCATGACTGGTTGCTATGAAAGTAATCATTCACGATTCTCTAAGTTATGAATCATCTATAGTTGTTATTGTGGCTCTTTTTAGCATGGTTCATCGATAATTTCTTCATATTTATCGTTTTGATGAAAACTGGTATTCAAAAACATTAATTTTCCAAATCCTGATAACTTCTGGGCAGGTCAAGAATATCTTGTCAAGTTCTGTGACAAAATTTTAATTTCTCATGAAATGTGAGTGTGAGAGGTCGATGGATCTTCGACGGTTAGACCATATTCACAAATTAAATTATAAAATATTATAACTTGTGAATATGGTTTAATCGTGTAATTGAGTGAGTACACAAAATTACGGTATGAAGGAACGTTACATATGATAATGGAGTCTACAAATCGGACTGATGATTACTTGGTGTTGCAATTATGTAGTACCAAGTAATATCCTTGTTTGAAATCTAGAGAATTGTTAGTAGCAAATATAACTCTTTTATGTAAGGATAGTTTCTGTATCAGTAGATATAGTTTGGATGTAGAATGAAGGAATATGTAGTCTTCTCAATTTTTTGGGTTTCTACTTTGTAATATAAAATCTTATAATTTGCTTTACTTTTTTGTAATCGTGCCATCTTTCTCTTCTTTTTGCATTTAACCATATGTGGAATTGAATTTGCTTTGTAGACTTTTTAACATTCTTATGTGACTTTCAAATGAATTGTCTGCAAAATAGTAAAAAAAAAAAAAAAAAAAAAAAAAAAAAAAAAAAAAAAGTAATGTAAGATGCAATTTTGTATATAGTTCTTGTGATAATTATATATGTGATGACTTCTTATTAAACATAGATGTTCAATTGTTCTGAATAAAGTAATTCCCGAGGATGTGAACAACAATCGTGAACAACAATCCCCCCGTTTGACTACTTGACCTATTTTGTAATATCTGTTTTTATGTAATTTCACATATTCTGTATTTTCTATTTGACTGCAATCCTCTAATATGGAGTTAAACTTTGTGGCTTTTTGTTTGTTGTCAAATGACCCATTGCTGGAAGAGTGTTCATAAAGAAATTAGCTTTACTTTCTTGAGATCAAAATGGTAAGAAATCATAATGCTATTACAGATTCTTCTTGTGCTCAATGTTCTATTTCTGGTACAGTAAACTTGATACCATTATGACATGTAAAAAGGATATATATTTTTATTAATACCATACAGTATCTGTCACCATATCTTTCACGAGATGATGGAGATTTTAATCTATGAAATCCATGTAACACTAAATATATATAAGGATAATCCAAAAAATGCCCAAGTTGCCCAATTGATTTGCTTTTCTACCCTTCGCTCAGAAATTTCCGAAACTACCCATTGGGAACCGGGCAACTCTTTTTAACCAACGAGTAGATGCCAAGTGTCCGAAATTTTGGGCAACGCCTCTGTTTTTTTTGGCAACGCCATAATTTTTTGGGCAAATTGGGATACTTGGCGTCCTATGGTTTGAAAAACAAGAGTTGCTCGATTGCCAAGTGGGTAGTATCGAAGTTTAGTGTGTAATAATGTTTAGATAGCAATCGGTGAAATGGATACATGAGATTTATTTACTTAATTTAAGGGAAACAACTCTAAATCACCAACACAAAAGGCTACATGCATGACTTCCGTTTTGCAATTTCAATGTCGCACCAAAATTGTCTCACACATTTTCGAACAATACCACTCCTTCCTTAATTGCCTCATTTAAGGATTACTTTTCCAAAAGGCAAACTTACACGCCTTAAAACACCTATGTATATCACATGATCTGAACCACAAATCTCCTAAATACCTTAATACGCCAAAGGCCATTTAGTGTGTTGTTTGACGATCTATCCTCTAAAACCGTATAGCTCTGAAAAAGTTACTTTTCTTCCTCGACACTCATTTTCAAATTTTATGAAATAACACTTCTATCAAAAGATCTAAATCATTTAAAATTATTAATAACTATTGTATATAAAATTATCAATATTACAATATTATTGTAACAATATAATATATCTACGAATTTCATATTGTACGGTAATGTGTATCATATTACATTACATTAACTACATATGTTTGCTACATCCAAACAACATCCTTAGCCTAGCGGATGTGATTCACGTATCATTTGTTCATAAAATCACAATCATCGGCCTTAAAATGTTCAAGTTATTCGGTGAAGACGAGTCTATGACCCGTATAAACTATATACCCAACCCAATAATATCCATGTAAATGTCATCCACCCTCGGCCGACAATAAATGTGTTTCGTACAAATGAGATTAAAAAAAAAAAAAAAAAGAAAAAAATGAACAAAAAACCTTTTGTTATCAATCAAATTACTGTATTCAAGGTTCTAAAAGTTGTACCATGGCGAGGCATGACCTCCACGTTACGAAATAAACCAATGCATTGGCTTTAATCATAGAAAGGCACATGGTGTGATGCCTTTTCTGAATTCAACTCCGATAAATAAGGTTTTTTTTTAAAAGAAATGGAGAAAATTATATGCAAAAAGTAACTTAATTCCTTATTTATAACGCTTTTGTAAACTCGATATTTATTAAATGTGATTTAATATATAAATCTATAAATATTTTCATATTTTGGCTTCGTCGTAGCTTATAAGACGTGAGGCTTTACCACACATCCACGCCGCACCTCACGCTATTTATAACTTTGGTTATATTACATCAAATTACATATTACATAGAGTATTACATTTAAACAAAAATATTAATTACATGATATGAAAATGCCTATAAATAAATCTTTTTAACCAACACCAATCCATAAAAATATAAAAAAGGAATTGTTCAATTTGGGGATCTACCCCTATTTGAAGAACCCTAAAAATGCTATTTTCATCAAATTCCACAAAATTATCCTTTAATCATCAGCAATCATGTTCGATCTATCAACGAGGTAATCAATCAATACATAAATCTCCTCAATTTCATTTCGGTTTTTAACTTTTGCATCAGTATTATTTATTAGGGTTTCATTCACAAGCCTTGCAATTTGGGGATTTTAATGTCAATCATTACATACGAACAACCACTTGTTTTGAACTTATTCTGCGAAAGCGTAGTAGATTCTTAGTTACTTTTCTTGAGAATTTGCTCGTATTATTTTTCACATGGGGACACGAAACTTGTGGTTATGTAAGGGGAAATGGTTGTTTACTTCTTTTGATGAACATTAGTTTGTTTGGTTAAAATAGATACCATGCAATCTTAATCGACTTTGGCAGCTTTCGTAATATTTTTCTGATTGTGTTGTGTTTGGTTAAAATAGATCACGTACACATGTCGCATCACTCCACGTGGATAATTACACTTCATGCATTCTTAACACTTCTTTGCTTTTATAAAACATGTTCATTTTCTTTTGAAAAGATCATAGCTATAGACATTTCATTGTTCTCTGAAAGCAAGCTTTTTACCCGACCTTTAAGTAGGATGACTTAAAGGATAACTCTAGTTTAAAAACCATAGGGTTACTCTTTGTCCGACTCAACCTTGCATGGTTCTTCCTTATGCGTTACGGGAGTTCAAAATCTAAAATTTACCAACAATTTATGTATATAGGTTCTGTGAGACAAATCTGACAAAGTTGTCAGTTCTAGTAAGTAACAAGCTAACCTAATAAAATGATCACCAGGGTGCGTGAGCTAGAAAATTTTCCTTGAGAGTAAAATGTAACCGCATTCATTAATCTTTACCATTTTAACCATACAGATGGTAGTATTAAAGATATAAAAGCGGTAGAGGTTAAAGATTAGTCATAGTTCATTTTTTATTTTCCGTCAAATGAAGGGCGAAAGGTCTATTTGTTCTTGCAAATTGCAATCAGATCATTGACGAGGGAAGCAAGCTCCCTTCATTTGGTTAAAGAAAATGAAAGTGTAGTGTGTGTGATTCTGTCACAAATTTCCGTTGCAAAATCTCTCTAGCTTACAATCTTATTCCATTACTAAACTAATTTGAAATGTTGTTCTTATTTGATCAATTTCGTTTTGTTTCCCGTTTTGTTGTGATCGCTCAAGTGAATACAATATTGCAGCTGAGCTGTACTCATGGGAATGAGATTGTGCGCAACAGTATTTCGGAATGGAAAAATTCTGTGTACAGCATACGCTAGTTCATGCGGCGTTAATAATTTGTAAAGTTTTTAGTTCATTTTAGCCCACACAGTTTTATACAAGTACTTATCACATAAATGACATCTCTTTGTCGATTGGAGTTCATTGTAGAAAGGTAAATACATGATATAGCATAATTTGAGCACATCTTTTGCGTAAGTGGAATATTCGGTTCGTTAGACAATATGCATCAGCTACGGTAACATGTTCAAACTGCTTGGATCAACCTACCGACCTTTGATCTTCCATAATGTTTACTATATTAAATGGTTGAAACTATTTGTATTTACTTTCTTTATCCTTAAATGATGCTTTTATATTTCTTGATTGGAATATATTCTTCTTTAAGTTATAGCAACTTTCTATCCAATCTATGATTTTACCTGCTTGAATCTAATTGGTATATTGGCGTATAAACCAGGTATTTCCAGCTCCACAATTTTACACCTCAAATCACAATTTGTATAAAGAACCTCCCATGGCTCAAAAAGTTACTAAAGAAATTGGTGAGAATTGATACAACCTCCCTCTTGTGTTTTATATAATCTGTTCATACTTTCATATACATTTATTTTAATGATTGGTATAATTTATTCATGTTTTCCAGGATCCTTTGGGGAGCAAATGTATTACTTTCCTCAAGGGCACCTTGAACATGTATGTTATTTATCTTTTTATGCCAGAATGCAATTTGTCTTCATAGGATTATGATGTACTGATTCAAGTATTTAATTGCGTCATACACCATAAAAAGGCCAAGAACTGCGAGAACCAATCTCAATCATTAAATATTTGATCAATGGCTGAAATTAGTTGTGGCATAATTGTAATTAAACTAAAATTTATATATTAATCTTATAAAGATGGAGGGTATCTCACAATCCTTCTTTTTGAAAAACCGTCCATAAAAATAGGTTATATTATTAAATTGATATCTAAGTCTTCTTTAGGGGTGAGAAAGTTTGGCATTGTCCATTACCGTTACTTTCACAATTTTCCCTATTATTAATGCCACGGATTTTGAATACATTCTTTTAAACTTCTACTGCCGTTCAGAATGCTTACGGGCTGTTTGCCTGAAGAAAAAATATGGCCTGGTTTTCCATCTATAGTTTTGTATGGAAACTGGAGTTTATCTACATAGAGTAGTTTAAAATTTAGAAAACCTGTTTGAATGGTGTTTTAGTTTGATTCAGTAAAACGAATAGTCTTAGTTGTTAGTTTCACTATTGTTCCCCATGTTTTCACCTATGTTGATCATAGGATTTCATGTTTTTAAGAATTTTTAACTGAAGCACAGTAGAAGGAATTGTGGCAAGTGCATAATCAAGTTGCTTATTGTGAAAAATCTCAGGTGCTAGAAGAATTAAACTACTATTTGCGGTAGCTGGAACCATGATTTTCACAGGTCTTCACATCTTTAGTAAGTCTTGTATCTCGACGTATGTCTTGGGACATGTTGGAAAATCAGAACTAGCCGGTGCATCACTTTCCATGGCATTTATCAACGTCACTGGGTTTTCAGTGATTAGTGGTTTGGCTTTGGGTATGGATGGGATCACGTCTAAAGCTTTCGGGGCTCGTAACTTCTCACTTATGGCCCGTATCCTTCATCAGACCATACTCATCCTTTTAGCTGCCTTCATCCCAATATGCATTATGTGGCTGAATGCAGAGCCGATACTTGTGTTTTTTGGTCAAGACCCAAAAGTAGCTAGTTTGGCTGCTACATATACTTAATTCACCATACCAACGTTATTTCTCCAATGTTTCTTCCATCCTATTAAAGTATACCTCTGAGCTAAAAAGGTAACCAAACCTTTTATAATCGGTGCGACTCTTGCTGTCGTTTTTCATGTCGCTGCCCTCATGCTTATGTCCCTCATGAAGGGGAAGACGTTTTTTACTTCCCACAGGGCTACTTGGAACAGTTTGTTATTAAGCTTATGGGTTGCTTTCTGAAATAGACTTTATGCAGAAATGATAGTGATTCACCCCTCAAATAATATCAGTACGTATAATACTTTTGCCTTTAATAGAATCTGAAATGAAAGTGTATATTCTTTTTTCTAATAGATCGAGGCCTCCTCCCAAGAGGTTGAGGGTTAAATTTTGAAATTTAACAAACTCCTAAGAGCCCAGTTAACAAATTCCTCAACCCATCCTTGTCTGCCTCACATGAGACCCACCACAGAGATATCAAAGCCCCCACCACTTAGAAAATATGTGGCCACGAAAGCTCAAACAGTGTCACTAATCTTTCCTCCACAAGTACTTTCAAACATGAGCATGGACAATGTGTTATCCTTATAGGTGAGAAAGGGCAAGAGGTTGGCAAAGGATCCATACATTTAGCAAACAGGACATGGTTTGGAAGAAACTTGGAGCAATTAAGGTTGTGTGTTGTGGATTTCAATGTTCTTAAGGTGGCTAAATGGAGTGAACTTCCACACCCGTGTGATGCCACAGGCACCAGTTTTGCTCAGGCGGAAGGGATCCTGGGCTAAAAGAGGGTGTTGTGGGATTCCAGTAAACTTATCTTGATAATACTCAAGGAGATGATACATCCAGATTCGTCATGCTGCTTTCCATTGACAAAGGAAGAACTTGGATTCATTATTGATAGTTTATAGTCACTAAAGCTGCTGAAGACCACCAGTCTCTTTCGTGGTTAGTACACTGATTTCGTATCAAGTCTTTGGGACACCAAGATCAGCTTCACCATGTTGGACTTCTTATTTACATTCATGGCTGGTTGCTATGAAAGTAATCATTCACCATTCTCTAAGTTCTGAATCATCTATAGTTATTGTAGTTCTTTTTAGCATGGTTCATTGATAATTTCTTCATATTTATCGTTTTGATGAAAAGTGGTATGTAAAAGCATTAATTTACCAAATCCTGATAACTTCCGGCCGGGTCAAGAATATCTTGTCAAGTTCAGTGACAAAATTTCCGTTTCTCATGAAATGTGAGTGTGAGAGGTCGATGGATCTTCGACGGTTAGACCATATTCACAAATTAAATTATAAAATATTATAACTTCTGAATATGGTTTAGTGGCTGAACGTAGTAGGTGTTTGAGCATGAAACTGCTCTTGAAAGATCCATCATTGTTCTCCCTTGTTTCATTGGGCATGAAGATCTTGTAATTGAGTAAGTACACCATATTCCGGTATGAAGGAACGTTACATATGCTAATAGAGACTACAAATCGGACTGATGATTACTTGGTGTTGCAACTATGTAGTACCAAGTAATATCCTAGTTTGTAATCTAGAGAATTTTTAGTTGTAAATATAACTCTTTTATGTAAGGATTGTATCAGTAGATTGGTTTGGATGTAGAATGAATGAATCTATCTGTAGTCTTCTCAATTTTTTGGGTTTCTAGTTTGTAATATAATGGCTTATAATTAGCTTCATCATCTTTCTTTTCTTTTTTCTTTTTAACATATGTGGAGTTGAATTTGCTTTGTAAACTTTTTAACATTCTTACGTGACTTTCTTATGAATTGTCTGCAAAATAGTCAATAAATAAATAAAGTGGAACCTCATATGTGGAACCTCATAAGCGACTTTCTAATGTAAGATGCAATTCTTGCCAATAAGTGGAACCTCATAAATTTTCACTTTCAAAAGGAATTGAGAAACTAATTTTTTGGGAAAAAAAAATATAATAACTAGTTTGTAACGTTTAGGAGTACATCAACTTGATACGCGATTCTTACCTAGCGTGTAGTCAAAAAATTGAAAGGTTTTCTACAAACGGGACGGTAACTACTAAAGGGTTTTGGTAAAACTTGAGTCCCGGAAGCCGGTTAACTATCTCTTTCGGAAATGATGGACATTTTTTGATCTATGAAATTAATGGAACTCTTAATATAAAATTTTCAAGTATGGTGATGTTTATATCACAAACAAAAGATGGGTACATGAGATTTATTTACATATTTCAATGAAAAATATCTTAATAATTAGCGAAGAGGCCACATAACTTTGGGTTTGCATTTTAATCTCTTTTCAAACTATTTGAAGTTTGAACTATACCACTCATTATGCAATTGACTCATTTATGGGTTATTTTCTGAAACGCAAACTCATACGTATGTACGTAACACGACTTAGACCATAAACTTCCTTGGAAGATATAATTTTCTACTTTATACCTTAATACCCTGAAACTATATAACCTTAACAAGTTCATGTATTATTCCTCTTAAATTCATTTTCAAAAGATAATAAGTAGTGGATATATGATTATCAATATTACAATATTATTGTAATACGACAGAGACTTAGGATCAAATGAGAAAAACTCTGAAAATGAGAAGGAAGAGAAATAACTATAACCACATATTAAAAATGCATTGACTTAAATTAGATGCATCCCTAATCTCTTAGATGCAACCTGATATATTTTCTAGCTAAAAATTAGATGCATATACATATATTAGATGCATTTTAGCAAGTTAGGAAAATCCTATGTATTTTTCGTCCTCTACAGGTCAAATTTGTTGCAAGTACTACTTTGCTTCGTTTTCACTTCAAGATTACTTTTGAAGCTAACTAGGATGCATCTAAATGAATAGAGATGCATCTAATTCAAGTCGACGCTTCTCAAATATGTGGTTATAGTTATTTCTCATCCTTCTCATTATAAGTTTTGTTCCTACTGGATCTTTACCCATGCGACAGATCTATAATATCATATTGCATAATATTATTTCCAGTTATGTGACATTACATTTCATTATATTTATTTGTTACATTTCAAAAATTCATTTTCAAATGATACGAAATAAGTAATACTTTTATTGAAAATTTTGAATTAAATATTTTTTAATAACCAGTGTATATATAATTATCAATATTACAATATTATTGTAATACAACAGATCAAGAATATCACTTGCATCATATTATTTCCAGTTACGTGATATTGCATAACATTATGTTTATTCATTACATCTAAAATGCATCATTAGTTTAGTGATACGCAATTCACATATCAATAGTTCCACAATATTACATCAAATAACAGACTAGGTTTTAATGATCAAATTGTTCGAAAAGGATGAGCATCGAACTCGCATATGCGGACTCAACAAAAATATCCTTATAAATGTAATGCATGCTCTACCGGCTATAAATCCTTTAGCCACGAGACGAGCTTTGTTGCGAATTACAATCATTTCTTAATCCTTTTTGTTCTTCCATAGCCATTTGAGATCAATGATAAGTTGGTCAATTGGTCTTGGAACTAATTCCCAACTGTCATGTAACTTGTATTGAAGAAGTTCCTCTTGCATCGCTTCTATCCATGCGTTTTCTGCCATTGCCTCTCGAATGTTCTTTGGTTCTTATGGCTTATTGAGCAAATGTAGATGCACATTTCGTGGTCTGTGGCTAGTCTGGTTCTAGGCAAATCGCTACCAAGAATGACCGAATCGCTACAAAGAAAACCTCTTTATTCACAAAAACCGCTAGTTAGAAAATTTCATCAATCTTCCAAGTAAACCACCAAATAAGTCGTAGATCACCAAGAAACGATACTAGGTCATGATCTAAACACGAAAGTACAAGAATTTACTAACTTTAACCACAAATTAAAGATCAAACCATGGTTTTCTTGAAGCTTATTTTTGAACCAAAAATAACACAAATCACCACAAAACACCACAATTCGCTCCTGTTTAGCTCTGATAACAAGAATCGATTTTTGGAGGTCGAGGTTGATTGAAATATGTGAGATCCATGTTAGTTTCTAGAGAGAGAAAGTAGAGAGATAAAGGTGAAGAAAACACAATGTGTTAGATTGAAATAATGAGTGTTACATAATGATTTCCCACACCCCTCATGGAGAGTCATGAGGGGTATTTATAGGCTCATCACACTATTACTTTACCCCGTTTACATAAGTAGTCCCTGCGGGTGCAACTTACTACAAATATAGTCTAATTCAATTGTGTGACGTTATCTTTATAAAAGAGCGAGGCTAACAGTTGATACAAAAAATAGCACGGATATGCTATTTTTGAGGGGGAGAAGACATGATTAAAATATGATCAAAATATTTAAAGATCGTAGTTGAATATCAAAAGAGCTCGACTAAGATATAACCAATGAATTGACTAAGCTTAATTGTTAGTAATTGAAAAGACTTATCCTGGACAGGTAATAATTTTAAGCTAGTCTAACTATTGATGTAAGCGTGTCTCAAATGGGACTTGTCTAAGTAGAATGTACCATCTCTAGAGACTTTCTTTGAACTTGACCAGGACGGGTAATAATTTCAAGCTAGTCTAAATAGTGATGTAAGCATGTCTCAAATCGGTCATGTTCACTGAAAATCAATCAATTTAAAAAGTGCGAATTCTACCCAACATGTGCAAATTTATCTTAAAAACACATAAGCACATTTGAAGGGGTAGAGTTTCTGAAAAAGGCAAACTCTCAAAGTGGTAACAAAAATGTGTTTTATAATCATAAACACTTTGAGAGATTTTCACAAAAGGTTTTATGGCATATGATCAACAAACCTAGGATAATCATGGAGTAATAAGGTGATTATGGTTAGGTTTATGCCCAATAGTTTAGTACTAGAAGTCCTTAGGTATGATCACTACTACACAAACCATATTTTAGAACGCTTCATTTAAGGCGGTTTCGATGTATAACCGTTTTAAAATCATTGAAAAGTATTATTTGGCACGGTTATTTAGTAAAACGTTTTATTAGATGGATTTTATAAAACGGTTCATTTGAAAATCAGACTATTATAGATTATATATCAGGGTTACTTAATAGCTGCTTTATAAAAGTGGGTTTTCAATATTTTCACTCCTTTTGAGCGGGATTTTTCCCTCCTAAATGATTCTTTTCTTTGCTATTATTATTATTATTATTATTATTATTATTATTATTATTAATTTTTTATCTTTTCACTTCTCATAGTTACACAAACACAACAAACACCCAAATACCTCTCCTATCTTTCTTTCTCTTTTTTCTCTTCACAAACTCTTATCAACAATACCCTTGAATTAAACACGAATCAAATGAAGAAGAGCATGGTAATTGGTCTTTATTTGAATCTTACTATCTTCACCAATGGTTCCATGAACATGGTAATTAATTTTTATTTTTGAATCTTACTATAAAAATGTTTAATTTATTTGCCATATTAAATAACACTACATGTTATCTAGATGTCATATTTTCTATTCATTTTTACGATTGGTAATCTACAGATGAGTTTTTTTTGAAGATCTTGAAGATGCCATATTTTTTATTCATTTTCACTATACTTACCAGGTTTGCTAAATTATCTTTCTTTCTTATGTTTTAAAATATTATAATCTCATGATGTTATATTGATCTAATTTTTGTGATACGATGGCCAGATGCTTAATTGGTGAACAATCCAAAAGATAAAGTTGGAATTTGCACTGAAAATACTCAAAATGAGGAAAAGGAATACTTAATGAATTGTACTAGAATTAAGAAGCGGTGAATAATATATATATATATATATATATATATATATATATATATATATATATATATATATATATATATATATATATTAATTCTACATTTTTTTTAAAACGGTCCAAAACCGCAATAAAAAATCACCTATATCTTTTGAAACGCTCTATTATATAACGGTTCAATACCGCTCTAAATAATCTATTTTAACCGTTTCAAAAAATTGTATTTGTACTAGTGGATTTAAAAAAGGTGTAAAGAAATGAAAGAAGAAAGAAGGGGTTGGAGAATTAAAAAGAAATGTTAATGAAATGGTGAAAAGAAATAGCCTTCCAAATGATCAATGGTGAAAAGAAATAGCCCTCCAAATGATCAACCTTAAGGCAGAAACCGGGTTCGCTTTATATGATACTGGTTGTTGCTAAAGTGACAATGGTATTGAAGACAAGACGTCATAGACCAAGTGACACACTGCACTTAACCCATAAATTTGGGTATAAATGCACTATAGTAATTTGGGTATCAGTGCATAGTAATTTGGGTATAAAAAAGTCTACAAATTGATTAGTCAAATAGTCAATGGTCTAGTCCAATAATTATCCCATAAATTTGGGTGTAAATGCACCATAGTAATTTTTAAATTAAATGTTTACTTTCAAAAGGATTAAAAACAGTCTTATCCATATATTTTGTTACAAAAAAATGCGGAATTTTTTGTAAATTGCATAAATTAAAGCTCTGATTTAATTTTTCAAAATTTGAAATATCATTTTATGCTATTTCAAGTGATATCTCAATGAATCTCAGAAGCAGATGTTTAGTGAAGAACATTCTTCTAATGCAGCGTTTGGAATATTACAGAGTTCACGAGTATCTTGCAACTAAAATTTAGATGTATCCTATGTTTGTCATTGCAGTTAAAGATGCTATCTTGCAGCTGTGACCGGTCCCTGAGAAAAAGCTTCTGGTGTCATTTGTTGCTGGTGTCAATTGAAAGACCTCCAGGTTTGGCGAAGACAATGTTTATCTAAAGTTTTAACATTATTGAACGTATGATTATGTAGTTACTAATATGGTAATATGTGTTCTTACTATGCGATCCATCGAGCAAATTGATCTCATGTTTATATCTGATTTGAAATTTTATAAGCTGTCTTGCAGTACATCAAAATACTCCGAATGCATAACTAATGATCTGAATGTGACAAAACATGTGATTTTACAGGGCTTTGTGTTGTAAAAATTTCTTTAGATTTCAAAAATTTACATGTATGATGGGTCAATAATGTTAAATTCAGTGATGATAGTAGCGGTTTTGTATGATGCAGGAGTGGCTGGTCATGATCGTTTACAAACACTGGACCGAAGAGCCACAACGTGAAGGACATGGAAAAGATCTAAAATGTGAAGGACTACAACGCAGTTTGGACCACATCGCAGTTTGGGTCTGTCTTGCCAAGTGATGATGCTTGGCAGGTTCGTCCTTCAAGTTATGTGAGTATTGATACCAAAGAAACATCCATCTTACATGTCGAAGTAGGTCAATACTTCTCATGCAACTGATATAGTAAAAATTCTCCTTAATTAGAATAATGAAATTCATAAATGAAATATATATTCGCTAAATATACCTTCTTCTCGATATCCATGTGTTTAATTTAATGTAAATTTGCTGCGAATTGTGACTAATTGTGACCCAAGGATCTTTTTGTTACTCTACTAGACTTTTTGTTTTTTGCAATATCCAATGTTATACCGGCATATGTACTTATTTGGTAAATTATTGGTAAAAGCCTGATGTAGATGAAAAAAACTCTCCTACCATTAAGGATGTAGAGGTATCGTTTAATCATTATACCTAATCTCAATCTATTCATGGTACTCACGTTATTTGTAATGCTAATTGCTGAAAACTTGCTTCATTGTAATGGCACTGATGCCTTAACTTTGCAGTAGCTACTGACTTTGAGGACAATAAGGGAATGTTTGGACTTGGCCTCAGAACAAGAAGCGATAAATATGCTTTGATGCCTAACAAGTCTTCAGGTAAAAGAAACTCTCTAAGCGTAACACAAAAGTTTACTTATAAGATTAAAATTTTTTTCTTATTAACTTTATGTGTGCCATTTTCTGTTTGTGATTTTGTTGATTTCATAATGTGTTTTTGAGATGATAAAAAGGGTGTTTGGATGAGGCTACTGCAGAAGTAAGAATTGGGTGTGCCAGGAATTCTGGATTAGGATGCTATAGATTTATGAATGAGGTACGTTTGGATCAGACAATTACAGTTTGTGTATGTACCAGACCAAGTTACTGAAGTAACAGGATGTTTTTAGATCAGGTAACTGCAGAAATAAAGTGTATTCGAATTAGGTAACTGCAGAAAATAGTTAATCAAGTATGCTGAACTCCGTGTAATTTTTTTGACCAGTGAGAAATATGAGCACAAGCAAGTAGCAATAGATCTCAAATTCTAGGGAATGCTTCACAGTAGCTTGAGGGGCGGATGATGCAGTATCAACATCCATATCATTTTCATCATCCTTCACGGAAGGTAAAAAGAGTTTAGTACATGCTATACATTATTCATGCTAAGCAGAGTTATGTTTTATAGTGTGTGTGGCATTATGTATATAATATTAGGGAGCCTTCTAAATTTTACACTACGTATTTTAATAAAAACCTGTGTTTCTTTTATCTTTTTTCTCAGTGAAGAATATGTTGACATGACAAATAACGAACTTGAAGAGAACTTACAAGAAGGTATGGCAACCGCGTCAAGCTCATCTAAGAAAAAACCTGGCTTATGCAAAAGTGGTCGGCACTTCATGTGATGTTTGTGATCCTAAAGATGTTTCCATACTTTAAACCACGTCATAACAAGAGTGCGATGAATCAGAATGAATATGCATGTTGACACACTGTTTGTGGACAAGAGTGTCAGCTATGTTTGTTTTACTCTCGAAATCGTCGTTTATTCACCAAATAGTATGAAATCTGTGTAAAATTTCTTTTCTCTATATATTATATATACGAAATCAGCACTGCATTTTTGGATATGTGATGGGTTTGGTTTTCCACACAGATGGAAGTTGTATGTTCTACATATCATACCATTGTTTTATGTTTTTCTTTTATATGCAGCATGGCCCTTAAATGGTTCAGCTAGAAAAGGACTCTTTTTACTCGTTTTGTTCCGCGTTTCCTAATTCACGGCCTAAATGCATAAATTACAATGGGGCTGTTACATTCTCTGAATAGAATAACTAGTGCATGAGTTTTCAAATAAGAAGTTTCAACTTGAAAACATAGGTTCTAGTCTACGGCATGTTTGTAACACCCCCAAAATTTGGTACAGCGGAAGACTCAACAACCTTTCGGGGTGTTACGGGGATTGGTATCCAATACAAGACATAAAAGAACGAGATAAAGTAAGCATGAGAAAAACACAACCGAACGGGGTTTTAAAGTTTACATTTATCACAAATTCATCCAAAGTCAGGCCCAAAAGAAATAAACGTAGGTCCATAATTAAATATCAGAGTTTTAGAAAAATAGATCCATAAACCAGGTGCCATAGCCAAGCCTTCCAATCCAAGCATCCAAATCATCACTTAATTACCTGAGAAAACGTGCTAAAAGTCAGCTTTCGCTGGTGAGATCATAGGTTTAAATTCATAACTAAATCAAGTGGACATATACGCAAAAACGCTTGCTAGCTAGACTAGGCCTCAATCATCCAACCAAAACGAACCAACCAAATCTAACCAACCCTATAGATGCACACTATAGTCCAATAACCAATATCAAATCAATCTGTATGCGTAAGGATACGACATACCCACATGCGTAAGGATACGACATGTTCAACTTTCCTACTTCTTGACTAGGCCTTGCTCCATAACCAAATCAATAGCTTACCTAGTTCGGGACTAGGCCTCGCTCAACAACCAATCAAATCAATATGCATTCGCAAGGATGCGACATGCCTAACGTTCGTAACGATACGACATGTTCATGCATTCGTAAGGATACGACATGCGCTAGAATCTACCTAGTTCTATAGGCATAGCAAGTTTTAAAATAAATAAAGCGATAATAGTCCACATAAAACATTTGCACGTTTCTCACCCCAAGTATTGAAAACAAAGTTCAAGAGTTAAAGTGGGGCTATGACTCACCTCAAGTCCAGAATTCAGCAAGAAGAAATCGGTAGAAGTAAGATGTATAGTAACTCAAAAGACGGCAACTACGGACTCGGCACTTCCTAACAATATAAACTCTTTTCAGAATTATTTCCTCAAAATCAAATATTCCCAATCCTGAACGTATTCCATTTTACTTTCCAAAAATCCGTTTCTCGTATTATACTCGTATTAATTTGGAGTTGGGCGTTTGGTATCCATGCGGGTGGTGGGTCGACACAACTCAAACCAAGAAGCCACAACGAAAAGAATAATAAACAATCTATAGGTCTAATATTAGCCCAATATATTATTTAAATAAATCATCGAAGTTTATCAAATCCGTCGATTTGGTAATCCCCCATATTTATTTACGTAATACATCATTCTAAGATTATACCCAACCTAAATCACATAGCACAAAGAATACTATATGGTAAATATCGTAGTCCAATAAATTCCCTAGATATATCGTCAAATTTGCCAAATTCGTCAATTTAGCCAACTCCATGAGATATTTAGTAAGTTATTATCCCAATACACGTACCATAACCTATGGCGTTGTAGGATACGATGCCCATTAATATACTCATTTTCTATAGCTAAATAAACCCTATTTAACCTGTCGATTAAATAAGTTACATAGTTATAGAAAATGGATATATTAATCGTCATATATCCGTGACAACACAAAAGTCACATAATAAAATGAAGTCCACTTGGACTTAAGTGACCACAACCCCGTATAACTCGATAGATAGGTTTTCTTATTTATTAAAAAGCATGTTTTTATTTATTAATTATCCAACGTATTATATTTCGTCACTATTTATAGTTATTTATTTATACTAACACTCCCGACATTTATTACACTATTCACATAGTACAATAATTATCGTCACATTATTATAACGTCTACTCGTGATCGTTTTATTATTAATATACGCAATTATAATTATATATATACGTTTATCACGTCTATATACTTATATAAACGATTATATTACAAATAATATTATTAAGAGTTTTATTATTAGCGTTTGGTTATAAATAATTATCGAGTCATACGAAATGGTCACATGTCCGAGTCATCACTCTCGGCTCATTGTCCAAGTCCAAAATTAATATAACCAAGTCACAAATCAAGCAATCTAACTCCGTCCAATCAATACCCATAACACGTGCTACAACAATAGGGTCCGACTACGGCACCCGACTAACCTATCTCCGTCGTTCTAATGACCGTCTCACAATCGGTCCCCATTACCACTTCGTCAACACAATCTCTACAAAATAAATATCCGAAACCAATACCGAGACCATGAGAGTCTCGGCCTCCTTTTCACTCCATACATCCACAAACAACAAAACAACTACAGAAATAAACAACAACAATGATAAACAACCAAAATACAGGAAAGACAACAAGAAGAATATCAATGAACCAACATGAACCGAAAGACCCACTTGGGTCTCAGCTAAACTTCACGAGCCACAAGATACAACCTCGAGACCACGAGGGCCACGGGTATGCTCGACCGAGCATCAACCCAAATCAAACGGACCCTTAGGGTCACGGAACCACAAGTAACGACAATAACTCCAGATTTCACAACCAAACTAGTTCAAGACCTTAAGATAAATAACTAAACACCCTCGCTAACAATACCACGAGGCCAAAAATCATCAAGAAAACCTCATAAGCTCACAAAATATACAAGCCGAGAGCCTAAGCTCTCGGTTTCATCTCGACATCCACCAAAAATCATAAAACCCGGATACCAAACTTGTTTCAAATCACGTTTTATATATAACCCACATGTTTATTTCGTTATTTATCAAAAACTCGCCCAAGACTAGAACCCCGTGACTCACATGTCACGATTTTAATAAAAATACGAGTCACTATGCTTGTGACTCATCTTACCTTCAATATCACAATAAAAGGTCACGAAAAATCTTTAAAACACAAGAAAACTCGAGCTCAAATTAGTAGATCTAGTAATGGGGGTTTGTTTGGAAGTGTTTTTAGGTGTCAGTGGAGGGTGGTTAGGCGGCGGCAGCCACTAGGTGGTGATGGTGGCTAGGGTTTGGTGAATGAGGTGAAGAAGATGAGATGGGAGAGAGAGAGAGAGAGAGAGAATATTATTTGTTTGTGTTTGTGTTGGTGTGTGAATACCAGGAGACCACAAGGACGTTTTGTAATATACTCTTTCTTTTTATTACTTTCTTTTTAGTTAACAATAAATATAATAATGATAACAATAAGAGTATTATTAATATTTAAGGGTAAGTTGGCTAGGTGTAAAACACACGGACCAAAACCCGAAACTCTTAAAATAAACCAACCTTCTCAAACCGAGCTCGTTCCCAAAATTATGAAATACCAAGATACGTTCCAAAAATATATAAACCGAACCGTTCATTCAAAATATTTAAAATTTGTTAGGTTATCCTAGTGCCGGAGTCAACGTAGTGCCTATTAGGTATCTCAACAATAAATCACCACAGATATTCCATACTAAATCAATAATTCGAATGAAACTCCACATAAAATTTTATAATTCAAAATCACTCGTTAAAATTTAACATAATCCACTGAAATTAATTTCAAACAATTCGTATCATTAAATTTCAAAGTAATGCGGGTTTTTAAAACTCTCCCTAAATTGCCAGTTGGCACATCCTCCCAGCCTCAGAAGAAACCCGTCCCGGGTTTCTCTCGGAACAAACCATCTATAACATGAGAAGCTTAGGGTATCTTTTCCGAAACTCATCTTCACGTTCCCACGTAAATTCCAGTCCATGCCGTGAATTCCAACAAACTTTGATGAGAAGAATACGACTTCGCTTGAGTCGTTTAATCTCTCGATCCAAAATCTCAATCGGCTCTTCCACAAAGTTCAAACTTTCATCCACACGAATATCCTTTATCAGTATAACCGGCGTTTCATCCGAAAGACACTTCTTCAAATTACTAACATGAAACACATCGTGAACTTTACTCAATTCATGTGGTAGTTTCAACCTATAAGCTGCGGGCTCAATTCTTTCCAAAATGAGAAATGGTCCAATGTAGCGGGGGTTGAGTTTCCCACGTTTCCTGAAACGTATCACTCCTTTCCAAGGCGAGACTTTCAGCATCACTTTGTCTCCAACCTGGAACTCTAGGGGTTTACGTCTCTGATCGGCGTAACTTTTCTGTCTATCTCTAGCTGCTTGTAATCGATCACGTATTTGAGTTACTTTCTTAGTAGTCTCCAATATAAGCTCAGGGCCAGTGAGTTGACTATATCCAACTTAAGCCCAACCAATAGGCGAACGGCATTTACGGTCATATAAAGCTTCGAACGATGCAGCTTTAAGACTTGTGTGGAAGCTATTGTTATAGGGGAATCCCGCAAGGGGTAGATACTTCTCCCAGCCTATACCAAAGTCTATTATGCATGCACAAAGCATATCCTCCAAAGTCTGAATAGTCCTTTCACTTTGACCATCGGTTTGGGGATGATATGCAGTACTCATATCAAGTCTCATCCCCAAAGCGGTTTGAAGTGATCGCCATAATGCTGACGTGAAGCGGCTGTCACGATCAGAAATAATCAATATCGAAACTCCATGACGAGAAATAATTTCCTTCACCTACAACTTCGCAAGTTTGTCAACACTATCATCTTCACTAATCACCAGGAAATGAGCAGACTTAGTCAATCGATCCACAATTACCCAGATAGCGTCACAACCGCTAGCTGTCTTCGGTAATTTGGTAATAAAGTCCATCGTAATCCGCTCCCACTTCCAAACCGGGAGTTCTGGCTGCGTCAATAATCCTGACGGTCTTTGATGTTCTGCCTTAACCTAGAGCAAGTCAAACACTTACTAACGTACAATGATATATCTGCCTTCATATTTGGCCACCAATATAACTTCTTGAGATCCTGGTACATCTTGTCAGACCCAGGATGAATAGAGTATCTTGACTTATGAGACTCGTGCATAATCAACTCTCGAATTCCTCCATACAATGGTACCCAACTTCAGTCTCCAAAACACAATACTCCATCAGAACGCTTAACAAACCCTTTCTCATTTTCTACTATCCCAAATATGTTCTCAGCAGGTCAATTTTCTGCTTTCAACGCTTCCGTTTGAGCTTCTAATATTTGAGACAGTAATGGCGATACGATAGTCATTCCTAATAAGCTAACTCGTAGCGGTGGTATCCTCTCCTTTCGACTAAGAGCATCAGTAACGACGTTTGCTTTACCAGGATGATAACGAATTTCACAATCATAATCGCTTAGCAACTAAATCCAATGTCGCTGTCTCATGTTGAGCTCTTTTTTATTCAAAATGTGTTGTAGACTTTTGTGGTCAGTGAATACAACACACTTGGTCCCATACAAGTAATGTCTCCATATTCTCAAAGCAAAAACCACAGTACCTAACTCCAAATCATGGGTGGTGTAGTTCTTCTCGTGCTTCCTCTCGTTGCATTAACACAGCCCCTAAACCTTTATGAGGAGCGTCACAATAGACGACAAGCGTCACAACATCTCCTTGAGTAATTGAAATGCTTCCTCTTCCTTATCTCCCCATTCATATTTAACACTCTTTTGAGTCAATTTGGTCAACGGTTTTGTTATCTTCGAAAATCCCTCAATGAATCTTCGGTAATAACCGGCTAAACCCAAAAATTGATGAACTTTTGTTGGGGTTGTCGGTGCAGCCCAATCTTTAATCGCTTCAATCTTAGCAGGATCTACATGAACTCCTTGTCTATCAATCACATGACCCAAAAATTGTACCGTCGGAATCCAAAATTCACATTTGGAGAACTTGGCATACAGCTTCTCCCTCCTGAGCAATTCTAAGATAAGTCTTAGATGCTCCTCATGCTCTTTCTCACTCTTCGAGTAGATTAGTATATCTTCAATAAACACGATCACAAACTTATCTAAGTAAGGGTTACACACCCGATTCATAAGGTCCATGAATACCGCCGGTGCGTTAGTCAACCCAAACGGCATCACTTGGAACTCATAATGCCCGTAACGGGTTCTGAAAGCCGTTTTCGGAATATCTCCCTCGCGAAATCTAAGTTGATGATATCCCAATCTCAGATAGATCTTTGAATACACACTCGATCCTTGAAGCTGATTGAACAAGTCGTCGATCCTCGGTAACGGGTATCTATTCTTCACCGTTAGTTTGTTCAGCTCTCGGTAATCAATAACATACGGAATGATCCATCCTTCTTCTTTACAAATAAGACTGAGGCTCCCCAAGGTGAAGAACTTGGTCGTATAAATCCCTTTTTGGATAACTCCGCTAATTGTTTCGATAACTCTTCCAGTTCAGTGGGTGCATGTCGATAAGGCGCTCGTGCCACGGGTGCAGCACCAGGTATCAACTCAATCTGAAACTCCAATTGTCTAGTAGGCGGGATTCCCGACAAAATCATTGGAAATACGTCCGGGAAGTCACGAACTATAGGCACATCTCCAATGCCTCTTTTTTTCTTCTCCTTCCCTCCTTTCTTAGAGATTTGAGCTAAGAAAAGGCAACATCCTTTTCCATCAACTTTGGTAACTTAGTGCAAGAAATGACCGCTAATCGAGATGGGCTCCTCGAACCTTTTCGATCTCCTTGTATATTTAGAATCTCCTTTCCGTAAGGCACACGCACAATCTTCTCATCGCAAATTATGTGAGCACGATACTTCGACAACCATTCCATACCAATGATGACATCGAAACTTCCTAACGTGACGGGTAGAAGATCTATGTTGAAAGGGTGATTCAAGAAATTTAATGTGTAACCACGAATGATAGTCTTAGTCTTTTCTATATTCCCGTTAGCTAACTCTATATCATACCCAATTCCTAAGGCCATCGGGGGTTTCTCTAGTAAGGGTGCAAACGTAGTAGACACAAAACTCCTATCGGCACCAGTATCAAATAGTATGGAAGCATAACGATTATTGGGAAGGAACGTACCAGTAACGACGTTCGGATCTTCTCCTCTCTCGTTTCCAAGTGCATACACTCACCCATGAGCAGCTCCTGCTTCCACACGTTGATCCTCATTGTCTTGACGTCCACGGTTTCCTCCAGATCCACGATTTCCATGATTGTACCCATTACCACCCGAACCTTGATTTCCTCGGTTCGACGATCCTCTACACTCACTCCTATAGTGTCCTTTCTTTCCATACCCAAAACAAGTAACATCCGCCTTACTTCTCACTTCAGGAGTAGCTTGAACCATAGCAAGAGGTCGAGCTCTACAGTCCTTAGCTATATGTCCCATCTTTGAGCAATTCTTGCACACCACATGACATCGTCCAGAATGATTCTTGTAACATCGGCCACACTTGGGCGTATCTCCATTGTAGCTCTTCTTATCTCCATCTCCCATAGCATAAGCTCCAGTAGTTGTTTGTCGCTTGTTTCGATGATCATTACCCTTAGAATGATTATCCCTCTTCCTCTTTCCATTCTTGTCTTTCTCAGCTTCCTCCAATACCAACGAGTCCATCAATTGTTGAGACATCGTGATAGCCTCATGAATATTTGCAGGCTTAGCAGAAATCAGATCGTTCCTTGTAGCTACCGGCAACCCATTGGTATACTGCTAAATCCTTTGAGTCTCAGTCCTAACCATATCGGGGCAAAGCAAGGTTAACTCTCGATAGCGGCGATTATAAGTTGCCATATCGGTACCTTTCACCTTGTGATTCCAGAACTCAATCTCCAGCTTCTTAACCTCATTCCTTTGGCAGTAAGTCTGAATCAGCAACGACTTAAATTGCTCCCAAGTCATAGCATAAGCCACATTACTCCCAACCGAATTTCGGTAATTGTTCCACCAAGTTAAAGCTTCATCCTTTAAAGTAAAAGAAGCAAACTTTACCTTAGCATTCTCCGCACAGTTGCTGACATTAAACACTGACTCAGTCATCTCTATCCACCTGACCAAGTAGACCACTCCTTCAGTCCCACCAAACTCAATAGGTCCACAAATTCGAAAATCCTTGTAGTTACATCCATTAGCACGAACAGGTGGAAATGTTCCAGCAGAATTGTTGGAATGATTTGACTTAGCTAGTAGCTCAGCAACTCGTTGCTCCATAAGTTGATTGATCATTGCTTCATCCACAGTAGGTGCATTAGGTGGAACATGATCATTGTCTCCCTGAACTTCAACATTTTGATTCCTGTTGTTGTGATTAGTAGCGTCCAGGTTATCAGGAGTAGGGGTTTCAACATTTCGAGTAGGACGACGTCCTCGACGACCAGGGTTAGTCACTGCAGGACCAGTTCGGGTAGTTCTAACAGGGTTTCGTCGTGCAGCCATTGATCGAAGTCACAATACAAGATTCATCAATCTCCAATAACACATACCATAACATCCAACAAGAATCCGATTTGGTGAAAGTCGAAATATGAACATAACACCAACACAATATCAACCACGCAAATAGGAACACAATTCTCCATGTACGCCAAAAACCGTAGAATATCATACGAAATCACCATCGTCCATACAAGTAGCGATCGATACTTCGTTCCAAAATGCCAAAAGACATAATAAATACTAATCGTTCCATACGAGACGAACATACAATCCGAATAACATGACTTAAGGGATAGAATAACCAGCTCTCCTAACCAAGTACTCCCTGACTTAGGAAGCAATACAACAACAACGCAAATCCAAATCGATCTAGCCATGATCCCGGCGTAGACTCCTCAACTCTGATCTCAAATCATCCAACTCTCTCCACAATGATCCCAACTCCACACTATGGGTATCGCTATCTCTCTTGAGGTCTGCTACCTCCTTCTCCAGCTCTGTGTTTCTCCGCCACAGCTTGCGATCTGCCTCGCGAGCCGTGATGAAACCTCTCTGCAGACTCTCTATCTGCTCATGTATCTCCATCATACCTTTTCTAATCGCTGTCGTCCTGCCCACGATAGTAGTCAAATCAATTCTTAACTCAACAATAACCATATCAAGTCGATCAGCCATCTGCGAGATCCTCTTGCCCTGCTTAGTAAGCCGAGTCCAAATCCTACCAGTCTCACCTAAATCTGCAAGCTCAGCAGATATCTCAGACGGCGCGTCAGACGCTACGGGACTACCAAGTGGTGAATCAAACAAAATGATTGATCAGGTGAAACCGGCTCTAACGGATGTATCGGGGAATCGGGCTTCGCAGAATGAGCTGAATGTGCTGGCGAACCATCATCATCGGGCATCTCCTCCTCCTGAGATCATCCTCCTCATTATCCTGAGGGTCATCATTCTCCTGGTCACTCTTGTACTCCTCACCGGAGGGGTACTCCATCAATCGTCATATCGGAGTAGGTGAACCACGAGCCGATAATTTCGGTGACTTAGGGCAACAATGGGACAATAAAGTAGTGGCTGAATGCATGACCATCACGTAGGGGTCATTAGGGGCCATAGTGATCGGTGCTGGGCGACGCGTGCTAGCATAAACATCCTCAATAACATCGTACGAATAGGAAGTCATGGTTTGTGACAACAGCGTAGGGTAGGTGTAAGTGTTTCAAAACATTTAAAGTGCGAACTCAAAATACCGTATCAAAAATCCTCATATAATCCCAATCATATATTTCAAGAAAGATTTCAAATACTGCATTACTAAAACATTTATAAAACAATTAAGCCATATAATTCCATAAAACGCCATCATATCACTTAGTCAATAAATCTCAAATCCTCAAATCGTCACAAGAATCTCATATCTAATAATCATCTCAATATACCTTAATATAAACAATGATGCTTAGGCTTGACGGGCTAGCGGGCATTGATCGAGGATCGTTTACTAAAAAAGTTGGTTATAGTTTAGGTGTCTATTTACCTAGTTCTCTATAACCTTGGCTCTGATACCAATCTGTAATACCCCCAAAATTTGGTACAGCGGAAGACTCAACAAGCTTTCGGGGTGTTACGGGGATTGGTATCCAACACAAGACATAAAAGAACGAGATAAAGTAAACATGAGAAAAACACAACCAAACGGGGTTTTAAAGTTTACATTTATCCCAAATTCATCCAAAGTCAGGCCCAAAAGAAATAAACGTAGGTCCACAATTAAATATCAGAGTTTTAGAAAAATAGATCCATAAACTAGGTGCCATTGCCAAGCCTTCGAATCCAAGCATCTAAATCATCACTTAATTACCTAAGAAAACGTGCTAAAAGTCAGCTTTCGCTGGTGAGGTCATTGGTTTAAATTCATAACTAAATCAAGTGGACATATACGCAAAAACGCTTGCTAGCTAGACTAGGCCTCAATCATCCAACCAAATCTAACCAACCCTATAGGTGCACACTATAGTCCAATAACCAATATCAAATCAATCTGTATGCGTAAGGATACGACATACCCACATGCGTAAGGATACGACATGTTCAACTTACCTAGTTCTTGACTAGGCCTCGCTCCCCATAACCAAATCAGTAGCTTACCTAGTTCGGGACTAGGCCTCGCTTAACAACCAATCAAATCAATATGCATTCGCAAGGACGCGACATGCCTAACGTTAGTAAGGATACGAGATGCCTAACGTTCGTAAGGATACGACATGTTCATGCATTCGTAAGGATACGACATGCGTTATAATCTACCTAGTTCTATAGGCATAACAAGTTTTAAAATAAATAAAGCGATAATAGTCCACATAAAATATTTGCACGTTTCTCACTCCACGTATTGAAAACAAAGTTCAAGAGTAAAAGTGAGGCTATGACTCACCTCAAGTCCAGAATTTAGCAAGAAGAAATCGGTAGAAGTAAGATGTATAGTAACTCAAAAGACGGCAACTACGGACTCGGCACTTCCTAACAATATAAACTCTTTTCAGAATTATTTCCTCAAAATCAAATATTCCCAATCCTGAACATATTCCATTTTAGTTTCCAAAAATCCGTTTCTCGTATTAATTTGGAGTTGGGCGTTTGGTTTCCGTGCGGGTGGTGGGTCGACACAACTCAAACCAAGAAGCCACAACGAAAAGAATAATAAACAATCTATAGGTCTAATATTAGCCCAATATATTATTTAAATAAATCATCGAAGTTTATCAAATCCGTCGATTTGGTAATCCCCCATATTTATTTACGTAATACATCATTCTAAGATTATACCCAACCTAAATCACATAGCACAAAGAATACTATATGGTAAATATCGTAGTCCAATAAATTCCCTAGATATATCGTCAAATTTGCCAAATTCGTCAATTTAGCCAACTCCATGAGATATTTAGTAATTTATTATCCCAAAACACGTACCATAACCTATGGGCGTCGTAGGATACGATGCCCATTAATATACTCATTTCTTATAGCTAAATAAACCCTATTTAACCCGTCGATTAAATAAGTTACGTAGTTATAGAAAATGGATATATTAATCGTCATATATCCGTGACAACACAAAAGTCACATAATAAAATGAAGTCCACTTGGACTTAAGTGACCACAACCCCGTATAACTCGACAGGTTTTTATAATTTATTAAAAGACATGTTTTTATTTATTAATTATCTAACGTATTATAATTCGTCACTATTTATAGTTATTTATTTATAATAACACTCCCGACATTTATTACACTATTCACATAGTACAATAATTATCGTCACATTATTATAACGTCTACTAGTGATCGTTTTATTATTAATATACTCATTTATAATAATATATATACGTTTATCACGTTTATATACTTATATAAACAATTATATTACTGATAATATTATTACGAGTTTTATTATTAGCAGTGTTCTAAAAGGCGCGCCGAGGCGCCGCCAAGGCGCGAGGCGTGGCCTCAGCGCCACAAAATGGACTAAGGCGTGAAGTCTAGGCGTCGTGTGAAAAGGCGTGGAGTAAGGCGCGAAAAGGCGTGCCAAGGCACGCCTTATCGTTTGGCGTGGCGCCATTTTTAGAAGGGAATGATGTGGGCTTAAATTTTGGGCCTAGTAATTTCTAAACCTAGTTCAAATTTTCACTTTATTTCTTATGCATATCACTTTTTGTAAGCTCACCTTTTGTAAACTCACCTTTTGTAAACTTGATATGCATATAAAATATGATATTATAACATAAATGATAAATATATAAATATTTTTTCGCCGCTTTAGTCACGCCGCAAAAAAGGCCATGGCTTAGCCATGGCGCGTAAGGCTTGAGGCGTGGCCTTGCCGCCACGCGACGCCTCACGCCATTTATAACATTGATTATTAGCATTTGGTTATAAATAATTATCGAGTCATACGAAATGGTCACATTTCCGAGTCATCGCTCTCGGCTCATTGTCCAAGTCCAAAAGTAATATAACCAAGTCACAAATCAATCAATCCAACTCCGTCCAGTCAATACCCATAACACGTGCTACAACAATAGGGTCCGACTACGGCACCCGACTAACCTATCTCCGTCGTTCTAATAACCGTCTCACAATCGGTCCCCATTACCACTTCGTCAACACAGTCTCTACAAAATAAATATCCGAAACCAATACCGAGACCATGAGAGTCTCGGCCTCCTTTTCACTCCATACATCCACAAACAACAAAACAACCACAGAAATAAACAACAACAATGATAAACAACCAAAATACAGGAAAGACAACAAGAAGAATATCAATGAACCAACATGAACTGAAAGACCCACTTGGGTCTCGGCTAAACTTCACGAGCCACAAGATACAACCTCAAGACCACGAGGGCCACGGGTATGCTCGACCGAGCATCAACCCAAATCAAACGGACCCTTAGGGTCACTGAACCACAAGTAACGACAATAACCCCAGATTTCACAACCAAACTAGTTCAAGACTTTATAATAAATAACCAAACACCCTCGCTAACAATACCACGAGGCCAAAAATCATCAAGAAAACATCATAAGCTCACAAAATATACAAGCCGAGAGCCTAAGCTCTCGGTTTCATCTCGACATCAACCAAAAATCATAAAACCCGGATACGAAACTTGTTTCAAATCACGTTTTATATATAACCCACATGTTTATTTCGTTATTTATCAAAAACTCGCCCAAGACTAGAACCCCGTGACTCACATGTCACGAATTTAATAAAAATACGAGTCACCATGCTTGTGACTCGTCTTACCTTCAATATCACAAGAAAAGGTCACGAAAAATCTTTAATGGGGGTTTGTTTGGAAGTGTTTTTAGGTTTCGGTGGAGGGTGGTTAGGCGGCGGCAACCACTAGTTGGTGATGGTGGCTAGGGTTTGGTGAATGAGGTGAAGGAGATGAGATGGGAGAGAGAGAATATTATTTGTTTGTGTTTGTGTTTGTGTTTCTGTTGGTGTGTGAATAAGACCAGGAGACCACAAGGACGTTTTGTAATATACTCTTTCTTTTTATTACTTTCTTTTTAGTTAACAATAATGATAATAATGATAACAATAAGAGTATTATTAATATTTAAGGGTAAGTTGGCTAGGTGTATTATAATTCAAAATCACTCGTTAAAATTTAACATAATCCACTGAAATTAATTTCAAACATTTCGTATCATTAAATTTTAAAGTAATGCGGGTTTTTAAATGGCTCCCTAAATTGCCAGTTGTCACAATGTTGTCAAGGTAGTTAGAGTTATAGTTAATTTCTTTTTGGATGTAAGCTCTTACAAGGCAAAGAAATAATTGCCAATAAAGATAGGGAAACATGTTTCTAAATTTAGGATAGTTAGGTATACCACCGAACGATATAGAAAATAGCCAATTACCATATACATAGGGTCGCCTATTAATGAAGGCTTGATTCCAAATCACAATGATATGATTTCTCGGGCCTCCACTTTAATTTTCATTCACTTTTCACATAGATAATTAAAAAAAATACTCTTGGCACTTCTCCTATTCTTTTCCCTGGCGCAGCTTGGCCATCGTGAAAATGGCTTAGAGACCTCGTCTTTGAATTAAATCCTCACTCCAATAGCCCAACCAATTAGGAGATATTCAATGCATTCTGTTTCGGGAGTGATTCATCCTTCCTGAACGCAACATGCAATTCTTTGTTGCTCAACATTGGGTTGGAATTATTGATATTTTGGGTTGGAAGAACATGTCTGCTCTAGGACTTTTATCTATATACGATGTTTACGTATTTTTACTTGACGGAAACGATAATGTTGTTCACAAGGTATCTCCATCTCCACAACTCCACGCCTAAAAAAACAGTTTTACACATTTACACATCAAAGGAGTATTAAAAAGACAGTTAATTGACTTGAACCAAACTATATTGACACGGATACAGTCATTTAAGATAATATGATATTGTCCGAACAAAAATAGTATAGGGTCCACTCAAAACATGGATCGAGAAGAACTTTCTATCGCGAGTGTCGGAATAGTAAACAAATCTTTTAGTTTGATAGCTAAATTTGGTAAACTTACACCTAAACTACATAATTACTACATCATATATTTGGAGAGCGGAAAGAGATAGATTGCCAAGAAGAATCAACCTAGACTCAGTGGGAATTGAACTTCATTCTTTGTTATGCCCGATGTGTGATACCGAATGTGAGTCATTGGAGCACGTTCTAGTCTCTTGTCAATGTGTGGCAAAGGGTATTTTCGTGGTGGAGGTTTGGTATGGATTTGAATCCTTGTTTGAGAGATATAATTTGCTTTGTTCAGAATCTCTGTTCTCGTAAGAAGGGCATGTTAAAACCAATCCAACTGAAATGCTTTGAGGCTGCCTTTTTTTATACCGGTCGGGTATTATGGTAGAAACCCAAAAAATTGAGAAGACTACAGATAGATTCATTCATTCTACATCCAAACCAATCTACTGATACAATCCTTACATAAAAGAGTTATATTTACAACTAAAAATTCTCTAGATTACAAACTAGGATATTACTTGGTACTACATAATTGCAACACCAAGTAATCATCAGTCCGATTTGTAGTCTCTATTAGCATATGTAACGTTCCTTCATACCGGAATATGGTGTACTTACTCAATTACAAGATCTTCATGCCCAACGAAACAAGGGAGAACAGTGATGGATCTTTCAAGAGCAGTTTCATGCTCAAACACCTACTATATTCAGCCACTAAACCATATTCAGAAGTTATAATATTTTCTAATTTAATTTGTGAATATGGTCTAACCGTCGAAGATCCATCGACCTCTCACACTCACATTTCATGAGAAATGGAAATTTTGTCACTGAACTTGACAAGATATTCTTGACCCGGCCGGAAATTATAAGCATTTGGTAAATTAATGCTTTTGCATACCACTTTTCATCAAAACGATAAATATGAAGAAATTATCAATGAACCATGCTAAAAAGAACTACAATAACTATAGATGATTCAGAACTTAGAGAATGGTGAATGATTACTTTCATAGCAACCAGCCATGATTGTAAATAAGAAGTCCAACATGGTGAAGCTGATCTTGGTGTCCCAAAGACTTGATACGAAATCAGTGTACTAACCACGAAAGAGACTGGTGGTCTTCAGCAGCTTTAGTGACTATAAACTATCAATAATGAATCCAATGTTGGAAAATTTAGTGCACTTGAGGGATTAATTCACACCTGGTAATGGGTTTGGAGGTATGAAGTGTACACCTATTTGGTCACTGAATCCCCTGACTCAAGAGTGGTTATGTATTGTTTCTGTTGATAGTATGATTCTATTGACTGTGGATACTGCTGTCAGTTTTCACTGCTAGTGTTATTTTACAACTGACAGTTTCCACTGCAAGTGATATTTTACCACTGCTAGTGTTAACATTACCACTGCTAGTGTTATTGTTTCCACTGTTAACCACTGATTCCTACTATTATGGAAAATATTATGATATAATTAATGGGCCGTTAATTATACATAATTCCATGGGCTAGGGTTTGAGTAAACTCTATTATAAATAGAGGTCATAACTGATTTGCATGGAGGAGAAGTTTACAAACCCTAAACACTAAATACGCATCTGGTTCTTGATTTGTGCCTAAAGCAAGAACATCACTTGGTCTTATCCCATAGAGATATTCGTGTAACCCAGGCATAGGGTCGAATAGTTTCTATTGGAAAGTGATACCACGATTTCAAGTGCATATCCGGTACTCATTGATTATTTTAACCCTGTTCTGGGAAACCGTTATACAAATAATAACCAACAATCAATAGAAACTATTAGTGATAATCAATGGTTGCTGCTATGAGACAAATGGCTGCTAACTTTTCCAAGATGGAAAAGTTTGAAGGTGTTGATTTCAGAAGATGGCAAAAGAAGATGCACTTCTTATTGTCAAGTATGAATGTGGTGTATGTTCTCACGACTGAGATTCCAGAAGATCATGGAGATGATGCTACTATGGATCAGATGAGGGCAAGGAGCAAGTGGGAGAATGATGACTACATATGCAGAGGTTTAATTCTCAATGGTATGTCTGATTCTCTATTTGATATTTATCAGAAGGTTGAAACTTCTCAAGAACTATGGGATTCCTTGGAAGCCAAATATATGGCTGTGGATGCATCAAGTAAGAAGTTCCTTGTAAGTAATTCTAACAATTACAAAATGGTTGATTCTAGACCTGTCATGGAACAATACAATGAACTTCTTAGTATACTTGGTCGATTCACACAACACAAGATGAACATGGATGAGGCTATTTCAGTCTCTTGTATCATCGATAAACTACCTCCTTCTTGGAAAGAGTTCAAGCATATGCTTAAGCATAAGAAGGAGGAGTTAACTCTTGTTGAGTTGGGCAGTCACTTGCGCATTGAGGATTCACTCAAAGCTCAAGACATTGACAAGCCAAAGAGTAGCACAGCTACTGGTCCATCAGTTGTCAATATGGTGGAGCATAACAACTACTCCAAGTACAATGACAACAAGGGCAAGCGTAAGCATCAAGATAACACCAAATCTGATCTTAACAAGAAACCTAAGGTGACTTGTTGGAAGTGTGGGAAACCTGGACACTTCAGGAAAGATTGTAAGGGTGGTAAAATTGGAAACAAATCCAATGGATCAGGCACAAGTGGAGGGAATGGTAACACCAATTCTCTAAAAGGTCAGAATGTGTTTAATAAGTCTTTTAAGATTTATTATGTTACATATATATATATCTGATATTTACTTTGTGCAGGATGATGATGTTGCGTGGTGGTTGACTTTGGAGCAACAATTCATGTGTGTAAAGATAGAAGCTGGTTCAAGACCTACAAGTCAATGAATGATGATTCTATTCTTCACATGGGAAACGAGTCAACTGCCCTGGTGCATGGAAAAGGATGTGTTGATTTGAAGTTTAGTTCTGGAAAGATTGTTTCTTTATTTAATGTTTTCATGTTCCTGATATTAGAAAGAATTTGGTTTCTAGTAGTGTTTTGTATAATTGTGGTTATAAACAGGTTATTGAATCTGATAAGTTTGTTTTATCTAAAAATGGTGTGTTTATTGGTTTTGGTTATTTATGTAATCAAATGTTCAGACTTAATGTTGTTCATGATAATATTGATTCTGCTTTTATATCTACATCTAAACTTAATGATTCAAACCTATGGCATGCAAGACTTGGCCATGTACATTTTAAAAGAATGCAAGATATGTCCAAGGATGGGTTAATACCTGCTTTTGATATGAACACTGAAAAGTGTAAAACTTGTATGTTGAACAAGATAACTAAGAAACCTTTTCAAGAGTAAAACGTGAAACTAAAGTTTTGGAGTTAATTCACAGTGACCTTTGTGATTTACCTGCTACTCCCTCTTTGGGGAATAAGAAATACTTTGTGACTTTTATTGATGATGCTTCTAGGTTTTGTCATGTTTATTTATTACACTCTAAAGATGAAGCATTAGATAAATTTAAAGTATTTAAAACTGAAGTTGAATTGCAACAAGGGTCTCTAATCAAAAGATTAAGGACTGATAGGGGAGGTGAGTACATGGATACTCTGTATTTTCAGTCTGTTGGTATAATCCATGAAACGACTGCCCCTTATACTCCTCAGCAAAATGGTATTTCTGAAAGGAAAAACAGGGTGCTGAAGGAGATGGTTAATTCCATGTTGTCCTATTCAGGGCTGAGTCAAGGGTTCTGGGGTGAAGCTATGTTAACAGCTTGCTATTTATTAAATAGGGTTCCCAACAAAAGGAACAAAGTTACCCCTTATGAACTTTAGACTAAAAAGAAACCTAACCTTAATTATCTTAGGATATGGGGTTGTAGGGCTGTTGTAAGACTCCCTGATCCAAAGCAGAAAACTTTGGGTGAAAGAGGCATTGAATGCATCTTTGTTGGATATGCTGAGCATTCCAAGGCATATAGGTTTTATGTTATAGAACCTAATGAGTCTGTTTCAATTAACTCAATAATTGAATCAAGGGATGCACTCTTTGATGAGAACAGATTCTCATCTATCCCTAGACCAGGTCAAAGGATTCCAAATGGAATCAATGACAATGGTGTTTCAGAGGTTCCTACTGATGAGGTTCCTGCTGATGAGGTTCCTGCTGAGGTTGTGGAACAACAACCTGAACCTGAGCTCAGAAGGAGCAATAGGTTGAGAACTCCAAAATCATTTGGACCTGAGTTTCAATTATACTTAATTGAAGGTACAAACAGTGAGGTCTCTGACCAATACTCCTATTGCTTCATTGTGGAGGATGATCCCAAAACATTTGAAGAAGCAATGAAGTCCCAGGATGTTGCTTTTTGGAAAGAAGCAATTAATGATGAGATGGACTCTATCATGGGCAATAACACTTATGTGTTGACTGATCTACCACCTGGTTGCAAACTTTAGGTAGCAAATGGATTTTCAAAAAGAAAATGAAGGTAGATGGAACTGTTGAAAAGTTCAAGGCAAGATTAGTTATTCAAGGCTTTAAACAAAAGTCAGGAATAGACTACTTTGATACTTATGCTCCAGTGGCACATATCAGTACCATAAGATTGCTAATTGCTTTGGCATCAATTCACAATCTGATTATTCATCAGATGGATGTGAAGACAGCTTTCTTGAATGGTGATTTAGATGAGGAGGTTTACATGAACCAACCTCAGGGCTTCATCATGCCTGGCAATGAAAACAAGGTGTGTAAACTGATTAAGTCTCTTTATGGACTAAAACAGGCACCTAAGCAATGGCATCAAAAGTTTGATGAAGTGGTTTTGTCTAGTGGTTATTTACTTAATCAAGCTGACAAATGTGTATATAGCAAATTTGATGAATCTGGTAAAGGAGTCATCATTTGTCTATATGTTGATGACATGTTGATCTTTGGCACTGACCAAAATCAAGTTGATCTTACAAAAGAATTTTTGTCATCAAAGTTCTCCATGAAGGATATGGGGGTGGCAGATGTTATCCTTGGCATAAGGATTAAACATGAAAGTAACAAAATTTCTATCTCTCAGTCTCATTACATTGAGAAGGTGTTAAGGAAATTTAATTACTTTGATTGTACTCCAGTGAGTAC
This sequence comes from Artemisia argyi, assembly GCA_030686995.1. NCBI lineage: Eukaryota > Viridiplantae > Streptophyta > Magnoliopsida > Asterales > Asteraceae > Artemisia > Artemisia argyi. The sequence goes on from CM060680.1 coordinate 41,219,815, forward strand.
TCCTATGGATACAAGTGAGAAGCTAGTGCCTAATACTGGCAAAGCTGTATCTCAACTTGAGTATTCTAGGGTGATTGGCTGCTTGATGTATGCCATGACTTGTACAAGGCCTGATATTGCTTTTGCTGTGGGTAAACTGAGCAGGTATACTAGTAATCCTAGTGCTCATCATTGGCAAGCAATTCAGAGGGTCTTTAAGTATTTGAAGAGAACTATGGATTATAGTCTCTCATATACTGGTTATCCTTCAGTATTAGAAGGATACACTGATGCAAGTTGGATCAGTAACACTGAAGACAATTCGTCTACTAGTGGCTGGGTATTCCTACTTGGTGGAGGTGCAATTTCTTGGGCATCCAAGAAACAAACTTGCATTACCAGTTCAACCATGGAATCTGAATTTGTGGCTTTAGCTGCTGTTGGCAAAGAAGCTGAATGGTTGAAAAACTTGCTTCTTGAGATTCCATTGTGGTCTAAACCTATAGCACCTATTTCTATCCGTTGTGATAGTGCTGCTACATTGGCAAAGGCTTATAGCTAGATGTACAATGGGAAGTCTAGACACTTAGATGTTAGGCATAGCATGATTCGTGAGCTTATCATGAATGGGGTGGTATCTATAGTGTTTGTTAAATCTCAACAAAACTTAGCTGATCACTTGACGAAGGGTTTGGCTAGAGACTTGGTTTTGAAGTCTGCTAAAGGGATGGGTTTAAGTCCAACTTAGTCACTGAATGCAAGGATACCCAACTCCCTTCTAAGGAAACTTGGAAGCTGAGTTCAATGTGGAAAGCTGATCATTTAGTGGACTGAAGCACATATAATACAAACATCCCAAGGTTGTGCTTGTTACCTGCTGAAAGGAGGATGAAGTCTTCACTTCTTAATGGTTAATTTTCTTTGAAAAAGTGCTAAGCAGGAGCATGAATTAAAGATGAACCACCTATGTAAATGTTGAAGTTTAGCCGCTTCAGGAAGCTTTGGACTTTTAGCTTTTACAACATTTATGAATTGGATATGGACACATGGCTTGTATAGTGTCAGGAGTATTTTAGTGTTTGAAAACTTGTGTGTATTTATCATCAGGTATTCAAATGGGTTGAAGGGTTCAATTCTTAGAACACCCTGATTCTCGAATATTTGAAAGTATATGTACTAATGTGGAAATTCAATCCTCAGGATATTTTCATTTATGCACTTGTTTTGGTTTTGTGTTTGAATTTTCATGCAAATGAAGTGAACTAAATTTGGGGAGGATTGTTGGAAAATTTAGTGCACTTAAGGGATTAATTCACACCTAGTAATGGGTTTGGAGGTACGGAGTGTACACCTATTTGGTCACTGAATCCCCTGACTCAAGAGTGGTTATGTATTGTTTCTGTTGATAGTATGATTCTATTGACTGTGGATACTGCTGTCAGTTTCCACTGCTAGTGTTATTTTACCACTGACAGTTTCCACTGCAAGTGATATTTTACCACTGCTAGTGTTAACATTACCACTGCTAGTGTTATTGTTTCCACTATTAACCACTGATTCCTACTATTATGAAAAATATTATGATATAATTAATGGGCCGTTAATTATACATAATTCCATGGGCATCTGGTTCTTGATTTGTGCCTAAAGTAAGAACATCACTTGGTCTTATCCCATAGAGATATTCGTGTAACCCAGGCATAGGGTCGAATAGTTTCTATTGGAAAGTGATACCACGATTTCAAGTGCATATCCGGTACTCATTGATTATTTTTACCCTGTTCTGGGAAACCGTTATACAAATAATAACCAACATCCAAGTTCTTCCTTTGTCAATGGAAAGCAGCATGACGAATCTGGATGTATCATCTCCTAGAGTATTATCAAGATAAGTTTACTGGAATCCCACAACACCCTCTTTTAGCCCAGGATCCCTTCCGCCTGAGCAAAACTGGTGCCTGTGGCATCACACGGGTGTGGAAGTTCACTCCATTTAGCCACCTTAAGAACATTAAAATCCACAACACACAACCTTAATTGCTCCAAGTTTCTTCCAAACCATGTCCTGTTTGCTAAATGTATGGATCCTTTGCCAACCTCTTGCCCTTTCTCACCTATAAGGATAACACATTGTCCATGCTCATGTTTGAAAGTACTTGTGGTGGAAAGATTAGTGACAGTGTTTGAGCTTTCGTGGCCACATATTTTCTAAGTGGTGGGGGCTTTGATATCTCTGTGGTGGGTCCCATGTGAGGCAGACAAGGATGGGTTGAGGAATTTGTTAACTGGGCTCTTAGGAGTTTGTTAACTCTCAAAATTTAACCCTCAACCTCTTGGGAGGAGGCTTCGATCTATTAGAAAAAAGAATATACACTTTCATTTCAGATTCTATTAAAGGCAAAAGTATTATACGTACTGATATTATTTGAGGGGTGAATCACTATCATTTCTGCATAAAGTCTATTTCAGAAAGCAACCCATAAGCTTAATAACAAACTGTTCCAAGTAGCCCTGTGGGAAGTAAAAAACGTCTTCCCCTTCACGAGGGACATAAGCATGAGGGCAGCGACATGAAAAACGACAGCAAGAGTCGCACCGATTATAAAAGGTTTGGTTACCTTTTTAGCTCAGAGGTATACTTTAATAGGAAGGAAGAAACATTGGAGAAATAACGTCGGTATGGTGAATTAAGTATATATAGCAGCTAAACTAGCTACTTTTGGGTCTTGACCAAAAAACACAAGTATCGGCTCTGCATTCAGCCACATAATGCATATTGGGATGAAGGCAGCTAAAAGGATGAGTATGGTCTGATGAAGGGTTCGGGCCATAAGCGAGAAGTTACGAGCCCCGAAAGCTTGAGACGTGATCCCATCCATACCCAAAGCCAAACCACTAATCACTGAAAACCCAGTGACGTTGATAAATGCCATGGAAAGTGATACACCGGCTAGTTCTGATTTTCCAACATGTCCCAAGACATACGTCGAGATACAAGACTTACTAAAGATGTGAAGACCTGTAAAAATCATGGTTCCAGCTACCGCAAATAGTAGTTTAATTCTTCTAGCACCTGAGATTTTTCACAATAAGCAACTTGATTATGCACTTGCCACAATTCCTTCTACTGTGCTTCAGTTAAAAATTCTTAAAAACATGAAATCCTATGATCAACATAGGTGAAAACATGGGGAACAATAGTGAAACTAACAACTAAGACTATTCGTTTTACTGAATCAAACTAAAACACCATTCAAACAGGTTTTCTAAATTTTAAACTACTCTATGTAGATAAACTCCAGTTTCCATACAAAACTATAGATGGAAAACTAGGCCATATTTTTTCTTCAGGTAAACAGCCCGTAAGCATTCTGAACGGCAGTAGAAGTCTAAAAGAATGTATTCAAAATCCGTGGCATTAATAATAGGGAAAATTGTAAAAGTAACGGTAATGGACAATGCCAAAAGTATGCCCTACTTTCTCACCCCTAAAGAAGACTTAGATATCAATTTAATAATATAACCTATTTTTATGGACGGTTTTTCAAAAAGAAGGATTGTGAGATACCCTCCATCTTTATAAGATTAATATATAAATTTTAGTTTAATTACAATTATGCCACAACTAATTTCAGCCATTGATCAAATATTTAATGATTGAGATTGGTTCTCGCAGTTCTTGACCTTTTTATGGTGTATGACGCAAATAAATACTTGAATCAGTACATCATAATCCTATGAAGACAAATTGCATTCTGGCATAAAAAGATAAATAGCATACATGTTCAAGGTGCCCTTGAGGAAAGTAATACATTTGCTCCCCAAAGGATCCTGGAAAACATGAATAAATTATTCCAATCATTAAAATAAATGTATATGAAATTATGAACAGATTATATAAAACACAAGAGGGAGGTTGTATCAATTCTCACCAATTTCTTTAGTAACTTTTTGAGCCATGGGAGGTTCTTTATACAAATTGTGATTTGAGGTGTAAAATTGTGGAGCTGGATATACCTGGTTTATACGCCAATATATCAATTAGATTCAAGCAGGTAAAATCATAGATTGGATAGAAAGTTGCTATAACTTAAAGAAGAATATATTCCAATCAAGAAATATAAAAGCATCATTTAAGGATAAAGAAAGTAAATACAAATAGTTTCAACCATTTAATATAGTAAACATTATGGAAGATCAAAGGTCGGTAGGTTGATCCAAGCAGTTTGAACATGTTACCGTAGCTGATGCATATTGTCTAACGAATCGAATATTCCACTTACGCAAAAGATGTGCTCAAATTATGCTATATCATGTATTTACCTTTCTACAATGAACTCCAATCGACAAAGAGATGTCATTTACGTGATAAGTACTTGTATAAAACTGTGTGGGCTAAAACGAACTAAAAACTTTACAAATTATTAACGCGGCATGAACTAGCGTATGTTATACACAGAATTTTTCCATTCCGAAATACTGTTGCGCACAATCTCATTCCCATGAGTACAGCTCAGCTGCAATATTGTATTCACTTGAGCGATCACAACAAAACGGCAAACAAAACGAAATTGATCAAATAAGAACAACATTTCAAATTAGTTTAGTAATGGAATAAGATTTGAAGCTAGAGAGATTTTGCATCGGAAATTTGTGACAGAATCACACACACTACACTTTCATTTTCTTTAACCAAATGAAGGGAGCTTGCTTCCCTCGTCAATGATCTGATTGCAATTTGCAAGAACAAATAGACCTTTCGCCCTTCATTTGACGGAAAATAAAAAATGAACTATGACTAATCTTTAACCTCTACCGCTTTTATATCTTTAATACTACCATCTGTATGGTTAAAATGGTAAAGATTAATGAATGCGGGTACATTTTACTCTCAAGGAAAATTTTCTAGCTCACGCACCCTGGTGGTCATTTTATTAGGTTAGCTTGTTACTTACTAGAACTGACAACTTTGTCAGATTTGTCTCACAGAACCTATATACATAAATTTTTGGTAAATTTTAGATTTTGAACTCCCGTAACGCATAAGGAAGAACCATGCAAGGTTGAGTCGGACAAAGAGTAACCCTATGGTTTTTAAACTAGAGTTATCCTTTAAGTCATCCTACTTAAAGGTCGGGTAAAACGCTTGCTTTCAGAGAACAATGAAATGACTATAGCTATGATCTTTTCAAAAGAAAATGAACATGTTTTATAAAAGCAAAGAAGTGTTAAGAATGCATGAAGTGTAATTATCCACGTGGAGTGATGCGACAATCTGTGTACGTGATCTATTTTAACCAAACACAACACAATCAGAAAAATATTACGAAAGCTGCCAAAGTCGATTAAGATTGCATGGTATCTATTTTAACCAAACAAATTAATGTTCATCAAAAGAAGTAAACAACCATTTCCCCTTACATAACCACAAGTTTCGTGTCCCCATGTGAAAAATAATACGAGCAAATTGTCAAGAAAAGTAACTAAGAATCTACTACGTTTTCGCAGAATAAGTTCAAAACAAGTGGTTGTTCGTATGTAATGATTGACATTAAAATCCCCAAATTGCAAGGCTTGTGAATGAAACCCTAATAAATAATACTGATGCAAAAGTTAAAAACCGAAATGAAATTGAGGAGATTTATGTATTGATTGATTACCTCGTTGATAGATCGAACATGATTGCTGATGATTAAAGGATAATTTTGTGGAATTTGATGAAAATAGCTTTTTTAGGGTTCTTCAAATATGGGTAGATCCCCAAATTGAACAATTCCTTTTTTATATTTTTATGGATTGGTGTTGGTTAAAAAGATTTATTTATAGGCATTTTCATATCATGTAATTAATATTTTTGTTTAAATGTAATACTCTATGTAATATGTAATTTGATGTAATATAACCAAAGTTATAAATAGCGTGAGGTGCGGCGTGGATGTGTGGTAAAGCCTCACGTCTTATAAGCTATGACGAAACCAAAATATGAAAATATTTATTGATTTATATATTAAATCACATTTAATAAATATCGAGTTTACAAAAGCATTATAATTAAGGAATTAAGTTACTTTTTGCATATAATTTTCTCCGTTTCTTTAAAAAAAAAACCTTATTTATCGGAGTTGAATTCAGAAAAGGCGTCATGCCATGTGCCTTTCTACGATTAAAGCCAATGCATTGGTTTATTTCGTAACGTGGAGGTCATGCCTCGCCATGGTGCAACTTTTAGAACCTTGAATACAATAATTTGATTGATTACAAAAGGTTTTTTTTTTCATTTTTTTTTAAATCTCATTTGTACGAAACACATTTATTGTCGGCCGAGGGTGGATGACATTTACATGGATATTATTGGGTTGGGTATATAGTATATATGGGTCATAGACTCGTCTTCACCGAATAACTTGAACATTTTAAGGCCGATGATTGTGATTTTATGAACAAATGATACGTGAATCACATCCGCTAGGCTAAGGATGTTGTTTGGATGTAGCAAACAGATGTAGTTAATGTAATGTAATATGATACACATTACCGTACAATATGAAATTTGTAGATATATTATATTATTACAATAATATTGTAATATTGATAATTTTATATACAATAGTTATTAATAATTTAAATGATTTAGATCTTTTGATAGAAGTGTTATTTCATAAAATTTGAAAATGAGTGTCGAGGAAGAAAAGTAACTTTTTTAGAGCTATACGGTTTTAGAGGATAGATCGTCAAACAACACACTAAATGGCCTTTGGCGTATTAAGGTATTTAGGAGATTTGTGGTTCAGATCATGTGATATACATAGGTGTTTTAAGGCGTGTAAGTTAGCCTTTTGGAAAAGTAATCCTTAAATGAGTCAATTAAGGAAGGAGTGGTATTGTTCGAAAGTGTATGAGACAATTTTGGTGCGACATTGAAATTGCTAAACGAAAGTCATGCATGTAGCCTTTTGTGTTGGTGATTTAGAGTTGTTTCCCTTAAATTAAGTGTCACACCCCGTCAAAGGCGGAAACACGAGATGTAACTGAGAAAGGCACATTGCGTAACATCATAGATTCATACCTTTTAATCATTACATCAATAGTTTACACTTTTACAAAACGATCTTTGTCTTAAGTATGATGGAAAAACTTGTCTCTTTGGAAATCTTGTTGTCTTGAAAACATTGTAGCAAATGATAAAATAGTTTGACTCCAATAAACGTGCCTTCAAATCCCTTAATAATGATCCTCCTGAAAATGGTACTAGAAAACGTCAACATAATGTTGGTGAGCTCGTAGGTTTGGAAGTAAAACCACGGAGCTGTGAGTAATGAAATGTAGGACAAAAGTGAGCAAGATATCAAATATGTAAGCACTTACTGAAACCACAAGTTTGCAACAAATGAACCTATCCAGTTACAATCAATACACAAACCAGCAACAAATAATCTCAAAGTGGCATATACGTATAGCATGTGCGGATAGTACTCACCCTCGCGAGAGTGTGGGTGTCAGCCCAAGTATTTCTACTAGTACATCCTAACCTTGTAACTTGTGCAGAGTGTATTCACCCTTTATGGGGTGTGGGTGTCAACCCAGGTATCTCTACCAATACAATCCTAACCTCATAACTTGTGCAGAGTGTTGGAGTATGCTCGTGTCATAATAATCAAGTAATTATACAAGCAAAGGTTAGCGTCTAGCAACACGCCAATGCCCCTAGAAATATGTGAGGGTAGTTTCTTAAACTTCTCAATTAAATGGTTTTAATGCCTTCTTTCCTTTTGTTACAGATACTATGTTGAACACTAGACATGGATCAAAGTCATTCCATTTGTTCAACTATTCTGTTTCTCGATCTAGATATTGAACAAGATTACCAAGTGAATTAAGATTCATCTTAATCTCATTTGGGTACGGCCATACAAACATCCGTTCAATTCATCGAGGGGCCCAATAGTATCTAACTCCATGACATGTGGAGGAACAAATCCTGTTTTGACTGCACGTGTCATTCATGTGTTTCAAATCACTCCTGAAAATGGTTTTTATAACTACCTTATTCAGGACAGCGTTTATCCATATCAAAGAATAAAATTCCGCACATGCAAGACCTACTTGCATCTCAAGTCTAAGGATAAGAGACATAACCATTTGCGAGATTCACTATTGACGCCGATCCATGCAGTGAAATCTCGAAGGTTGGGTCAGTCCAATGTTCATCACAATGAACAACATATGAGTTTGGCAAATAAATCACCAACACGCTCACATTTGCCTTAATTCAATGATACTCCCATATCATCAACTGACAATGGACAATTTTGAATAATTAAATCATTCATGGATTAAACATGCAAAAATGGAATACAGTTGATATGTATGAAAACGACTATAACCATTACATCAATTCATTAAAGATATAAACTGTTCAACATTCCAATTATTTAAAATACTAAAAACAGATTTACATGAGACTATTAGCAGGTCGCAGCCCAATGTTCCTAGCATGCTCCACATGTTTGGTACAAGACATTGGTTTAGTAAAAGGATCAGCTAAATTGTCATCTGTGTGAACTTTGAGGAGACGAATATCACCACTTTCGATAACTTCTCGAATATAGTGAACTTTCCGACGAAAGTGTTTGGCACCCTTTAGAACACCTGGTTCATTAGCTATGATTATGGCACCGGAATTATCGCAGTACATATCCATAGGTCGTTCATTGCTGGGAACAACGCCAAGCCCAGAAATGAATTTCCGTATCCAAACTGCCTCCATTGCAGCTTCTGAAGCAGCTATATATTCAGCTTCTGTAGAGGACATCGCAAGTGTGCTTTGTTTGGCACTCTTCCAGTCAACAGCACCTCCATTCATGACGAAAACATATCCTGTTTGGGATTTGATGTCATCACGATCTGTCTCCCAGCTCGCATCAGTATAACAAGTAACACTGAGCTCACGTTCGACATCACCACCATAAACAAGAAACATATCTTTAGTATTCCGCAGATACTTCAATATGTTCTTAACAGCAGTCCAGTGACATTCTCCTGGATTCTGTTGAAATCTACTCGTTAGGTTCTGAGAGAACGCTACATCAGGTCTAGTGCACCTAACCGCATACATGATGGATCCCACAGCCGAAGCATAAGGGATTCCCTTCATCCTTTTCACCTCGGCGGGTGTAGAGGGTCCTTGAGCCTTGCTCAATTCCGTATTTGGTTGCATTGGAAGACTTCCACGTTTGGAATCTTGCATTCTAAATCTCTTCAGGATTTTTTCAATGTATGCACTTTGACACAAGCCGATTAACCGCTTTGATCTATCTCGATAGATCTTGACTCCAAGTATGTACGATGCTTCTCCTAAATCTTTCATTTCAAAACACTTTCCAAGCCAGGATTTTACATCTTGTAGCATTGGAATGTTGTTTCCTATGAGTAATATGTCATCGACATATAAGATTAGGAATGCGACTATACTTCCACTAGTGTTTATGTATACACATGGCTCATCGGGATTTTGAGCGAAACCAATCTTCTTGATTTCCTCATCAAATCTCTTGTTCCAGCTTCTAGATGCTTGCTTCAACCCATAAATGGATTTTTTAAGCTTGCATACTCTGCTAGGATACTTTGGATTCACGAAGCCCTCGGGTTGCACCATATAAACATCCTCGTTTAGGTGGCCGTTCAAGAAGGCGGTCTTGACATCCATTTGCCAAATCTCATAGTCATAATACGCTGCTATGGCTATAAGAATCCTAATTGCTTTAATGTCTGCAACAGGCGAGAAGGTTTCATCATAGTCAATTCCGTAGATTTGAGTGAAACCTTTTGCTACAAGACGAGCTTTATAGGTGTGTTCATTTCCATCCACATCGGTCTTTATCTTGTAGAGCCATTTGCTCCCAACGGTTTTAGCATTGGGAGGTAGTTCTACTTCGACCCAGACATCATTGTCTTCCATGGATTTCATTTCCACATTCATAGCATCGTTCCACTTTTCGCGTTGAGGACACGATATAGCTTCCCGATAGTTAGCGGGTTCACAATGATCCCCTAACTCATGTTCCTCAGCATCGATATAAAAACCATATCGTTCAGGTGCTTGAGGTATCCTTTCGGATCTACGAATGGGAGCAACATCTCGAAGAGGCTCAACATTTTCATGCTCAGTCTCATTTTGATGTTCACTAGTGTTACTAGAAGGTTGTGCATCTTCGCTTTGAAGTTCATCAAAGTCTACTTTGCTCCCACTTGCTTCTTGTGAGATGAGACTGTTCTCAAAAAACTCAGCATATCGAGCAACAAATATTTTGTTCTCGGTTGGGTAGTAGAAATAGTAACCCATCGTTTCCTTTGGGTATCCTACAAAGATACACTTGATAGCTCTAGGCTCAAGTTTGTTTGGCGTATCTCGTTTAACGAGAGCCTCACAACCCCAGACTTTCAAGTAAGACAGATTAGGGACCTTCCCATGCCATATTTCGTATGGAGTCTTATCAACCTTCTTAGTTGGAACCATATTGAGTATGCGTGCAGCAGACTCTAGAGCATAACCCCAAAAGGACATTGGCAATGTTGTTAGACTCATCATAGATCGAACCATGTCTAGCAAGGTTCGATTTCTCCTTTCAGACACACCATTATGTTGTGGTGTATATGGAGGAGTGAATTGTGAGACTATCCCACACCTTTTTAGATGATCTAAAAACTCTTGACTCATATATTCACCTCCTCGATCGGATCGAAGAGCCTTAATGGTCTTGCCAAGCTGATTCTCTACTTCACTTTGGAAGACTTTAAACGTTTCAAAGGCTTCATGTTTATGTTTAATCAGGTAAACATAACCATATCTACTGAAATCATCAGTAAAAGTGATGAAGTAGTTAGCTCCTTCTCTAGACATTGTTCTAAATGGGCCACATACATCAGTATGAATGAGTCCAAGTAGATCTGTAGCTCTTTCTCCAACATGGGAAAAAGGCTTTCGTGCCATCTTACCAGATATGCAAGAAGTGCATTTATCAAACGACACATTGTCGATTGACTCTAAAAGCCCATCATCTTTCAAACGCGAAAGTGAAACAACACCTCTAGTGATAGTAGGTGCAAAATGGCAATTATTTAAAACAATAACTAGTCCATTTGGGAGGATAAGATCAAAGCTCCCAATTGCTTCCACAGCTGCACGATCGCCATTACCAACGTACAGATGTAAAGCTCCTTGCTTCAGCTTTCGACTTCCCCTAAGCCCCTGCACATTATTACAAATGTGAGTACCACAACCAGTATCATATACCCAGGTTTTGTTAGGAAAAGTATAAAGTTCTATAGTGAAGATACCTGATGTGCTAGCAACGCTAGCTTTGTTCTTCTTCAGCCCTTCTAGGTAGGCGTGACAGTTGCGCCTCCAGTGTCCTACCACTCCACAATGGTGGCAGACGGTGTCCTTGGCTGGGTGCTCCTTCTTGGCAGGTGGGGGGATTTTGGGTTTGGGGGCATAAGCAAGCTTAGCCTTGCCTTTCCCTTGTCCCTTGCCAGGTGCCTGCGGTTTTCCCTTGTTCTTTTTCTGAATTCTACCTTGGTTGATAGCTAGGACAAGTGGAGCCTTCTTGGGCATGCCTTTCTCTGCAAGTTTCAACATGTTATGCAGTTCGGCAATGGTTTTTCCCATGCTGTGCATGTTGTAGTTCTGCACAAATTGGTCATAATCCTTCGACAGTGAGGTAAGTATCATGCTCACTCCAAGGATTTGAGGCATGGGGTATCCCAGTCGCTCCATCTGATCCAGATAGCTTTTCATTTTCATGACATAGCTACTGACCGATTGCCCTTCCTCCTGCTTGCAGGCATGAAATAAATAATTATATGGCTAGTCATATGTGAGCCTATGGGGTCACACACATATACACTTAGGTACCTCTTTATGTTGTATTTATTGTACTTACGACATGTAAATAACCTTACGTAACTAGGAAACTCTATCGGGCTTCTAATAATTAAGTAAAGGACTTATTTTATTGGACTTGGAAAACTTATGGGAGGCCCATAATAGCCCACATAGAGGCCGGCCATGGGGAGGGTTTTTAGGGGTGATTGGTTTTGAATTTTGGTCAAATATATGGGATATATCTCCTCATTATTTGATAACAACTTACCAAAACTTTCTCCTCCTCTCTCCCTCTCCATCTCACGGCAAACAAACACCCTCACCTAGGGTTTTGTTTTTTCATAATCAAATCCTTGATTCTTGTTTAATCAAAGGCCATTTGAAGGTTACGGGTACAAGGACTAGCATCCAAGGGGTATACGGTGAGGTGTAGTGTGTTTCACACATAGAGGAGATCAACCTTATTGATCTCTTGGGTTTCTATTAACATTTGTGGTGGTGACCTTGTTGGTGATTCCCGGTGCACGCTACAAAGGTATAAAACATATATGTTTAATTTGTTTTATTTAGATTGATCATATGGCTCTATGGATCCGTGTGGGTGATGTTTGTTCCGCTGCGTTTTATTTGATATTTATATATTTTATATTCATACATCACCTATACAGAGTGTATTCACCCTTTATGGGGGTGTGGGTGTCAACCCAAGTATTTCTACCAATACAATCCTAACCTCTTGCATTCACCAAATGAATTCACACAGTCAGGCACATATTGCAACCAAACGCACATATTGTCCATAAATCATGAAAACAGTGTATCACAGCATGAAAAATATTTGAAAACCATTTGTACCATTTCCACCCCAAGAAAAACATATTAAAAAGTGGGGCTACGAGAACTCACCTCAAACATCAAGTCACAAGTAGGAATAGTGTGCACGCAAATCGAGGTCCAATAGCTCTAACCGCGACCTAAATGATAATATGTCTTAGGTTTGGAAACAAGGTCGTGTATGCAATTTTATAAAAAGTTAAATCACCCGTACATGTTTGCAACCAAGTTTAGTGATTAAAAATGTAATTACATCAATGTTCCCGTTTAATAGTCAAAGTATACCTTTTATGTAAGGTAACTAGTTTATCTCGTAATTAAACTATTGTCGTCTTGTTAATAGGTATTTTGGAAAGTTCTCTGACTCGACTAAGAATTATATATAAAATTCTACAACTTTCATTTAAGTTGTTTTGGCTCGTTTGGACGTTTAGGGCTCGGAAAATTACTTTGAAATGTTGTTTCAGCACACACTTAATAAATTTCAGTATACACTATTTAATAAAAAGCTGTCAAAATTATTAGTTTCGTCCGAATTTCAACGAGCCATAACCCCCTCGTTTTAACTCTGTTTTTGTCCGTTCAAGCGACCACATTTTTGCTATAAAGTCTATTTTCCATTACTTTAGCCAAATCTTACTGGAAACCAACTGATTTTTCTGTTTTTAATCAATCAGGAAAGCCCTTATGTAAAAGTGTCAAAACCGCATTTTCTTAGTTTTTAATACCAAAAATCCGCTCAACAACATCACCAAATATATTCCTAACCCTTTCACCATTACTTCAATATTCAAAGTAGTGATATAACAAAATGTTCAACATGGTAAAAAGTTCAAATCATCCCAAAGTAATTAAGTACTAAGTCTAAATAATTAAAATAACTTACTAGTTCATTTGTAAGATCTTAGTTTCTACATATTCATCAAGTGTGGTTGTGACCCATGCGTACATAATAAACTCAAGATCATAGCTTTGTAAAATAGTTGCTAACTTGTTGTGATTATAAAAACTACAAACATGTACAAAGGGTGATATGTGTGTATGTAAATATGCAATAGTCATATATAAACTTGTAAGATGTATAATTTAAAGTGTATAAAAATTAGAGATTTGGTCATGGGGCTTACTTGAAGATAATAGTGAGATATGATGACAAAGAACACAACAATACCCAAACTAATACTCCAAATGAAAATTACCAAGCCAAGCTTCCAAATTACCAATTATGTCTAACCAAGTGAACCAAAGACTAAAAAAACTTGAACAACCTTCCCATTGTTGTTGCTGCCGTGAGTTGAGGTAGGAAAAAAAAAAAAAAAAAAAGGGATGAGACTTTGTGTTTTCTTTTTGAGTTGTTTTGTGAAAATGTGTTGTCCCCTTAACTGTTCGAAAATTTATAAAAGAAAAGAATTGAAATGTTTGACTAACTTTTCAAATATGTAGAAAATGTGTGCTCCTTTTTGATTTGGCTACAAAAGAGAAGTGTGTACTTGTTTTAAGGTGTATGTACTCCCTATGTTTCAAATCAGCAAAAGGAAAAAGAAGGATAGGAAGGTTTGACCATTGAATTCAAAGTGGAGAAGCATTGTGTGGCTATTTTGGTTTAAGTTACATATAGATAGTGTAGGTCTTTGCCAAAAGCAACATTTTATATAAAAAAAACAATTAGGGTGGCGCTTGGTTTTGTTTTCAGCCAAAAACATGGAGAGGAAAATGGGGAGTCAAGCCACCTTCGTACACTTTGGTCTTATTATTTGAGTACTTGTCTAAGTCATGGTCAAAAGTATACAAACTACTATTGATTTTAGGAGGGTGGATAATAGTAGAAAATTAGAAAAGTGTGTGTTACTTTATGTAAAATGTATTTGTAAGTGTATTGGGTATTAAAATAGGTATTGGGTAATAGTTTTTGCGATTAAAGTTAAATATGTATAATTAAGTAGGCTTAGTAAAAGAATTATAAAGGTGTAAGAAAATAATGTTTGGTACTTTTGTATTAATTTAGGGAATGTAAGAATGCAGTAAAAATAATTGTTGGGAGTACCGGGTACATTGGTTGTTCATTTACGTTTAAAAAGCGTTTATTAAATTGACATTCGTAAGTAAAAATAATGCAAACGCCTTAGTGATTAAATTATGAATTGGAATAGTAGCAATGTACTGTAATGTTGTAGACTAAATTTAGTCTAAAGTCATTGTTTACCAAAGAGTTATTCTTTGTTTTACGTTTATTCAACTAAAAAGTCATACATAAATTGTCCAAGGTTAAAAATTCAAAATAAATAGTTTGAGTTTAATAAATAGTATCGACCTTGAAAAAAGCGGGTTGTCATAATAGATATTTTACTATTAAAATAGTGTTACAGAAAATTACCGTTTGTCACAAATAGTTTCGAGTTCTATGAATAAGTATTGCCCCGAAAATGCCAGTTGCTACAGTCTACCCCCGTTAAAAGAATTTTGTCCTCAAAATTCAGCTAGTAGCATTGCCAAAAAGGTGCGGGTACTTAAGTCTCGGTTGGTCCTTTCGTTCCCATGTAACTCTTGTCCACGGTCTAAGCTCTATTGACCTTATAATTAGAATCTTGTCTCATCTGAGTTGCCCAACTTCCCTAATGAGGGTTTCAGATAGCTTTTCCACAACACAAAATTAATCGTCAAATTGACAACTTATGGGGTGATAACTAGTTGATTGCCAGCTAGGCTTTACTTACGGTTCCTCTCAAATTAATTATCCTCTAAATTCTAGATAGTGCTTGTAGACCAAGACGACAAATTTTACTAGTGGAACTTCTAGTCTGCCATAAACGATCTAGTCCACTATGTTAAAATTAATCATTCTGTCTGCTCTTACTGAAATAGACTAGTGCATGTACGTAGAACCTAATAAGGTCAGAGTTATGACAAGAGAACTAGAATTCGAGGCAAGGCTCGAACGTTGTGGTCGCAACTTATGAGATAAGGGTAAAAACTACTAGAATTTGTAACTTATGACGACTTAATCTAAATTTGTACTCCTGAGTTAAATGAGACAGGCAGTCGAAGGTGACTGTCGGGTGGCTAAATTTCAATGGAATAAGCTTTTCCGTTTTTGAGCAAAATCATGAAAACCTTAAACTAAGTAACAACTTGATTTTAGCTTAATCTCGCAACTCATCAAACAAGAACTGTCACGAGATTAGGTTATATATCAAGTCGTTGAGAAAGACAAATTTAACGTCTTTGATAATTCGGCTCAGTTCAGGAATTACTCGAAACAAACGAATAGGCACTTACATCTAATATTGGTGAGATTGGCAAAGAAGATCAAAGATATTGTCGAGGTAATTGTGGCAATTAGAGAAAACTGGTAGCGGCGATGGGATGATGTTTGTCTCCGAGGTCACATGGAAAGGCTTTTAAGGAGGTTTTCTAAGGTTGAAACGACGAAACAAAATTAGTTCTGGTGTATGTAAAGAATCTTCACCGTTATGATGCATGGAAGAGCATCGAGTATCCATCAAAGATAGGAAGATCAGTCGTTCTCTATCCGGTCATCATCAAGATCCAAAATGGTTTGTAGGAATTGTAGTACCAAAAATTTTATATGCATAAAAGAGAGATTTAGTGTTGAAGAATGAAAACATGTCACCTCAAAATTAGGCTTAATTGCACTAAACGAAATAGGAATAGAATATGATGATGTAGATTTGGGATGAACACTTGTTGCTTGAATAGTCGTTTAGGTCACTTTGATTTAGGTTGTACCACATGGTTATCTTATGGGAATTGTGGTTCTTGTGGACACTGTAAGGCTGATGTACTCTTAAAATAAGTTGGTTCATGATATGGGTTTTAACCGAAGGATTTAGATGGAGAGTCTAAGGAAAAAAGAATGAGACCTTAAGATGACTGATGTGTAAGTAAGGGTAGCACCTGATGTATGGGGAAATGTTCAGACGTATACCAATGTGATTGTCCGGTGAACTTTCAAAGTCATCAACACAAAAGGAAACGCCACCTAAAGCTTGATTACATTATAAAATGGGTATCTTAGGGATGCAAGAGCTTGCATTTGTTTGCTAGGCAAGGGGCCCAAACGGTCTTAGTTCAAGTAGAAGTTGATGAGGGAGTATGTCCGAAAGGCGCAAGGGTTTTGTTGTAGGTTGTGGTGCATCACTGAAGTTACTAGACATTGGATGGAAGGTCTGGTGGAGTAAGTTTCAGTTTGGTTAGGTGAATTTATGGTGGTGGTTCGTATGAAAATTGTTGGCATTAAATTTAGGCAAAATTATACGTGGTAGAAAAGATTATTGCTGCTGCATTTCTGAATGAAAGAACGGTTACCGTCTATGAAGGTCAAAGAAATAGTGATATGTGGTTAATACATGAGATTTTTTTTTCCAATTCGTGAAGAAGGTTTTTCTAAGGCGTTTGAAAGAAGTGAGAAGGAAATTTTTAATTCATGGCGCTGGGTTAGCAGTCATAGTCTTGAAGTAGAACTATGAGAGAAATATTTGTATTGTACGTAGTGTCTTATCGGTACAGATCACAAAAGTATGATGTACATGTTTTGTAAGGAGGTTCTCATAATTAATTGAGTGATAGAGATGAGGTTGGTAAAGAGTTACGATGGTGGTGTTCCTACCATGTAGGAAAAGGTTTGTTGACGTCATCATCCGAAAGGAAGTTGTATAACCTAATAAAGTTTGATCAACGAAGGTAGTCATTACTAATAGTCTCTTAGTAGGTAAAAGGACTTTTAAGGAAAGGTCTTTGGTGCAAAAATTTCATGGAAGAACGTGTCATCTGGCGTACGTTTCTAGTTGAAAATGGTGATCTTCGAATCAAAAGGTCTAAGGTGAGAATGTGGCGCCAATGTTTTGGGACATTTGAAAATTATTATTTGATAAAACTCGTAAGTCCAGGTGCTCAACTCATCTAGTTAGAACTAGGTTGTATAAGAATTGAAATTGTTGTATTACTGGTCTGAGTTAAATGGATACAATGTCGGAGGAGGTTTGATTTGTTATAGGTGACAGCTCAACGCCTTATGATCAGTTGCAACTTATTGATATCCCAATGCAAAAGTGAGGTCATGTCCCAATGTGACTAGGAATCCGAAAGGCCACGTTGTCTCTTAAGTAATTTCACACTGATTTTTTTTAATCCAACACGCTTTGATCATTACGAGAGTCTTAACTTCTGGGATGAGTATGAAGGTTGAACTTTGAAGGAATAATGTAAAGGCACGACACACTGCTACTGACAGTCTCGGACAGAGGTGTTCGATTCGCTTCTAAGGTCGCCTAATATGTAGGCATTGTGATTGTTTATGAGGTTTGTCCACGAATGGTGTGTGTTCCATCTTGGAGGCATGGTTTTTGAAATTGTTAGCAACATGTATTTAAGTAAAACATTATAAACTTTTGACCGTTAATGTATTTTTGGAGCAACTTTGTTTGAAATCATTCGATGGTTATAGTCATGTAAAAATATATGTGTGCAAAATTTGTAATATGAAATAACGATTTTTCATATATGGTTTGGATTTTTGATTTTTAAGAAAATTGACATTTGGACAAACATTTGAAACACTTTTTTATACTAAAATAGTCCATCCGTTTAGAATCACAAATTTATTCAAAAACATTTTAAAACAATTTCAACTATCAACCAAATTTTTTTTCGAAGAAACATTATAACATTGTCCGATTAATGAGGATTACCATTTCGTTATACTCTATAAAGTTCTCAAGAAAATATTTCATTTGTAGAAAAATTTTTACCAAATAAATTTGAATTATCTAAATCTGTACCATCTCCGGAACACGAATACTAGGGCGAACATCGCTATCATGTTCAATACAAACAACTCAATTAACAAGCTTAGGGTCACTACTTCCTCATGAGTCCTATTATCTTACTTGCAGTCTCTAAGGTCCAAATCGTACAACTAAACCATTATTTTCGACTACACTGGTTGACGGGTTGCTTCCCTATGGCAACTCATAATATCATCCGACTTATCGGCTTATAATGTTGTGTGTTCAGGCTTGCTAATAATGTGAGTAGTGTGGGGAGACAAGGCATGCGACATAATGGCATAGGGCAATACTAGGGTAATCATGTTACCAAAATAGCTTTCGAATAATATTCCAAAATAGTGTTTCCAAAGTAGCATATCCAAAACAGTGTATCAAAATAACGTATCCAAAATAGTCTACCCGGAATAACGTTTTCAAAATGGCGTTTCACTATATATCTAGTAAAGTATATAGTATGAGTTTGTTTGTGTATAGGGATAAATAATATCAAACGCATGAGTATGGGGAATGGTACGAAATACAATCATGTCGACTCAAATCAAAGCACATCATAACAAACCAGATCAAATCACATAGTATCAAATCATATCAAGGCATATAAGTACGCAATTTCAAGCTCACATATTGTCCTAGAAGCTAAAAGCTTCAGCACACAGAAGGTAGGGCAGCATAACCACAGATGCACATAACACATAAAGGCAGATGCACACACATAGACGAATGCATTTTCAGGTGATCTAGACTCCAATTCCAACCAAACACGATCCAAGGTAACTACCCCCCATTATTCCATGATCGCTCCTGAATTATGCATAGTTGATCAGGCTATGCATAATTTAGGAAAAATGACGGAATGCTCGGGCTAATCAACTCGTAACATGTTTGGGGTTTTATAAAAACTTTAGTTGGTTATAGTTGAGGTTTTTATTTTTGAAAAACTGGTATTCTCTATAACCTTAGGCTCTGATACCATTCTGTCACACCCCGTCAAAGGCGGAAACACGAGATGTAACTGAGAAATGCACATTGCGTAACATCATAGATTCATACCTTTTAATCATTACATCAATAGTTTACACTTTTACAAAACGATCTTTGTCTTAAGTATGATGGAAAAACTTGTCTCTTTGGAAATCTTATTGTCTTGAAAACATTGTAGCAAATGATAAAATAGTTTGACTCCAATAAACGTGCCTTCAAATCTCTTAATAATGATCCACCTGAAAATGGTACTAGAAAATGTCAACATAATGTTGGTGAGCTCGTAGGTTTGGAAGTAAAACCACGGAGCTGTGAGTAATGAAATGTAGGACAAAAGTGAGCAAGATATCAAATATGTAAGCACTTACTGAAACCACAAGTTTGCAACAAATGAACCTATCCAGTTACAATCAATACACAAACCAGCAACAAATAATCTCAAAGTGGCATATACGTATAGCATGTGCGGATAGTACTCACCCTCGCGAGAGTGTGGGTGTCAGCCCAAGTATTTCTACTAGTACATCCTAACCTTGTAACTTGTGCAGAGTGTATTCACCCTTTATGGGGTGTGGGTGTCAACCCAGGTATCTCTACCAATACAATCCTAACCTCATAACTTGTGCAGAGTGTATTCACCCTTATGGGGGTGTGGGTGTCAACCCAAGTATTTCTACCAATACAATCCTAACCTCTTGCATTCACCAAATGAATTCACACAGTCAGGCACATATTGCAACCAAACGCACATATTGTCCATAAATCATGAAAACAGTGTATCACAGCATGAAAAATATTTGAAAACCATTTGTACCATTTCCACCCCAAGAAAAACATATTAAAAAGTGGGGCTACGAGAACTCACCTCAAACATCAAGTCACAAGTAGGAATAGTGTGCACGCAAATCGAGGTCCAATAGCTCTAACCGCGACCTAAATGATAATATGTCTTAGGTTTGGAAACAAGGTCGTGTATGCAATTTTATAAAAAGTTAAATCGCCCGTACATGTTTGCAACCAAGTTTAGTGATTAAAAATGTAATTACATCAATGTTCCCGTTTAATAGTCAAAGTATACCTTTTATGTAAGGTAACTAGTTTATCTCGTAATTAAACTATTGTCGTCTTGTTAATAGGTATTTTGGAAAGTTCTCTGACTCGACTAATAATTATATATAAAATTCTACAACTTTCATTCAAGTTGTTTTGGCTCGTTTGGACGTTTAGGGCTCGGAAAATTACTTTGAAATGTTGTTTCAGCACACACTTAATAAATTTCAGTATACACTATTTAATAAAAAGCTGTCAAAATTATTAGTTTCGTCCGAATTTCAACGAGCCATAACCCCCTCGTTTTAACTCTGTTTTTGTCCGTTCAAGCGACCACATTTTTGCTATAAAGTCTATTTTCCATTACTTTAGCCAAATCTTACTGGAAACCAACTGATTTTTCTGTTTTTAATCAATCAGGAAAGCCCTTATGTAAAAGTGTCAAAACCGCATTTTCTTAGTTTTTAATACCAAAAATCCGCTCAACAACATCACCAAATATATTCCTAACCCTTTCACCATTACTTCAATATTCAAAGTAGTGATATAACAAAATGTTCAACATGGTAAAAAGTTCAAATCATCCCAAAGTAATTAAGTACTAAGTCTAAATAATTAAAATAACTTACTAGTTCATTTGTAAGATCTTAGTTTCTACATATTCATCAAGTGTGGTTGTGACCCATGCGTACATAATAAACTCAAGATCATAGCTTTGTAAAATAGTTGCTAACTTGTTGTGATTATAAAAACTACAAACATGTACAAAGGGTGATATGTGTGTATGTAAATATGCAATAGTCATATATAAACTTGTAAGATGTATAATTTAAAGTGTATAAAAATTAGAGATTTGGTCATGGGGCTTACTTGAAGATAATAGTGAGATATGATGACAAAGAACACAACAATACCCAAACTAATACTCCAAATGAAAATTACCAAGCCAAGCTTCCAAATTACCAATTATGTCTAACCAAGTGAACCAAAGACTAAAAAAACTTGAACAACCTTCCCATTGTTGTTGCTGCCGTGAGTTGAGGTAGGAAAAAAAAAAAAAAAAAAAAGGGATGAGACTTTGTGTTTTCTTTTTGAGTTGTTTTGTGAAAATGTGTTGTCCCCTTAACTGTTCGAAAATTTATAAAAGAAAAGAATTGAAATGTTTGACTAACTTTTCAAATATGTAGAAAATGTGTGCTCCTTTTTGATTTGGCTACAAAAGAGAAGTGTGTACTTGTTTTAAGGTGTATGTACTCCCTATGTTTCAAATCAGCAAAAGGAAAAAGAAGGATAGGAAGGTTTGACCATTGAATTCAAAGTGGAGAAGCATTGTGTGGCTATTTTGGTTTAAGTTACATATAGATAGTGTAGGTCTTTGCCAAAAGCAACATTTTATATAAAAAAAACAATTAGGGTGGCGCTTGGTTTTGTTTTCAGCCAAAAACATGGAGAGGAAAATGGGGAGTCAAGCCACCTTCGTACACTTTGGTCTTATTATTTGAGTACTTGTCTAAGTCATGGTCAAAAGTATACAAACTACTATTGATTTTAGGAGGGTGGATAATAGTAGAAAATTAGAAAAGTGTGTGTTACTTTATGTAAAATGTATTTGTAAGTGTATTGGGTATTAAAATAGGTATTGGGTAATAGTTTTTGCGATTAAAGTTAAATATGTATAATTAAGTAGGCTTAGTAAAAGAATTATAAAGGTGTAAGAAAATAATGTTTGGTACTTTTGTATTAATTTAGGGAATGTAAGAATGCAGTAAAAATAATTGTTGGGAGTACCGGGTACATTGGTTGTTCATTTACGTTTAAAAAGCGTTTATTAAATTGACATTCGTAAGTAAAAATAATGCAAACGCCTTAGTGATTAAATTATGAATTGGAATAGTAGCAATGTACAGTAATGTTGTAGACTAAATTTAGTCTAAAGTCATTGTTTACCAAAGAGTTATTCTTTGTTTTACGTTTATTCAACTAAAAAGTCATACATAAATTGTCCAAGGTTAAAAATTCAAAATAAATAGTTTGAGTTTAATAAATAGTATCGACCTTGAAAAAAGCGGGTTGTCATAATAGATATTTTACTATTAAAATAGTGTTACAGAAAATTACCGTTTGTCACAAATAGTTTCGAGTTCTATGAATAAGTATTGCCCCGAAAATGCCAGTTGCTACAGTCTACCCCCGTTAAAAGAATTTTGTCCTCAAAATTCAGCTAGTAGCATTGCCAAAAAGGTGCGGGTACTTAAGTCTCGGTTGGTCCTTTCGTTCCCATGTAACTCTTGTCCACGGTCTAAGCTCTATTGACCTTATAATTAGAATCTTGTCTCATCTGAGTTGCCCAACTTCCCTAATGAGGGTTTCAGATAGCTTTTCCACAACACAAAATTAATCGTCAAATTGACAACTTATGGGGTGATAACTAGTTGATTGCCAGCTAGGCTTTACTTACGGTTCCTCTCAAATTAATTATCCTCTAAATTCTAGATAGTGCTTGTAGACCAAGACGACAAATTTTACTAGTGGAACTTCTAGTCTGCCATAAACGATCTAGTCCACTATGTTAAAATTAATCATTCTGTCTGCTCTTACTGAAATAGACTAGTGCATGTACGTAGAACCTAATAAGGTCAGAGTTATGACAAGAGAACTAGAATTCGAGGCAAGGCTCGAACGTTGTGGTCGCAACTTATGAGATAAGGGTAAAAACTACTAGAATTTGTAACTTATGACGACTTAATCTAAATTTGTACTCCTGAGTTAAATGAGACAGGCAGTCGAAGGTGACTGTCGGGTGGCTAAATTTCAATGGAATAAGCTTTTCCGTTTTTGAGCAAAATCATGAAAACCTTAAACTAAGTAACAACTTGATTTTAGCTTAATCTCGCAACTCATCAAACAAGAACTGTCACGAGATTAGGTTATATATCAAGTCGTTGAGAAAGACAAATTTAACGTCTTTGATAATTCGGCTCAGTTCAGGAATTACTCGAAACAAACGAATAGGCACTTACATCTAATATTGGTGAGATTGGCAAAGAAGATCAAAGATATTGTCGAGGTAATTGTGGCAATTAGAGAAAACTGGTAGCGGCGATGGGATGATGTTTGTCTCCGAGGTCACATGGAAAGGCTTTTAAGGAGGTTTTCTAAGGTTGAAACGACGAAACAAAATTAGTTCTGGTGTATGTAAAGAATCTTCACCGTTATGATGCATGGAAGAGCATCGAGTATCCATCAAAGATAGGAAGATCAGTCGTTCTCTATCCGGTCATCATCAAGATCCAAAATGGTTTGTAAGAATTGTAGTACCAAAAATTTTATATGCATAAAAGAGAGATTTAGTGTTGAAGAATGAAAACATGTCACCTCAAAATTAGGCTTAATTGCACTAAACGAAATAGGAATAGAATATGATGATGTAGATTTGGGATGAACACTTGTTGCTTGAATAGTCGTTTAGGTCACTTTGATTTAGGTTGTACCACATGGTTATCTTATGGGAATTGTGGTTCTTGTGGACACTGTAAGGCTGATGTACTCTTAAAATAAGTTGGTTCATGATATGGGTTTTAACCGAAGGATTTAGATGGAGAGTCTAAGGAAAAAAGAATGAGACCTTAAGATGACTGATGTGTAAGTAAGGGTAGCACCTGATGTATGGGGAAATGTTCAGACGTATACCAATGTGATTGTCCGGTGAACTTTCAAAGTCATCAACACAAAAGGAAACGCCACCTAAAGCTTGATTACATTATAAAATGGGTATCTTAGGGATGCAAGAGCTTGCATTTGTTTGCTAGGCAAGGGGCCCAAACGGTCTTAGTTCAAGTAGAAGTTGATGAGGGAGTATGTCCGAAAGGCGCAAGGGTTTTGTTGTAGGTTGTGGTGCATCACTGAAGTTACTAGACATTGGATGGAAGGTCTGGTGGAGTAAGTTTCAGTTTGGTTAGGTGAATTTATGGTGGTGGTTCGTATGAAAATTGTTGGCATTAAATTTAGGCAAAATTATACGTGGTAGAAAAGATTATTGCTGCTGCATTTCTGAATGAAAGAACGGTTACCGTCTATGAAGGTCAAAGAAATAGTGATATGTGGTTAATACATGAGATTTTTTTTTTCCAATTCGTGAAGAAGGTTTTTCTAAGGCGTTTGAAAGAAGTGAGAAGGAAATTTTTAATTCATGGCGCTGGGTTAGCAGTCATAGTCTTGAAGTAGAACTATGAGAGAAATATTTGTATTGTACGTAGTGTCTTATCGGTACAGATCACAAAAGTATGATGTACATGTTTTGTAAGGAGGTTCTCATAATTAATTGAGTGATAGAGATGAGGTTGGTAAAGAGTTACGATGGTGGTGTTCCTACCATGTAGGAAAAGGTTTGTTGACGTCATCATCCGAAAGGAAGTTGTATAACCTAATAAAGTTTGATCAACGAAGGTAGTCATTACTAATAGTCTCTTAGTAGGTAAAAGGACTTTTAAGGAAAGGTCTTTGGTGCAAAAATTTCATGGAAGAACGTGTCATCTGGCGTACGTTTCTAGTTGAAAATGGTGATCTTCGAATCAAAAGGTCTAAGGTGAGAATGTGGCGCCAATGTTTTGGGACATTTGAAAATTATTATTTGATAAAACTCGTAAGTCCAGGTGCTCAACTCATCTAGTTAGAACTAGGTTGTATAAGAATTGAAATTGTTGTATTACTGGTCTGAGTTAAATGGATACAATGTCGGAGGAGGTTTGATTTGTTATAGGTGACAGCTCAACGCCTTATGATCAGTTGCAACTTATTGATATCCCAATGCAAAAGTGAGGTCATGTCCCAATGTGACTAGGAATCCGAAAGGCCACGTTGTCTCTTAAGTAATTTCACACTGATTTTTTTTAATCCAACACGCTTTGATCATTACGAGAGTCTTAACTTCTGGGATGAGTATGAAGGTTGAACTTTGAAGGAATAATGTAAAGGCACGACACACTGCTACTGACAGTCTCGGACAGAGGTGTTCGATTCGCTTCTAAGGTCGCCTAATATGTAGGCATTGTGATTGTTTATGAGGTTTGTCCACGAATGGTGTGTGTTCCATCTTGGAGGCATGGTTTTTGAAATTGTTAGCAACATGTATTTAAGTAAAACATTATAAACTTTTGACCGTTAATGTATTTTTGGAGCAACTTTGTTTGAAATCATTCGATGGTTATAGTCATGTAAAAATATATGTGTGCAAAATTTGTAATATGAAATAACGATTTTTCATATATGGTTTGGATTTTTGATTTTTAAGAAAATTGACATTTGGACAAACATTTGAAACGCTTTTTTATACTAAAATAGTCCATCCGTTTAGAATCACAAATTTATTCAAAAACATTTTAAAACAATTTCAACTATCAACCAAATTTTTTTTCGAAGAAACATTATAACATTGTCCGATTAATGAGGATTACCATTTCGTTATACTCTATAAAGTTCTCAAGAAAATATTTCATTTGTAGAAAAATTTTTACCAAATAAATTTGAATTATCTAAATCTGTACCATCTCCGGAACACGAATACTAGGGCGAACATCGCTATCATGTTCAATACAAACAACTCAATTAACAAGCTTAGGGTCACTACTTCCTCATGAGTCCTATTATCTTACTTGCAGTCTCTAAGGTCCAAATCGTACAACTAAACCATTATTTTCGACTACACTTGTTGACGGGTTGCTTCCCTAAGGCAACTCATAATATCATCCGACTTATCGGCTTATAATGTTGTGTGTTCAGGCTTGCTAATAATGTGAGTAGTGTGGGGAGACAAGGCATGCGACATAATGGCATAGGGCAATACTAGGGTAATCATGTTACCAAAATAGCTTTCGAATAATATTCCAAAATAGTGTTTCCAAAGTAGCATATCCAAAACAGTGTATCAAAATAACGTATCCAAAATAGTCTACCCGGAATAACGTTTTCAAAATGGCGTTTCACTATATATCTAGTAAAGTATATAGTATGAGTTTGTTTGTGTATAGGGATAAATAATATCAAACGCATGAGTATGGGGAATGGTACGAAATACAATCATGTCGACTCAAATCAAAGCACATCATAACAAACCAGATCAAATCACATAGTATCAAATCATATCAAGGCATATAAGTACGCAATTTCAAGCTCACATATTGTCCTAGAAGCTAAAAGCTTCAGCACACAGAAGGTAGGGCAGCATAACCACAGATGCACATAACACATAAAGGCAGATGCACACACATAGACGAATGCATTTTCAGGTGATCTAGACTCCAATTCCAACCAAACACGATCCAAGGTAACTACCCCCCATTATTCCATGATCGCTCCTGAATTATGCATAGTTGATCAGGCTATGCATAATTTAGGAAAAATGACGGAATGCTCGGGCTAATCAACTCGTAACATGTTTGGGGTTTTATAAAAACTTTAGTTGGTTATAGTTGAGGTTTTTATTTTTGAAAAACTGGTATTCTCTATAACCTTAGGCTCTGATACCATTCTGTCACACCCCGTCAAAGGCGGAAACACGAGATGTAACTGAGAAATGCACATTGCGTAACATCATAGATTCATACCTTTTAATCATTACATCAATAGTTTACACTTTTACAAAACGATCTTTGTCTTAAGTATGATGGAAAAACTTGTCTCTTTGGAAATCTTATTGTCTTGAAAACATTGTAGCAAATGATAAAATAGTTTGACTCCAATAAACGTGCCTTCAAATCCCTTAATAATGATCCACCTGAAAATGGTACTAGAAAACGTCAACATAATGTTGGTGAGCTCGTAGGTTTGGAAGTAAAACCACGGAGCTGTGAGTAATGAAATGTAGGACAAAAGTGAGCAAGATATCAAATATGTAAGCACTTACTGAAACCACAAGTTTGCAACAAATGAACCTATCCAGTTACAATCAATACACAAACCAGCAACAAATAATCTCAAAGTGGCATATACGTATAGCATGTGCGGATAGTACTCACCCTCGCGAGAGTGTGGGTGTCAGCCCAAGTATTTCTACTAGTACATCCTAACCTTGTAACTTGTGCAGAGTGTATTCACCCTTTATGGGGTGTGGGTGTCAACCCAGGTATCTCTACCAATACAATCCTAACCTCATAACTTGTGCAGAGTGTATTCACCCTTATGGGGGTGTGGGTGTCAACCCAAGTATTTCTACCAATACAATCCTAACCTCTTGCATTCATCAAATGAATTCACACAGTCAGGCACATATTGCAACCAAACGCACATATTGTCCATAAATCATGAAAACAGTGTATCACAGCATGAAAAATATTTGAAAACCATTTGTACCATTTCCACCCCAAGAAAAACATATTAAAAAGTGGGGCTACGAGAACTCACCTCAAACATCAAGTCACAAGTAGGAATAGTGTGCACGCAAATCGAGGTCCAATAGCTCTAACCGCGACCTAAATGATAATATGTCTTAGGTTTGGAAACAAGGTCGTGTATGCAATTTTATAAAAAGTTAAATCACCCGTACATGTTTGCAACCAAGTTTAGTGATTAAAAATGTAATTACATCAATGTTCCCGTTTAATAGTCAAAGTATACCTTTTATGTAAGGTAACTAGTTTATCTCGTAATTAAACTATTGTCGTCTTGTTAATAGGTATTTTGGAAAGTTCTCTGACTCGACTAATAATTATATATAAAATTCTACAACTTTCATTTAAGTTGTTTTGGCTCGTTTGGACGTTTAGGGCTCGGAAAATTACTTTGAAATGTTGTTTCAGCACACACTTAATAAATTTCAGTATACACTATTTAATAAAAAGCTGTCAAAATTATTAGTTTCGTCCGAATTTCAACGAGCCATAACCCCCTCGTTTTAACTCTGTTTTTGTCCGTTCAAGCGACCACATTTTTGCTATAAAGTCTATTTTCCATTACTTTAGCCAAATCTTACTGGAAACCAACTGATTTTTCTGTTTTTAATCAATCAGGAAAGCCCTTATGTAAAAGTGTCAAAACCGCATTTTCTTAGTTTTTAATACCAAAAATCCGCTCAACAACATCACCAAATATATTCCTAACCCTTTCACCATTACTTCAATATTCAAAGTAGTGATATAACAAAATGTTCAACATGGTAAAAAGTTCAAATCATCCCAAAGTAATTAAGTACTAAGTCTAAATAATTAAAATAACTTACTAGTTCATTTGTAAGATCTTAGTTTCTACATATTCATCAAGTGTGGTTGTGACCCATGCGTACATAATAAACTCAAGATCATAGCTTTGTAAAATAGTTGCTAACTTGTTGTGATTATAAAAACTACAAACATGTACAAAGGGTGATATGTGTGTATGTAAATATGCAATAGTCATATATAAACTTGTAAGATGTATAATTTAAAGTGTATAAAAATTAGAGATTTGGTCATGGGGCTTACTTGAAGATAATAGTGAGATATGATGACAAAGAACACAACAATACCCAAACTAATACTCCAAATGAAAATTACCAAGCCAAGCTTCCAAATTACCAATTATGTCTAACCAAGTGAACCAAAGACTAAAAAAACTTGAACAACCTTCCCATTGTTGTTGCTGCCGTGAGTTGAGGTAGGAAAAAAAAAAAAAAAAAAAAGGGATGAGACTTTGTGTTTTCTTTTTGAGTTGTTTTGTGAAAATGTGTTGTCCCCTTAACTGTTCGAAAATTTATAAAAGAAAAGAATTGAAATGTTTGACTAACTTTTCAAATATGTAGAAAATGTGTGCTCCTTTTTGATTTGGCTACAAAAGAGAAGTGTGTACTTGTTTTAAGGTGTATGTACTCCCTATGTTTCAAATCAGCAAAAGGAAAAAGAAGGATAGGAAGGTTTGACCATTGAATTCAAAGTGGAGAAGCATTGTGTGGCTATTTTGGTTTAAGTTACATATAGATAGTGTAGGTCTTTGCCAAAAGCAACATTTTATATAAAAAAAACAATTAGGGTGGCGCTTGGTTTTGTTTTCAGCCAAAAACATGGAGAGGAAAATGGGGAGTCAAGCCACCTTCGTACACTTTGGTCTTATTATTTGAGTACTTGTCTAAGTCATGGTCAAAAGTATACAAACTACTATTGATTTTAGGAGGGTGGATAATAGTAGAAAATTAGAAAAGTGTGTGTTACTTTATGTAAAATGTATTTGTAAGTGTATTGGGTATTAAAATAGGTATTGGGTAATAGTTTTTGCGATTAAAGTTAAATATGTATAATTAAGTAGGCTTAGTAAAAGAATTATAAAGGTGTAAGAAAATAATGTTTGGTACTTTTGTATTAATTTAGGGAATGTAAGAATGCAGTAAAAATAATTGTTGGGAGTACCGGGTACATTGGTTGTTCATTTACGTTTAAAAAGCGTTTATTAAATTGACATCCGTAAGTAAAAATAATGCAAACGCCTTAGTGATTAAATTATGAATTGGAATAGTAGCAATGTACTGTAATGTTGTAGACTAAATTTAGTCTAAAGTCATTGTTTACCAAAGAGTTATTCTTTGTTTTACGTTTATTCAACTAAAAAGTCATACATAAATTGTCCAAGGTTAAAAATTCAAAATAAATAGTTTGAGTTTAATAAATAGTATCGACCTTGAAAAAAGCGGGTTGTCATAATAGATATTTTACTATTAAAATAGTGGTACAGAAAATTACCGTTTGTCACAAATAGTTTCGAGTTCTATGAATAAGTATTGCCCCGAAAATGCCAGTTGCTACATTAAGTAAATAAATCTCATGTATCCATTTCACCGATTGCTATCTAAACATTATTACACACTAAACTTCGAAACTACCCACTTGGCAATCGAGCAACTCTTGTTTTTCAAACCATAGGTCGCTAAGTATCCCAAGTTGCCAAAAAATTATGGCGTTGCCAAAAAAAATGGAGGCGTTGCCCAAAATTTCGGACACTTGGCATCTACTCGTTGGTTAAAAAGAGTTGCCCTGTTCCCAATGGGTAGTTTCAGTACTTTCTGAGCGAAGTGTAGAAAAACAAATCAATTGGGCAACTTGGGCATTTTTAGGATTATCCCTATATATATTTAGTGTTACATGGATTTCATAGATTAAAATCTCCATCATCTCGTGAAAGATATGGTGACAGATACTGTATGGTATTAATAAAAATATATATCCTTTTTACATGTCATAAAGGTATCAAGTTTACTGTACTAGAAATAGAACATTGAGCACAAGAAGAATCAGTAATAGCATTATGATTTCTTACCATTTTGATCTCAAGAAAGTAAAACTAATTTCATTATGAACACTCTTCCAGCAATGGGTCATTTGACAACAAACAAAAAGCAACAAAGTTTAACTCCATATTAGAGGATTGCAGTCAAATAGAAAATACAGAATATGTGAAATTACATAAAAACAGATATTGCAAAATAGGTCAAGTAGTCAAACGGGGGGATTGTTGTGCACGATTGTTGTTCACATCCTCGGGAATTACTTTATTGAGAACAATTGAGCATCTATGTTTAATAAGAAGTCATCACATATATAATTATCACAAGAACTATATACAAAATTGCATCTTACATTACTTTTTTTTTTTTTTTTTTTTTTTAACTATTTTGCAGACAATTCATTAGAAAGTCACATAAGAATGTTAAAAAGTCTACAAAGCAAATTCAATTCCACATATGGTTAAAAGCAAAAAGAAGAGAAAGATGGCACGATTACAAAAAAATAAAGCAAATTATAAGATTTTATATTACAAAGTAGAAACCCAACAAATTGAGAAGAATACATATTCCTTCATTCTACATCCAAACTATATCTAATGATACAGAAACTATCCTTACATAAAAGAGTTATATTTGCTACTAGCAATTCTCTAGATTTCAAACAAGGATATTACTTGGTACTACATAATTGCAACACCAAGTAATCATCAGTCTGATTTGTAGTCTCCATTATCATATGTAACGTTCCTTCATACCGGAATTTTGTGTACTTACTCAATTACACGATTAAACCATATTCACAAGTTATAATATTTTATAATTTAATTTGTGAATATGGTCTAACCGTCGAAGATCCATCGACCTCTCACACTCACATTTCATGAGAAACGAAAATTTTGTCACAGAACTTGACAAGATATTCTTGACCTGCCCGGAAGTTATCAGGATTTGGAAAATTAATGTTTTTGAATACCAGTTTTCATCAAAACGATAAATATGAATAAATTATCGATGAACCATGCTAAAAAGAGCCACAATAACAACTATAGATGATTCATAACTTAGAGAATGGTGAATGATTACTTTCATAGCAACCAGTCATGAATGTAAATGAGAAGTCCAATGTGGTGAAGCTGATCTTGGTGCCCCAAAGACTTGATACGAAAATCAGTGTACTAACCATAAAAGAGACTGGTGGTCTTCAGCAGCTTTAGTGACAATAAACTATCATTAATTAATCCAAGTTCTGTTGGAATTTATGAATCATAACAATTATATATACACAGATAACATCATCAAAGCATGCGTCCAGGGGCGGACTTATGTGTACACTTTGGGGGGCAGTGCCCCCTATGGCTAGCCGAAAAATTTGAGATTTTAGTGTAATTTTTTTTTTTTTTTTAATTTTGACCATTTTTCGAAAGTGCCCCCCCCCCCCCCCCCCCCCCCCCCCCCGCCTAAAACTCAAATTTCCCCCACCCACATACTAAAAACCCATCATTCAACACTTTAAAACCTTATAAATCCTTAACAATACTTGATTTATCATTCCGATACTAGTTTTTTTCCCGTATTTTGTTGCTATAGTAAAAAAAAAAAAAAAAAAAAAAATGCCTCCCTCGATCTATTTTCCTGGTTCCGCCACTGCATGCATCGAAAGTAAAGCTCAAATACTTGTAATAAATTAACCAAATTAAAAGGATATGTGTACCTTAGTAATTTCTAGCCAAACAAGAAACCAATGAATTAAGAACAAGTAAAACCCTAATTTAGGGTTTATGGAATTCGACTATCTCCTTAGTCGAATGGGGAAAAATCACTAACAAAACTATGTTAGTCATTCGTTCGTGTACACAGGTATTAGTAGCGTTTCAATGAGAAAAGCTAGGTTCTTGAATCACAAACAAACCAAACAAGAATGTTTGAGCTTAAAAAATCTAGTAGGAACCCTATCAGGGTGTAGTTCAATTATCTAAGAATAAGCAGATATGAAGAAGAGAATATATGGTTTGCAAGAGAACCAATAGATGTGTAGAATGAATACATAAGGATGTATTTATATTAAACATATCTTGGAGACCAAGTTAGGGTGGGAAACCCCCTCCCTATGCGGGTCGGCCGATCATGAAGCCCAAGTGGGTTCTAGAACCTCCTTGTCTTGTTTCTATAAATTTGTTTCCTTTTTTTCTCCTAACGACCGTTAGTCAATTCTCGTTAAGTACTAACGACCGTTACGTGTTTGTAAATTAATAATTAATCATAACTAAATATAATAATTATTAATACATTGAAACTTATACGTAATGTGTGCAATCCCGAATCCCGAAGTCTAGTGTTTGAATCCGGTCATTCCACATTAATTTTTATCCGCAAAACTAACAGCTCCTACTCGGATATACATTAATGTAGTAATGACATTGGTTAATCTAGCAAAGCACCCCAATGCCCCCAGAACAACCATGAGTGTGGTTTCCTGGAAAAAAACCTTTTGATGAATCATCATCATACTTATCCTTTTGTTTCTAATACCAACGTTAATATGGATATGGATCTAAGTCATTCCATAATTAACTATTATGTTTCTCGTTATTTATGATCAAGCAAGATTACTAACTCATCTGAACATATTCTAGATAGACCTTGGGCGTGCGCACGCAAACATCTTGTCAACCCTACGAGTGGCCCAACAGTATTATACTTCAAAACAAATTTGAATGAACAAAATCTTTCTTGACTACAAGCATAACCCATGAACTTTGCATCACTTCTGAAAATAAACCTTATAACTACCAATTACGAATAGGTTAGACTATCTTACAGAAAATGAGCTACATCCACAGTAGTAATCTGGTATCTCAAATCTGAGGATAAATATTCATGATTTACCTTAATGACAAAGATCCATAAAGTACAGCCATGCAGTTGTCATCTGTCCTATATTCAATTTTTTCAATTTATTGAATATCATATGAATTTGGCATGTCCTACGCATCAATATATACTTTTAAGTGTATTATAACAAAACTCAGATTTGTCTTAATTCAATGATATTCCAAAATCATCGATTGACAACGGACTATTTAGAATAACATAAGTTATTCATGAATTAAACATGCAAATATGGGATACAATCTATTATTAATGAAAACAAATGTACCCCGTACTTTAATTCATTGTTAAATAATAATTGCTTAGCATCCCTTATCAAAATGCTAAATAGATCAATGAATGAAAATTCTAGTTAATGAATATTGTCTCAAGTAATAACAATCATACTTGTTGACAATTATGACTCAAGTAATGACAATCATACTTGTAATGGGAGAAATGCAATTCCCATATAAAACTAGATCAAACGCCCCAAATAATTTAATCTAAATTGTTCTTGTCAAGTTCTTGCGAACCGAAAGGGGTTAGGTTATAATTCATACTACAATTTCATTTGTTTGCGTCTAATTACAACAAACCAAAAAAAATCCCATGTGATTAAAGTGAAATGACATTGGAAATCACTAGGAAATGGTCATAAAATTCCGTCATTGGGGTCCGTCAAAAGTTCCTTTGACAAAATACAACTTAGTTTTATGTGAGCATGTTTCAACTTGTTGTCCGGGATCTTGCAAGAGAAGGGTATTTACTTTTGTAACATATATTTATGTTAGAACACGAAAATCATCTGACACAAACCATTTTGATGTTTATAACTGTTTTTCCTTGAAACCTGTTTAGATGACAAATAAAAGTATTTCGGAAATTCAATAGAATATTTTGCTTTTTTGGTATATTTTGAGTGACAAATCTATTTTCTAAGCTATGTTTTATGTACACAGATAACGAATCGCATGCATTGTCAACCTCTATTATTCTTCAGGTTTCTCCTTAATTAACATGTAGTCCTTGATCCATTTTTTAAAACACTCTTACGCCATTACATCATCAAATAAAAACCAAATCAATGTTGGTGGTGGTTCTTTGAAGACAAGAAAATCTTCATGTTGTGTTCCTTCAAGCTTTGCCATAACGTCAGCGCAACGATTTCCATTACGCCTTGTGTGCACCATATAACATTTGAGTTCTAAGAGATGCTTTGTGCACTTCCTTATCAAAGAACTTTGTGGATGAGAATCGTCCACACCACCCACGGTGATAAGTGAAAAAGCTTCACTAGAGTCGGTTTCTATAACGACATTCCTTAGCCTCATTTTTCTCCACCACATGCATTGTCGAACTCTATTATTCTTCAGGTTTCTCCTTAATAAACATGTAGTCACTACTACAAAAATGGCCATAGAGCCCGGTTATAAAGTGCCATAGAGCCCGGTTTTGCCTGCGGGCTCAAAAGGGGGGGGGACTCTATTCAAAAACCAAATAGAGCCCGGTTAGGAAAACGGGGTCTATTCCCAGTTATAGAGCCCGGTTTTCTCTTACCAAACATGGCTCTATGTGAAAAAAAAAAATTAAAAAAAAAAAAATTCTGGAAGAAATAAGCCTTTAGATCAAATTTTGAATAGCAAAAACAACCCAGTATTATTCCTAACTTTCATCTATTATAAGAAATCCTAGCTATCAAATCTTCATCTTTACTTCTATCTATAGTCCAGCCTTCAAACCGCGACTCATCTTGCACTTGAGCATTCGTTCTAGCCGACACATTATATAAAGATGCTGCATATATAACAAGTATGGAATAGAACAAGTGAAATAACAAAAAACATAGTAATAATTCAACATGTTCATATGAAACCAGAACTTAAGAATGAGCATCTTGGTGGATACCTATATCCTTATTATAATCAGACCCTCTGTCATGCTGTCAAAATTTCTAACCTCTAATTCCTTCAGAATAAAAATTAAAAACAAAAAGTGATGTTTGGGAGGTACTAACTTTTTCTCCGTATGTAACAATTTCGTGCAAGTCCTTGAGTCGGTTCTGGATCAATTGCGGCCTTCTGGTTAGCACCCTCATTATGATGTAAACCATCATACCTATTTTTCGCTCTTCTTCCACGGCCAATTCATCAACTACATCCTCATACAAAATAGCTGAAGGTGTAGAACTCCATGTAGTAATAGACAACAGACAAAAAATAAGAAAAGACAATCACCTGAACATGATCTGTGAAATCATGAATACACTTGTCCTGTTTCATACTCCAGATCTGAACAATTTTAATTTCATGTCAAGTCGCCTTGCAACACAATAAAGATACTTTTCCAGTAATGGGTAGATGATACTGCTTGAGTGTTAGTGAACATAACCTTTACAGTGCTATCATCAGAGCAGGAAGCCGATACTGTTCCAGCTGGTTCCCATTTGACATGATTGACTTCACCCTGAAATCGAGTACAACTCTAAATATCAATTACGAATTTACGATTAGATGCTCTTGATAACCCAACTGATTTTGAATGTATTTTACACTAGTTCTACATCAGATGAAGACTTGCATAGAAGCAATCTTAAGTAGTTTATATAATAAGAAAAGGCATGCAGTTTATATTAGTATATTACAAACCGTATGGCCAGGAAAAGCTCTGATTGGTTGATCTTCTCCAATCTTGCAAACATATATCATACCATCAATTGAGCTCGAGGCAAATGTGCGATTGTTCCGCCAATCAATATCAAGAACAAGACCTATCAGATTGGGACACGAGGAGTTTAGTCCAGATCAAAACAACGAAAAAACATTTGTCACATTAAATATGCCATTTCACACTAGATAAGTATGTGAGTGAAATTTGAATTGCTGCTTCACTGCACCTGTCAGCACATCCCACACAATAGTACTTTTGTCATTGCTTGCAGTAAGAAGGTAATCTTCCTTCTTATTCCACTTAATAGACTACATGCTTCCCCTGTGTTTGCTGAAAGTGCTTATCAGGTCGCCTAGATACACAAAACACCACAATATTAGCAAGAGGAATCTAGAAACGAGTGGAAACAGTTAAAACTCACCTGTTATATTCCATATTCTTGCTAGCCCGTCCATTGAGGAGGTGGCAAGAAGTGTTCCATCCAGCTGCACACAAGTCAAAATAACATATGTTCACTGGTGGTAAACAGACTCATATGTGAACATTTATAGTATTAAACAACTCAAACTGCTGTAGGTGGAGACAAAATAAAGATTGATATTAGGTGGATAACATGAAATCACACCTATAGAGAAACAAGCATGAATATTATATGTGCATAGCTGCTGAAATTTAATTATTTGGAACTCTAAACAATAATAATTGTCAAAGAAGCAATCACTCACATTCCAAGTAACTGATGTGACGTATTTTCTTTGTCTGTTTGGTCTACCTTTATCATGCTTCAGCACGCGCACACTACCAATCCTATTTTCTAGACTCCTGCTATTAGTCCAATCTACAATGGCCCAAATCCTAGCCGTATGATCTGCAGACCTATGTACCACCACAACAAATGTGGATTAGGATTCAACTGAATAAAACATATAAATAGTAAATTGAATCAGATGTGGAAGCTAATTAGATGAATTATATTTGTTTCTTTACAATAATAGTAGATCCGTATTAAATAACACACCTTGTTGCAAGACGTAAACCTGCTGTACTAAAGACACAACTGCCATCTTTTGTGAGTTGTTTAACCAAATTAAAATAACTCATCAATAAAACTTTAAATACAACTTGCACACAGTGGTAGAACTTGGGGATTTTTGTTATGGGGCCAAAACTTTTTTACGCAATTGCAACTTATAATATATATTAGTTAACGTCGGCTAACTTACCTTCCTTAAATTAATAAACAGATACATGAATCATGATCGACAAAGCTTCCGAACACGCTAAACAGATATAAGAATTTTGTAGGCTTATTAGTAGTTGACAACATCAGATTAATGTCACATTCTTATGATATTCTATCATCATTAGGTATCAAGGCACTCATCCAATTAATTCCTTTTGCTAGCATTCACAACAACTCAATATAATTATAAAATACATATGGAATATTTATTTAAGAGAATAACAAATGAATATTATTTAAACAATTTACAAGCAAAT
Source organism: Artemisia argyi (assembly GCA_030686995.1). Lineage (NCBI taxonomy): Eukaryota > Viridiplantae > Streptophyta > Magnoliopsida > Asterales > Asteraceae > Artemisia > Artemisia argyi. The sequence continues at coordinate 41,257,631 of CM060680.1, forward strand.
GCACGTTTGGTCGAATTTGAAGGGTTTGAGTTTATGTAACTTTGACCTTTTCAATTGTATTTGATGGTTTCTTTCCATATTACCGAGAGTAATGTATAACTTGTAGCATATTTTTAAACCATGTTCGTTTTGAAACCAAATAAAAGCTCACATCAACAACAATATTCAATAACATTCCCAAACTCCACAAATAAATTATAAACAATACAAAAAACAACTTATTAGATAAACCTAAGAACAACATGAATGACATATTAAAAAGGTTAATTGAACAACAACATCAATTATAGCAGTTTGGTACCTCTTAATTGGATTAGTTTGTTAATGGCTTGGTTGCGTGATGAAGATGGCCTGACGGTAATGGTGTGCGACGGTGGGTGATGGTGCTGGTGTGTGATGGTGGTTAAGTAGGGGTAGTAAGCGGCAGTAAAAGAGGGTTAGGGTTTGTGAAATGGAAAGGGGAAAAAGTTGTGTGTTTTGTGAAGATAATGAAAATTGGGGAGGTAATAATAACCCGCTCAAAAGTATCAAGTATTTTCGTTTCAATTTTGAAAACCGCCCATCTTAAAGTTTTACCAAAAAGTGAAAAACACTTGATAAAACCCTCTTTTGTCAAAGAAAGCAGGGCTCTAATGTTTTTGTAATAAAGCCCGGTTTTTTAAAAGAGAACATGGCTCTAATATGCGGAATAGAGCCCGGTTATGATAAAGAAAAAGCGGCTCTAATGTTTTTCAACATAGAGCCCGGTTTTGTTAAAAGAAACATGGCTCTATGCCCTTTTTTAAAACATGGAATCTTTATAGAGCCCGTTTTTAACTAAAACCGGGCTCTATTAAGGGGGCTCTATTTCACAATATGTAGTAGTGAGTTCTTGATCCATTTTTAAAACACTGTCTTACGCCCTTACATCATCAAATAAAAACCAAATCAATGTTGGTGGTGGTTCTTTGAAGACAAGAAAATCTTCATGTTGTGTTCCTTCAAGCTTTGCCATAACGTCAGCGCAACGATTTCCATTACGCCTTGTGTGCACCATATAACATTTGAGTTCTATGAGATGCTTTGTGCAGTTCCTTATCAAAGAACTTTGTGGATGAGAATCGTCCACACCACCCACGGTGATAAGTGAAAAAGCCTCACTAGAGTCGGTTTCTATAACGACATTCCTTAGCCTCATTTTTCTCCACCAAGTATGTTATTTGTGTATGTCATTGTGGAAGATTGATTGGGAAAGTAATACATTTGCTCCCCCAAAGGATCCTGAAAAACATGAATACATTATTACCAATCGTCTAGTAAGTACACTAACTATTGAAATATATTAATACAAAATTATGAACAAATTATTTAAAACAAGGGAGGGAGGTTATACCCAATCCTCACAAATTTCTTTACAGACTTTCTGAGCCATTGGAGGTTCTTCATACATTTTGTAATTTGAGGTGAAAAATTGTGGAGGTGGAAATGCCTGGTTTGTACGCCATACCAATTAGATACATGCACGTAAAATCATAGATTTAAAAGAAAGTAGCTATAACTGAAAGAAGAATATATTCCAAATCAAAACATATAAAAGCATCATCTAAGATTAAAGAAAGAAAATACAAATAGTTTCAAGTTTCAACTCAACCATCATTGAAGTTTAAAGGTTGGTAGGTTCATCCAACCCATTCGAGCATGTTACCATAGCTGCCTATTGCCAAACCAACTGAATTTTCCATTTACACAAACTTTCCGAAAATGAAGTACACTCGACAAAAGAAGTCATTTATGTGAACAACAATGTATGAAAGTTTGTAGGGTAAAAATGATTTAATCAAATTAGAAATTATTAATCTGCACGTGAAGTACAACTCAAAAATACTGCTACTCCCAATCTAATTCCCATTAGTACAACTCAACTGCAATATTGTATTCGCTTGAGAGACCAAAGCAAAATAGGAAACAAAACGAAATTGATCAAATAAGAACAATATTGCAAATTAGTTTTAATAATGGAATAAGATAGGAAGCTAGAGAGATTTTTCAACGGAAATTTGTGACAGAATCAAACACACACACTACACCTTCATATTCTTTAGCCAAATGAAGTGAGCTTGCATCCCTTGTCAATGATTAAATTTCAAGAACGAAGAGACCTTTTCGGCCTTCATAAAAATGAACTATGACTAATCTTTAAACTCTACCAGTTTTATATCTTTAATACTACCGCTTATTTGGTTAAAATGGAGATCACTTTATTGGGTTGGCTTTTTACTTACTAGAATATCAAATTTGTTAATATACATTTTTGGCATGTTACTTGATGGTTTAGAGAAGTTTTAATTATTGAAATGGCAAATTTAGTTTTTGAAGTCCGGTAACACATAAGCAAGAACATGGTCAAAGAGATTTTGAGTCGAATACAGAGTAACCCTATGGTGTTTAAACTAGACCTATCCTTTATACTCAACTAAGTAGAGATATAGAAAAATTTAGTCATCCTACGTAAAGTTCTGGTAAAAAGCTTGCCTTCAGAGAACGATGAAATGTTTACAGCTTTATAGCTTTGGCCTTGTCAAAAAAAAATAAATAAATAAATAAATAAATAAAAGTTTTGTAAAAGCAATGAAGTGTTCATGGTATGTGCCTATCCAAGGTAATCCTAATTATTAACGATGACATAGCCTAATTAATGCCCTAACAGGCATTTCGTCTAACAAAACTCAAAGTCTGGCTAGCACCACAACTCCCATAAAAATTAGAACAAAGCAAATTTATTAACTAATAGGTAATACTCCCTTCAAGATTTAGTTTAATGGATAACTTCAACTTGACAATGTTAGTTATAATTGTAAGGTTGTAATTTGAGACAAGATTAAGCATATCCCAGCAAGTCTCAAGGTGTAACTGTGAATAGGACCCACATTGGGTGATGTTTCAGGATTCCTTTGCTTATAAAGTTATTGATCATTTTATTATGTGTTTTGATTTAGTAGAACACAAGACTAAATAAGTCCTTAAATCTCATTGGTTAGATAATTCGTGTAAGTTATGTTTTATTCGTCATATCATCAACAAAAAAATGAAGTAAGGGAAATGCAAAAGTTTGAAGAAATCTTGGGTTAATGTACCATCTAATGCTAATATACATGGTTCCATGATCACCAAGCAGAAAATGTAAGTCACATTTATTGGTCTCCCATGATGGTATCGCGATGAGTCACTTTACCATTTTGGCTGATTGGTAAAATGGTGGATCACGACTCCATCCTAAATAAAAACATGATTCATTTTTTCGATTATTAATCATGGAATCGTATATCTTGACTTCATATGATACATTAATTCAACATTCTGTATACTCTTGCATTACCTATACTACATTCACTAGTACACAAAATCATAATTTGGAACGTTTAAATTGGCTTTTCGGAACGCTTAAACTAACGTTCCCTATGTGACTGTTCCATAAGATAAAAACTTTTTGGAGCGGTCTAATAAGCGTTCCCAAAGTGTCATTTTTAGGAACCTTTTTTGTATTAACCGTTCCACAATGCTATCATTCGTAATATGAAATATTGAATATTTTGGAACGTTTTTCACTAGGAGTGTTCCAAAAGCCATCCATTTTTTTAGAACATTTCCATGAAAACCGTTCCAACAATAACCAAAACCTGCATATCCTATTTCAACCCATTTCTGCACGCTGCCGCAGAATTTTTCTACATCGAGCCAATTTCCGCAGCTACCCAAATCTGCCGTTCTATTTCTGCAGCGACCCATAACTAATTTTGTTCCAGAACCATTTCAACCAAAGCACAAAAAAGCACAAAGCTTATAAACATCAAATTTAACCAACAATCCGCAACACCAAATTCATCCATTACAACTAAACTTTGTCTAAAAGTTGATTGCCCAATTTCATCAATTCCAACCAAACTTTTTCCAAAAACTAATTAACTAAGACATACATCATAGTTCAAAACATAAAAACTACATCCAAACACCAAAACTAATTAACTAATACATACTTCTTTGCATGGTTGGTAGTGAAGGTCATAAAATGATGTAGGACCGTAGAACAACCTAAATCACTATTGAATCAATCCTATATCTAGAGAGAGAAAGTAAGTAGAGAGAGAGAGAGTGGATGGGATCTCCTAGTGTGTGTAAAAGAAAGACAATGTAATTACCTAAGAGAACCACTAAGAGAACCAACCTCAAAATGAGGTTTACAAGAGTATTTATACTTGAAGTCTAGGGCATCATCTATCTTATACATTATTACACTAATGGCCCTTAGACTTTCACAAAACATGAATACTAAGCCTAAACTTCATCATAATGATATTCTAAAGCAACCTATAACAATACGTTAATGACCGACACTTTTTATAAATAAAATACGATGCTAACAATCTCCCCCTAAGTGTTGGTCATTGAAGGTTGCGCGACGTCATCATCTTTGTCTTCATACTTTAACATTCATAGCTCTTGACGTCTTTAAGGATCATTAGATGAGTCATAGTACTTTGTTCATTGTTCTTTGTTCATCGATGTTGATATGATCCAATGATGTCATCTGCCTTTCGTCACTTCTGTGTTTGTGGTGGTTGTCTGCCATTCCAACATGCTCATACGTCTTAAGTCTTTGTGATACATGCATTTGTTGTTTCCGTTCTTTCACTTTGATCTTTGTCACTTTACTTTGTAGATTCTTCTTTTTGGCGTAGAATCTTTCTTTGACTGTTGCTATCCTTTGATCTTTGTGAGAACTTTCCTTTGACTTTGTGATGCATGTATGAGCATGTGGAATCTTTTGCCATGGAGATGATGTATAGCTGCAGGTAAATAGTTAGTAATAAACAACCGGTACTTACAGATAAGGAATTAGAGATCGTCAACAGCATAGTGTGAAGACTCCTTCTAACCCTTACCAAGGCCGTTCCCATATCAGATACTCCCGAAAGAGCTTACGAGACCTACTAAGTAGCTCAATGACTGGGTGAGTCGCTGGGGATCACTCCACGACTGTAGACCGTTTGAAACCACCGCGAACACTAAGCGTAACCTATAAAGAATTACCGTAGTGACCTGCTGTCAGGGCTGCTTGATGTTGACCCTGGCAGGAATTTCCGTTCAATCATTGAGAAATACATTTGTAAATTCTCTCATAAACGTTCTCGGCAGATTGCTAAGATCTGCGAAGGACTCTTAAGTTTACATCTGGTGTCCTTAATGATGAACAACCAGTGTAGAAATATCATGTGTTCCTATGAGATCTTTTGATGAATCTCGGGGCTCTAGACTCGATAAGTGCATATATGGTTTCCTATGCGGAGATTAGGGAGAGGTCTCCTGCTTCAATATCAACCATCTCTAAGAGACAGGTCGATAGATTATGCCGATTCCCCGTGAGAATGAAACAAGCTCTTTTAAGAGAACTTGAGTGGCTAGAAGGTTTAGTGCAGTGCGTCACTGGGTCCATGACGTCTTTATCTTCAATACCGGTGTCACCTTAGTAACAACCAGTAGCATATGAGTTGAACCCGGTGTCTGCCCTATGGTTGAACATATGGAGGGCTATTTCTTTTCACCCTTTTTCATAACTTTTCTTTTTAATTCTTCAACCCCTTCTTTCTCCTTTCTCATTTTCTCCTTTTTTTCAATCATACCTAAGGACTTCTAATTCTAATCTATTGGAATTGTCCTTGGGTAGATCCCTCCGGCTCTAGCGGATCATAGGACAGTTTTCCCTAACCTTAGTCACCTTATAACTCCATGAATCCTATAATTGCCATGAAACCTTTGATTGAAAATCTCTCAAAGTGTTTATGAATATAAACACATTTTTGTTGACACTTTGAGAGTTTTTGTTTCTTTTGAAGGACTCCCCCTTCACATGTGCTCATGAATTTTTAAGAAATTTGCACATGCGTGAGGAGTTTGCACTTTTTGAATTGATCCACTTTCATTGAACATGACCGATTCGAGACACGCTTACATCACTAGTTAGACTAGCTTGAAATTATTACCCGTCCTGGTCAAGTCCAAAGAAAGTCTCTCGATACGGTACATTCTACTCAGACAAGTCCTATTCGAGACACGCTTACATCACTAGTTAGACTAGCTTGAAATTATTACCCGTCCAGGACAAGTCCTTTCGATTACTGACATTTTAAGCTTCGTCAATTCATTGGTACTTTCTGAGTCGATCTCTTTTGAGATTCAGTCACAATCTTTAAACATCTTTGATCACATTTTAATCATGTCTTCTCCCCCTCAAAAATAGCATATCGTGATATTTTTGATATCAACTGATTAAGAAAAAGCTTTTTGGAGAGATAGACAGATTTCATTTTGCATGAATTCGGAACTATTTTTGTTTTAGAAATACTCCCCCTCAAAACTCGCATATGTTTTTGAGAAATGTTAAACTTTTTAAAGTTTAGAGGGAAGGAGTCGTCTTGAAGTAAAATTCTGAAAGAGAAAGAAGTTTCAGATTTGTTGAATTTTGCATCAAGGTTTTTTTTTTAAAACAAAGACTTCTCTTTGTATGAATAGGAATGTCGCACTGAGGCGTACAACAGTGTCCATTTTTAGGATAAGTGCACTTTGTTGATGAAAATCATTTTTGCGTAACACTTTCCTTTCTTTGAAAACTTGAGTTGTGCACTGTAAGGTGTACACAAGTCATTTTGATGATGAGCACCGATTTTGATAGATTTTGAAAATCTTTTAGAAAAATCGTGAAAATGTGGTGTTCATGATGTAAGAGAATTTTGAAAATCTAATTTATCATTAGATCAACAATCATGGTCTTGAGCTTAAAGATTTTGAAAGTTTTTCTAAAGAAAACTCAAGCCAGATAAGTTTGTGGTTTTCGTTTTAGGATAAGTGCTCAAAAAATATTTGAAATCTTTGTTTGATTAAGCACTTTCCTTTCTTTGAAGCGCGGGTCCTGAACTGATGTGTCCCGAAGCCATCTGATTAAGTCCTTATTTGAAATCTTTTCGAGTTGTTATACCCGGACTTAAGTTTTGAAAAGATTTCACTTTGAAGCACGGGTTGTAAGCTGAAGTACTTACAAGCCATTGAGAAGAAACTTTTTGAGAAACGACATGTTTTAAAAAAACATTTTAAAGAACTCCCGTTCAAGCATCTGTAAATGTCCGTGTCATTGTTGAAAGACATTTCTAGACACGTACAGAATATTGATTTATACGAGAGACATGTCGTGAGAAGAATATTTTTGGATTTTTTGATTTTATAATGTTTTTGTATTTTTTGAAATTTTATATTTTTGTATTTTGTTTTTGTTTTTATAAAAGAAATGGAAAATCAAAAATAGAAGATTGAAAGAATGATTTTATAGAATTTACAAAATTTGAACCCTCTGAAGAACTGGGTTCTGAGATAGTTGAAGCACCTGCAACCAAAGACGAAGAGGTTTCACAAATAACAGTGTTAGAAGTACATGAATCATCACTTTGAGGGTGTTGACGATCAACGGTTGTTGTGGTTTCTACTTCCTTATCCTGAAGATTATCACTATTATTTGTCTTGGTGCAACTATCAAAAATCTTTCCTGTGGGAATCCACCTAAGACCAACTGTTTTAAAAACTTTCCCCGTAGGAATCCACCTAAGGTAAGATCTAGATGTAGTTTTCTTATCAGATGCAGCGGAAGTCTCAGTCTTGGAAAAACTACATTCTTTAGATATCCACCTATTAGGTTTCTTAACCTCTTGCTTCTTATCAATGGGTTTGTTTTGATTTGGTGTCTTAGTGGATTGGGTCTTGACACTTGATTTGGAATTCTTTGTGTTGCATTCTACTTTCCTAGCATTCTTATTTGTGCCACTACTCTTAGATGCAAGCCAATCCCTAGTATTTTGTTGAAAATTCCTAGGTAATGGTTTACTACTACTAGCGGTGCTTTCGAATCTTGTAGAATTCATCACACTAGGTTTTGCACCTAAAATTCCGTTTTTACGATGTTGTGCCTTTTTTCTAGCTTCTTCTAGATGATGATTGAGGACCATGTCATTAGAACCAACAGACTCATTAACAGTTTTTGTTGTCTTATTTGGTGTACTATACTTAGAAGAGCCAGGTGAAACCACATTTTTGTTTCTTTCAACAAACAAATTTTGTTTTTCAACAATCTTTTCCATTACCTTTTCCTTGGGCAAGGGTGGTGGAGTGACTGGTTTTGACAAATCCTTTTTCTCATCGACTTTTGGAGAAAACCGTGAAAATGACATTTTTGATTTTTCAACCGTTTTTGAAACATTTGGTTTCTCCGAAGTTGATGGTTTTGCAAACTTAGTATCCACACCCTTCCCTTTTAGACGTTCAAGCTGAGCCCTCAAAAGATCATTTTGCTCTTTCATGTTCTTGAAGGCACGCTCATACGACAATTTGTCATACTTGCATTCTTCATTTTTTCGATCAAGTTGTTTAAAACATGACACATTTTCTTTTTCAAGCTTTATAAGAGCATTTTCATATTTTGAAACAATTGCGGAGGTCTCAGCTCTTAGTCGTTCATCGTCTTGAACAGAGTATGTTTGTAAAATGATGGACATGATATCAGTAGTCATAACAGCTTCGAAGAGAGAATCATTAAGATTTTCCAAAACATTCATGTTTTCACGAGTATCATTAGCTTCGTTTACCAGGGATTTGTGGTCCTTGACAAAGTCGGCCGTTTCTTTTAAGAAAGCTCGTTCAAAATGGATTACCCTCGCACTGATGTTATTCAGTGGGATAGTAATTTCGTTTTCAAAAACTTTTTTCTGCTCAATATGAAAACTGGAATGCCAGTTGTTAATATCGATTGTAGTTTTAGAAGCAACAATGTTTTGAAGTTCTTGAATTCTCTTTTTAACGTCATCCAGAATGTTTCTAGCCTCACTTGTATTAAAAGTGTTGTTAGAAGACATTTGTTCCATTTTTGAAAGAGATTTTGAAACAATTACTTTCTTAGAAAACATTTTTGAGAATGGTCGTTTTATGGAAAACACAGATGGTTCTTTTTGTGGAACAAAAGTAATTCCCGAAAGTTTGTTCAATTTGTTGTAATCAATGGGCTTCAAATCCTTTTGTTTCATTTTAGAAATGCTCTCTTCGACATGTTCTATCGTTTGCACAGAATCCCGAACAACGGGAGGATCATGTTTAGTGTAAAGCACATTACCATTATACAAAACATTCTGTTCTTGCTGAGCTTTCTTGAGATTACTGGGGGTGTTGTTACCAAGAGCCACTTTATGTTTCGTATGGTAAACCAGATTAGTTTGATTTGAAATCATTTTCATTGTTTGACTTGACTGACCCGACTTAACCACTAATTCTTCTAAATGTGCAATCATGTGTTCTGACTCTACGATTTCGGCCAAAAGTTTGTCTTCTTTCTTTGCAAAATCCTTTTTCAACTCATCCCTTTCTTTTTCAAGATTGGTATAAGCTGTTTTTTGTTTAGAAAGTTGGTTTTGTAAATCAGAAATTTCCGCGTTTAAAGCTTTTATCTTCTTGAAAGAATTAACATCAAGTGTATCAAACTTGAGTTGCAATTGTTTTTCCCTTGAAACGGAATTTTGATAACCAGTTTCTAATTCAGACAATCTTTTGTGATGAAATTCAAAAGCATTAGCGTTTTTCTTGTAACTCTCAAGCTCAGCGGTCAATTTGACATTCGCGGCCTTAACATCGCGATTGACCTTTTTCACTTTCTCGATTTCAATGCTGCAATTATTCAATAAAGATTCAAAGAAAGCACGGGTTTCCTCATCATTAGCACCATTTTGTGCAACTTGAACTCCATTAGGATCCATATCTGGAGTTTCATAGTTAACATTGCTATTAACTTGTTCCTCCACATATGTATCATAATTAGGTTCAGATGGCACAGAATGTGGCTTCTCATGAGCAAACGAAGTAGCATTGTTACCATAATTTGGTACCTCATGGAATGGATCTGAATCATAAGTAGGAGGAAGATCAGAATCACTGCGTGATGTTGTTGCCTGCTGTTTTGCCATAAAGTTGTAGGTTTCATTGAGATCTGCTGAATTGTCATTAACTCTTGTTGTAGCTCTAAACTCATGTTCATCAGCAGTCAACGGTATTCCCATTTCTTCTTTATTGGCAAGCATTATCAAGTACTGGATCTTTTCAACAGTCGTCATTGCAATGACATTGTTTCTGCTGTGACTTGCTGATGTAGGTTTCTGAATCGAAGTCATGAAACAATCAATCCCATTTTGATTAAGCACATTCTGATTCACAATCTGATCCATCTGATTTCCTACATACTGCCCTGCATATTGCATCTGATTCCCCATCTGTATACTCGAAGCATATCCTTGCTGATTGTTGTTGTGTCGTTGGATGTTTAATACATTGAAGACTGATGCAAAACCATTGGACAAAGTACTCGTGATACTGTCATGGTGAGATGCCATTGATTCAATTCAAAGTGAAACGTTGTTCTGAGGATCTTTTGAAAGATAACAAAGGTTGTTGTTGTAGATTAGATGTTTAGGAAAAGATGAAAAACGTTCTCGGTTGATTTTTTGTGATTTCAAATTTTCCCTCCAAAAAAAAATGAATACGAAAAATTTCTTTCTCAAACTTTGAAAATCACAAAGAAATACAATTCTAATGTTACTAGAAAAATTTGAGTTTTGAAAAAAATTTTCGTCAAATTTTACCGAATTTTTTGAATTTTGGCCTAAAAATTTGAATTTCGGGCCAAAATTTTCAACGTTATACCAAACTTTGAATCTCGCGTAAAAATTGAACGTAAAGTCTCGTGTGAAAAATAAATTTTACTCAAATTTTCCCGCCAAAAAACTTTTTTTTTTTTTTTTTTTTTTGGTCTAACTCGATAGGATTCTGAAAGTTCTAACTCGATAAGTTTGTTAAGGTTTCTAACTCGATAGGATTCTGAAAGTTCTAACTCGATAAGTTTGTTAAAGTTTCTAACTCGATAGGTATTCTTCAAACTCGAAAAGATCTTTGTTTCAAACTCGATAAGATCTTTTGCTTCTAACTCGATAAGATCTTTTGCTTCTAACTCGATAAGGTAATAAAATTTCGGCAGAGTATCCCCTTAGAAAGTAGCAACGCTGATCCTAACTCGATAAACGATTAGGAAATCAAGGCTAACTCGCCAAAATCCACAAATCCAAACTCGATAAGATGAAGCACCTAACTCGATAGGATTGAGTCACCTAACTCGATAACTTGCACCCAAACTCGATATGATAGAATCACCTAACTCGATAACACCTTAAACCCAAACTCGAAAACTTGTTTCCTAACTCGATAAACACTCAAACTCGATAGAAATAGTTTCCTAACTCGAAAGAATTATGCACCTAACTCGAAAAAGATGTTTCTAACTCGAAATTTTCACCAAACTCGAAAACCATAAAAAATTTTCTAACTCGAAACCAAATTGATGAACAGTAACCTCGAATCAAAAATCACTTTTATACCAACTTTTTTCAACCAAATCAAACCTAAAACAACCTATATTATCCCTAGGCGATTGATACCACTTGTAGGACCGTAGAACAACCTAAATCACTATTGAATCAATCCTAGATCTAGAGAGAGAAAGTAAGTAGAGAGAGAGAGAGTGGATGGGATCTCCTAGTGTGTGTAAAAGAAAGACAATGTAATTACCTAAGAGAACCACTAAGAGAACCAACCTCAAAATGAGGTTTACAAGAGTATTTATACTTGAAGTCTAGGGCATCATCTATCTTATACATTATTACACTAATGGCCCTTAGACTTTCACAAAACATGAATACTAAGCCTAAACTTCATCATAATGATATTCTAAAGCAACCTATAACAATATGTTAATGACCGACACTTTTTATAAATAAAATACGATGCTAACAAATGATTTACTCGAGTCATGTACCATCTTGTCAAATAGTGACATAGGTATTGGCTTTCTCGTTATAAAGTGTGTAGGAATCTGTTAGTAAGAAAAAAAAAAAAAGAGTTAATTATAACCAACAAATATACTGGAAATGATGTAAAATTGGAGTACTTAAAACACAAAAAATGCCAAAGTAGAGAATTACTATATAAATCTATTTTCCCTTTATAGCAATAGACAAACAATGGTACTTACGTTATCAGGGAACTCTTGTTGTATGACCATAAAAAAGTCGAGAATCCATTTCATGACATAGTAACCACATTCCCAACTCTCTTTGTTGGTTACACTGTAATCAAATAACAAGCATACGTTTCACATATGACAAACATATGTGTAAGTCCTCATACTCGAGAAGTGGGTCTTTTCCTGCTTAGGAAATATGTGTAAGTCTCGTCTTGAACTTCCTATGATATTCATTCATTTTTCTAACCACTTTCTTATTCTCCCTTGCTACATCATCACTGATATTCCAAGTTTACTGATGTTTTTAGAAGCAAAACTACTAATTAACACATTACATATATTAAATAGATGAAAGCACATGTACTATGTTTAAATATAGCTCCTACCTTAGCCGCAAGCCACATTTGATCCTTCTCTTGGTTGGTAATTTACTTCCAACCTTTGAGATAAGAAACATGTGCTCGCACCTCAACTCCCATCCATGAAGCGAATCTTGAAGCCGTATCACTATCCACTAACACAAGATCATTGAATGTAACAATATACGACGTGGCCGGATAATTTTTCTTGCACTTCGATAAGCCTCGCTTACGTCTTTGAGACATTGTATATATGTATACTATTAACAATGAAAAAACAAAGATTACCCCCTTGAACATGAATTATTTAATTAAACTTTCCAGCCATAAGTTACTTGTTATCTTTTTCTTGCTGTAAAATTACCTTAACAATATTCACTAAAAACACACAATTCACAAATAATCACTACAAACAATTAATCTTCTAGTAATGTTTATGTTGCTGTAAAATTACCTTTAACAATAATCACTAAAAATACACAATTCACAAATAATCACTAAAAACAATTAATCTTCTAGTAATATTTATGTTGTTGTATCACTATCCACAATAATCAACAAAAAAAAAACTTAATCTTCTTGTTATACTTTTTTTGTCGGTCACTATCCATAAATAATCATTAAAACCACATAACTCATATTACAAATAATAAGTGTGTGAAAATTACCTCAAATTATTAAGTTAAAATCATGAAAGAAACACCGAATTTTGGAAGGATCGAACAAGGGCTTGATAATTGATGTTTGGTTTGGCTTGAGAAATTAGGTTTAGTGGCTGCGGGAAAACATCAATTATCAATGCGGAAATCATATAAGAAACACCAAATGGAAGGGTTTTTGGGGAGAAGGGAAAAGGTAATTGGGGTAGATGGATCAATGCGGGAAAACATAGGTAAATGGGGAGAAGGAAAAATTCAACTTTTTGGAATGGTTTTTAAGAAAGCGTTCCTAAAAGGACAACACATTTCACACTCTAAGCTTTTTGGAATGGCTTTCAAGAAAGCGTTCCAAAAAGGATAACATTTTGGTACTCTTTTGGTAAGAAACGTTCCAAACAAAGAATTCCGGAACTCTTTCTTAAGAAACGCTCCAAATGGTTATATTTTGGAACGTTTGCAAGGAGTGGCGGGTTTCATTGGTTCTTTTTAGAACACTTTATGGTATAACCGTTCTCAAAGGTTGTCAAAATAAAATTTTCTGTAGTAGTGATTTTTGTTGGCGATGGAACGAATAAAACATAATAACCCTTCCAACACACCAAATTCGAACTCATGCTCCTTATCTAACCAATGAGTTAGAGGATTTCTTTAAATATGTGTTCTGCTAAATCAAAGCATGCGTTGAAAAGACAGTAACTTCATCAATAGCAGATTAATCGTAAAAGATCACCTTTTGTGGGCCCTATTCACTGTTATACCCTGATCATTTTGGATTTGACATACGGGAATGTCCAATCTTGTGCCAAATTTCAATCTTGCACTAATAAATTTCAAGAATGCTTCAATTTTCAACCTTTAAACGCACTATTCTTAAGAACTTGTAAGCATTTTTTGTTGCATCATAGCCTAATACAAAGTTGATAAATTCAGCTCAATATAATGGTGGATCCCCATATTGTTCTACTAACCTCGTTGAGGGATTTTGTAAATAGTAACAATTGTTTTTCCAACCCAATAAAATCAACCCATTACAAGAAGCTAATAGTTGTGCACAAGTTGAAAAGTTTTTAGAAATAAGTAGTTCTTATGGGTCTTCTAAAAGATAGATCTCATAATCTATTGAGCATTACATATATACCTTTCAAGGCTATTGTTGTATATATACTTTTTCACTGTTAAGTTGCTCTTTGATAAAGTTGGAATCATATATTACATAAGGCCATAGTTTACAAGCTGATAAAGCTAAAATCATTCATTTACAATACCATACCTTACAAGCCAACCTCAGCTGTATTACTTGTGTTGGTAGCATTACCAACATCATAAAAATGATTTCATGTTTTATATATCATTAAGAATCTGATGATTTCTTCAAAGATTTCGCAATTTAATTTTTGTTGACAGCATAAATCAGTTGCTAATTATCCCACCCTTATTAATATGTATGTGAGAAGCGCTTATGCATACGAAGGAAGATTAAAAATGGTGTAATAGTATAAAATCAAAACCAAATTGAAATTTGATTTAATAATAAACGTATGAACTATGAAGGTACTCAATAATTCACAAAATCTTCTCTTTCAAACTTAGACCATTAAAAAAATATAGTAGAGCTGTGAAGATGAACAACAATGTATTTTAATAGGACAAGACGTACACAAAACCAGCTTTTTGACAAAATTTTATAATTACAGTTATTTTTTAACAGGCTGTAGTTGATCAATCAAACATCTAACCAATTGTAGTTGGTAATAATGACTTCATAAGAATAATACTATTTGATGCAAAACTAGACACACATAAAATTGCTTAACTCATAGATTAGAAACCCTAACTACTGATTCAACACAATAAAATAAATAAATCTAATGAAGAGAGTTAAGCATAAGGCAAACTGTCTCAATATTAAAAACCCAATGATCAAGCAGACATGATAAAATAACATTTAAGAATTTAAAAGACAAATTTCTATGATTGAATTGTAACATCCCTAAAAAGTAAAACCTAAATAATTGCAAATGCTAAAAAGTGAAATGAAAAATAAAGACAGAGAAAATATTACCTTGAAATGAAAACCATGGTGACCAAGGTTGATTCTTCCAAAGAAGATTAAAAAAGAATACTGGAAACTTCTTGAATTTAAGTCACCAAATTTCCGTTCCCAAAAATAGGTCGGATTTGGGATTTTCAGGTGTACGGCTTTGCAATCAGGGGTCACCTGTATATATACGAGGAAAAAAAGGTCTAATGTTTTGATTGCTGACCTATGTGGGATGTTTTTTTGGTATTTCATATTAAGTTGTAGTATCTGTTGTACTAAAGTATTTTTAGAAAAAAATGAGAACTTATGTTTATTTCAGCTTCAGATTTAAACAAACAATTCAATTATATACAAGTAATTTTATTTAACAAAAAATACCACCCTAGCGAGAAGCTAGGAAATGGAGAACTTTACAAGCTATCAATTACATTTGGCAACAAGCATAAAATGGATCAGATAACCAAATGGACCAATGGATAGATAAATTGGCACATCGGTTATTAATCCAACAAAAAGAAACACTTTGAACATCACGAAATAAATCAAAGCTATTCGACTTTTAGATCCAACAGTAATGATTATAGAGTTACAACTCTTCCATAATACCCGACCGGTATAAAAAATGGCAGCCTCAAAGCATTTCAGTTGGATTGGTTTTAACATGCCCTTCATACGAGAACAGAGATTCTGAACAAAGCAAGTTATATCTCTCAAACAAGGATTCAAATCCATACCAAACCTCCACCACGAAAATACCCTTTGCCACACATTGACAAGAGACTAGAACGTGCTCCAATGATCACATTCGGAATCGCACATCGGGCATAACAAAGAATGAAGTTCAATTCCCAGTGAGTCTAGATTGATTCTTCTTGGCAATCTATCTCTTTCTGCTCTCCAAATATATATGATGTAGTAATTATGTAGTTTAGGTGTAAGTTTACCAAATTTAGCTATCAAACTAAAAGATTTGTTTCCGATTCCGACACTCACGATAGAAAGTTCTTCTCGATCCATGTTTTGAGTGGACCCTATACTATTTTTGTTCGGGCAATATCATATTATCTTAAATGACTATATCCGTGTCAATATAGTTTGGTTCAAGTCAATTAACTGTCTTTTTAATACTCCTTTGATGTGTAAATGTGTAAAAATGTTTTTTTAGGCGTGAAGTTGTGGAGATGGAGATACCTTGTGAACAACATTATCGTTTCCGTCAAGTAAAAATACGTAAACATCGTATATAGATAAAAGTCCAAGAGCAGACATGTTCTTCCAACCCAAAATATCAATAATTCCAACCCAATGTTCAGCAACAATGAATTGCATGTTGCGTTCAGGAAGGATGAATCACTCCCGAAACTGAATGTATTGAATATCTCCCAATTGGTTGGGCTATTGGAGTGAGGATTTAATTCAAAGACGAGGTCTCTTAGCCATTTTCACGATGGCCAAGCTGCGCCAGGGAAAAGAATAGGAGAAGTGCCAAGAGTATTTTTTTTAAATTATCTATGTGAAAAGTGAATGAAAATTAAAGTGGAGGCCCGACAAATCATATCATTGTGATTTGGAATCAAACCTTCATTAATAGGCGAACCAATGTATATGGTAATTGGCTATTTTCTATATCGTTCGGTGGTATACCCAACTATCCTAAATTTAGAAACATGTTTCCCTATCTTTATTGGCAATTATTTCTTTGCCTTGTAAGAGCTTACACCCAAAAAGAAATTAACTATAACTCTAACTACCTTGACAACATTGTGACAACTGGCAATTTAGGGAGACTTTTAAAAACCCGCATTACTTTGAAATTTAATGATACGAAATGTTTGAAATTAATTTCAGTTGATTATGTTAAATTTTAACGAGTGATTTTGAATTATAAAATTTTATGTGGAATTTCATTCGAATTGTTGATTTAGTATGGAATATCTGTGGTGATTATTGTTGAGATACCTTTTAGGCACTACGTTGACTCCGGAACTAGGATAACCTAACAAATTTTAAATATTTTGAATGAACGGTTCGGTTTATATATTTTTGGAATGTATCTTGGTATTTCATAATTTTGGGAACGAGCTCAATTCGAGAAGGTTGGTTTATTTTAAGAGTTTCGGGTTTTGGTCCGTATGTTTTACACCTAGCCAACTTACCCTTAAATATTAATAATACTCTTATTGTTATCATTATTATCATTATTGTTAACTAAAAAGAAAGTAATAAAAAGAAAGAGTATATTACAAAACGTCCTTGTGGTCTCGTGGTCTTATTCACACATCAACACAAACACAAACACAAACAAATAATATTCTCTCTCTCTCCCATCTCATCTCCTTCACCTCATTCACCAAACCCTAGCCACCATGACCAACTAGTGGTTGCCGCCGCCTAACCACCCTCCACCGACACCTAAAAACACTTCCAAACAAACCCCCATTACTAGATCTACTAGATCTACTAATTTGAGCTCGAGTTTTCTTGTGTTTTAAAGATTTTTCGTGACCTTTTCTTGTGATATTGAAGGTAAGACGAGTCACAAGCATGGTGACTCGTATTTTTATTAAATTCGTGACATGTGAGTCACGGGGTTCTAGTCTTGGGCGAGTTTTTGATAAATAACGAAATAAACATGTGGGTTATATATAAAACGTGATTTGAAACAAGTTTGGTATCCGGGTTTTATGATTTTTGGTGGATGTCGAGATGAAACCGAGAGCTTAGGCTCTCGGCTTGTATATTTTGTGAGCTTATGAGGTTTTCTTGATGATTTTTGGCCTCGTGGTATTGTTAGCGAGGGTGTTTGGTTATTTATTATAAGGTCTTGAACTAGTTTGGTTGTGAAATCTAGAGTTATTGTCGTTACTTGTGGTTCAGTGACTCTAAGGGTCCGTTTGACTTGGGTTGATGCTCGGTCGAGCATACCCGTGGCCCTCGTGGTCTCGAGGTTGTATCTTGTGGCTCGTGAAGTTTAGCCGAGACCCAAGTGGGTCTTTCGGTTCATGTTGGTTCATTGATATTCTTCTTGTTTTCTTTCCGGTATTTTGGTTGTTTATCATTGTTGTTGTTTATTTCTGTGGTTGTTTTGTTGTTTGTGGATGTATGGAGTGAAAAGGAGGCCGAGACTCTCATGGTCTTGGTATTGGTTTCGGATATTTATTTTGTAGAGATTGTGTTGACGAAGTGGTAATGGGGACCGATTGTGAGACGGTCATTAGAATGACGGAGATAGGTTAGTCGGGTGCCGTAGTCGGACCCTATTGTTGTAGCACGTGTTATGGGTATTTGATTGGACGGAGTTGGATTTCTTGATTTATGACTTGGTTATATTACTTTTGGACTTGAACAATGAGCCGAGAGTGATGACTCGGACATGTGATCATTTCGTATGACTCGATAATTATTTATAACCAAACGCTAATCATAAAACTCGTAATAATATTATTAGTAATATAATCGTTTATATAAGTATATAGACGTGATAAACGTATATATATGATTATAAATGCGTATATTAATAATAAAACGATCACGAGTAGACGTTATAATAACTAGGCGAGTACCCGTGCATAGCAACGGAATTCCTAGCGGCAGATAATTAACGATTTGTGATATTGTGTTGAGTATTTTGTGTAGAGTTCAAAATAGAACGTGAACCCATCAGAATGTAATTGCAAACGGTTGTACTACACGATAACTAAAATATAAAAAAAAAATCTTAACATCTATCAAACAACATATAAAAACATTTAATGAAATTGAAAGTAAAACATTACATCAGTTATGAAATAAAAACTAACAACACACGTTACTATTCGCGTAAAACTTCTTGATAAATGACATTCGAGGTGTAGATTCCTGCTTGACGGAACTCTTTGACTGGATTAACCAATACCTTTGTTGTTCTACGGGAAATCCCTCTAGACAATGCCACATAAAGCTGGCCATGGGAGAAAACAGAGTCAGGCAAATAGACACCCACATTTGGAATTGTTTGGCCTTGAGCTTTATTAATAGTCATCGCAATGCTAAGGCGAATAGGGAATTGTGTTCTCTTTAGTTTGAAAGGGAACATGTCTTCTTCAGATGGAGCAAGAGGAATTCTTGGCAAGAGCACTCTAACTCCAGCGTGTTGCCCGACAACAATCTCGGCGTTGATGGCATTAGGGTCAAAACGTTTACATATCAACCTCGTGTCATTACATAATCCATTTTCCGGATCGAGATTCCTTAAAAGAATAATCGGGCATCCTATTTTCAAACGCAAGCAATGAGGGGGCAACCCGCAAGCAACGAGATTTTATAGCGACATATAGTTTATTGATAAAAAAAAGTTTATAGGTTATACGAAAAATAATAAAACTTTGAAGATTTGGGAATTAAACATAATGTTTTGAAACCTGGTTCGACCCGGGTGGTTCAACTGGTTGAACCATTCTGGTCGGAAAACGGGTTTGAAGCGTCCCGGGTCAACCCGGTTTGTGTTTTAATTGGTTGTATTTAATTTGGTAGATATGTTTTTAATTGGTTGTACAATGTGAATAAATCATTGTACTTTTAAGTAATGGATAATGTTTTGAAACCCGGTTCGACCCGGGTGGTTCAACCGGTTGAACCGTTCTAGTCGAAAAGTAGGTCGGTTTAAACCGGGGCAACTTGCTAGGTTTGGTCAAAAACGGGTCAAATTAAACTGGGTCAACCCGCTTGGTTTGAAGCGTCCCGGGTCAACCAGATTTGTCATTGAATTGGTTGTATTTAAACTGGGTCAACTTGCTAGGTTGGGTCGAAAACGGGTCAAATTAAACTGGGTCAACCCGCCGGGTTTGAAACATCCCGGGTCAACCCGGTTTTTGTTTGAATTGGTTGTATTTAATTTGGTAGATATGTTTTTAATTGGTTGTACAATGTGAATAAATCATTGTACTTTTAAGTAATGGATAATGTTTTGAAACCCGGTTCGACCCGGGTGGTTCAACCGGTTGAACCGTTCTGGTCGAAAAGTAGGTCGATTTAAACCGGGTCAACTTGCTAGGTTGGGTCAAATACGGGTCAAATTAAACTGGGTCAACCCGCCGGGTTTGAAGCATCCCGGGTCAACCCGATTTGTCTTTGAATTGGTTGTATTTAAACTGGGTCAACTTGCTAGGTTGGGTCGAAAACGGGTCAAATTAAACTGGGTCAACCCGCCGGGTTTGAAGCGTCCCGGGTCAACCCGATTTGTCTTTGAATTGGTTGTATGTAAACTGGGTCAACTTGCTAGGTTGGGTCGAAAACGGGTCAAATTAAGCTGGGTCAAGCCGCCGGGTTTACCCAATTTGTGTTTGAATTGGTTGTATTTAATTTGGTAGATATGCTTTAATTTTGTTGTGCAATGTGAATAAATAATTGTAATTTTAAGTATTGGAGTGTTTTAATAAAAGTATTAATTGCATTCCACTTTCTCTCTCATTGGACTATTGTTGAAAACTCAACATTCCACATTGACCATTTTTACATTATATGTAGTATAGATGTGACGATAATTATTGTACTATGTGAATAGTCAAATAAATGTCGGGAGTGTTATTATAAATAAATAACTATAAATAGTGACGAAATATAATACGTTGGATAATTAATAAATAAAAACATGTCTTTTAATAAATTAGAAAAACCAATCGAGTTATACGGGGTTGTGGTCACTTAAGTCCAAGTGGACTTCATTTTATTATCTGACTTTTGTGTTCTTACGGATATATGATGATTAATATATCCATTTTCTATAACTACGTAACTTATTTAATCGACGGGTTAAATAAGGTTTATTTAGCTATAGAAAATAAGTATATTTATGGGCATCGTATCCTACGACGCCCATAGGTTATGGTACGTGTATTGAGATAATAACTTATTAAATATCTCGTGGAGTTGGCTAAATTGACGAATTTGGCAAATTTGACGATATATCTAGGGAATTTATTGGACTACGATATTTACCATATAGTATTCTTTGTGTTATGTGATTTAGGTTGGGTATAATCTTAGAATGATGTATTACGTAAATAAATATGGGGGATTACCAAATCGACGGATTTGATAAACTTCGATGATTTATTTAAATAATATATTGGGCTAATATTAGACCTATAGATTGTTTATTATTCTTTTCGTTGTGGCTTCTTGGTTTGAGTTGTGTCGACCCACCACCCGCATAGATACCAAACACCCAACTCCAAATTAATACGAGAAACGGATTTTTGGAAAGTAAAATGGTATACGTTCAGGATTGGGAATATTTGATTTTGAGGAAATAATTCTGAAAAGAGTTTATATTCTTAGGAAGTGCCGAGTCCGTAGTTGCCATCTTTTGAGTTACTATACATCTTACTTCTACCGATTTCTTCTTGCTGAATTCTGGACTTGAGGTGAGTCATAGCCCCACTTTTACTCTTGAACTTTGTTTTCAATACTTGGGGTGAGAAACGTGCAAATGTTTTATGTGGACTATTATCGCTTTATTTATTTTAAAACTTGCTATGCCTATAGAACTAGGTAGATTATAGCGCATGTCGTATCCTTACGAATGCATGAACATGTCGTATCCTTACGAACGTTAGGCATGTTGCATCCTTGTGAATGCATATTGATTTAATTGGTTGTTGAGCAAGGCCTAGTCCCGAACTAGGTAAGCTATTGATTTGGTTATGGAGCGAGGCCTAGTCAAGAACTAGGTAAGTTGAACATGTCGTATCCTTACGCATGTGGGTATGTCGTATCCTTACGCATACAGATTGATTTGATATTATTTATTGGACTATAGTGTGCACCTATAGGGTTGGTTAGATTTGGTTGGTTCGTTTTGGTTGGATGATTGAGGCCTAGTCTAGCTAGCAAGCGTTTTTGCGTATATGTCCACTTGATTTAGTTATGAATTTAAACCTATGATCTCACCAGCGAAAGCTGACTTTTAGCACGTTTTCTCAGGTAATTAAGTGATGATTTGGATGCTTGGATTGGAAGGCTTGGCAATGGCACCTAGTTTATGGATCTATTTTTCTAAAACTCTGATATTTAATTGTGGACCTACGCTTATTTCTTTTGGGCCTGACTTGGATGAATTTGGGATAAATGTAAACTTTAAAACCCCGCTTGGTTGTGTTTTTCTCATGTTTACTTTATCTCGTTCTTTTATGTCTTGTGTTGGATACCAATCCCCGTAACACCCAGAAAGCTTGTTGAGTCTTCCGCTGTACCAAATTTTGGGGGTGTTACAGATTGGTATCAGAGCCAAGGTTATAGAGAACTAGGTAAATAGACACCTAAACTATAACCGATTTTTATAGAAAACAATCCTCGACCAATGCCCGCTAGCCCGCCAAACCGAAGCATCAATGTTTATATTTAGGTATATTGAGATGATTATTAGATATGAGATTCTTGTGACGATTTGAGGATTTGAGATTTATTTATTAAGTGATATGATGGCGTTTTATGGAATTATATGGCTTAATTGTTTTATAAATGTTTTAGTAATGCGGTATTTGAAATCTTTCTTGAAATATATGATTGGGATTATATGAGGATTTTTGATACGGTATTTTGAGTTCACACTTTAAATGTTTTGAGGATGTTATTGAGTATGTTTATGCTAGCACGCGTCACCCAACACCGATCACTATGGCCCCTAATGACCCCTACGTGATGGTCATGCGTTCGGCCACTACTTTATTGTCCCATTGTTGCCCTAAGTCACCGAAATTATCGCCTCGTGATTTACCTGCTTCGAGATGACGATTGATGGAGTACCCTTCCGATGAGTAGTACAAGAGTGACAAGGAGAATGATGACCCTCAGGATGATGAGGAGGATGATCCTCAGGAGGAGGAGATGCCCGATGATGATGGTTCACCAGCACATTCAGCTCATTCTGCGAAGCCCGATTCCTCGATACATCTGTTAGAACCGGTTTCACCAGATCACCCGTTTTGTTTGATTCACCACTTGGTAGTCCCGTAGCGTCTGACGCGCCGTCTGAGATATCTGCTGAGCTTGCAGATTTGGGTGAGACTGGTAGGATTTGGACTCGGCTTACTACGCAGGGCAAGAGGATCTCGCAGATGGCTGATCGACTTGATATGGTTATTGCTGAGTTAAGAATTGATTTGACTACTATCGTGGGTAGGACGACAGCGATTAGAAAAGGTATGATGGAGATACATGAGCAAATAGAGAGTCTGCAGAGAGGTTTCATCACGGCTCGCGAGGCAGATCGCAAGCTGTGGCGGAGAAACACAGAGCTGGAGAAGGAGGTAGCAGACCTCAAGAGAGATAGCGATACCCATAGTGTGGAGTTGGGATCATTGTGGCGAGAGTTGGATGATTTGAGATCAGAGTTGAGGAGTCTACGCCAGCATCATGGCTAGATCAATTTGGATTTGCGTTGTTGTTGTGTTGCTTCCTAAGTCAGGGAGTACTTGGTTAGGAGAGCTGGTTATTCTATCCCTTAAGTCATGTTATTCGGATTGTATGTTTGTCTCGTATGGAACGATTAGTATTTATTATGTCTTTTGGCATTTTGGAACGAAGTATCGATCGCTACTTGTATGGACGATGGTGATTTCGTATGATATTCTACAGTTTTTGGCATACATGGAGAATTGTGTTCCTATTTGCGTGGTTGATATTGTGTTGGTGTTATGTTCGTATTTCGACTTTCACCAAATAGGATTCTTGTTGGACATTATGGTACGTGCTATTGGAGACTTATGAATCTTGTATTGTGACTTCGATCAATGGCTGTACGACGAAACCCTGTTAGAACTACCCGAACTGGTCCTGCAGTGACTACCCCTGGTCGTCGAGGACGTCGTCCTACTCGAAATGTTGAAACCCCTACTCCTGATAACTTGGACGCTACTAATCACAAAAACAGGAATCAAAATGTTGAAGTTCAGGGAGACAATGATCATGTTCCACCTAATGCACCTACTGTGGATGAAGCAATGATCAATCAACTTGTGGAGCAACGAGTTGCTGAGCTACTAGCTGAGTCAAATCATTCCAACAATTCTGCTGGAACATTTCCACCTGTTCGTGCTAATGGATGTAACTACAAGGAGTTTCGAATTTGTGGACCTATTGAGTTTGGTGGGACTGAAGGAGTGGTCTACTTGGTCAGGTGGATAGAGATGACTGTGTCATTGTTTAATGTCAGCAACTGTGCGGAGAATGCGAAGGTAAAGTTTGCTTCTTTTACTTTCAAGGATGAAGCTTTAACTTGGTGGAACAATTACCGAAATTTGGTTGGGAGTAATGTGGCTTATGCTATGACTTGGGAGCAATTTAAGTCGTTGCTGATTCAGACTTACTGCCCAAGGAATGAGGTTAAGAAGCTGGAGATTGAGTTCTGGAATCACAAGGTGAAAGGTACCGATATGGCAACTTATAATCGCCGCTATCGAGAGTTAGCCTTGCTTTGCCCCGATATGGTTAGGACTGAGACTCAAAGGATTCAGCTGTATACCAATGGGTTGCCGGTAGCTACAAGGAACGATGTGATTTCTGCTAAGCCTGCAAATATTCATGAGGCTATCACAATGTCTCAACAATTGATGGACTCGTTGGTATTGGAGGAAGCTGAGAAAGACAAGAATGGAAAGAGGAAGAGGGATAATCATTCTAAGGGTAATGATCATCGAAACAAGCGACAAACAACTACTAGAGCTTATGCTATGGGAGATGGAGATAAGAAGAGCTACAATGGAGATACGCCCAAGTGTGGCCGATGTTACAAGAATCATTCTGGACGATGTCATGTGGTGTGCAAGAATTGCTCAAAGATGGGACATATAGCTAAGGACTGTAGAGCTCGACCTCTTGCTATGGTTCAAGCCACTCCTGAAGTGAGAAGTAAGGCGGATGTTACTTGTTTTGGGTATGGAAAGAAAGGACACTATAGGAGTGAGTATAGAGGATCGTGGAACCGAGGAAATCAAGGATCGGGTGGTAATGGGTACAATCATGGAAATCGTGGATCTGGAGGAAACCGTGGACGTCAAGACAATGAGGATCAACGTGTGGAAGCAGGAGCTGCTCATGGGAGAATGTATGCACTTGGAAACGAGAGATGAGAAGATCCGAACGTCGTTACTGGTACGTTCCCTCTCAATAATCGTTATGCTTCCATACTATTTGATACTGGTGCCGATAGGAGTTTTGTGTCCACTACGTTTGCACCCTTACTAGAGAAACCCCCGATGGCCTTAGAAATTGGGTATGATATAGAGTTAGCTAACGGGAACATAGAAAAGATTAAGACTATCATTCGTGGTTGCACATTAAATTTCTTGAATCACCCTTTCAACATAGATCTTCTACCCGTCACGTTAGGAAGTTTCGATGTCATCATTGGTATGGATTGGTTGTCGAAGTATCGTGCTCACATAATTTGCGATGAGAAGATTGTGCGTGTGCCTTACGGAAAGGAGATTCTATATATACAAGGAGATCGAAAAGGTTCGAAGAGCCCATCTCGATTAGCGGTCATTTCTTGCACTAAGTTACCAAAGTTGATGGAAAAAGGATGTTGCCTTTTCTTAGCTCAAATCTCTAAGAAAGGAGGGAAGGATAAGAAAGAAAGAGGCATTGGAGATGTGCCTATAGTTCGTGACTTCCCGGATGTATTTCCTGATGATTTGCCAAGAATCCCGCCTACTAGACAAGTGGAGTTTACCTGGTGCTGCACCCGTGGCACGAGCGCCTTATTGACTTGCAACCACTGAACTGGAAGAGTTATCGAAACAATTAGCGGAGTTATCCGAAAAGGGATTTATACGACCAAGTTCTTCACCTTGGGAAGCCTCAGTCTTATTTGTGAAGAAGAAGGATGGATCGTTCCGTATGTTACTGATTACCGAGAGCTGAACAAACTAACGGTGAAGAATAGATACCCGTTACCGAGGATCGATGACTTGTTCAATCAGCTTCAAGGATCGAGTGTGTATTCAAAGATCGATTTGAGATTGGGATATCATCAACTTAGAGTTCGCGAGGGAGATATTCCGAAAACGGCTTTCAGAACCCGTTACGGGCATTACGAGTTCCAAGTGATGCCGTTTGGGTTGACTAACGCACCGACGGTATTCATGGACCTCATGAATCGGGTGTGTAACCCTTACTTAGATAAGTTTGTGATTGTGTTTATTGACGATATACTAATCTACTCGAAGAGTGAGAAAGAGCATGAGGAGCATCTAAGACTTATCTTAGAATTGCTCAGGAGGGAGAAGCTGTATGCCAAGTTCTCCAAATGTGAATTTTTGATTCTGACGGCTCAATTTTTGGGTCATGTGATTGATAGACAAGGAGTTCATGTAGATCCTGCTAAGATTGAAGCGATTAAAGATTGGGCTACACCGACGACCCCAACAGAAGTTCATCAATTTTTTGGTTTAGCCGGTTATTACTGAAGATTCATTGAGGGATTTTCGAAGATAGGAAAACCGTTGACCAAATTGACTCAAAAGAGTGTTAAATACGAATGGGGAGATAAGGAAGAGGAAGCATTTCAATTACTCAAGGAGATGTTGTGACGCTTGTAGTCTATTGTGACGCTCCTCATAAAGGTTTAGGGGTTGTGTTAATGCAACGAGAGAAGGTGATAGCTTATGCTTCCCGACAGCTCAAGAAGCACGAGAAGAACTACACCACCCATGATTTGGAGTTAGGTACTGTGGTTTTTGTTTTGAGAATATGGAGACATTACTTGTATGGGACCAAGTGTGTTGTATTCACTGACCACAAAAGTCTACAACACATCTTGAATAAAAAAGAGCTCAACATGAGACAGCGACATTGGATTGAGTTGCTAAGCGAGTATGATTGTGAAATTCGTTATCATCCTGGTAAAGCAAACGTTGTTGCCGATGCTCTTAGTCGAAAGGAGAGGATACCACCGCTACGAGTTAGGTCATTAGGAATGACTATCGTATCGCCATTACCGTCTCAAATATTAGAAGCTTAAACGGAAGCGTTGAAAGCAAAAAATCGACCTGCTGAGAACATATTTGGGATGGCAGAAAATGAGAAAGGGTTTGTTAAGCGTTCTGATGGAGTATTGTGTTTTGGAGACCGAAGTTGGTACCATTGTTTGGAGGAATTCGAGAGTTGATTATGCACGAGTCGCATAAGTCAAGATACTCTATTCATCCTGGGTCTGACAAGATGTACCAGGATCTCAAGAAGTTATATTGGTGGCCAAATATGAAGGCAGATATATCATTGTATGTTAGTAAGTGTTTGACTTGCTCTAGGTTAAGGCGGAACATCAAAGACCGTCAGGATTATTGACGCAGTCAGAACTCCCGGTTTGGAAGTGGGAGCGGATTACGATGGACTTTATTACCAAATTACCGAAGACAGCTAGCGGTTGTGACGCTATCTGGGTAATTGTGGATCGATTGACTAAGTCTGCTCATTTCCTGGCGATTAGTGAAGATGATAGTGTTGACAAACTTGCGAAGTTGTAGGTGAAGGAAATTATTTCTCGTCATGGAGCTCCGATATCGATTATTTCTGATCGTGACAGCCTCTTCACGTCAGCATTGTGGCGATCACTTCAAACTGCTTTGGGGACGAGACTAGATATGAGTACTGCATATCATCCCCAAACCGATGGTCAAAGTGAAAGGACTATTCAGACTTTGGAGGATATGCTTCGTGCATGCATAATAGACTTTGGTAAAGGCTGGGAGAAGTATCTACCCCTTGCGGGATTCTCCTATAACAATAGCTACAACACAAGTCTTAAAGCTGCACCGTTCGAAGCTTTGTATGACCGTAAATGCCGTTCGCCTATTGGTTGGGCTTAAGTTGGAGATAGCCAACTCACTGGCCCTGAGCTTATATTAGAGACTACTAAGAAAGTAACTCAAATACGTGATCGATTACAAGCAGCTAGAGATAGACAGAAAAGTTACGCCGATCAGAGACGTAAACCCCTAGAGTTCCAGGTTGGAGACAAAGTGATGCTGAAAGTCTCGCCTTGGAAAGGAGTGATACGTTTCAGGAAACGTGGGAAACTCAAGCCCCGCTACATTGGACCATTTCTCATTTTGGAAAGAATTGAGCCCGCAGCTTATAGGTTGAAACTACCACATGAATTGAGTAAAGTTCACGATGTGTTTCATGTTAGTAATTTGAAGAAGTGTCTTTCGGATGAAACGCCGGTTATACCGATAAAGGATATTCGTGTGGATGAAAGTTTGAACTTTGTGGAAGAGCCGATTGAGATTTTGGATCGAGAGATTAAACGACTCAAGCGAAGTCGTATTCCACTCATCAAAGTTCGTTGGAATTTGCGGCATGGACCGGAATTTACGTGGGAACGTGAGGATGAGTTTCGGAAAAGATACCCTAATCTTTTCATGTTATAGATGGTTTGTTCCGAGAGAAACCCGGGACGGGTTTCTTCTGAGGCTGGGAGGATGTGACAACTGGCAATTTAGGGAGACTTTTAAAAACCCGCATTACTTTGAAATTTAATGATACGAAATGTTTGAAATTAATTTCAGTGGATTATGTTAAATTTTAACGAGTGATTTTGAATTATAAAATTTTATGTGGAGTTTCATTCGAATTATTGATTTAGTATGGAATATATGTGGTGATTTATTGTTGAGATACCTATTAGGCACTACGTTGACTCCGGCATTAGGATAACCTAACAAATTTTAAATATTTTGAATGAACGGTTCGGTTTATATATTTTTGGAACGTATCTTGGTATTTCATAATTTTGGGAACGAGCTTGGTTTGAGAAGGTTGGTTTACTTTAAGAGTTTCGGGTTTTGGTCCGTGTGTTTTACACCTTGCAAACTTACCCTTAAATATTAATAATACTCTTATTGTTATCATTATTATCATTATTGTTAACTAAAAAGAAAGTAATAAAAAGAAAGAGTATATTACAAAACGTCCTTGTGGTCTCCTGGTCTTATTCACACACCAACACAAACACAAACAAATAATATTCTCTCTCTCTCTCCCATCTCATCTCCTTCACCTCATTCTCCAAACCCTAGCCACCATCACCACCTAGTGGCTACCGCCGCCTAACCACCCTCCACCGACACCTAAAAACACTTCCAAACAAACCCCCATTACTAGATCTACTAATTTGAGCTCGAGTTTTCTTGTGTTTTAAAGATTTTTCGTGACCTTTTCATGTGATATTGAAGGTAAGACGAGTCACAAGCATGGTGACTCGTATTTTTATTAAAATCGTGACATGTGAGTCACGGGGTTCTAGTCTTGGGCGAGTTTTTGATAAATAACGAAATAAACATGTGGGTTATATATAAAACGTGATTTGAAACAAGTTTGGTATCCGGGTTTTATGATTTTTGGTGGATGTCGAGTGAAACCGAGAGCTTAGGCTCTCGGCTTGTATATTTTTTGAGCTTATGAGGTTTTCTTGATGATTTTTGGCCTCGTGGTATTGTTAGCGAGGGTGTTTGGTTATTTATTATAAGGTCTTGAACTAGTTTGGTTGTGAAATCTGGAGTTATTGTCGTTACTTGTGGTTCCGTGACCCTAAGGGTCCGTTTGATTTGGGTTGATGCTCGGTCGAGCATACCCATGGCCCTCGTGGTCTCGAGGTTGTATCTTGTGGATCGTGAAGTTTAGCCGAGACCCAAGTGGGTCTTTCGGTTCATGTTGGTTCATTGATATTCTTCTTGTTGTCTTTCCTGTATTTTGGTTGTTTATCATTGTTGTTATTTATTTCTGTGGTTGTTTTGTTGTTTGTGGATGTATGGAGTGAAAAGGAGGCCGAGACTCTCATGGTCTCGGTATTGGTTTTGGATATTTATTTTGTAGAGATTGTGTTGACGAAGTGGTAATGGGGACCGATTGTGAGACGGTCATTAGAACGACGAAGATAGGTTAGTCGGGTGCCGTAGTCGGACCCTATTGTTGTAGCACGTGTTATGGGTATTGATTGGATGGAGTTGGATTTCTTGATTTGTGACTTGGTTATATTACTTTTGGACTTGGACAATGAGCCGAGAGTGATGACTCGGACATGTGACCATTTCGTATGACTCGATAATTATTTATAACCAAACGTTAATAATAAAACTCGTAATAATATTATTAGTAATATAATCGTTTATATAAGTATATAGACGTGATAAAAGTATATATATTATTATAAATGC
The DNA here is from genome assembly GCA_030686995.1 of Artemisia argyi. Classification (NCBI taxonomy): domain Eukaryota; kingdom Viridiplantae; phylum Streptophyta; class Magnoliopsida; order Asterales; family Asteraceae; genus Artemisia; species Artemisia argyi. Next base: position 41,288,020 of record CM060680.1, read on the forward strand.
GTATATTAATAATAAAACGATCACGAGTAGACGTTATAATAATGTGACGATAATTATTGTACTATGTGAATAGTGTAATAAATGTCGGGAGTGTTATTATAAATAAATAACTATAAACAGTGATGAAATATAATATGTTGGATAATTAATAAATATAAACATGTCTTTTAATAAATTAGAAAAACCTATCGAGTTATACGGGGTTGTGGTCACTTAAGTCCAAGTGGACTTCATTTTATTATCTGATTTTTGTGTTGTCACGGATATATGATGATTAATATATTCATTTTTTATAACTACATAACTTATTTAATCGACGGGTTAAATAAGGTTTATTTAGCAATTGAAAATAAGTATATTTATGGGCATCGTATCCTACGACGCCCATAGGTTATGGTACGTGTATTGAGATAATAAATTACTAAATATCTCATGGAGTTGGCTAAATTGACGAATTTGGCAAATTTGACGATATATCTAGGGAATTTATTGGACTACGATATTTACCATATAGTATTATTTGTGCTATGTGATTTAGGTTGGGTATAATCTTAGAATGATGTATTACGTAAATAAATATGGGGATTACCAAATCGACGGATTTGATAAACTTCGATGATTTATTTAAATAATATATTGGGCTAATATTAGACCTATAGATTGTTTATTATTCTTTTCGTTGTGGCTTCTTGGTTTGAGTTGTGTCGACCCACCACCCGCATGGATACCAAACACCCAACTCCAAATTAATACGAGAATAATACGAGAAACGGATTTTTGGAAAGTAAAATGGTATACGTTCGGGATTGGGAATATTTGATTTTGAGGAAATAATTCTGAAAAGAGTTTATATTGTTAGGAAGTGCCGAGTCCGTAGTTGCCGTCTTTTGAGTTACTATACATCTTACTTCTACCGATTTCTTCTTGCTGAATTCTGGACTTGAGGTGAGTCATAGCCCCACTTTTACTCTTGAACTTTGTTTTCAATACTTGGGGTGAGAAACGTGCAAATGTTTTATGTGGACTATTATCGCTTTATTTATTTTAAAACTTGCTATGCCTATAGAACTAGGTAGATTATAGCGCATGTCGTATCCTTACGAATGCATGAACATGTCGTATCCTTACGAACGTTAGGCATGTCGCATCCTTGCGAATGCATATTGATTTGATTGATTGTTGAGCAAGGCCTAGTCCCGAACTAGGTAAGCTATTGATTTGGTTATGGAGCGAGGCCTAGTCAAGAACTAGGTAAGTTGAACATGTCGTATCCTTACGCATGTGGGTATGTCGTATCCTTACGCATACAGATTGATTTGATATTATTTATTGGACTATAGTGTGCATCTATAGGGTTGGTTAGATTTGGTTGGTTCGTTTTGGTTGGATGATTGAGGCCTAGTCTAGCTAGCAAGCGTTTTTGCGTATATGTTCTAGTTATGAATTTAAACCTATGATCTCACCAGCGAAAGCTGACTTTTAGCATATTTTCTCAGGTAATTAAGTGATGATTTGGATGCTTGGATTGGAAGGCTTGGCAATGGCACCTAGTTTACGGATCTATTTTTCTAAAACTCTGATATTTAATTGTGGACCTACGTTTATTTCTTTTGGGCCTGACTTTGGATGAATTTGGGATAAATGTAAACTTTAAAACCCCGTTTGGTTGTGTTTTTCTCATGTTTACTTTATCTCGTTCTTTTATATCTTGTATTGGATACCAATCCCCGTAACACCCCGAAAGCTTGTTGAGTCTTCCGCTGTACCAAATTTTGGGGGTGTTACAAACATGCCGTAGACTAGAACCTATGTCTTCAAGTTGAAACTTCTTATTTGAAAACTCATGCACTAGTTATTCTATTCAGAGAATGTAACAGCCCCATTGTAATTTATGCATTTAGGCCGTGAATTAGGAAACGCAGAACAAAACGAGTAAAAACAGTCCTTTTCTAGCTGAACCATTTAAGAGCCATGCTGCATATAAAAGAAAAACACAAAACAATGGTATGATATATAGAACATACAACTTCCATCTGTGTGGAAAACCAAACCCATCACATATCCAAAAAAGCAGTGCTGATTTCGTATATAATATATAGAGTAAAGAATTTTACACAGATTTCATACTATTTGGTGAATAAATGACGATTTTGAGAGTAAAACAAACATAGCTGACACTCTTGTCCACAAACAGTGTGTCAACATGCATATTCATTCTGATTCATCGCACTCTTGTTATGACGTGGTTTAAAGTATGGAAACATCTTTAGTATCACAAACATCACATGAAGTGCCGACCACTTTTGCATAAGCCAGGTTTTTTCTTAGATGAGCTTGACGCGGTTGCCATACCTTCTAGTAAGTTCTCTTCAAGTTCGTTATTTGTCATGTCAACATATTCTTCACTGAGAAAAAAGATAAAAGAAACACAGGTTTTTATTAAAATACGGAGGGTAAAATTTAGAAGGCTCCCTAATATTATATACATAATGCCACACACACTATAAAACATAACTCTGCTTAGCATGAATAATGTATAGCATGTACTAAACTCTTTTTACCTTCCGTGAAGGATGATGAAAATGATATGGAAGTTGATGCTGCATCATCCGCCCCTCAAGCTACTGTGAAGCATTCCCCAGAATTTGAGATCTATTGCTACTTGCTTGTGCTCATATTTCTCATTGGTCAGAAAAATTACACGGAGTTCAGCATACTTGATTAACTATTTTCTGCAGTTACCTAATTCGAATACACTTTATTTCAGCAGTTACCTGATCTAAAAACATCCTGTTACTTCAGTAACTTGGTCTGGTACATACACAAACTGTAATTGTCTGATCCAAACGTACCTCATTCATAAATCTATAGCATCCTAATCCAGAATTCCTGGCACACCCAATTCTTACTTCTGCAGTAGCCTCATCCAAACACCCTTTTTATCATCTCAAAAACACATTATGAAATCAACAAAATCACAAACAGAAAATGGCACACATAAAGTTAATAAGAAATTTTTTTTAATCTTATAAGTAAACTTTTGTGTTACGCATAGAGAGTTTCTTTTACCTGAAGACTTGTTAGGCATCAAAGCGTATTTATCGCTTCTTGTTCTGAGGCCAAGTCCAAACATTCCCTTACTGTCCTCAAAGTCAGTAGCTACTGCAAAGTTAAGGCCTCAGTGCCATTACAATGAAGCAAGTTTTCAGCAATTAGCATTACAAATAACGTGAGTACAATGAATACATTGAGATTAGGTATAATGATTAAACGATACCTCTACATCCTTAATGGTAGGAGTGTTTTTTTCATCTACATCACGCTTTTACCGATAATTTACCAAATACGTACACATGCCGGTATAACATTGGATATTGCAAAAAACAAAAAGTCTAGTAGAGTAACAAAAAGATAGCTGGGTCACAATTATTCACAATTTGCAGCAAATATAAATTAAATTAAACACATGGATATCGAGAAGAAGGTATATTTAGCGAATATATATTTCATTTATGAATTCCATTATTCTAATTAAGGAGAATTTTTACTATATCAGTTGCATGAGAAGTATTGACCTACTTCGACATGTAAGATAGATGTTTCTTTGGTATCAATACTCACATAACTTGAAGGACGAACCTGCCAAGCATCATCACTTGGCAAGACAGACCCAAACTGCGATGGGGTCCAAACTGCGTTGTAGTCCTTCACATTTTAGATCTTTTCCATGTCCTTCACGTTGTGGCTCTTCGGTCTAGTGTTTGTAAACGATCATGACTAGCCCACTCCTGCATCATACAAAACCACTACTATCATCACTGAATTTAACATTATTGACCCATCATACATGTAAATTTTTTAAATCTAAAGAAATTTTTACAACACAAAGCCCTGTAAAATCTCATGTTTTGTCACATTCAGATCATTAGTTATGCATTCGGAGTATTTTGATGTACTGCAAGACAGCTTATAAAATTTCAAATCAGATATAAACATGAGATCAATTTGCTCGATGGATCGCATAGTAAGAACACATATTACCATATTAGCAACTACATAATCATACGTTCAATAATGTTAAAACTTTAGATAAACATTGTCTTCGCCAATCCTGGAGGTCTTTCAATTGACACCAGCAAGAAATGACACCAGAAGCTTTTTCTCAGGGACCGGTCACAGCTGCAAGATAGCATCTTTAACTGCAATGACAAATATAGGATACATCTAAATTTTAGTTGCAAGATACTCGTGAACTCTCTAATATTCCAAACGTTGCATTAGAAGAATGTTCTTCACTAAACATCTGCTTCTGAGATTCATTGAGATATCACTTAAAATAGCATAAAATGATATTTCAGATTTTGAAAAATTAAATCAGAGCTCTAATTTATGCAATTTACAAAAAATTCCGCATTTTTTGTAACAAAATATACGGATAAGACTTTTTTTAATCCTTTTGAAAGTAAACATTTAATTTAAAAATTACTATGGTGCATTTATACCCAAATTTATGGGATAATTATTGGACTAGACCATTGACTATTTGACTAATCATTTTGTAGACTTTTTTATACCCAAATTACTATGCACTGATACACAAATTACTATAGTGCATTTATACACAAATTTATGGGTTAAGTGCAGTGTGTCACTTGGTCTATGACGTCTTGTCTTCAATACCGTTGTCACTTTAGCAACAACCAGTATCATATAAATCGAACCCAGTTGATCATTTGGAGGGCTATTTCTTTTCACCATTTCATTAACATTTCTTTTTAATTCTCCAACCCCTTCTTTCTCCTTTCATTTCTTTACACCTTTTTTCAATCCACTAGTACAAATACAATTTTTTGAAACGGTTAAAATATATTATTTAGAGCGGTATTGAACCGTTATTTAATAGAGCGTTTCAAAAGATAGAGGTGATTTTTTATTGCGGTTTTGGACCATTTTAAAAAATGCATATTTTACTCCGGTATTTAACAACTGTTCTAAAAAGGCATGTAGAATTATATATATATATATATATATATATATATATATATATATATATATATATATATATATATACACACACACACACACACACACACACATATATATATATATATATATACACACACACACACACACATATATATATATATATACACACACACACACACACACACATATATATATATATATATATATATATATATATATATATATATTATTCACCGCTTCTTTATTCTAGTACAATTCATTAGTTATTCCTTTTCCTCCTTTTGAGTATTTTCAGTGCAAATTTCAACTTTATCTTTTGAGTTGTTCACCAATTAAGCATCTGGCCATCATATCACAAAAATTAGATCAATATAACATCATGAGATTATAATATTTTAAAACATAAGAAAGAAAGATAATTTAGCAAACCTGGTAAGTATAGTGAAAATGAATAAAAAATACGGCATCTTCAAGATCTTCAAAAAAAAATCATCTGTAGATCACCAATCGTAAAAATGAATAGAAAATATGACATCTAGATAACATGTAGTGTTATTTAATATGGCAAATAAATTAAACATTTTTATAGTAAGATTCAAAAATAAAAATTAATTACCATGTTCATGGAACCATTGGTGAAGATAGTAAGATTCAAACAAAGACCAATTACCATGCTCTTCTTCATTTGATTCGTGTTTAATTCAAGGGTATTGTTGATAAGAGTTTGTGAAGAGAAAAAAGAGAAAGAAAGATAGGAGAGGTATTTGGGTGTTTGTTGTGTTTGTGTAACTATGAGAAGTGAAAAGATAAAAAATTAATAATAATAATAATAATAATAATAATAATAATAATAATAATAATAATAATAATAATAATAATAATAATAATAATAATAATAATAATAATAGCAAAGAAAAGAATCATTTAGTAGGGAAAAATCCCGCTCAAAAGGAGTGAAAATATTGAAAACCCACTTTTATAAAGCAGCTATTAAGTAACCAAGTAACCCTGATATATAATCTATAATAGTCTGATTTTCAAATGAACCGTTTTATAAAATCCATCTAATAAAACGTTTTACTAAATAACCGTGCCAAATAATACTTTTCAATGGTTTAAAACGATTATACATGGAAACCGCTTTAAATTAAGCGTTCTAAAATATGGTTTGTGTAGTAGTGATCATACCTAAGGACTTCTAGTACTAAACTATTGGGCATAAACCTAACCATAATCACCTTATTACTCCATGATTATCCTAGGTTTGTTGATCATATGCCATAAAACCTTTTGTGAAAATCTCTAAAAGTGTTTATGATTATAAAACACATTTTTGTTACCACTTTGAGAGTTTGCCTTTTTCAGAAACTCTCCCCCTTCAAATATGCTTATGTGTTTTTAAGATAAATTTGCACATGTTGGGTAGAATTCGCACTTTTTAAATTGATTGATTTTCAGTGAACATGACCGATTTGAGACATGCTTACATCACTATTTAGACTAGCTTGAAATTATTACCCGTCCTGGTCAAGTTCAAAGAAAGTCTCTAGAGATGGTACATTCTACTTAGACAAGTCCCATTTGAGACACGCTTGCATCAATAGTTAGACTAGCTTAAAATTATTACGTGTCCAGGATAAGTCTTTTCGATTACTAACAATTAAACTTAGTCAATTCATTGGTTATATCTTAGTCGAGCTCTTTTGATATTCAACTACGATCTTTAAATATTTTGATCAAATTTTAATCATGTCTTCTCCCCCTCAAAAAAAGCATATCCATGATATTTTTTATATCAACTGTTAGCCTCGCTCTTTTATAAAGATAACGTCACACAAGTGAATTAGACTATATTTGTAGTAAGTTGCACCCGCAGGGACTAATTATGTAAACGGGGTAAAGTAATAGTCTGATGAGCCTATAAATACCCCTCATGACTCTCCATGAGGGGTATGGGAAATCATTATGTAACACTCATTATTTCAATCTAACACATTGTGTTTTCTTCGCCTTTATCTCTCTACTTTCTCTCTCTAGAAACTAACATGGATCTCACATATTTCAATCAACCTCGACCTCCAAAAATCGATTCTTGTTATCAGAGCTAAACAGTAGCGAATTGTGGTGTTTTGTGGTGATTTGTGTTATTTTTGGTTCAAAAATAAGCTTCAAGAAAACCATGGTTTGATCTTTAATTTGTGGTTAAAGTTAGTAAATTCTTGTACTTTCGTGCTTAGATCATGACCTAGTATCGTTTCTTGGTGATCTACGACTTATTTGGTGGTTTACTTGGAAGATTGATGAAATTTTCTAACTAGCGGTTTTTGTGAATAAAGAGGTTTTCTTTGTAGCGATTTGGACATTCTTGGTAGCGATTTGCCTAGAACCAGACTAGCCACAGACCACGAAATGTGAATCTACATTTGCTCAATAAGCCATAAGAACCAAAGAACATTCGAGAGGCGATGGCAGAAAACGCATGGATAGAAGCGATGCAAGAGGAACTTCTTCAATACAAGTTACATGACAGTTGGGAATTAGTTCCAAGACCAATTGACCAACTTATCATTGATCTCAAATGGCTATGGAAGAACAAAAAGGATTAAGAAATGATTGTAATTCGCAACAAAGCTCGTCTCGTGGCTAAAGGATTTATAGCCGGTAGAGCATGCATTATATTTATAGGGATATTTTTGTTGAGTCTGCATATGCGAGTTTGATGCTCATCCTTTTCGAACAATTTGATCATTAAAACCTAGTCTGTTATTTGATGTAATATTGTGGAACTATTGATATGTGAATTGCGTATCACTAAACTAATGATGCATTTTAGATGTAATGAATAAACATAATGTTATGCAATATCACGTAACTGGAAATAATGTGATGCAAGTGATATTCTTGATCTGTTGTATTACAATAATATTGTAATATTGATAATATATATACACTAGTTATTAAAAAAATATTTAATTCAAAATTTTTAATAAAAGTATTACTTATTTCGTATCATTTGAAAATGAATTTTTGAAATGTAACAAATAAATATAATGAAATGTAATATCACATAACTGGAAATAATATTATGCAATATGATATTATAGATTTGTCGCATGGGTAAGGATCCAGTAAGAACAAAACTTATAATGAGAAGGATGAGAAATAACTATAACCACATATTTGAGAAGCATCGACTTGAATTAGATGCATCTCCATTCATTTAGATGCATCCTAGTTAGTTTCGAAAGTAATCTTGAAGTGAAAACGAAGCAAAGTAGTACTTGCAACAAATTTGACCTGCAGAGGACGAAAAATACATAGGATTTTCCTAACTTGCTAAAATGCATCTAATATATGTATATGCATCTAATTTTTAGCTAGAAAATATATCAGGTTGCATCTAAGAGATTAGGGATGCATCTAATTTAAGTCAATGCGTTTTTAATATGTGATTATAGTTATTTCTCATCCTTCTCATTTTGAGAGTTTTTCTCATTTGATCCTAAGTCTTTGTCGTATTACAATAATATTGTAATATTGATAATCATATATCCACTACTTATTATCTTTTGAAAATGAATTTAAGAGGAATAATACATGAACTTGTTAAGGTTATATAGTTTCAGGGTATTAAGGTATAAAGTAGAAAATTATATCTTCCAAGGAAGTTTATGGTCTAAGTCGTGTTACGTACATACGTATGAGTTTGCGTTTCAGAAAATAACCCATAAATGAGTCAATTGCATAACGAGTGGTATAGTTCAAACTTCAAAGAGTTTGAAAAGAGATTAAAATGCAAACCCAAAGTTATGTGGCCTCTTCGCTAATTATTAAGATTTTTTTCATTGAAATATGTAAATAAATCTCATGTACCCATCTTTTGTTTGTGATATAAACATCACCATACTTGAAAATTTTATATTAAGAGTTCCATTAATTTCATAGATCAAAATGTCCATCATTTCCGAAAGAGATAGTTAACCGGCTTCCGGGACTCAAGTTTTACCAAAACCCTTTAGTAGTTACCGTCCCGTTTGTAGAAAACCTTTCAATTTTTTGACTACACGCTAGGTAAGAATCGCGTATCAAGTTGATGTACTCCTAAACGTTACAAACTAGTTATTATATTTCTTTTTTTTTCCCCCAAAAAATTAGTTTCTCAATTCTTTTTGAAAGTGAAAATTTATGAGGTTCCACTTATTGGCAAGAATTGCATCTTACATTAGAAAGTCGCTTATGAGGTTCCACTTTATTTATTTAATTATTTATTTATTGACTATTTTGCAGACAATTCATAAGAAAGTCACGTAAGAATGTTAAAAAGTTTACAAAGCAAATTCAACTCCGCATATGTTAAAAAGAAAAAAGAAAAGAAAGATGATGAAGCTAATTATAAGCCATTATATTACAAACTAGAAACCCAAAAAATTGAGAAGACTACAGATAGATTCATTCATTCTACATCCAAACCAATCTACTGATACAATCCTTACATGAAAGAGTTATATTTACAACTAAAAATTCTCTAGATTACAAACTAGGATATTACTTGGCATCACACGGGTGTGGAAGTTCACTCCATTTAGCCACCTTAAGAACATTGAAATCCACAACACACAACCTTAATTGCTCCAAGTTTCTTCCAAACCATGTCGTGTTTGCTAAATGTATGGATCCTTTGCCAACCTCTTGCCCTTTCTCACCTATAAGGATAACACATTGTCCATGCTCATGTTTGAAAGTACTTGTGGTGGAAAGATTAGTGACAGTGTTTGAGCTTTCGTGGCCACATATTTTCTAAGTGGTGGGGGCTTTGATATCTCTGTGGTGGGTCTCATGTGAGGCAGACAAGGATGGGTTGAGGAATTTGTTAACTGGGCTCTTAGGAGTTTGTTAACTCTCAAAATTTAACCCTCAACCTCTTGGGAGGAGGCCTCGATCTATTAGAAAAAAGAATATACACTTTCATTTCAGATTCTATTAAAGGCAAAAGTATTATACGTACTGATATTATTTGAGGGGTGAATCACTATCATTTCTGCATAAAGTCTATTTCAGAAAGCAACCCATAAGCTTAATAACAAACTGTTCCAAGTAGCCCTGTGGGAAGTAAAAAACGTCTTCCCCTTCATGAGGGACATAAGCATGAGGGCAGCGACATGAAAAACGACAGCAAGAGTCGCACCGATTATAAAAGGTTTGGTTACCTTTTTAGCTCAGAGGTATACTTTAATAGGATGGAAGAAACATTGAAGAAATAACGTTGGTATGGTGAATTAAGTATATGTAGCAGCCAAACTAGCTACTTTTGGGTCTTGACCAAAAAACACAAGTATCGGCTCTGCATTCAGCCACATAATGCATATTGGGATGAAGGCAGCTAAAAGGATGAGTATGGTCTGATGAAGGGTTCGGGCCATAAGTGAGAAGTTACGAGCACCGAAAACTTGAGACGTGATCCCATCCATACCCAAAGCGAAACCACTAATCACTGAAAACCCAGTGACGTTGATAAATGCCATGGAAAGTGATGCACCGGCTAGTTCTGATTTTCCAACATGTCCCAAGACATACGTCAAGATACAAGACTTACTAAAGATGTGAAGACCTGTGAAAATCATGGTTCCAGCTACCGCAAATAGTAGTTTAATTCTTCTAGCACCTGAGATTTTTCACAATAAGCAACTTGATTATGCACTTGCCACAATTCCTTCTACTGTGCTTCAGTTAAAAATTCTTAAAAACATGAAATCCTATGATCAACATAGGTAAAAACATGGGGAACAATAGTGAAACTAACAACTAAGACTATTCGTTTTACTGAATCAAACTAAAACACCATTCAAACAGGTTTTCTAAATTTTAAACTACTCTATGTAGATAAACTCCAGTTTCCATACAAAACTATAGATGGAAAACTAGGCCATATTTTTTCTTCAGGTAAACAGCCCGTAAGCATTCTGAACGGCAGTAGAAGTCTAAAAGAATGTATTCAAAATCCGTGGCATTAATAATAGGGAAAATTGTAAAAGTAACGGTAATGGACAATGCCAAAAGTATGTCCTACTTTCTCACCCCTAAAGAAGACTTAGATATCAATTTAATAATATAACCTATTTTTATGGACGGTTTTTCAAAAAGAAGGATTGTGAGATACCCTCCATCTTTATAAGATTAATATATAAATTTTAGTTTAATTACAATTATGCCACAACTAATTTCAGCCATTGATCAAATATTTAATGATTGAGATTGGTTCTCGCAGTTCTTGGCCTTTTTATGGTGTATGACGCAATTAAATACTTGAATCAGTACATCATAACCCTATGAAGACAAATTGCATTCTGGCATAAAAAGATAAATAACATACATGTTCAAGGTGCCCTTGAGGAAAGTAATACATTTGCTCCCCAAAGGATCCTGGAAAACATGAATAAATTATACCAATCATTAAAATAAATGTATATGAAAGTATGAACAGATTATATAAAACACAAGAGGGAGGTTGTATCAATTCTCACCAATTTCTTTAGTAATTTTTTGAGCCATGGGAGGTTCTTTATACAAATTGTGATTTGAGGTGTAAAATTGTGGAGCTGGAAATACCTGGTTTATACGCCAATATACCAATTAGATTGAAGCAGGTAAAATCATAGATTGGATAGAAAGTTGCTATAACTTAAAGAAGAATATATTCCAATCAAGAAATATAAAAGCATCATTTAAGGATAAAGAAAGTAAATACAAATAGTTTCAACCATTTAATATAGTAAACGTTATGGAAGATCAAAGGTCGGTAGGTTGATCCAAGCAGTTTGAACATGTTACCGTAGCTGATGCATATTGTCTAACGAACCGAATATTCCACTTACGCAAAAGATGTGCTCAAATTAGGCTATATCATGTATTTACCTTTCTACAATGAACTCCAATCGACAAAGAGATGTCATTTATGTGATAAGTACTTGTATAAAATTGTGTGGGCTAAAACGAACTAAAAACTTTACAAATTATTAACGCAGCATGAACTAGCGTATGTTAATACACAGAATTTTTCCATTCCGAAATACTGTTGCGCACAATCTCATTCCCATGAGTACAGGTCAGCTGCAATATTGTATTCACTTGAGCGATCACAACAAAACGGGAAACAAAACGAAATTGATCAAATAAGAACAACATTTCAAATTAGTTTAGTAATGGAATAAGATTGGAAGCTAGAGAGATTTTGCAACGGAAATTTGTGACAGAATCACACACACTACACTTTCATTTTCTTTAACCAAATGAAGGGAGCTCGCTTCCCTCGTCAATGATCTGATTGCAATTTGCAAGAACAAATAGACCTTTCGCCCTTCATTTGACGGAAAATAAAAAATGAACTATGACTAATCTTTAACCTCTACCACTTTTATATCTTTAATACTACCATCTGTATGGTTAAAATGGTAAAGATTAATGAATGTGGGTACATTTTACTCTCAAGGAAAATTTTCTAGCTCACGCACCCTGGTGATCATTTTATTAGGATAGCTTGTTACTTACTAGAACTGACAACTTTGTCAGATTTGTCTCACAGAACCTATATACATAAATTTTTGGTAAATTTTAGATTTTGAGCTCCCGTAACGCATAAGGAAGAACCATGCAAGGTTGAGTCGGACAAAGAGTAACCCTATGGTTTTTAAACTAGAGTTATCCTTTAAGTCATTGTACTTAAAGGCCGGGTAAAAAGCTTGCTTTCAGAGAACAATGAAATGTCTATAGCTATGATCTTTTCAAAAGAAAATGAACATGTTTTATAAAAGCAAAGAAGTGTTAAGAATGCATGAAGTGTAATTATCCACGTGGAGTGATGCGACAATCTGTGTACGTGATCTATTTTAACCAAACACAACACAATCAGAAAAATATTACGAAAGCTGCCAAAGTCGATTAAGATTGCATGGTATCTATTTTAACCAAACAAATTAATGTTCATCAAAAGAAGTAAACAACCATTTCCCCTTACATAACCACAAGTTTCGTGTCCCCATGTGAAAAATAATACGAGCAAATTGTCAAGAAAAGTAACTAAGAATCTACTACGCTTTCGCAGAATAAGTTCAAAACAAGTGGTTGTTCGTATGTAATGATTGACATTAAAATCCCCAAATTGCAAGGCTTGTGAATGAAACCCTAATAAGTAATACTGATGCAAAAGTTAAAAACCGAAATGAAATTGAGGAGATTTATGTATTGATTGATTACCTCGTTGATAGATCGAACATGATTGCTGATGATTAAAGGATAATTTTGTGGAATTTGATGAAAATAGCTTTTTTAGGGTTCTTCAAATAGGGGTAGATCCCCAAATTGAACAATTCCTTTTTTATATTTTTATGGATTGGTGTTGGTTAAAAAGATTTATTTATAGGCATTTTCATATCATGTAATTAATATTTTTGTTTAAATGTAATACTTTATGTAATATGTAATTTGATGTAATAATACCAAAGTTATAAATAGCGTGAGGTGCGGCGTGGATGTTTGGTAAAGCCTCACGTCTTATAAGCTATGACGAAGCCAAAATATGAAAATATTTATAGATTTATATATTACATCACATTTAATAAATATCGAGTTTACAAAAGCGTTATAAATAAGGAATTAAGTTACTTTTTGCATATAATTTTCTCCATTTCTTTTTAAAAAAAAACCTTATTTATCGGAGTTGAATTCAGAAAAGGCGTCACGCCATGTGCCTTTCTATGATTAAAGCCAATGCATTGGTTTATTTCGTAACGTGGAGGTCATGCCTCGCCATGGTACAACTTTTAGAACCTTGAATACAGCAATTGTTTTGATTACAAAAGGTTTTTTTTTTTTTTTTTTCATTTTTTTCTTTTTTTTTTTTTTTAAATCTCATTTGTACGAAACACATTTATTGTCGGCCAAGGGTGGATGACATTTACATGGATATTATTGGGTTGGGTATATAGTATATACGGGTCATAGACTCGTCTTCACCGAATAACTTGAACATTTTAAGGCCGATGATTGTGATTTTATGAACAAATGATACGTGAATCACATCCGCTAGGCTAAGGATGTTGTTTGGATGTAGGAAACATATGTAGTTAATGTAATGTAATATGATACACATTACTGTACAATATGAAATTCGTAGATATATTATATTGTTACAATAATATTGTAATATTGATAATTTTATATACAATAGTTATTAATAATTTTAAATGATTTAGATCTTTTCATAGAAGTGTTATTTCATAAAATTTGAAAATGAGTGTCGAGGAAGAAAAGTAACTTTTTTAGAGCTATACGGTTTTAGAGGATAGATCGTCAAACAACACACTAAATGGCCTTTGGCGTATTAAGGTATTTAGGAGATTTGTGGTTCAGATCATGTGATATACATAGGTGTTTTAAGGCGTGTAAGTTTGCCTTTTGGAAAAGTAATCCTTAAATGAGTCAATTAAGGAAGGAGTGGTATTGTTCGAAAGTGTGTGAGACAATTTTGGTGCGACATTGAAATTGCAAAACGGAAGTCATGCATGTAGCCTTTTGTGTTGGTGATTTAGAGTTGTTTCCCTTAAATTAAGTAAATAAATCTCATGTATCCATTTCACCGATTGCTATCTAAACATTATTACACACTAAACTTCGATACTACCCACTTGGCAATTGAGCAACTCTTGTTTTTCAAACCATAGGACGCCAAGTATCCCAAGTTGCCCAAAAAATTATGGCGTTGCCAAAAAAAATGGAGGCGTTGCCCAAAATTTCGGACACTTGGCATCTACTCGTTGGTTAAAAAGAGTTGCTCGGTTCCCAATGGGTAGTTTCGGAACTTTCTGAGCGAAGGGTAGAAAAGTAAATCAATTGGGCAACTTGGGCATTTTTAGGATTATCCCTATATATATTTAGTGTTACATGGATTTCATAGATTAAAATCTCCATCATCTCGTGAAAGATATGGTGACAGATACTGTATGGTATTAATAAAAATATATATCCTTTTTACATGTCATAAAGGTATCAAGTTTACTGTACCAGAAATAGAACATTGAGCACAAGAAGAGTCTGTAATAGCATTATGATTTCTTACCATTTTGATCTCAAGAAAGTAAAGCTAATTTCTTCATGAACACTCTTCCAGCAATGGGTCATTTGACAACAAACAAAAAGCCACAAAGTTTAACTCCATATTAGAGGATTGCAGTCAAATAGAAAATACAGAATATGTGAAATTACATAAAAACAGATATTACAAAATAGGTCAAGTAGTCAAACGGGGGGATTGTTGTTCACGATTGTTGTTCACATCCTCGGGAATTACTTTATTCAGAACAATTGAACATCTATGTTTAATAAGAAGTCATCACATATATAATTATCACAAGAACTATATACAAAATTGCATCTTACATTACTTTTTTTTTTTTTTTTTTTACTATTTTGCAGACAATTCATTAGAAAGTCACATAAGAATGTTAAAAAGTCTACAAAGCAAATTCAATTCCACATATGGTTAAAAGCAAAAAGAAGAGAAAGATGGCACGATTACAAAAAAATAAAGCAAATTATAAGATTTTATATTACAAAGTAGAAACCCAAAAAATTGAGAAGACTACATATTCCTTCATTCTACATCCAAACTATATCTACTGATACAGAAACTATCCTTACACAAAAGAGTTATATTTGCTACTAGCAATTCTCTAGATTTCAAACAAGGATATTACTTGGTACTACATAATTGCAACACCAAGTAATCATCAGTCCGATTTGTAGTCTCCATTATCATATGTAACGTTCCTTCATACCGGAATTTTGTGTACTTACTCAATTACACGATTAAACCATATTCACAAGTTATAATATTTTATAATTTAATTTGTGAATATGGTCTAACCGGCGAAGATCCATCAACCTCTCACACTCACATTTCATGAGAAACGAAAATTTTGTCACAGAACTTGACAATATATTCTTGA
Organism: Artemisia argyi; assembly: GCA_030686995.1. NCBI lineage: Eukaryota > Viridiplantae > Streptophyta > Magnoliopsida > Asterales > Asteraceae > Artemisia > Artemisia argyi. Next base: position 41,304,006 of record CM060680.1, read on the forward strand.
CCTGCCAAGAAGTTATCAGGATTTGGAAAATTAATATTTTTGAATACCAGTTTTCATCAAAACGATAAACATGAAGAAATTATAGATGAACCATGCTAAAAAGAGCCACAATAACAACTATAGATGATTCATAACTTAGAGAATGGTGAATGATTACTTTCATAGCAACCAGTCATGAATGTAAATGAGAAGTCCAATGTGGTGAAGCTGATCTTGGTGCCCCAAAGACTTGATACGAAAATCAGTGTACTAACCATAAAAGAGACTGGTGGTCTTCAGCAGCTTTAGTGACAATAAACTATGATTAATGAATCCAAGTTTTGTTGGAATTTATGAATCATAACAATTATATATACACAGATAACATCATCAAAGCATGCATCCAGGGGCGGACTTATGTATACACTTTGGGGGGCGGTGCCCCCTATGGCTAGCCGAAAAAGTTGAGATTTTAGTGTAATTTTTTTTTAATTTTGACCATTTTTCGAAAGTACCCCCCCCCCCCCTAAAACTCAAATTTCCCCCACCCACATACTAAAAACCCATCATTCAACACTTTAAAACCTTATAAATCCTTAACAATACTCGATTTATCATTCCGATACCAGTTTTTTTCCCGTATTTTGTTGCTATCGTAAAAATAAAAATAAAAATAAAAAATGCCCCCCTCAATCTATTTTCCTGGTTCCGCCACTGCATGCATCGAAAGTAAAGATCAAATACTTGTAATAAATTAACCAAATTAAAAGGATATGCGTACCTTAGTAATTTCTAGCCAAACAAGAAACCAATGAATTAAGAACAAGTAAAAACCTAATTTAGGGTTTATGGAATTCGACTATCTCCTTAGTCGAATGGGGAAAAATCACTAACAAAAGTATGTTAGTCATTCGTTCGTGTACACAGGTATTAGTAGCGTTTCAATGAGAAAAGTTATGTTCTTGAATCACAAACAAACTAAACAAGAATGTTTGAGCTTAGAAAATTTAGAAGGAACCCTATCAGGGTGTAGTTCGATTATCTAAGAATAAGGAGATATGAAGAAGAGAATATATTGTTTGCAAGAGAACCAAGAGATGTGTAGAATGAATACATAAGGACGTATTTATACTAAACATATCTTGGAGACCAAGTTAGGGTGGGAAACCCCCTCCCTATGTGGGTCGGCCGATCATGAAGCCCAAGTGGGTTCTAGAACCTCCTTGTCTTGTTTCTATAAATTCGTTTCTTTTTTTCTCCTAACGACCGTTAGTCGATTCTTGTTAAGTACTAACGACCGTTACGTATTTGTAAATTAATAATTAATCATAACTAAATATAATAATTATTAATACATTGAAACTTATACGTAATGTGTGCAATCTCGAAGTCTAGTGTTCGAATCCGGTCATACCACATTAACTTTTATCCGCAAAACTAACAGCTCCTACTCGGATATACATTAATGTAGTAATGACATTGGTTAGTCTAGCAAAGCACCCCAATGCCCCCAGAACAACCATGAGTGTGGTTTCCTGGAAAAAACCTTTTGATGAATCATCATCATACTTATCCTTTTGTTTCTAATACCACGTTAATATGGATATGGATCTAAGTCATTCCATAATTAACTATTTTGTTTCTCGTTATTTATGATCAAGCAAGATTACTAACTCATCTGAACATATTCCAGATAGTCCTTGGGCATGCGCACGCAAACATCTTATAACAACCAACATTTTTCCAGGTCTTTACTCAACCTAAAAACTCAAAACAATTTATATTTTTGAAGCCTCATAGTTACTTTTATGTATTAATGTTTGAGAAATCGAGCCCGCACGCGTACCGACACAACATTAGTAATGGCTTAAATTCATTAATTATTTTCGGAGTCAATAATTTTCTCTTATTTTAAATTTATAAAAACGTTCCCAAAAATGCATTTCTCGCATTTTTGCCAAACCGAGGTAATGCGTTTATATTATAACTCAACGGGGCACGGGCTACACAAAATACATTCAATAATAGTTATACACACTTTTCCTTTCTTTGGTACACCGCCCCTACCACCATATATTCTTAGCTCATAATATATTTTACATTTTCCTAGTATCTCAAAGTCAAAAAGAAACAAATCCATGATAGATCACTATCTATCCTTTTCTGTGCTTCTTTCGCTCTTCCCAAACAAGTATCACAAGACCACCTTGAAGGTGGAGATTCATAGCTACCTTTGCTCAAACAAGCTTATCACAAGACTCCATCAAAGAAAGCTAGTCAAAAGCACACTCTTGTTGTCTTTGAAATTCAGTCGATCCAACAAAGACACACACCTAATCCCTTACACACTTCACATGGTAACCTTGAAAAACATCCCACCCTATTTGTTTTTAACTTGAATATGACACACATAGACTTACAAGACCCAAAAGACATGTCAAACTTTCCTCTTTGTTTCTCCTTAACTGCTGCCAAGGGAACCCCAGACCAAACACACATTTCATTTTCAAATTTCACAAAAACTAATTCTCATTGGTGTTCTTGAATCAAAACTTGGAGCTTCTTGGGTCTACCTTGTTCTTGGTTAAGTAACCTTTGTGTTTTGGTGCCTTGGTCTCATTCTTGTCAAACACTCACACCAACAAGCTTTGTAAGGCTACTGTTAATCTCAAAAACTTTTATTTCTTCGTCATTTATGTTACAAAATATTTTTTACGCTTAATACTTATATAAATATGTTTGATGTTGGAAAGTTATACACTTGTTCTCGAGTTTTATACAAATCGATCTAGACATAAACATGGTGTAAGGATTGTTGTTTAAGCTTGTGTGGTAGATTTGAACTTAAGAAACTCAAATAAGCACTAGAGAATAAGCTATTACTTATTCTCTTTAACCTTTCGACACATACTAAATTTTATGAGCTTATTTGAAACATTTTGGACTTAAGTAAAATAAAGGAATAAAAGTTCAAAGAAAACATAAGTGTTGGCTATTTTTGGAAAAGTGCTTATTGCGAAAACTTACAACGTATCTTGGTAAAACATATGCTTATTTGAACGTATATGCTAATTAGTTATAAATCTCGTTTCGATTTGAAAATGGTATTTGTCGAAGTGCTCCTTTCGTGCCTATTTGGTTTTCTTTAAAAACTCAAGTGTTTATTTAATTGTTAAAAACACTACTGAACTTAAGAACTTATTTGGTATCGTCGAAAATGAATCTGAAACACAAACACATACAAACTGTTATATACCTATTAATAAGTCACAGTCCAAACGACCCATCTATACAAACTGTTGGGAAGGATAACCCAATAAGTTGGGTTGGTCTGATGGTTAGGGCGCTGGCTTTTAAGCTAGAGGTGCAAGGTTCAAATCCCCTTCCTATCATTTTTTATACTTATTTCTTTTTGACATTATTTCACATTTAACACTTAAACAATTAAGGGCTAGTTAATAACTTCCAACAAAATAAAACTAAGTATATTTAATTAGTAAAACTATTATTTTAACATGAGATATTTTTGTGGCAATTGACTTATAAGGCAAAACTAATATTTACGAATGGGTCATGCCCGACTTTTGTCAAATTCTATACTTAGTATATTTTTAGTAAACCCGACTAAAAGACTAAAATGAAACTATTATATTTTACACTCACCACCTTATGTTAATACATACAAACATACACATTTATAAATACATAATTTATCCTCCGCTAATTAATTGATTTTTGTTAACTAAAACTTATAAGTATACTATTAGTTAATGACGTTTTTATATCTTCCGACCACGTCTATTATTCACGACACTTTACTTGTGATTATTATTCGTACCTTGTCTTTCGAATACTTTTTAACGAAGACTCATCCGTCTTGTATACTTTTATACTTATGTATTTACTTATGCACTTTTCAAGAGCCAATACTTACCAGACTATTTAAACTTAAATGCTGCCACATAAGCAACCACAACAAAAACATTTTAAAACTTTCAAACTTATCTAAACTCCATCGAGTCTTAAGACTAAAATAGTGAACTAAAGCATGCCTTACTAATCTAGGTCGCGTGTCGGTGCCGCACACTTATACTATTAGACTTTACTCTATTCAGACTGCTTTACTAAGGTGAGTTCTCGTAGCCCCTTTTTCACTACGTTTTTCCTTGGGGGAAAATGGTACTCAAATGTTGTTTTAACCGTTTTCATGCTGTGATACAATGTTTTTCTGTTTTTGGACAATATGTGTGTTTGATTGCTATATGTGACCCATTGTGATGCTAAATTTGTGTAACATGAAATGCGCAACTGTTTAACTCCGTTTGGAGCCGAAACGAATTGATAGTACTATCAGGGGTAGCTCCCCACTATGAGTAACACGTGTGTAACACTATTGGTAGGTTCAGTTGTCGCCAACGCTGTGTTTCAACTATATGCATATATGCTTACATCTTGCTCACTATTGTCCTACGCTATGCTAATCACAGCACCGTGGTTTAACTCTTAAACCTACGAGCTCACCAACTTTATGTGACATTTTCGAGTATCCATTTTCAGGTGTTAAGAATGAAGTTCCATTAGAAGGTTGAGTATTGGCCTGGCTTAGCAGACATAAGACGAGACTCTACCGGGTTGTATTCCCGAGGAGTTACGCATTTGGAAATGTCCCCTTAAGACTTGTCCTTTGTGAACTTATGTAACAGGACATCTATTTACCCGTATGTTGGGATCGTTGTAACTTTGACTTGTGTTGTGATGTATGCAATTTAGTAGTTCTCTATTATGACACCATGTGTTCGTGATCTTGAAGTCACATCCATTAAATGACATTCCGCTGCGCCATTTTTGGGGTGTCACAGATTGGTATCAGAGCCTTGGTTATAGAGAATTAGGCGGTTTGACCTAGACTATAACCTAAGAACCCTCATATAGCTTGCATAAATAGGGACTGCATTTGCGATTATGCGTGTAGTATGGCACGAAGTGATGATGATTAGTAAATGCAGCATGATGCTATCTTAAAAACGCCTGGCCAACGTTTTTACGATAACATGATGCGGCAGGGACTTATCAAATTCATGGATTGTCAAGTAGGAAGTTGAGTATAGTAGCACGACACGTATACCGACCTTTCCTACCTATATCCTGTCTAACGTTTACCGATGTCCTACCTTGTAGAATCATGCCTCCAAGAAGGTCGTCTCGAGTTAACCGTGGTGTTCCACCACCGAGGGGTGGAAGGACTGGTGGACGAGGAGGTACGGCAGGAGGTCGCGGCACTCGAAGCAACGATACCGGCAATGAGACTCCTAATGTTGCTACCATTATCGCCCAGCAACGTCGTGAATTGCTACCCACTATTGTCACCCAAGTTGGTGACCATATGAGTAACCAAGGAAACAACGTGATTGGGAATAACCAAGCGGACAATGACGGTGGAAGTGATCACGTCAATGATGGGAACAATAACAACGGTAACAGGGGATGTAACTACAAGGAATTCACCGCTTGCAAACCAGTGGATTTTGATGGCAATGGAGGTGCCATAGCTTATACTCGATGGGTAGAAAAGATGGAGTCAGTAATTGACATAAGTGAGTGTGCGGACCGTAAGAAGGTTAAGTTTGCTGCCTGTTCATTGACTGGAAAAGCGTTGACTTGGTGGAACACACAAATTCAGGCTAGGGGCAGGGAAGCTGCCATGGGGATGAGTTGGGATAACTTTAAGGCACTATTAAGGGAGGAGTATTGTCCAGACAACGAGATGCAGAAGCTGGAGCATGAGTTCTACCACCATGCTATGGTAGGAGCGGGTCACACGGCTTATACCGATCGGTTCCATGAGCTCGCTAGACTAGTACCTCATATGGTCACTCCTGAATCCAAAAGAATTGAAAGGTATATCTATGGGTTGGTTCCCGAGATTCGCGGGATGGTGAAAGCAACTGAACCCCCTACTATTCAGAGTGCGATTTTGAAAGCTGCAACCTTAACGGATGAGATGGTTAGGAATGGGACGTTCTCAAAGAGTGGTGACAAGAGGAAGGCCGTAAGTGAGCCGAGTAAGCAAGGTGTTGCAAAGGGTGACAATAAGAAAGCGAAATGGGGAAAAGGATTCATAGCAACAACCACGGGAAAGAAAGGTTATGTGGGCTCTCACCCTATGTGTACCAAATGTAACTACCATCACCCAGAGACTATGCCATGTCAAGTGTGTTTCAATTGCAAAAAGGCTGGTCATATGGCAAAAGATTGCCGGGCGGTCGCTAAACAGGTGGCACCAATAAATACCGTCAACCCAAAGGCATGTTATGAATGTGGAAACCCGAATCACTTTCGAAATACATGCCCTAGGTTGAATGGGACACGGGGGCAGGTGCAGGACAACCAGAACCAAGCTTTAGCGATTGGTGGAAACAATGCAAACCGTGGTAACAATGGTAACCCAGCTCGTGGTCGGGTATTTGTGATGAATGCTGAAGAGGGACGCCAAGACCCGAACATTGTGACGGGTACGTTCTCTTTAAACGACCATTATGCTACTGTGCTATTTGATTCTGGTGCCGATTATAGTTTTGTTTCCACTAAATTCATGCCTCTGTTGAATATAAAACCTAGTAGACTAGACTTTAGTTACGAAATTGAAATAGCAAGTGGTCAAAAAGTAGAAACAAATAAGATCATTCGCGGGTGCAAACTAGAGTTAGAAGGCTACACCTTTAGCATTGACTTGATACCCTTCGGACATGGAAGCTTCGACGTGATTGTGGGAATGGATTGGTTGTCCAAGCATAAGGCTGAAATAGTGTGCCACGAGAAGATGGTCCGAATACCACTACCAAACGGTGAATTACTTAAGGTCTATGGAGAGCGACTTGAAGAAAAAGAGAAGCATATCATGAGCATGAAAGTAGACGAGCAGAAACTAAAAGATATCCCAATCGTTCGAAACTTCCCAGAAGTATTTCCCGACGACTTATCCGGATTACCCCCTACGCGAGAAGTTGAGTTTCGGATAGACTTAATTCCCGGAGCAATGCCGGTTGCAAAGTCTCCCTACCGATTGGCACCCACTGAAATGGAGGAGTTGTCTAATCAGCTCAAGGAACTCCAAGACAAAGGTTTCATTCGACCTAGTTCTTCGCCATGGGGAGCACCAGTATTGTTCGTCAAGAAGAAGGATGGTTCGTTTAGAATGTGCATTGACTACCGGGAGCTAAATAAACTAACCATTAAGAACCGTTACCCTCTCCCGAGAATTGACGACCTATTTGACCAACTACAAGGTTCACGATACTTTTCCAAGATAGATCTGCGTTCCGGCTACCATCAGTTACGAGTACACGAAAATGACATCCCAAAGACCGCATTTAGAACTCGATATGGTCATTTCGAGTTTACGGTTATGCCTTTTGGACTGACAAATGCGCCTGCGGTTTTCATGGACTTGATGAACCGAGTATGCAGGCCATACTTAGATAGATTTGTTATCGTATTTATCGATGACATTTTGATCTATTCCAAAACAAAAGAGGAACATGAAATGCATCTGAAGTTAATCCTAGAGTTACTCAAGAAAGAGAAATTGTACGCCAAATTCTCGAAGTGTGAATTCTGGCTACAGGAAGTCCAATTCCTTGGACATGTAGTTAACAATGATGGTATTCATGTGGATCCTAGCAAGATCGAAGCCGTGAAGAATTGGGAAGCTCCTAAGTCCCCGACAGAAGTCCGCTCATTTCTAGGACTGGCAGGTTATTACCGGCGATTCATCGCAAACTTCTCTAAGATTGCCAAACCTCTTACCTTGCTAACTCAAAAGAATAAGAAGTACGAATGGGGTGAGAAACAAGAAGAAGCCTTTCAAACCTTGAAGAACAACCTATGTAATGCTCCAATCCTGGCCCTCCCCGATGGACCAGAAGATTTCGTAGTATATTGTGACGCATCATGTCAAGGTCTTGGGTGCGTATTAATGCAAAGGGGTAAAGTGATTGCCTATGCATCCTGACAGCTGAAGATCCACGAGAAAAACTATACCACTCATGATTTGGAGCTAGGCGCTGTAGTGTTCGCTCTCAAGATATGGAGACATTATTTATATGGGACGAAAAGTATTATTTACACTGATCACAAGAGTCTCCAACATATTTTCGATCAGAAGGAGTTGAATATGCGCCAGAGGAGATGGATCGAGCTCTTCAGCGATTATGACTGCGAGATTCGCTACCACCCAGGTAAGGCGAACGTAGTAGCTGATGCTTTGAGTAGGAAGGAAAGACTCAAGCCTAGGAAGGTAAAAGCCATGAGTATAACCATACATTCAGGTATCAAGGATAAGATACTAGCGGCTCAGAGGGAGGCATCTAAGAATATGGATGCACCCACAGAAAAGATGCGAGGTTTAGATAAACAATTGGATACAAAGAATGACGGGGGACTGTACTTTGTAGACCGAATTTGGGTAACGTTAATTGGTGGTATGAGGACCCTAATCATGAATGAAGCACATACAACGAGGTACTCCATTCATCCAGGAGCAGATAAGATGTACTACGATCTTAGAGAATTGTATTGGTGGCCTGGGATGAAGAAAGACATAGCTGACTACGTTAGCAAGTGCCTGACTTGCTTGAAGGTAAAGGCTGAGCACCAGAAACCATCTGGTTTGTTACAACAACCGGAAATTCCTGAATGGAAGTGGGAAAAGATAATCATGGACTTCGTTACAAAGTTACCCAGGACTAGTAGCGGGTACGATACAATCTGGGTCATCGTAGATAGATTGACTAAATCTGCACATTTCTTACCAATCCGAGAGGATTACAAGATGGACAAGTTGGCAAGACTCTACATCAATGAGATAGTAGCGAGACACGGTGTGCCTATATCGATCATATCTGACCGTGATAGCCGTTTCACGTCAAACTTTTGGCAATCATTGCAAAAGTCACTGGGAACGCACTTAGATATGAGTACTGCTTACCATCCACAGACCGATGGTCAAAGTGAGCGTACCATACAGACCTTAGAGGACATGCTCAGGGCGTGTGCCATAGACTTCGGTGGTAATTGGGATACTCACCTTCCCTTTGTCGAGTTCTCCTACAACAATAGTTACCATGCTAGCATAAAAATGGCACCATTCAAATCACTTTATGGGCGGAAGTGTCGTTTGCCCATTTCTTGGGCAGAAGCTGGAGAAAGCCAAATGATAGGACCTGAAATAGTGTTAGAGACCACTGAGAAGATCATTCAAATCAAGGATAGACTCAAGGTTGCACGTAGCCGTCAGAAGAGTTATGCCGACAATAGACGGAGACCTCTGGAATTTAGTGTTGGAGATCATGTATTACTTAAGGTATCACCTTGGAAAGGTGTTGTACGATTTGGTAAGAAGGGCAAGCTAGCACCCAGGTACGTAGGACCTTTCGAGATCACTGAGAGAATCGGTCCAGTAGCTTACAGACTGAGGTTACCTCAAGAGCTAAGTAACGTTCATGATACATTTCACGTATCAAACCTTAAAAAGTGCCTTGCTGATCAGACCTTACACATACCATTGGAAGAGATTCAGATAGATCCCAAGTTACACTTTGTGGAGAAACCCGTTGAGATTGTAGAGCGTGAGGTCAAGAAGTTGAAGCGTAGAAAGATACCAATAGTTAAAGTCCGTTGGGATTCAAAGCGTGGTCCTGAGTTTACTTGGGAACGAGAGGATCAGATGAGACATAAGTACCCACACCTGTTTGACAATAGTCCCAGTTGAATTTTGAGGGCAAAATTCACTTAACGGGGGTAGACTATAACAACCAACATTTTTCCAGGTCTTTACTCAACCTAAAAACTCAAAACAATTTATATTTTTGAAGCCTCATAGTTACTTTTATGTATTAATGTTTGAGAAATCGAGCCCGCGCGCGTACCGACACAACATTAGTAATGGCTTAAATTCATTAATTATTTTTGGAGTCTATAATTTTCTCTTATTTTAAATTTATAAAAACGTTCCCAAAAATGCATTTCTCGCATTTTTGCCAAACCGAGGTAATGCGTTTATATTATAACTCAACGGGGCACGGGCTACACAAAATACATTCAATAATAGTTATACACACTTTTCATTTCTTTGGTACACCGCCCCTACCACCATATATTCTTAGCTCATAATATATTTTACATTTTCCTAGTATCTCAAAGTCAAAAAGAAACAAATCCATGATAGATCACTATCTATCCTTTTTTGTGCTTCTTTCGCTCTTCCCAAACAAGTATCACAAGACCACCTTGAAGGTGGAGATTCATAGCTACCTTTGCTCAAACAAGCTTATCACAAGACTCCATCAAAGAAAGCTAGTCAAAAGCACACTCTTGTTGTCTTTGAAATTCAGTCGATCCAACAAAGACACACACCTAATCCCTTACACACTTCACATGGTAACCTTGAAAAACATCCCACCCTATTTGTTTTTAACTTGAATATGACACACATAGACTTACAAGACCCAAAAGACATGTCAAACTTTCCTCTTTGTTTCTCCTTAACTGCTGCCAAGGGAACCCCAGACCAAACACACATTTCATTTTCAAATTTCACAAAAACTAATTCTCATTGGTGTTCTTGAATCAAAACTTGGAGCTTCTTGGGTCTACCTTGTTCTTGGTTAAGTAACCTTTGTGTTTTGGTGCCTTGGTCTCATTCTTGTCAAACACTCACACCAACAAGCTTTGTAAGGCTACTGTTAATCTCAAAAACTTTTATTTCTTCGTCATTTATGTTACAAAATATTTTTTACGCTTAATACTTATATAAATATGTTTGATGTTGGAAAGTTATACACTTGTTCTCGAGTTTTATACAAATCGATCTAGACATAAACATGGTGTAAGGATTGTTGTTTAAGCTTGTGTGGTAGATTTGAACTTAAGAAACTCAAATAAGCACTAGAGAATAAGCTATTACTTATTCTCTTTAACCTTTCGACACATACTAAATTTTATGAGCTTATTTGAAACATTTTGGACTTAACTAAAATAAAGGAATAAAAGTTCAAAGAAAACATAAGTGTTGGCTATTTTTGGAAAAGTGCTTATTGCGAAAACTTACAACGTATCTTGGTAAAACATATGCTTATTTGAACGTATATGCTAATTAGTTATAAATCTCGTTTCGATTTGAAAATGGTATTTGTCGAAGTGCTCCTTTTGTGCCTATTTGGTTTTCTTTAAAAACTCAAGTGTTTATTAAATTGTTAAAAACACTACTGAACTTAAGAACTTATTTGGTATCGTCGAAAATGAATCTGAAACACAAACACATACAAACTGTTATATACCTATTAATAAGTCACAGTCCAAACGACCCATCTATACAAACTGTTGGGAAGGATAACCCAATAAGTTGGGTTGGTCTGATGGTTAGGGCGCTGGCTTTTAAGCTAGAGGTGCAAGGTTCAAATCCCCTTCCTATCATTTTTTATACTTATTTCTTTTTGACATTATTTCACATTTAACACTTAAACAATTAAGGGCTAGTTAATAACTTCTAACAAAATAAAACTAAGTATATTTAATTAGTAAAACTATTATTTTAACATGAGATATTTTTGTGGCAATTGACTTATAAGGCAAAACTAATATTTACGAATGGGTCATGCCCGACTTTTGTCAAATTCTATACTTAGTATATTTTTAGTAAACCCGACTAAAAGACTAAAATGAAACTATTATATTTTACACTCACCACCTTATGTTAATACATACAAACATACACATTTAGAAATACATAATTTATCCTCCGCTAATTAATTGATTTTTGTTAACTAAAACTTATAAGTATACTATTAGTTAATGACGTTTTTATATCTTCCGACCACGTCTATTATTCACGACACTTTACTTGTGATTATTATTCGTACCTTGTCTTTCGAATACTTTTTAACGAAGACTCATCCGTCTTGTATACTTTTATACTTATGTATTTACTTATGCACTTTTCAAGAGCCAATACTTACCAAACTATTTAAACTTAAATGCTGCCACATAAGCAACGACAACAAAAACATTTTAAAACTTTCAAAGTTATCTAAACTCCATCGAGTCTTATGACTAAAATAGTGAACTAAAGCATGCCTTACTCATCTAGGTCGCGTGTCGGTGCCGCACACTTATACTATTAGACTTTACTCTATTCAGACTGCTTTACTAAGGTGAGTTCTCGTAGCCCCTTTTTCACTACGTTTTTCCTTGGGGGAAAATGGTACTCAAATGTTGTTTCAACCGTTTTCATGCTGTGATACAATGTTTTTCTGTTTTTGGACAATATGTGTGTTTGATTGCTATATGTGACCCATTGTGATGCTAAATTTGTGTAACATGAAATGCGCAACTGTTTAACTCCGTTTGGAGCCGAAACGAATTGATAGTACTATCAGGGGTAGCTCCCCACTATGAGTAACACGTGTGTAACACTATTGGTAGGTTCAGTTGTCGCCAACGCTGTGTTTCAACTATATGCATATATGCTTACATCTTGCTCACTATTGTCCTACGCTATGCTAATCACAGCACCGTGGTTTAACTCTTAAACCTACGAGCTCACCAACTTTATGTGACGTTTTCGAGTATCCATTTTCAGGTGTTAAGAATGAAGTTCCATTAGAAGGTTGAGTATTGGCCTGGCTTAGCAGACATAAGACGAGACTCTACCGGGTTGTATTTCCGAGGAGTTACGCATTTGGAAATGTCCCCTTAAGACTTGTCCTTTGTGAACTTATGTAACAGGACATCTATTTACCCGTATGTTGGGATCGTTGTAACTTTGACTTGTGTTGTGATGTATGCAATTTAGTATTTCTCTATTATGACACCATGTGTTCGTGATCTTGAAGTCACATCCATTAAATGACATTCCGCTGCGCCATTTTTGGGGTGTGACAGATTGGTATCAGAGCCTTGGTTATAGAGAATTAGGCGGTTTGACCTAGACTATAACCTAAGAACCCTCATATAGCTTGCATAAATAGGGACTGCATTTGCGATTATGCGTGTAGTATGGCACAAAGTGATGATGATTAGTAAATGCAGCATGATGCTATCTTAAAAACGCCTGGCCAACGTTTTTACGATAACATGATGCGGCAGGGACTTATCAAATTCATGGATTGTCAAATAGGAAGTTGAGTATAGTAGCACGACACGTATACCGACCTTTCCTACCTATATCCTGTCTAATGTTTACCGATGTCCTACCTTGTAGAATCATGCCTCCAAGAAGGTCGTCTCGAGTTAACCGTGGTGTTCCACCACCGAGGGGTGGAAGGACTGGTGGACGAGGAGGTAGGGCAGGAGGTCGCGGCACTCGAAGCAACGATAACGGCAATGAGACTCCTAATGTTGCTACCATTATCGCCCAGCAACGTCGTGAATTGCTACCCACTATTGTCACCCAAGTTGGTGACCATATGAGTAACCAAGGAAACAACGTGAGTGGGAATAACCAAGCGGACAATGACGGTGGAAGTGATCACGTCAATGATGGGAACAATAACAACGGTAACAGGGGATGTAACTACAAGGAATTCACCGCTTGCAAACCAGTGGATTTTGATGGCAATGGAGGTGCCATAGCTTATACTCGATGGGTAGAAAAGATGGAGTCAGTAATTGACATAAGTGAGTGTGCGGACCGTAAGAAGGTTAAGTTTGCTGCCTGTTCATTGACTGGAAAAGCGTTGACTTGGTGGAACACGCAAATTCAGGCTAGGGGCAGGGAAGCTGCCATGGGGATGAGTTGGGATAACTTTAAGGTACTATTAAGGGAGGAGTATTGTCCAGACAACGAGATGCAGAAGCTAGAGCATGAGTTCTACCACCATGCTATGGTAGGAGCGGGTCACACGGCTTATACCGATCGGTTCCATGAGCTCGCTAGACTAGTACCTCATATGGTCACTCCTGAATCCAAAAGAATTGAAAGGTATATCTATGGGTTGGTTCCCGAGATTCGCGGGATGGTGAAAGCAACTGAACCCCCTACTATTCAGAGTGCGATTTTGAAAGCTGCAACCTTAACGGATGAGATGGTTAGGAATGGGACGTTCTCAAAGAGTGGTGACAAGAGGAAGGCCGTAAGTGAGCCGAGTAAGCAAGGTGGTGCAAAGGGTGACAATAAGAAAGCAAAATGGGGAAAAGGATTCATAGCAACAACCACGGGAAAGAAAGGTTATGTGGGATCTCACCCTATGTGTACCAAATGTAACTACCATCACCCAGAGACTATGCCATGTCAAGTGTGTTTCAATTGCAAAAAGGCTGGTCATATCGCAAAAGATTGCCGGGCGGTCGCTAAACAGGTGGCACCAATAAATACCGTCAACCCAAAGGCATGTTATGAATGTGGAAACCCGAATCACTTTCGAAATACATGCCCTAGGTTGAATGGGACACGGGGGCAGGTGCAGGACAACCAGAACCAAGCTTTAGCGATTGGTGGAAACAATGCAAACCGTGGTAACAATGGTAACCCAGCTCGTGGTCGGGTATTTGTGATGAATGCTGAAGAGGGACGCCAAGACCCGAACATTGTGACGGGTACGTTCTCTTTAAACGACCATTATGCTACTGTGCTATTTGATTCTGGTGCCGATTATAGTTTTGTTTCCACTAAATTCATGCCTCTGTTGAATATAAAACCTAGTAGACTAGACTTTAGTTACGAAATTGAAATAGCAAGTGGTCAAAAAGTAGAAACAAATAAGATCATTCGCGGGTGCAAACTAGAGTTAGAAGGCTACACCTTTAGCATTGACTTGATACCCTTCGGACATGGAAGCTTCGACGTGATTGTGGGAATGGATTGGTTGTCCAAGCATAAGGCTGAAATAGTGTGCCACGAGAAGATGGTCCGAATACCACTACCAAACGGTGAATTACTTAAGGTCTATGGAGAGCGACTTGAAGAAAAAGAGAAGCATATCATGAGCATGAAAGTAGACGAGCAGAAACTAAAAGATATCCTAATCGTTCGAAACTTCCCAGAAGTATTTCCCGACGACTTATCCGGATTACCCCCTACGCGAGAAGTTGAGTTTCGGATAGACTTAATTCCCGGAGCAATGCCGGTTGCAAAGTCTCCCTACCGATTGGCACCCACTGAAATGGAGGAGTTGTCTAATCAGCTCAAGGAACTCCAAGACAAAGGTTTCATTCGACCTAGTTCTTCGCCATGGGGAGCACCAGTATTGTTCGTCAAGAAGAAGGATGGTTCGTTTAGAATGTGCATTGACTACCGGGAGCTAAATAAACTAACCATTAAGAACCGTTACCCTCTCCCGAGAATTGACGACCTATTTGACCAACTACAAGGTTCACGATACTTTTCCAAGATAGATCTGCGTTCCGGCTACCATCAGTTACGAGTACACGAAAATGACATCCCAAAGACCGCATTTAGAATTCGATATGGTCATTTCGAGTTTACGGTTATGCTTTTTGGACTGACAAATGCGCCTGCGGTTTTCATGGACTTGATGAACCGAGTATGCAGGCCATTCTTAGATAGATTTGTTATCGTATTTATCGATGACATTTTGATCTATTCCAAAACAAAAGAGGAACATGAAATGCATCTGAAGTTAATCCTAGAGTTACTCAAGAAAGAGAAACTGTACGCCAAATTCTCGAAGTGTGAATTCTGGCTACAGGAAGTCCAATTCCTTGGACATGTAGTTAACAATGATGGTATTCATGTGGATCCTAGCAAGATCGAAGCCGTGAAGAATTGGGAAGCTCCTAAGTCCCCGACAGAAGTCCGCTCATTTCTAGGACTGGCAGGTTATTACCGGCGATTCATCGCAAACTTCTCTAAGATTGCCAAACCTCTTACCTTGCTAACTCAAAAGAATAAGAAGTACGAATGGGGTGAGAAACAAGAAGAAGCCTTTCAAACCTTGAAGAACAACCTATGTAATGCTCCAATCCTGGCCCTCCCCGATGGACCAGAAGATTTCGTAGTATATTGTGACGCATCATGTCAAGGTCTTGGGTGCGTATTAATGCAAAGGGGTAAAGTGATTGCCTATGCATCCTGACAGCTGAAGATCCACGAGAAAAACTATACCACTCATGATTTGGAGCTAGGCGCTGTAGTGTTCGCTCTCAAGATATGGAGACATTATTTATATGGGACGAAAAGTATTATTTACACTGATCACAAGAGTCTCCAACATATTTTCGATCAGAAGGAGTTGAATATGCGCCAGAGGAGATGGATCGAGCTCTTCAGCGATTATGACTGCGAGATTCGCTACCACCCAGGTAAGGCGAACGTAGTAGCTGATGCTTTGTGTAGGAAGGAAAGACTCAAGCCTAGGAAGGTAAAAGCCATGAGTATAACCATACATTCAGGTATCAAGGATAAGATACTAGCGGCTCAGAGGGAGGCATCTAAGAATATGGATGCACTCACAGAAAAGATGCGAGGTTTAGATAAACAATTGGATACAAAGAATGACGGGGGACTGTACTTTGTAGACCGAATTTGGGTACCGTTAATTGGTGGTATGAGGACCCTAATCATGAATGAAGCACATACAACGAGGTACTCCATTCATCCAGGAGCAGATAAGATGTACTACGATCTTAGAGAATTGTATTGGTGGCCTGGGATGAAGAAAGACATAGCTGACTACGTTAGCAAGTGCCTGACTTGCTTGAAGGTAAAGGCTGAGCACCAGAAACCATCTGGTTTGTTACAACAACCGGAAATTCCTGAATGGAAGTGGGAAAAGATAATCATGGACTTCGTTACAAAGTTACCCAGGACTAGTAGCGGGTACGATACAATCTGGGTCATCGTAGATAGATTGACTAAATCTGCACATTTCTTACCAATCCGAGAGGATTACAAGATGGACAAGTTGGCAAGACTCTACATCAATGAGATAGTAGCGAGACACGGTGTGCCTATATCGATCATATCTGACCGTGATAGCCGTTTCACGTCAAACTTTTGGCAATCATTGCAAAAGTCACTGGGAACGCACTTAGATATGAGTACTGCTTACCATCCACAGACCGATGGTCAAAGTGAGCGTACCATACAGACCTTAGAGGACATGCTCAGGGCGTGTGCCATAGACTTTGGTGGTAATTGGGATACTCACCTTCCCTTGGTCGAGTTCTCCTACAACAATAGTTACCATGCTAGCATAAAAATGGCACCATTCAAATCACTTTATGGGCAGAAGTGTCGTTTGCCCATTTCTTGGGCAGAAGCCGGAGAAAGCCAAATGATAGGACCTGAAATAGTGTTAGAGACCACTGAGAAGATCATTCAAATCAAGGATAGACTCAAGGTTGCACGTAGCCGTCAGAAGAGTTATGCCGACAATAGACGGAGACCTCTGGAATTCAGTGTTGGAGATCATGTATTACTTAAGGTATCACCTTGGAAAGGTGTTGTACGATTTGGTAAGAAGGGCAAGCTAGCACCCAGGTACGTAGGACCTTTCGAGATCACTGAGAGAATCGGTCCAGTAGCTTACAGACTGAGGTTACCTCAAGAGCTAAGTAACGTTCATGATACATTTCACGTATCAAACCTTAAAAAGTGCCTTGCTGATCAGACCTTACACATACCATTGGAAGAGATTCAGATAGATCCCAGGTTACACTTTGTGGAGAAACCTGTTGAGATTGTAGAGCGTGAGGTCAAGAAGTTGAAGCGTAGAAAGATACCAATAGTTAAAGTCCGTTGGGATTCAAAGCGTGGTCCTGAGTTTACTTGGGAACGAGAGGATCAGATGAGACATAAGTACCCACACCTGTTTGACAATAGTACCAGCTGAATTTTGAGGGCAAAATTCACTTAACGGGGGTAGACTATAACAACCAACATTTTTCCAGGTCTTTACTCAACCTAAAAACTCAAAACAATTTATATTTTTGAAGCCTCATAGTTACTTTTATGTATTAATGTTTGAGAAATCGAGCCCGCACGCATACCGACACAACATTAGTAATGGCTTAAATTCATTAATTATTTTCTGAGTCAATAATTTTCTCTTATTTTAAATTTATAAAAACGTTCCCAAAAATGCATTTCTCGCATTTTTGCCAAACCGAGGTAATGCGTTTATATTATAACTCAACGGGGCACGGGCTACACAAAATACATTCAATAATAGTTATACACACTTTTCATTTCTTTGGTACACCGCCCCTACCACCATATATTCTTAGCTCATAATATATTTTACATTTTCCTAGTATCTCAAAGTCAAAAAGAAACAAATCCATGATAGATCACTATCTATCCTTTTCTGTGCTTCTTTCGCTCTTCCCAAACAAGTATCACAAGACCACCTTGAAGGTGGAGATTCATAGCTACCTTTGCTCAAACAAGCTTATCACAAGACTCCATCAAAGAAAGCTAGTCAAAAGCACACTCTTGTTGTCTTTGAAATTCAGTCGATCCAACAAAGACACACACCTAATCCCTTACACACTTCACATGGTAACCTTGAAAAACATCCCACCCTATTTGTTTTTAACTTGAATATGACACACATAGACTTACAAGACCCAAAAGACATGTCAAACTTTCCTCTTTGTTTCTCCTTAACTGCTGCCAAGGGAACCCCAGACCAAACACACATTTCATTTTCAAATTTCACAAAAACTAATTCTCATTGGTGTTCTTGAATCAAAACTTGGAGCTTCTTGGGTCTACCTTGTTCTTGGTTAAGTAACCTTTGTGTTTTGGTGCCTTGGTCTCATTCTTGTCAAACACTCACACCAACAAGCTTTGTAAGGCTACTGTTAATCTCAAAAACTTTTATTTCTTCGTCATTTATGTTACAAAATATTTTTTACGCTTAATACTTATATAAATATGTTTGATGTTGGAAAGTTATACACTTGTTCTCGAGTTTTATACAAATCGATCTAGACATAAACATGGTGTAAGGATTGTTGTTTAAGCTTGTGTGGTAGATTTGAACTTAAGAAACTCAAATAAGCACTAGAGAATAAGCTATTACTTATTCTCTTTAACCTTTCGACACATACTAAATTTTATGAGCTTATTTGAAACATTTTGGACTTAACTAAAATAAAGGAATAAAAGTTCAAAGAAAACATAAGTGTTGGCTATTTTTGGAAAAGTGCTTATTGCGAAAACTTACAACGTATCTTGGTAAAACATATGCTTATTTGAACGTATATGCTAATTAGTTATAAATCTCGTTTCGATTTGAAAATGGTATTTGTCGAAGTGCTCCTTTTGTGCCTATTTGGTTTTCTTTAAAAACTCAAGTGTTTATTTAATTGTTAAAAACACTACTGAACTTAAGAACTTATTTGGTATCGTCGAAAATGAATCTGAAACACAAACACATACAAACTGTTATATACCTATTAATAAGTCACAGTCCAAACGACCCATCTATACAAACTGTTGGGAAGGATAACCCAATAAGTTGGGTTGGTCTGATGGTTAGGGCGCTGGCTTTTAAGCTAGAGGTGCAAGGTTCAAATCCCCTTCCTATCATTTTTTATACTTATTTCTTTTTGACATTATTTCACATTTAACACTTAAACAATTAAGGGCTAGTTAATAACTTCCAACAAAATAAAACTAAGTATATTTAATTAGTAAAACTATTATTTTAACATGAGATATTTTTGTGGCAATTGACTTATAAGGCAAAACTAATATTTACGAATGGGTCATGCCCGACTTTTGTCAAATTCTATACTTAGTATATTTTTAGTAAACCCGACTAAAAGACTAAAATGAAACTATTATATTTTACACTCACCACCTTATGTTAATACATACAAACATACACATTTATAAATACATAATTTATCCTCCGCTAATTAATTGATTTTTGTTAACTAAAACTTATAAGTATACTATTAGTTAATGACGTTTTTATATCTTCCGACCACGTCTATTATTCACGACACTTTACTTGTGATTATTATTCGTACCTTGTCTTTCGAATACTTTTTAACGAAGACTCATCCGTCTTGTATACTTTTATACTTATGTATTTACTTATGCACTTTTCAAGAGCCAATACTTACCAGACTATTTAAACTTAAATGCTGCCACATAAGCAACCACAACAAAAACATTTTAAAACTTTCAAACTTATCTAAACTCCATCGAGTCTTAAGACTAAAATAGTGAACTAAAGCATGCCTTACTAATCTAGGTCGCGTGTCGGTGCCGCACACTTATACTATTAGACTTTACTCTATTCAGACTGCTTTACTAAGGTGAGTTCTCGTAGCCCCTTTTTCACTACGTTTTTCCTTGGGGGAAAATGGTACTCAAATGTTGTTTTAACCGTTTTCATGCTGTGATACAATGTTTTTCTGTTTTTGGACAATATGTGTGTTTGATTGCTATATGTGACCCATTGTGATGCTAAATTTGTGTAACATGAAATGCGCAACTGTTTAACTCCGTTTGGAGCCGAAACGAATTGATAGTACTATCAGGGGTAGCTCCCCACTATGAGTAACACGTGTGTAACACTATTGGTAGGTTCAGTTGTCGCCAACGCTGTGTTTCAACTATATGCATATATGCTTACATCTTGCTCACTATTGTCCTACGCTATGCTAATCACAGCACCGTGGTTTAACTCTTAAACCTACGAGCTCACCAACTTTATGTGACATTTTCGAGTATCCATTTTCAGGTGTTAAGAATGAAGTTCCATTAGAAGGTTGAGTATTGGCCTGGCTTAGCAGACATAAGACGAGACTCTACCGGGTTGTATTCCCGAGGAGTTACGCATTTGGAAATGTCCCCTTAAGACTTGTCCTTTGTGAACTTATGTAACAGGACATCTATTTACCCGTATGTTGGGATCGTTGTAACTTTGACTTGTGTTGTGATGTATGCAATTTAGTAGTTCTCTATTATGACACCATGTGTTCGTGATCTTGAAGTCACATCCATTAAATGACATTCCGCTGCGCCATTTTTGGGGTGTCACAGATTGGTATCAGAGCCTTGGTTATAGAGAATTAGGCGGTTTGACCTAGACTATAACCTAAGAACCCTCATATAGCTTGCATAAATAGGGACTGCATTTGCGATTATGCGTGTAGTATGGCACGAAGTGATGATGATTAGTAAATGCAGCATGATGCTATCTTAAAAATGCCTGGCCAACGTTTTTACGATAACATGATGCGGCAGGGACTTATCAAATTCATGGATTGTCAAGTAGGAAGTTGAGTATAGTAGCACGACACGTATACCGACCTTTCCTACCTATATCCTGTCTAACGTTTACCGATGTCCTACCTTGTAGAATCATGCCTCCAAGAAGGTCGTCTCGAGTTAACCGTGGTGTTCCACCACCGAGGGGTGGAAGGACTGGTGGACGAGGAGGTACGGCAGGAGGTCGCGGCACTCGAAGCAACGATACCGGCAATGAGACTCCTAATGTTGCTACCATTATCGCCCAGCAACGTCGTGAATTGCTACCCACTATTGTCACCCAAGTTGGTGACCATATGAGTAACCAAGGAAACAACGTGATTGGGAATAACCAAGCGGACAATGACGGTGGAAGTGATCACGTCAATGATGGGAACAATAACAACGGTAACAGGGGATGTAACTACAAGGAATTCACCGCTTGCAAACCAGTGGATTTTGATGGCAATGGAGGTGCCATAGCTTATACTCGATGGGTAGAAAAGATGGAGTCAGTAATTGACATAAGTGAGTGTGCGGACCGTAAGAAGGTTAAGTTTGCTGCCTGTTCATTGACTGGAAAAGCGTTGACTTGGTGGAACACACAAATTCAGGCTAGGGGCAGGGAAGCTGCCATGGGGATGAGTTGGGATAACTTTAAGGCACTATTAAGGGAGGAGTATTGTCCAGACAACGAGATGCAGAAGCTGGAGCATGAGTTCTACCACCATGCTATGGTAGGAGCGGGTCACACGGCTTATACCGATCGGTTCCATGAGCTCGCTAGACTAGTACCTCATATGGTCACTCCTGAATCCAAAAGAATTGAAAGGTATATCTATGGGTTGGTTCCCGAGATTCGCGGGATGGTGAAAGCAACTGAACCCCCTACTATTCAGAGTGCGATTTTGAAAGCTGCAACCTTAACGGATGAGATGGTTAGGAATGGGACGTTCTCAAAGAGTGGTGACAAGAGGAAGGCCGTAAGTGAGCCGAGTAAGCAAGGTGTTGCAAAGGGTGACAATAAGAAAGCGAAATGGGGAAAAGGATTCATAGCAACAACCACGGGAAAGAAAGGTTATGTGGGCTCTCACCCTATGTGTACCAAATGTAACTACCATCACCCAGAGACTATGCCATGTCAAGTGTGTTTCAATTGCAAAAAGGCTGGTCATATGGCAAAAGATTGCCGGGCGGTCGCTAAACAGGTGGCACCAATAAATACCGTCAACCCAAAGGCATGTTATGAATGTGGAAACCCGAATCACTTTCGAAATACATGCCCTAGGTTGAATGGGACACGGGGGCAGGTGCAGGACAACCAGAACCAAGCTTTAGCGATTGGTGGAAACAATGCAAACCGTGGTAACAATGGTAACCCAGCTCGTGGTCGGGTATTTGTGATGAATGCTGAAGAGGGACGCCAAGACCCGAACATTGTGACGGGTACGTTCTCTTTAAACGACCATTATGCTACTGTGCTATTTGATTCTGGTGCCGATTATAGTTTTGTTTCCACTAAATTCATGCCTCTGTTGAATATAAAACCTAGTAGACTAGACTTTAGTTACGAAATTGAAATAGCAAGTGGTCAAAAAGTAGAAACAAATAAGATCATTCGCGGGTGCAAACTAGAGTTAGAAGGCTACACCTTTAGCATTGACTTGATACCCTTCGGACATGGAAGCTTCGACGTGATTGTGGGAATGGATTGGTTGTCCAAGCATAAGGCTGAAATAGTGTGCCACGAGAAGATGGTCCGAATACCACTACCAAACGGTGAATTACTTAAGGTCTATGGAGAGCGACTTGAAGAAAAAGAGAAGCATATCATGAGCATGAAAGTAGACGAGCAGAAACTAAAAGATATCCCAATCGTTCGAAACTTCCCAGAAGTATTTCCCGACGACTTATCCGGATTACCCCCTACGCGAGAAGTTGAGTTTCGGATAGACTTAATTCCCGGAGCAATGCCGGTTGCAAAGTCTCCCTACCGATTGGCACCCACTGAAATGGAGGAGTTGTCTAATCAGCTCAAGGAACTCCAAGACAAAGGTTTCATTCGACCTAGTTCTTCGCCATGGGGAGCACCAGTATTGTTCGTCAAGAAGAAGGATGGTTCGTTTAGAATGTGCATTGACTACCGGGAGCTAAATAAACTAACCATTAAGAACCGTTACCCTCTCCCGAGAATTGACGACCTATTTGACCAACTACAAGGTTCACGATACTTTTCCAAGATAGATCTGCGTTCCGGCTACCATCAGTTACGAGTACACGAAAATGACATCCCAAAGACCGCATTTAGAACTCGATATGGTCATTTCGAGTTTACGGTTATGCCTTTTGGACTGACAAATGCGCCTGCGGTTTTCATGGACTTGATGAACCGAGTATGCAGGCCATACTTAGATAGATTTGTTATCGTATTTATCGATGACATTTTGATCTATTCCAAAACAAAAGAGGAACATGAAATGCATCTGAAGTTAATCCTAGAGTTACTCAAGAAAGAGAAATTGTACGCCAAATTCTCGAAGTGTGAATTCTGGCTACAGGAAGTCCAATTCCTTGGACATGTAGTTAACAATGATGGTATTCATGTGGATCCTAGCAAGATCGAAGCCGTGAAGAATTGGGAAGCTCCTAAGTCCCCGACAGAAGTCCGCTCATTTCTAGGACTGGCAGGTTATTACCGGCGATTCATCGCAAACTTCTCTAAGATTGCCAAACCTCTTACCTTGCTAACTCAAAAGAATAAGAAGTACGAATGGGGTGAGAAACAAGAAGAAGCCTTTCAAACCTTGAAGAACAACCTATGTAATGCTCCAATCCTGGCCCTCCCCGATGGACCAGAAGATTTCGTAGTATATTGTGACGCATCATGTCAAGGTCTTGGGTGCGTATTAATGCAAAGGGGTAAAGTGATTGCCTATGCATCCTGACAGCTGAAGATCCACGAGAAAAACTATACCACTCATGATTTGGAGCTAGGCGCTGTAGTGTTCGCTCTCAAGATATGGAGACATTATTTATATGGGACGAAAAGTATTATTTACACTGATCACAAGAGTCTCCAACATATTTTCGATCAGAAGGAGTTGAATATGCGCCAGAGGAGATGGATCGAGCTCTTCAGCGATTATGACTGCGAGATTCGCTACCACCCAGGTAAGGCGAACGTAGTAGCTGATGCTTTGAGTAGGAAGGAAAGACTCAAGCCTAGGAAGGTAAAAGCCATGAGTATAACCATACATTCAGGTATCAAGGATAAGATACTAGCGGCTCAGAGGGAGGCATCTAAGAATATGGATGCACCCACAGAAAAGATGCGAGGTTTAGATAAACAATTGGATACAAAGAATGACGGGGGACTGTACTTTGTAGACCGAATTTGGGTAACGTTAATTGGTGGTATGAGGACCCTAATCATGAATGAAGCACATACAACGAGGTACTCCATTCATCCAGGAGCAGATAAGATGTACTACGATCTTAGAGAATTGTATTGGTGGCCTGGGATGAAGAAAGACATAGCTGACTACGTTAGCAAGTGCCTGACTTGCTTGAAGGTAAAGGCTGAGCACCAGAAACCATCTGGTTTGTTACAACAACCGGAAATTCCTGAATGGAAGTGGGAAAAGATAATCATGGACTTCGTTACAAAGTTACCCAGGACTAGTAGCGGGTACGATACAATCTGGGTCATCGTAGATAGATTGACTAAATCTGCACATTTCTTACCAATCCGAAAGGATTACAAGATGGACAAGTTGGCAAGACTCTACATCAATGAGATAGTAGCGAGACACGGTGTGCCTATATCGATCATATCTGACCGTGATAGCCGTTTCACGTCAAACTTTTGGCAATCATTGCAAAAGTCACTGGGAACGCACTTAGATATGAGTACTGCTTACCATCCACAGACCGATGGTCAAAGTGAGCGTACCATACAGACCTTAGAGGACATGCTCAGGGCGTGTGCCATAGACTTCGGTGGTAATTGGGATACTCACCTTCCCTTTGTCGAGTTCTCCTACAACAATAGTTACCATGCTAGCATAAAAATGGCACCATTCAAATCACTTTATGGGCGGAAGTGTCGTTTGCCCATTTCTTGGGCAGAAGCTGGAGAAAGCCAAATGATAGGACCTGAAATAGTGTTAGAGACCACTGAGAAGATCATTCAAATCAAGGATAGACTCAAGGTTGCACGTAGCCGTCAGAAGAGTTATGCCGACAATAGACGGAGACCTCTGGAATTTAGTGTTGGAGATCATGTATTACTTAAGGTATCACCTTGGAAAGGTGTTGTACGATTTGGTAAGAAGGGCAAGCTAGCACCCAGGTACGTAGGACCTTTCGAGATCACTGAGAGAATCGGTCCAGTAGCTTACAGACTGAGGTTACCTCAAGAGCTAAGTAACGTTCATGATACATTTCACGTATCAAACCTTAAAAAGTGCCTTGCTGATCAGACCTTACACATACCATTGGAAGAGATTCAGATAGATCCCAAGTTACACTTTGTGGAGAAACCCGTTGAGATTGTAGAGCGTGAGGTCAAGAAGTTGAAGCGTAGAAAGATACCAATAGTTAAAGTCCGTTGGGATTCAAAGCGTGGTCCTGAGTTTACTTGGGAACGAGAGGATCAGATGAGACATAAGTACCCACACCTGTTTGACAATAGTCCCAGTTGAATTTTGAGGGCAAAATTCACTTAACGGGGGTAGACTATAACAACCAACATTTTTCCAGGTCTTTACTCAACCTAAAAACTCAAAACAATTTATATTTTTGAAGCCTCATAGTTACTTTTATGTATTAATGTTTGAGAAATCGAGCCCGCGCGCGTACCGACACAACATTAGTAATGGCTTAAATTCATTAATTATTTTTGGAGTCTATAATTTTCTCTTATTTTAAATTTATAAAAACGTTCCCAAAAATGCATTTCTCGCATTTTTGCCAAACCGAGGTAATGCGTTTATATTATAACTCAACGGGGCACGGGCTACACAAAATACATTCAATAATAGTTATACACACTTTTCATTTCTTTGGTACACCGCCCCTACCACCATATATTCTTAGCTCATAATATATTTTACATTTTCCTAGTATCTCAAAGTCAAAAAGAAACAAATCCATGATAGATCACTATCTATCCTTTTTTGTGCTTCTTTCGCTCTTCCCAAACAAGTATCACAAGACCACCTTGAAGGTGGAGATTCATAGCTACCTTTGCTCAAACAAGCTTATCACAAGACTCCATCAAAGAAAGCTAGTCAAAAGCACACTCTTGTTGTCTTTGAAATTCAGTCGATCCAACAAAGACACACACCTAATCCCTTACACACTTCACATGGTAACCTTGAAAAACATCCCACCCTATTTGTTTTTAACTTGAATATGACACACATAGACTTACAAGACCCAAAAGACATGTCAAACTTTCCTCTTTGTTTCTCCTTAACTGCTGCCAAGGGAACCCCAGACCAAACACACATTTCATTTTCAAATTTCACAAAAACTAATTCTCATTGGTGTTCTTGAATCAAAACTTGGAGCTTCTTGGGTCTACCTTGTTCTTGGTTAAGTAACCTTTGTGTTTTGGTGCCTTGGTCTCATTCTTGTCAAACACTCACACCAACAAGCTTTGTAAGGCTACTGTTAATCTCAAAAACTTTTATTTCTTCGTCATTTATGTTACAAAATATTTTTTACGCTTAATACTTATATAAATATGTTTGATGTTGGAAAGTTATACACTTGTTCTCGAGTTTTATACAAATCGATCTAGACATAAACATGGTGTAAGGATTGTTGTTTAAGCTTGTGTGGTAGATTTGAACTTAAGAAACTCAAATAAGCACTAGAGAATAAGCTATTACTTATTCTCTTTAACCTTTCGACACATACTAAATTTTATGAGCTTATTTGAAACATT
Source organism: Artemisia argyi (assembly GCA_030686995.1). Classification (NCBI taxonomy): domain Eukaryota; kingdom Viridiplantae; phylum Streptophyta; class Magnoliopsida; order Asterales; family Asteraceae; genus Artemisia; species Artemisia argyi. The sequence goes on from CM060680.1 coordinate 41,331,164, forward strand.
TTGGACTTAACTAAAATAAAGGAATAAAAGTTCAAAGAAAACATAAGTGTTGGCTATTTTTGGAAAAGTGCTTATTGCGAAAACTTACAACGTATCTTGGTAAAACATATGCTTATTTGAACGTATATGCTAATTAGTTATAAATCTCGTTTCGATTTGAAAATGGTATTTGTCGAAGTGCTCCTTTTGTGCCTATTTGGTTTTCTTTAAAAACTCAAGTATTTATTAAATTGTTAAAAACACTACTGAACTTAAGAACTTATTTGGTATCGTCGAAAATGAATCTGAAACACAAACACATACAAACTGTTATATACCTATTAATAAGTCACAGTCCAAACGACCCATCTATACAAACTGTTGGGAAGGATAACCCAATAAGTTGGGTTGGTCTGATGGTTAGGGCGCTGGCTTTTAAGCTAGAGGTGCAAGGTTCAAATCCCCTTCCTATCATTTTTTATACTTATTTCTTTTTGACATTATTTCACATTTAACACTTAAACAATTAAGGGCTAGTTAATAACTTCTAACAAAATAAAACTAAGTATATTTAATTAGTAAAACTATTATTTTAACATGAGATATTTTTGTGGCAATTGACTTATAAGGCAAAACTAATATTTACGAATGGGTCATGCCCGACTTTTGTCAAATTCTATACTTAGTATATTTTTAGTAAACCCGACTAAAAGACTAAAATGAAACTATTATATTTTACACTCACCACCTTATGTTAATACATACAAACATACACATTTAGAAATACATAATTTATCCTCCGCTAATTAATTGATTTTTGTTAACTAAAACTTATAAGTATACTATTAGTTAATGACGTTTTTATATCTTCCGACCACGTCTATTATTCACGACACTTTACTTGTGATTATTATTCGTACCTTGTCTTTCGAATACTTTTTAACGAAGACTCATCCGTCTTGTATACTTTTATACTTATGTATTTACTTATGCACTTTTCAAGAGCCAATACTTACCAAACTATTTAAACTTAAATGCTGCCACATAAGCAACGACAACAAAAACATTTTAAAACTTTCAAAGTTATCTAAACTCCATCGAGTCTTATGACTAAAATAGTGAACTAAAGCATGCCTTACTCATCTAGGTCGCGTGTCGGTGCCGCACACTTATACTATTAGACTTTACTCTATTCAGACTGCTTTACTAAGGTGAGTTCTCGTAGCCCCTTTTTCACTACGTTTTTCCTTGGGGGAAAATGGTACTCAAATGTTGTTTCAACCGTTTTCATGCTGTGATACAATGTTTTTCTGTTTTTGGACAATATGTGTGTTTGATTGCTATATGTGACCCATTGTGATGCTAAATTTGTGTAACATGAAATGCGCAACTGTTTAACTCCGTTTGGAGCCGAAACGAATTGATAGTACTATCAGGGGTAGCTCCCCACTATGAGTAACACGTGTGTAACACTATTGGTAGGTTCAGTTGTCGCCAACGCTGTGTTTCAACTATATGCATATATGCTTACATCTTGCTCACTATTGTCCTACGCTATGCTAATCACAGCACCGTGGTTTAACTCTTAAACCTACGAGCTCACCAACTTTATGTGACGTTTTCGAGTATCCATTTTCAGGTGTTAAGAATGAAGTTCCATTAGAAGGTTGAGTATTGGCCTGGCTTAGCAGACATAAGACGAGACTCTACCGGGTTGTATTTCCGAGGAGTTACGCATTTGGAAATGTCCCCTTAAGACTTGTCCTTTGTGAACTTATGTAACAGGACATCTATTTACCCGTATGTTGGGATCGTTGTAACTTTGACTTGTGTTGTGATGTATGCAATTTAGTATTTCTCTATTATGACACCATGTGTTCGTGATCTTGAAGTCACATCCATTAAATGACATTCCGCTGCGCCATTTTTGGGGTGTGACAGATTGGTATCAGAGCCTTGGTTATAGAGAATTAGGCGGTTTGACCTAGACTATAACCTAAGAACCCTCATATAGCTTGCATAAATAGGGACTGCATTTGCGATTATGCGTGTAGTATGGCACAAAGTGATGATGATTAGTAAATGCAGCATGATGCTATCTTAAAAACGCCTGGCCAACGTTTTTACGATAACATGATGCGGCAGGGACTTATCAAATTCATGGATTGTCAAATAGGAAGTTGAGTATAGTAGCACGACACGTATACCGACCTTTCCTACCTATATCCTGTCTAATGTTTACCGATGTCCTACCTTGTAGAATCATGCCTCCAAGAAGGTCGTCTCGAGTTAACCGTGGTGTTCCACCACCGAGGGGTGGAAGGACTGGTGGACGAGGAGGTAGGGCAGGAGGTCGCGGCACTCGAAGCAACGATAACGGCAATGAGACTCCTAATGTTGCTACCATTATCGCCCAGCAACGTCGTGAATTGCTACCCACTATTGTCACCCAAGTTGGTGACCATATGAGTAACCAAGGAAACAACGTGAGTGGGAATAACCAAGCGGACAATGACGGTGGAAGTGATCACGTCAATGATGGGAACAATAACAACGGTAACAGGGGATGTAACTACAAGGAATTCACCGCTTGCAAACCAGTGGATTTTGATGGCAATGGAGGTGCCATAGCTTATACTCGATGGGTAGAAAAGATGGAGTCAGTAATTGACATAAGTGAGTGTGCGGACCGTAAGAAGGTTAAGTTTGCTGCCTGTTCATTGACTGGAAAAGCGTTGACTTGGTGGAACACGCAAATTCAGGCTAGGGGCAGGGAAGCTGCCATGGGGATGAGTTGGGATAACTTTAAGGTACTATTAAGGGAGGAGTATTGTCCAGACAACGAGATGCAGAAGCTAGAGCATGAGTTCTACCACCATGCTATGGTAGGAGCGGGTCACACGGCTTATACCGATCGGTTCCATGAGCTCGCTAGACTAGTACCTCATATGGTCACTCCTGAATCCAAAAGAATTGAAAGGTATATCTATGGGTTGGTTCCCGAGATTCGCGGGATGGTGAAAGCAACTGAACCCCCTACTATTCAGAGTGCGATTTTGAAAGCTGCAACCTTAACGGATGAGATGGTTAGGAATGGGACGTTCTCAAAGAGTGGTGACAAGAGGAAGGCCGTAAGTGAGCCGAGTAAGCAAGGTGGTGCAAAGGGTGACAATAAGAAAGCAAAATGGGGAAAAGGATTCATAGCAACAACCACGGGAAAGAAAGGTTATGTGGGATCTCACCCTATGTGTACCAAATGTAACTACCATCACCCAGAGACTATGCCATGTCAAGTGTGTTTCAATTGCAAAAAGGCTGGTCATATCGCAAAAGATTGCCGGGCGGTCGCTAAACAGGTGGCACCAATAAATACCGTCAACCCAAAGGCATGTTATGAATGTGGAAACCCGAATCACTTTCGAAATACATGCCCTAGGTTGAATGGGACACGGGGGCAGGTGCAGGACAACCAGAACCAAGCTTTAGCGATTGGTGGAAACAATGCAAACCGTGGTAACAATGGTAACCCAGCTCGTGGTCGGGTATTTGTGATGAATGCTGAAGAGGGACGCCAAGACCCGAACATTGTGACGGGTACGTTCTCTTTAAACGACCATTATGCTACTGTGCTATTTGATTCTGGTGCCGATTATAGTTTTGTTTCCACTAAATTCATGCCTCTGTTGAATATAAAACCTAGTAGACTAGACTTTAGTTACGAAATTGAAATAGCAAGTGGTCAAAAAGTAGAAACAAATAAGATCATTCGCGGGTGCAAACTAGAGTTAGAAGGCTACACCTTTAGCATTGACTTGATACCCTTCGGACATGGAAGCTTCGACGTGATTGTGGGAATGGATTGGTTGTCCAAGCATAAGGCTGAAATAGTGTGCCACGAGAAGATGGTCCGAATACCACTACCAAACGGTGAATTACTTAAGGTCTATGGAGAGCGACTTGAAGAAAAAGAGAAGCATATCATGAGCATGAAAGTAGACGAGCAGAAACTAAAAGATATCCTAATCGTTCGAAACTTCCCAGAAGTATTTCCCGACGACTTATCCGGATTACCCCCTACGCGAGAAGTTGAGTTTCGGATAGACTTAATTCCCGGAGCAATGCCGGTTGCAAAGTCTCCCTACCGATTGGCACCCACTGAAATGGAGGAGTTGTCTAATCAGCTCAAGGAACTCCAAGACAAAGGTTTCATTCGACCTAGTTCTTCGCCATGGGGAGCACCAGTATTGTTCGTCAAGAAGAAGGATGGTTCGTTTAGAATGTGCATTGACTACCGGGAGCTAAATAAACTAACCATTAAGAACCGTTACCCTCTCCCGAGAATTGACGACCTATTTGACCAACTACAAGGTTCACGATACTTTTCCAAGATAGATCTGCGTTCCGGCTACCATCAGTTACGAGTACACGAAAATGACATCCCAAAGACCGCATTTAGAATTCGATATGGTCATTTCGAGTTTACGGTTATGCTTTTTGGACTGACAAATGCGCCTGCGGTTTTCATGGACTTGATGAACCGAGTATGCAGGCCATTCTTAGATAGATTTGTTATCGTATTTATCGATGACATTTTGATCTATTCCAAAACAAAAGAGGAACATGAAATGCATCTGAAGTTAATCCTAGAGTTACTCAAGAAAGAGAAACTGTACGCCAAATTCTCGAAGTGTGAATTCTGGCTACAGGAAGTCCAATTCCTTGGACATGTAGTTAACAATGATGGTATTCATGTGGATCCTAGCAAGATCGAAGCCGTGAAGAATTGGGAAGCTCCTAAGTCCCCGACAGAAGTCCGCTCATTTCTAGGACTGGCAGGTTATTACCGGCGATTCATCGCAAACTTCTCTAAGATTGCCAAACCTCTTACCTTGCTAACTCAAAAGAATAAGAAGTACGAATGGGGTGAGAAACAAGAAGAAGCCTTTCAAACCTTGAAGAACAACCTATGTAATGCTCCAATCCTGGCCCTCCCCGATGGACCAGAAGATTTCGTAGTATATTGTGACGCATCATGTCAAGGTCTTGGGTGCGTATTAATGCAAAGGGGTAAAGTGATTGCCTATGCATCCTGACAGCTGAAGATCCACGAGAAAAACTATACCACTCATGATTTGGAGCTAGGCGCTGTAGTGTTCGCTCTCAAGATATGGAGACATTATTTATATGGGACGAAAAGTATTATTTACACTGATCACAAGAGTCTCCAACATATTTTCGATCAGAAGGAGTTGAATATGCGCCAGAGGAGATGGATCGAGCTCTTCAGCGATTATGACTGCGAGATTCGCTACCACCCAGGTAAGGCGAACGTAGTAGCTGATGCTTTGTGTAGGAAGGAAAGACTCAAGCCTAGGAAGGTAAAAGCCATGAGTATAACCATACATTCAGGTATCAAGGATAAGATACTAGCGGCTCAGAGGGAGGCATCTAAGAATATGGATGCACTCACAGAAAAGATGCGAGGTTTAGATAAACAATTGGATACAAAGAATGACGGGGGACTGTACTTTGTAGACCGAATTTGGGTACCGTTAATTGGTGGTATGAGGACCCTAATCATGAATGAAGCACATACAACGAGGTACTCCATTCATCCAGGAGCAGATAAGATGTACTACGATCTTAGAGAATTGTATTGGTGGCCTGGGATGAAGAAAGACATAGCTGACTACGTTAGCAAGTGCCTGACTTGCTTGAAGGTAAAGGCTGAGCACCAGAAACCATCTGGTTTGTTACAACAACCGGAAATTCCTGAATGGAAGTGGGAAAAGATAATCATGGACTTCGTTACAAAGTTACCCAGGACTAGTAGCGGGTACGATACAATCTGGGTCATCGTAGATAGATTGACTAAATCTGCACATTTCTTACCAATCCGAGAGGATTACAAGATGGACAAGTTGGCAAGACTCTACATCAATGAGATAGTAGCGAGACACGGTGTGCCTATATCGATCATATCTGACCGTGATAGCCGTTTCACGTCAAACTTTTGGCAATCATTGCAAAAGTCACTGGGAACGCACTTAGATATGAGTACTGCTTACCATCCACAGACCGATGGTCAAAGTGAGCGTACCATACAGACCTTAGAGGACATGCTCAGGGCGTGTGCCATAGACTTTGGTGGTAATTGGGATACTCACCTTCCCTTGGTCGAGTTCTCCTACAACAATAGTTACCATGCTAGCATAAAAATGGCACCATTCAAATCACTTTATGGGCAGAAGTGTCGTTTGCCCATTTCTTGGGCAGAAGCCGGAGAAAGCCAAATGATAGGACCTGAAATAGTGTTAGAGACCACTGAGAAGATCATTCAAATCAAGGATAGACTCAAGGTTGCACGTAGCCGTCAGAAGAGTTATGCCGACAATAGACGGAGACCTCTGGAATTCAGTGTTGGAGATCATGTATTACTTAAGGTATCACCTTGGAAAGGTGTTGTACGATTTGGTAAGAAGGGCAAGCTAGCACCCAGGTACGTAGGACCTTTCGAGATCACTGAGAGAATCGGTCCAGTAGCTTACAGACTGAGGTTACCTCAAGAGCTAAGTAACGTTCATGATACATTTCACGTATCAAACCTTAAAAAGTGCCTTGCTGATCAGACCTTACACATACCATTGGAAGAGATTCAGATAGATCCCAAGTTACACTTTGTGGAGAAACCTGTTGAGATTGTAGAGCGTGAGGTCAAGAAGTTGAAGCGTAGAAAGATACCAATAGTTAAAGTCCGTTGGGATTCAAAGCGTGGTCCTGAGTTTACTTGGGAACGAGAGGATCAGATGAGACATAAGTACCCACACCTGTTTGACAATAGTACCAGCTGAATTTTGAGGGCAAAATTCACTTAACGGGGGTAGACTATAACAACCAACATTTTTCCAGGTCTTTACTCAACCTAAAAACTCAAAACAATTTATATTTTTGAAGCCTCATAGTTACTTTTATGTATTAATGTTTGAGAAATCGAGCCCGCACGCATACCGACACAACATTAGTAATGGCTTAAATTCATTAATTATTTTCTGAGTCAATAATTTTCTCTTATTTTAAATTTATAAAAACGTTCCCAAAAATGCATTTCTCGCATTTTTGCCAAACCGAGGTAATGCGTTTATATTATAACTCAACGGGGCACGGGCTACACAAAATACATTCAATAATAGTTATACACACTTTTCATTTCTTTGGTACACCGCCCCTACCACCATATATTCTTAGCTCATAATATATTTTACATTTTCCTAGTATCTCAAAGTCAAAAAGAAACAAATCCATGATAGATCACTATCTATCCTTTTCTGTGCTTCTTTCGCTCTTCCCAAACAAGTATCACAAGACCACCTTGAAGGTGGAGATTCATAGCTACCTTTGCTCAAACAAGCTTATCACAAGACTCCATCAAAGAAAGCTAGTCAAAAGCACACTCTTGTTGTCTTTGAAATTCAGTCGATCCAACAAAGACACACACCTAATCCCTTACACACTTCACATGGTAACCTTGAAAAACATCCCACCCTATTTGTTTTTAACTTGAATATGACACACATAGACTTACAAGACCCAAAAGACATGTCAAACTTTCCTCTTTGTTTCTCCTTAACTGCTGCCAAGGGAACCCCAGACCAAACACACATTTCATTTTCAAATTTCACAAAAACTAATTCTCATTGGTGTTCTTGAATCAAAACTTGGAGCTTCTTGGGTCTACCTTGTTCTTGGTTAAGTAACCTTTGTGTTTTGGTGCCTTGGTCTCATTCTTGTCAAACACTCACACCAACAAGCTTTGTAAGGCTACTGTTAATCTCAAAAACTTTTATTTCTTCGTCATTTATGTTACAAAATATTTTTTACGCTTAATACTTATATAAATATGTTTGATGTTGGAAAGTTATACACTTGTTCTCGAGTTTTATACAAATCGATCTAGACATAAACATGGTGTAAGGATTGTTGTTTAAGCTTGTGTGGTAGATTTGAACTTAAGAAACTCAAATAAGCACTAGAGAATAAGCTATTACTTATTCTCTTTAACCTTTCGACACATACTAAATTTTATGAGCTTATTTGAAACATTTTGGACTTAACTAAAATAAAGGAATAAAAGTTCAAAGAAAACATAAGTGTTGGCTATTTTTGGAAAAGTGCTTATTGCGAAAACTTACAACGTATCTTGGTAAAACATATGCTTATTTGAACGTATATGCTAATTAGTTATAAATCTCGTTTCGATTTGAAAATGGTATTTGTCGAAGTGCTCCTTTTGTGCCTATTTGGTTTTCTTTAAAAACTCAAGTGTTTATTTAATTGTTAAAAACACTACTGAACTTAAGAACTTATTTGGTATCGTCGAAAATGAATCTGAAACACAAACACATACAAACTGTTATATACCTATTAATAAGTCACAGTCCAAACGACCCATCTATACAAACTGTTGGGAAGGATAACCCAATAAGTTGGGTTGGTCTGATGGTTAGGGCGCTGGCTTTTAAGCTAGAGGTGCAAGGTTCAAATCCCCTTCCTATCATTTTTTATACTTATTTCTTTTTGACATTATTTCACATTTAACACTTAAACAATTAAGGGCTAGTTAATAACTTCCAACAAAATAAAACTAAGTATATTTAATTAGTAAAACTATTATTTTAACATGAGATATTTTTGTGGCAATTGACTTATAAGGCAAAACTAATATTTACGAATGGGTCATGCCCGACTTTTGTCAAATTCTATACTTAGTATATTTTTAGTAAACCCGACTAAAAGACTAAAATGAAACTATTATATTTTACACTCACCACCTTATGTTAATACATACAAACATACACATTTATAAATACATAATTTATCCTCCGCTAATTAATTGATTTTTGTTAACTAAAACTTATAAGTATACTATTAGTTAATGACGTTTTTATATCTTCCGACCACGTCTATTATTCACGACACTTTACTTGTGATTATTATTCGTACCTTGTCTTTCGAATACTTTTTAACGAAGACTCATCCGTCTTGTATACTTTTATACTTATGTATTTACTTATGCACTTTTCAAGAGCCAATACTTACCAAACTATTTAAACTTAAATGCTGCCACATAAGCAACCACAACAAAAACATTTTAAAACTTTCAAACTTATCTAAACTCCATCGAGTCTTAAGACTAAAATAGTGAACTAAAGCATGCCTTACTAATCTAGGTCGCGTGTCGGTGCCGCACACTTATACTATTAGACTTTACTCTATTCAGACTGCTTTACTAAGGTGAGTTCTCGTAGCCCCTTTTTCACTACGTTTTTCCTTGGGGGAAAATGGTACTCAAATGTTGTTTTAACCGTTTTCATGCTGTGATACAATGTTTTTCTGTTTTTGGACAATATGTGTGTTTGATTGCTATATGTGACCCATTGTGATGCTAAATTTGTGTAACATGAAATGCGCAACTGTTTAACTCCGTTTGGAGCCGAAACGAATTGATAGTACTATCAGGGGTAGCTCCCCACTATGAGTAACACGTGTGTAACACTATTGGTAGGTTCAGTTGTCGCCAACGCTGTGTTTCAACTATATGCATATATGCTTACATCTTGCTCACTATTGTCCTACGCTATGCTAATCACAGCACCGTGGTTTAACTCTTAAACCTACGAGCTCACCAACTTTATGTGACGTTTTCGAGTATCCATTTTCAGGTGTTAAGAATGAAGTTCCATTAGAAGGTTGAGTATTGGCCTGGCTTAGCAGACATAAGACGAGACTCTACCGGGTTGTATTCCCGAGGAGTTACGCATTTGGAAATGTTCCCTTAAGACTTGTCCTTTGTGAACTTATGTAACAGGACATCTATTTACCCGTATGTTGGGATCGTTGTAACTTTGACTTGTGTTGTGATGTATGCAATTTAGTATTTCTCTATTATGACACCATGTGTTCGTGATCTTGAAGTCACATCCATTAAATGACATTCCGCTGCGCCATTTTTGGGGTGTGACACATCTTGTCAACCCTACGAGAGGCCCAGCAGTATTATACTTCAAAACAAATTTGAATGGACAAATTCTTTCTTGACTACAAGCATAACCCATAGAACTTTGCATCACTTCTGAAAATAGCCCTTATAACTACCAATTACAGATAGGTTAGACTATCTTACAGAAAATGAGCTACATCCACAGTACTAATCTGGTATCTCAAGTCTGAGGATAAATATTCATGATTTACTTTAATGACAAAGATCCATAAAGTACAGCCATGCAGTTCCTATATTCAATTTTTTCAATTTATTGAATATCATGTGAATTTGGCATGTCCTACGCATCAATATACTTTAAGTATATTATAACAAAACTCAGATTTGTCTTAATTCAATGATATTCCTATATCATCGATTGACAACGGACTATTTAGAATAACATAAGTTATTCATGGATTAAAATGCAAATATGGGATACAATCTTTTATTAATGAAAACAAACGTACCCCGTACTTTAATTCATTATTAAAAAATAATTGCTTAGCATCCCTTATCCAAATGCTAAATAGATCAATGAATGAAAATTCTAGTTAATGAATTTTGTCTCAAGTAATAACAATCATACTTGTTGACAATTATGACTCAAGTAATGACAATCATACTTGTAATGGGAGAAATGCAATTCCCATAGAAAACTAGATCAAACGCACCAAATAATTTAATCTAAATTGTTCTTCTCAAGTTCTTGCGAACCGAAAGGGGTTAGGTTATAATTCATACTACAATTTCATTTGTTTGCATCTAATTACAACAAACAAAAAAAAATCCCATGTGATTAAAGTGAAATGACATTGGGAATCACTAGAAAATGGTCATAAAATTCCGTCATTAGGGTCCGTCAAAAGTTCCTTTGACAAAATACAACTTAGTTTTATGTGAGCATGTTTCAACTTGTTGTCCAGGATCTTGCAAGAGAAGGGTATTTACTTTTGTAACATATATTTATGTTAGAACACAAAAATCATCTGACACAAACCATTTTGATGTTTATAACTATTTTTCCTTTAAACCTGTTTAGATGACAAATAAAAGTATTTCGGAAATTCAATAGAATATTTTGCTTTTTTGGTATATTTTGAGTGACAAATCTATTTTCTAATCTATGTTTTATGTACACAGATAACGAATCGCATGCATTGTCAAACTCTATTATTCTTCAGGTTTCTCCTTAATTAACATGTAGTCCTTGATCCATTTTTTAAAATACACTTACGCCATTACATCATCAAATAAAAACCAAATCAATGTTGGTGGTGGTTCTTTGAAGACATGAAAATCTTCATGTTGTGTTCCTTCAAGCTTTGCCATAACGTCAGCGCAACGATTTCCATTACGCCTTGTGTGCACCATATAACATTTGAGTTCTAAGAGATGCTTTGTGCACTTCCTTATCAAAGAACTTTGTGGATGAGAATCGTCCACACCACCCACGGTGATAAGTGAAAAAGCTTCACTAGAGTCGGTTTCTATAACGACATTCCTTAGCCTCATTTTTCTCCACCACATGCATTGTCGAACTCTATTATTCTTCAGGTTTCTCCTTAATTAACATGTAGTTCTTGATCCATTTTTAAAACACTGTCTTACGCCCTTACATCATCAAATAAAAACCAAATCAATGTTGGTGGTGGTTCTTTGAAGACAAGAAAATCTTCATGTTGTGTTCCTTCAAGCTTTGCCATAACGTCAGCGCAACGATTTCCATTACGCCTTGTGTGCACCATATAACATTTGAGTTCTATGAGATGCTTTGTGCAGTTCCTTATCAAAGAACTTTGTGGATGAGAATCGTCCACACCACCCACGGTGATAAGTGAAAAAGCCTCACTAGAGTCGGTTTCTATAACGACATTCCTTAGCCTCATTTTTCTCCACCAAGTATTTTATTTGTGTATGTCATTGTGGAAGATTGACTGGGAAAGTAATACATTTGCTCCCCCAAAGGATCCTGAAAAACATGAATACATTATTACCAATCGTCTAGTAAGTACACTAACTATTGAAATATATGAATACAAAATTATGAACAAATTATTTAAAACAAGGGAGGGAGGTTATACCCAATCCTCACAAATTTCTTTAGAGACTTTCTGAGCCATTGGAGGTTCTTCATACATTTTGTAATTTGAGGTGAAAAATTGTAGAGGTGGAAATGCCTGGTTTGTACGCCATACCAATTAGATACATGCACGTAAAATCATAGATTTAAAAGAAAGTAGCTATAACTGAAAGAAGAATATATTCCAAATCAAAACATATAAAAGCATCATCTAAGATTAAAGAAAGAAAATACAAATAGTTTCAAGTTTCAACTCAACCATCATTGAAGTTTAAAGGTTGGTAGGTTCATCCAACCCATTCGAGCATGTTACCATAGCTGCCTATTGCCAAACCAACTGAATTTGCCATTTACACAAAAGATTTGCTCAAAGTGGTAAACTTTCCGGAAATGAAGTACACTCGACAAAAGAAGTCATTTATGTGAACAACAATGCATGAAAGTTTGTAGGGTAAAAATGATTTAATCAAATTAGAAATTATTAATCATTAAAAAAATATACTGTAGTAGAGTTGTGAAGATGAACAACAATGTATTTTAATAGGACAAGACGTACACAAAACCAGCTTTTTGACAAAATTTTATAATTACAGTTATTTTTTAACAGGCTGTAGTTGATCAATCAAACATCTAACCCATTGTAGTTGGTAATAATGACTTCATAAGAATAATACTATTTGATGCAAAACTAGACACACATAAAATTGCTTAACTCATAGATTAGAAACCCTAACTACTGATTCAACACAATAAAATAAATAAATCTAATGAAGAGAGTTAAGCATAAGGCAAACTGTCACAATATTAAAAACCCAATGATCAATCAGACATGATAAAATAACATTTAAGAATTTAAAAAACAAATTTCTATGATTGAACTGTAACATCCCTAAAAAGTAAAACCTAAATAATTGCAAATGCTAAAAAGTGAAATGAAAAATAAAGACAGAGAAAATATTACCTTGAAATGAAAACCATGATGACAAAGGTTGATTCTTCCAAAGAAGATTAAAAAAGAATACTGGAAACTTCTTGAATTTAAGTCACCAAATTTCCGTTTCCAAAAATAGGTCGGATTTGGGATTTTCAGGTGTACGGCTTTGCAATCAGGGGTCACCTGTATATATACGAGGAAAAAAGGTCTAATGTTTTGATTGCTGACCTATGTGGGATGTTTTTTTGGTATTTCATATTAAGTTGTAGTATCTGTTGTACTAAAGTATTTTTAGAAAAAAATGAGAACTTATGTTTATTTCAGCTTCAGGTTTAAACAAACAATTCAATTATATACAAGGAATTTTATTAAACAAAAAATACCACCCTAGCGAGAAGCTAGGAAATGGAGAACTTTACAAGCTATCAATTACATTTGGCAACAAGCATAAAATGGATCAGATAACCAAATGGACCAATGGATAGATAAATTGGCACATGGGTTATTAATCCAACAAAAAGAAACACTTTGTCTGCAAAATAGTCAATAAATAAATAAATAAAGTGGAACCTCATATGTGGAACCTCATAAGCGACTTTCTAATGTAAGATGCAATTCTTGCCAATAAGTGGAACCTCATAAATTTTCACTTTCAAAAAGAATTGAGAAACTAATTTTTTGGGAAAAAAAAAAAAAAAAAAAAAAAAAAGAAATATAATAACTAGTTTGTAACGTTTAGGAGTACATCAACTTGATACGCGATTCTTACCTAGCGTGTAGTCAAAAAATTGAAAGGTTTTCTACAAACGGGACGGTAACTGCTAAAGGGTTTTGGTAAAACTTGAGTCCCGGAAGCCGGTTAACTATCTCTTTCGGAAATGATGGACATTTTGATCTATGAAATTAATGGAACTCTTAATATAAAATTTTCAAGTATGGTGATGTTTATATCACAAACAAAAGATGGGTACATGAGATTTATTTACATATTTCAATGAAAATAATCTTAATAATTAGCGAAGAGGCCACATAACTTTGGGTTTGCATTTTAATCTCTTTTCAAACTCTTTGAAGTTTGAACTATACCACTCGTTATGCAATTGACTCATTTATGGGTTATTTTCTGAAACGCAAACTCATACGTATGTACGTAACACGACTTAGACCATAAACTTCCTTGGAAGATATAATTTTCTACTTTATACCTTAATACCCTGAAACTATATAACCTTAACAAGTTCATGTATTATTCCTCTTAAATTCATTTTCAAAAGATAATAAGTAGTGGATATATGATTATCAATATTACAATATTATTGTAATACGACTGAGACTTAGGATCAAATGAGAAGAACTCTCGAAATGAGAAGGATGAGAAAATCGTTTTGATCAAAAGTTTTATGCAAAACTATTAACTTTCCAAAGAGTGATAATTTCTGGCCAGGGTGACCATCAAAAGTATCTTGTCAAGTTCAGTGACAAAAGTTTCATTTCCAATGAAATGTGAGTGTGAGAGGTCGATGAATCATCGACGATTAGACCATATTCACAAATTATATTATAAAATATTATAACTTGTGAATATGGTTTCATCGCCGAATGTTGTAGGTGTTTAAGCATGAAACTGCTCTTGAAAGATCCATCGTTGTTCTCCCTTGTTTCATTTGACATGAAGATCTTGTCATTGCGTAAGAAAACCATATTCCGGTATGAAGGAATGTAACATACGATAATGGTGACTACAAATCGGACTGATGATTACTTGGTGTTGCAATTATGTAGTATCAAGTAATATCCTAGTTTGTAATCTAGAGAATTGCTGGTAGAGGGAGCAAATATAACTCTTTTAGAGGGAGCAAATATCTTTTATGTAAGGATAGTTTCTGTATCAATAGATATATGTAGTTTCAATTTTTTGTAGAATTAATGAATATGTAGCCTTCTCAATTTTTTGGGTTTCTAGTTTGTATTATAATGGCTTATAATTAGCTTCATTTTTTTGTGATCGTGGCATCTATCTTTTCTTTTTTTTCTCTTTTAACATATTGAATTTGCTTTGTAGACCTTTTACATACTTAACATGACTTTTTAATAAATTGTCTGCAAAATTGACAAAAAAAGGTAATGTAAGATGCAATTTTTGCCAATGAGTGGAACCCATAGTTTTTCACTATTAAAAAGAATTGAGAAATCTATTTTTTTGGAAAAAGGAAATATAATAACTAGTTTGTAACGTTTAGGGGAACAGCAACTTGATACGCGATTTTTACCCGGTGAGTAGTCAAAGAAATGAGAGGTTGTCAGATGAAGGGGGCGGTAACTACTAAAGGGCTTTGGTATAACTTGAATCCGGGAAAGCTGGTAAACTATCTCTTTCGGAGATGACAGACATTTTGATCTATGAAATTAATGGAACGCTTAATATAAAATTTTCATGTGTGGTGATGTTTATATTGCAAACAAAAGATGGATAACTTAGCTTTATTAGAAGACGAAGGGCTGATTTTAGAAGCATAAGTCGAGGGGGCATCCACGTTAGAATTAGTCGCGGGTGTCTTAACCGCTTTAACATTTGAATGTATAGATGCATTAGCATAAGAAACACCATTAAGTGCCTCTTCGAAAATTGTACACGCAACTTTAGTAATCGAATCCATAGTCGTATTATTCGTACCAAAATTTTGTGACTTAAGAGCAACACCAATAGATGTATCACCTTCATTGTGTGGACCTACCATTTTTTCTTCCTTTCGAGTACTAGAATCAGAACCAACCATGTTTGCAAAGGAAACCGGGGCAGAAACATTTATCATTTGCTCAACTTTAACCTTACCCGTCGACATATTCGAACCATCCATAGAACCAAGGAATAGGGGAGCACCATTCTTGCCTGCAGCCACATGAAGCAATAAGGTAGTTCTGCTATAAGCATTACGACCAACTGTTGCCCTTGATGGCCGAAAAGGTTCATCAGGAGAATTTAAGGCAGGTGCAAACTCACCTTGATTTCGATAATGAAGAACCGAAAAGTTCGCGGTCTCAAGAACAATCTCGAAACTCTGAGTCAAGATCCTTGGGAGAGAAAAGGGCTAAAAAGAAGCGAAAAGCCAGTCCTAGTGTTAGGTCTGGACCTTCCGAGTATTCCTACTCCCAAAGAGCCTTTTCTAGACTCAGCAGCGGAGAGATGAGGCCCTCCCAAGAAGATTGTGATAGAACAAAATATCCCTGGTCAGCTGTTTTTACCCGCCTAGGGGAAAGACAAGAAGACGTCAGGTCGCGTCTGGGGGAGAAAAGGTCGAAGGTGTTTTCCCAGCTCAAGTCCAAAAGGCGCACTCGAAAGAGCAAAGAGCTGAGGCCAGACGCGCAATAGGCGGGACGGATTGTACTCAACTGAAAGAATTTCGGAAAGGCAGGGAGGAGAACCCCTAGCCCAACCAAAGCCGTGCCCCCCACTCAAGGGAGAGAGGCGCCGGAGACAGAGCTGCATACTCTGACCCTGGACGACGAAGGGAACTGACACCGCTGGAAAGCGAGGACAGTGCTGGGGGACACTGGAAGTCTAAATCCAAAAAGAACGAAGGTGATGCAGATGACCTCTATCGTCCATACGATATTGAGGATACAGACCCCTTTACATAACGGATCAGGAACTTTGAATTCCCAAAGAAGACCCGGATGGCCTAAAATGTCAAAACCTATAACGAGACCATGGACCCAGAAGAACACGTGAAAAATTTATGTACTGCAGCTAAGGTAGAGCGCTGGGCCATGCCTACCTGGTTTTACATGTTCAACTCTACTCTCATGGGTCATGCAATCATGTGATTTGACGAACTGCCATGAGAAAGCATCGATAACTTTCAAAACCTCCGAAAAAGCTTCCTATCCTACTTCCTCTAGCAAAAGAAGTACACCAAGGATCCGGTGGAACTCCACCACATCAAGCAAAGGGAAGGGGAGCCAACAGGAGCATTTATTGACCTTTTTAAAGCTGAAAGCATGCATGTGAAGGGCACTCCGGAGTGTATGAGAATCTCGGGCTTCATGCACGAAATCAATAATCCGAAGCTGATCAAAAGACATAACAACAATATCCCAAAAACTGTCGATGAAATGTGGAAGGTAACCGCAGCTTTTCTCCGCGGTGAACAGCCGCAACAAACTTGTTAACGAAGAAGCAAGACCGCTCCTCATGGAAACCTCATGAAGGCGGATCCAGGATACCCAACAGCCAGATATTTGAATGGAAGGCGAAGTTCAAGGGACGCTCTAGGGCAGAGTGATCGATTCACGCCCCTCACAAAAACACCAAAGGAAATCTTGGCAATGAACTCAGTCAAGTTCACATCTCCACCCACCATGGCAAGCTCGATAAAATTAAGGAACAAGGAAAAGTATTGCGACTTCCACAGGGAAAGGGGACACCACACGTATGAGTGTTTCCAGTTGAAGAAGCAAATTGAGGAAGCAGTCAGATCCGCCTAGCTAGCACACATGATGAAGGAGATCAAGAATGGCAGCCAAAAGGGTGGAGCCGCCAAGGGCGGCAAGAAGGAAGCCGCGCCTAAGGATAAGGCTCCGGCCATATTCCTGGTGCAGACTTGGCAGTAGAGTGTGAAACAAAGAGTATTCCCTCATGAAGAACCAAACTTGGAGGTATCTTTCCCCCCAATAGTAAGGTTGGGATGACCATCCGTTGGTGATAAAGACTGAAGTGGGCGGACACCGCGTGCACAGGAAGTATGTGGACAACAGAAGTGCCTCAAGGTACTCTATGAGCACTGCTTTAATTGTCTTAGCCTAGAAATCATAAAGAATATTATTCCCACCACAACACCACTCCTCGGTTTCAGCAGCGAGATATCATGGCCATTAGGCCAAATTTTCTTGAAGGTAACATTGGGGGATGAGGAAAATTCAGCTAGTGTGTGGATGATCATACATGATGTAATCTATCATTCACTTTGAATTTGTTGGAAATTTATAACTTGTGAAGTATGATGATATACTTTAATGAGATGTATCACGTATGTTAATCCTTAAATTGGATATGCGAACAATATGTAGAGATTATTTATTCACGTGATTCTATCAAGACATTTTAAGGTGCATTTTACTGATTCAATGAGCTTAAGTGATATGATCATCAGGGGAGAGAAGATACGTGTTGCACACTTTTTTTCCTTGACCACGGTTTTGTCCCCACAGGGTTTTCAGGCAAACTTTTTAACGAGGCAACATCCCCGAGCGTATAAATGAATTATGTACTCTTTTTCCTTCACTAGATTTTTGCCCCACTGGGTTTTGTCTAGTAAGGTTTTAACGAGGCATAATCCTAAAATGGACATCCAAGGGGGAGTGTTATGGATAATTATAATATGGATGTCTATATCTTATAAGATATTGCTTAGTGGTATTTGACTTATATTAGGAGATTATTTATCTTCCGGAATATTCTATCTTGTATTATAAATATACCTCTTTATGAGATGAATAAAACTGAATTCTCCATTCTCTATATCTCCTTGTTCTTTGTATTCTTGTTTCATTATTTATTATTCACAACAGGAAAAATATAATCATTGTTCAAAAAAAATACATGGGAAAATATGTCAGCTAGATTATGGGTCAAACCGGGTCATATTGTAGCAACTGCTTCGCGATTTTTAGTGAGGATTGGATACAATACATGGAAAAATATGTCGGGTAGATTATGGGTCACATTGTAGGAGCTGCTTTGCAATTTTTATTTAGGATTGGATACACATGTACGCAACAAGGAAAAATTTGCCGGTTAGATTATGGGTCAAAACGGGTTACATTGTAGCAGCTGCTTCGTGATTTTTAGGGGTGATTGGAACAATACACGGAAAAATATGTCGGCTAGATTATGGGTCAAAACGTTCTAGTGTTGAGTAGATCAGCAATACAAATCTTGTAAATAGTTCTTGTGATATATATGATGATTTCTTATTAAGTACAGATGTCCAATTGTTCTGAATAAACTTATTTCAGAGGATGTGAACAACAATCCTCCATGTTCGACTGCTTAACCAGTTTTCTAATATCTTTTTGTCTGTAATTTCATGTATTTAGTATTATTCATTTGACTCCCATCCTCTAATATGGAGTTATATATTGTGGCTTTTTGTTTGTTGTCATATGACCCATAGCTGGAGGAGTGTTCATAAACAAATTAACTTTACTTTCTTGAGATCAAAATGGGAAGAAATCATAATGTTATAAGTGCAAATCAAGTTATAATGTATCCTATTTGTAGTGATTTAAGTCTGCGAATTTGATATTTTCATTCGACGAATACAAATCTTGTGTCCTATTTACCAGCATTTTGTCAATAAGTGCAAATCAAGTCTTCTTTTTTTTTTTCCTTTTTTTTTATAACGACATTGTTTGTTTTTTATTTAAGTATTTGTAATTTGTATTTTTATTTAATGAATGAAATGTTAGCTTGTTTAAATAAATTGAAAAGAAAAAAATGTGGGTCCCAAAAATGTGGTGTTGTGATAAGGGCTGTTTTTTGGTGTTAAATGTTGAAATGTTAAAATGATGTGGCACTGAGGTGGAGGAACTTTTTAGTGTTATGGTGTTATGACACCTTAGAGCTCTCGCTGCGGTAACACCGAGGCCGGAGTTATGCCTAAGTGGTAGTGCATTTGTCGGCGTTACCATACCATCTTAGTGGCGTTTAGGCTTGCGTTATCCTTTTAGTTGATACAACAACGTATTGAGTAACGCAGGTTTTTTTTTTTTTTTAGTGCTGGGGGAAGGGGTGGGGGATTTAAGTGGGTTGTTTTTGTGGTTTTGGTGTATGTTGAGAGTGTGTATGTTGGTTAAATGATACCATTTATAGAATGTGTTGGTTAAATGCTAGCATTTATAAAACTAAAAAATGAGAGTGTACATGCGTGTGTTTTTTAATAAATAAAAGTATATTTTGTTTTGTTTAATAAATGAAAGTATTTTTATGTAATAAATGTAAATACATTTTGTTTAAATAATTGGAAAAGGAAAAAAATGTGGATCTCAAAAGGTGGTGTTATAGGGTTTTATAATAAGGGGTGACTTTTTGGTGTTAAATGTTGAAATATTGAAGTGATTTGACACCGAAGTGGCGGTAAGTGTTATGGTGTTATAACACCTTAGGCACTTAGACTCTTAAGACCTTGAAATTGTATAACCTTAACAAGTTCATATATTCGCGCACATAATTTCATTTTCAAAAGATATGTAATAATACATTTATTATAAATTTTGAATTAAATATTTTTAAGAATTAGTGTATATACAATTATCAATATTACAATATTATTGTAATTTGCTTTAAAAAAAACAATATTATTGTAACACAACATATTTACAATATCATATTGCATCATATTATTTTCAGTTACGTGATACTGCATAACATTATGTTTATTTGTTACATCTAAAATGCATCATTAGTTTAGCGATATGCAATTCACATATCAATAGACAATAGTTCCATAATATTACATCAAATAACATAAAATAATGTTCAAATTACTCGAAGAGGACGAGTCCCAAACTCGTATATGCGGGACTAAACAATAATGTCCCTATAAATATTATCCACGCTCTATGGACCATAAATGTGTATCGTGCATCGAGAGATATTTGAGCTCGAACATTCTATAAACATTTAGTTAAAACATATTTTGGGTAAATATTATATTATGGTGTTCTGAATTCATAAATATAGAATATCCCCAATCAAGGTATAACATTACATCATATTACATATTACATAACATTAAATAGTGATAATTTCTGGCCAGGGTGACCATCAAAAGTATCTTGTCAAGTTCAGTGACAAAAGTTTCGTTTCCAATGAAATGTGAGTGTGAGAGGTCGATGGATCATCGACGATTAGACCATATTCACAAATTATATTATAAAATATTATAACTTGTGAATATGGTTTCATCGCCGAATGTTGTAGGTGTTTAAGCATGAAACTGCTCTTGAAAGATCCATCGTTGTTCTCCCTTGTTTCATTTGACATGAAGATCTTGTCATTGCGTAAGAAAACCATATTCCGGTATGAAGGAATGTAACATACGATAATGGTGACTACAAATCGGACAGATGATTACTTGGTGTTGCAATTATGTAGTACCAAGTAATATCCTAGTTTGTAATCTAGAGAATTGCTGGTAGAGGGAGCAAATATAACTCTTTTAGAGGGAGCAAATATCTTTTATGTAAGGATAGTTTCTGTATCAATAGATATATGTAGTTTCAATTTTTTGAAGAATTAATGAATATGTAGCCTTCTCAATTTTTTGGGTTTCTAGTTTGTATTATAATGGCTTATGATTAGCTTCATTTTTTTGTAATCGTGGCATCTATCTTTTCTTTTTTTTCTCTTTTAACATATTGAATTTGCTTTGTAGACCTTTTACATACTTAACATGACTTTTTAATAAATTGTCTGCAAAATTGACAAAAAAAGGTAATGTAAGATGCAATTTTTGCCAATGAGTGGAACCCATAGTTTTTCACTATTAAAAAGAATTGAGAAATCTATTTTTTTGGAAAAAGGAAATATAATAACTAGTTTGTAACGTTTAGGGGAACATCAACTTGATACGCGATTTTTACCCGGTGAGTAGTCAAAGAAATGAGAGGTTGTCAGATGAAGGGGGCGGTAACTACTAAAGGGCTTTGGTATAACTTGAATCCGGGAAAGCTGGTTAACTATCTCTTTCGGAGATTACTGACATTTTGATCTATGAAATTAATGGAACTCTTAATAAAAAATTTTCATGTGTGGTGATGTTTATATTGCAAACAAAAGATGGGTAAATTAGCTTTATTAGAAGACGAAGGGCTGATTTTAGAAGCATAAGTCGAGGGGGTTTATCCACATTAGAATTAGTCGCGGGTGTCTTAACCGCTTTAACATTTGAATGTATAGATGTATTAGCATAAGAAACACCATTAAGTGCCTCTTCGAAAATTGTACACGCAACTTTAGTAATTGAATCCATAGTCGTATTATTCGTACCAAAATTTTGTGACTTAAAGAGCAACACCAATAGATGTATCACCTTCATTGTGTGGACCTACCATTTTTTCTTCCTTTCGAGTACTAGAATCAGAACCAACCATGTTTGCAAAGGAAACCGGGGCAGAAACATTTATCATTTGCTCAACTTTAACCTTACTCGTCGACATATTCAAACCATCCATAGAACCAAGGAATTGGGGAGCACCATTCTTGCCCGCTGCCACATGAAGCAATAAGGTAGTTCTGCTATAAGCATTACGACCAACTGTTGCCCTCGATGGCAGAAAAGGTTCATCAGGAGAATTTAAGGCAGGTGCAAACTCACCTTGATTTCGATAATGAAGAACCGAAAAGTTCGCGGTCTCAAGAACAATCTCGAAACTCTGAGTCAAGATCCTTGGTAGAGAAAAGGGCTAAAAAGAAGCGAAAAGCCAGTCCTAGTGTTAGGTCTGGACCTTCCGAGTATTCCTACTCCCAAAGAGCCTTTTCTAGACTCAGCAGCGGAGAGACGAGGCCCTCCCAAGAAGATTGTGAGAGAACAAAATATCCCTGGTCAGCTGTTTTTATCCACCTAGGGGAAAGACAAGAAGACGTCAGGTCGCGTCTGGGGGAGAAAAGGTCGAAGGTGTTTTCCCAGCTCAAGTCCAAAAGGCGCACTCGAAAGAGCGAAGAGCTGAAGCCAGACGCGCAATAGGCGGGACAGATTGTACTCAACTGAAAGAAGTTCGGAAAGGCAGGGGAGGAGAACCCCTAGCCCAACCAAAGCCATGCCCCCCACTCAAGTGAGAGAGGCGCCGGAGACAGAGCTGCATACTCTGACCCCGGACGACGAAGGGAACTGACACCGCTGGAAAGCGAGGACAGTGCTGGGGACACTGGAAGTCTAAATCCAAAAAGAACGAAGGTGATGCAGATGACCTCTATCGTCCATATGATATTGAGGATACAGACCCTTTTACATAACGGATCAGGAGCTTTGAATTCCCAAAGAAGACCCGGATGGCCTCAAATGTCAAAACCTATAACGAGACCACGGACCCAGAAGAACACGTGAAAAATTTATGTACTGCAGCTAAGGTAGAGCGATGGGCCATGCCTACCTGGTTTTACATGTTCAACTCTACTCTCATGGGTCATGCAAGCATGTGATTTGACGAACTGCCATGAGAAAGCATCGATAACTTTCAAGACCTCCGGAAAAGCTTCCTATCCTACTTCCTCCAGAAAAAGAAGTACACCAAGGATCCGGTGGAACTCCACCACATCAAGCAAAGGGAAGGGGAGCCAACAGGAGCATTTATTGACCGTTTTAAGGCTAAAAGCATGCATGTGAAGGGCACTCCGGAGTGTATGAGAATCTCAGGCTTCATGCACGAAATCAATAATCTGAAGCTGATCAAAAGACTCAACGACAATATCCCAAAAACTGTCGATGAAATGTGGAAGGTAACCGCAGCTTTTCTCCGCGGTGAATAGCCGCAACAAACTTGTTAAGGAAGAAGCAAGACCGCTACTCATGGAAACCTCATGAAGGCGGATCCAGGATAGCTGTTAGCAGATATTTGAATGGAAGGCAAAGTTCAAGGGACGCTCTAGGGCAGAGTGATTGATTCACGCCCCTCACAAAAACACCAAAGGAAATCTTGGCAATGAACTCAGTCAAGTTCACAGCTCCACCCACCATGGCAAGCTCGATAAAATTAAGGAACAAGGAAAAGTATTGCGACTTCCACAGGGAAAGGGGACACCGCACGTATGAGTGTTTCCAGTTGAAGAAGCAAATTGAGGAAGCAGTCAGATCCGCCTAGCTAGCACACATGATGAAGGAGATCAAGAATGGCAACCAAAAGGGTGGAGCTGCCAAGGGCGGCAAGAAGGAAGCCGCGCCTAAGGATAAGGCTCCGGTCATATTCCTGGTGCAGACTTGGCAGTAGAGTGTGAAACAAAGAGTATTCCCTCATGAAGAACCAAACTCGGAGGTATCTTTCGCCCCAATAGTAAGGTTGGGATGACCATCCGTTGGTGATAAAGACTGAAATGGGCGGACACCGCGTGCACATGAAGTATGTGGACAACAGAAGTACCTCAAGGTACTCTATGAGCACTGCTTTAATTGTCTTAGCCTAGAAATCATAAAGAATATGATTCCCACCACAACACCACTCCTCGGTTTCAGCAGCGAGATATCATGGCCATTAGGGCAAATTCTCTAGGAGGTAACATTGGGGGATGAGGAAAATTCAGCTAGTGTGTGGATGATCATACATGATGTAATCTATCATTCACTTTGAATTTTTTGGAAATTTATAACTTGTGAAGTATGATGATATAATTTATTGAGATGTATGACGTATGTTTATCCTTAAATTGGATATGCGAACAACATGTAGAGAATATTTATTCACGTGGTTCTATCAAGACATTTTAAGGTGCATTTTACTGATTCAATGAGCTTAAGTGATGTGATCATCAGGGGGAGGGGGAGAGAAGATACGCGTTGCACACTTTTTTTCCTTGACCACGGTTTTGTCCCCACAGGGTTTTCCGGCAAAGTTTTTAACGAGGCAACATCCCCAAGCGTATAAATGAATTATGTACTCTTTTTCCTTCACTAGATTTTTGCCACATTGGGTTTTGTCTAGTAAGGTTTTAACGAGGCATAATCCTAAAATGGACATCCAAGGGGGAGTGTTATGGATAATTATAATATGGATGTCCATATCTTATAGGATATTGCTTAGAGGTATTTGACTTATATTAGGAGATTATTTATCTTCCGGAATATTCTATCTTGTATTATAAATATACCTCTTTATGAGATGAATAAAACTGAATTCTCTATTCTTTATATCTCCTTGTTCTTTGTAATCTTGTTTCATTATTTATTATTCACAACAGGAAAAATATAATCATTGTTCAAAAAAAATACATGGGAAAATATGTCAGCTAGATTATGGGTCAAACCGGGTCATATTGTAGCAGCTGCTTCACGATTTTTATTGGGGATTGGATAGAATACATGGAAAAATATGTCGGGTAGATTATGGGTCAAATGGGTCACATTGTAGGAGCTGCTTTGCAATTTTTATTTAGGATTGGATACACATGTACACAACAGGGAAAAATTTGCCGGTTAGATTATGGGTCAAAACGGGTTACATTGTAGCAGCTGCTTCGTGATTTTTAGGGGTGATTGGATACAATACACGTAAAAATATGTCGGCTAGATTATGGGTCAAAACGTTCTAGTGTTGAGTAGATCAGCAATACAAATCTTGTAAATAGTTCTTGTGATATATATGATGATTTCTTATTAAGTACAGATGTCCAATTGTTCTGAATAAACTTATTTCAGAGGATGGGAACAACAATCCTCTCTGTTCGACTGCTTAACCAGTTTTCTAATATCTTTTTGTCTGTAATTTCACGTATTTAGTATTATTCATTTGACTCCAATCCTCTAATATGGAGTTAAATATTGTGGCTTTTTGTTTGTTGTCATATGACCCATAGCTGGAGGAGTGTTCATAAACAAATTAACTTTACTTTCTTGAGATCAAAATGGGAAGAAATCATAACGTTATAAGTGCAAATCAAGTTATAATGTATCCTATTTGTAGTGATTTAAGTTTGCGAATTTGATATTTTCATTCGACGAATACAAATCTTGTGTCCTATTTACCAGCATTTTGTCAATAAGTGCAAATCAAGTCTTTTTATTTTTTTTTCCTTTTTTTTTATAACGACATTGTTTGTTTTTTATTTAAGTATTTGTAATTTGTATTTTTATTTAATGAATGAAATGTTAGTTTGTTTAAATAAATTGAAAAGAAAAAAATGTGGGTCCCAAAAATGTGGTGTTGTGATAAGGGATGTTTTTTGGTGTTAAATGTTGAAATGTTAAAATGATCTGGCACTGAGGTGGAGGAACTTTTTAGTGTTATGGTGTTATGACACCTTAGAGCTCTCGCTGCGGTAACACCGAGGCCGGAGTTATGCCTAAGTGGTAGTGCATTTGTCGGCGTTACCATACCATCTTAGTGGCGTTTAGGCTTGCGTTATCCTTTTAGTTGATACAACAACGTATTGAGTAACGCAGGTTTTTTTTTTTTTAGTGTTGGGGAAGGGGTGGGGGATTTAAGTGGGTTGTTTTTGTGGTTTTGGTGTGTGTTGAGAGTGTGTATGTTGGTTAAATGATACCATTTATAGAATGTGTTGGTTAAATGCTAGCCTTTATAAAACTAAAAAATGAGAGTGTACATGCGTGCTTTTTTTAATAAATAAAAGTATATTTTTTTTTGTTTAATAAATGAAAGTATTTTTATGTAATAAATGAAAATATATTTTGTTTAAATAATTGGAAAAGGAAAAAAATGTGGATCTCAAAAGGTGGTGTTATAGGGTTTTATAATAAGGGGTGACTTTTTGGTGTTAAATGTTGAAATATTGAAGTGATTTGACACCGAAGTGGCGGTAAGTGTTATGGTGTTATAACACCTTAGGCACTTAGACTCTTAAGACCTTGAAATTGTATAACCTTAACAAGTTCATATATTCGCGCACATAATTTCATTTTCAAAAGATATGTAATAATACATTTATTATAAATTTTGAATTAAATATTTTTAAGAATTAGTGTATATACAATTATCAATATTACAATATTATTGTAATATGCTTTCAAAAAAAACAATATTATTGTAACACAACATATTTACAATATCATATTGCATCATATTATTTTCAGTTACGTGATATTGCATAACATTATGTTTATTTGTTACATCTAAAATGCATCATTAGTTTAGCGATATGCAATTCACATATCAATAGACAATAGTTCCATAATATTACATCAAATAACATAAAATGTTTAAAATGTTCAAATTACTCGAAGAGGACGAGTCCCAAACTCGTATATGCGGGACTAAACAATAATGGCCCTATAAATATTATCCACGCTCTATGGACCATAAATGTGTATCGTGCATCGAGTGATATTTGAGCTCGAACATTCTATAAACATTTAGTTAAAACATATTTTGGGTAAATATTATATTATGGTGTTCTGAATTCATAAATATAGAATTTCCCCAATCAAGGTATAACATTACATCATATTACATATTACATAACATTAAATGCAAATATTACTAATGCCTATATATAACTCTTTCTAACCAACACCAATCCATACAACAATTGTTCAATTTACCCCTAGTTTTCAAACCCTAAAAACACTTATTTCTAAAACTTCATCAAATTTGTCCCCTGATCAGAATCAATCATGTTCAATCCATCAACAAGGTAATCAATCAATACACCAACGTCTTCATTTTCTTTTCAATTTTGTAATATTTGTGTCAGTAATTAGTATAGCATTCTCTTGATTTAGCTTATTTAGGGGGTGTTTGGGTAAGCTTATTTTATGGGCTTCTTGGGAGAATAGCTGAAAAGTTTATTTGTTTGTAGGTTATTGGAACTTTTTGTTGTTGCTAGTAAACTATAGTAAATGCTGACGGTTCTTTGTGTGATGATGCGATCCGCAAACTACTTTTTAAAAAACTTGTTCATTCCCTTTTGACATGTCACAATAATGTCTATAGAATTACCAAGTCCCTATACATTTTAAGGACTTGATCGTTCTCGTTAAACCAACAGTTTTTCCAATATTTATGTAGAATGACTAATGTTTTCTTTATCTTTACTTAGTAGCGGTAAAACCTTAAACCTACTATAACCACTATATGGTTACTCTCTAGTGAGTGTAACCGTGCATTCTTAATTAAGTAGAAACTTCTTGTTTGATAGCTCTTAGACAATGTTCTTTTCCCCGTGTGTTATGGGTCATTTAAATTAAATCTAATGTTCACCATTATGTACATTGTACACTACCAAAGGTGTATACACTTTTCGTTAGAAAAATCTAACAAACTTGCTGATAACAGTAACAAGCTAATTAACAAAATAAATAATTTACCCTGATGCGTTAACTATAAATTTGAAATTTACTTAAGAGTACAGTGTAGCCACATACATAAATCTGTACCATTTTAACCAAAAAGATGGTAGAATTTAAGATATATAATTGGAAAAGGTTAAAGATGAGGAAACGTCATAGTTCATCTTATCTTGCTTCAAATGATGGGCGAAAATGTCTCTTCATTCTTGATCAGCAGCAATCATGTTTAAATACTTATACATGCATGAATTATTGGGGTTTCATTTTTAGAATCACATATTTATAATTTACTGAAGTTTTATGAAATTTTTGCGGAAAGTGTAGCTAGTCATCGTTTTGATGATGTTGATCAATTTAATTACACAGTAGGGGGTCCCTTTCCGGGCACTTAGGGTGTCCAACTTTTTAAAAATTTATAAGTGGTTACATAAGAGGAAATGATTGGTTACTTCCTTTGATTTGATGAAGAATAGTTTGTTTGGTTAATATGGATCCCGTGCAATCTTGACCGATGTTTCACAAGTATTAACTTTTTTTTTCTTTTTATTAAAGACGTAAACTTTTGATTGTGGTGTGTCATATTAGTTAGTTCCCTTCTATAGATTGCGGTAATCTATCCATGTGGATAGATCCGCTTCCTAGCAAACAACAAGCGGATTTGATTATTTTAAATGTCTTGCTAACAAAATCTTAACACATTACTTGTACACGGATGGTATTTTAATAATTAGTAGAAAAGTAGATAGTATGAACACCCAAAATCTTTAAGAATAACCACTCACGGGTGATCCGCTGGCAAAAGAACTTCTGACTATCACTCTAAGATGTGAGAGGTCTCATGTTCAATTCTTGCTAGATGCTAACAACCCTAAAGTGGCCACGCCCAACCTCCTGAAAAGGGAGATCTTTACCCAATTTGAGCATGTGTGGTGGTGGGTTTGAAACCCGTGCATTAGTTAGTCAAAAGGTTGGAAACCATGGTTATCAAAAAAAAACTTTAAGAATGACAAACATTTGTGAAACTACAGAGCTCGAAGTTAAGGAAATAGTCATAGAAAATTTTAATCTCGGACGTATGAAGGGCAAAAGATCATTTAATACTTGCAATCAAATAAGTGATGACAAAGGTGTAGTGTCTGTGGTTCAGTCCAGAATTTCCATCCCGTATTACTTCCATTCTAGTCTTTTTCCATTATTATAACTAATTTATAATAATATTTTCGTGTGATTCATTTTGATTTCTATTTGCTTTGAACGCTGAGGCGAACATAACGTTACTTTTGAATTGTACTAATGGAAATGAATTGGGCGAGGGAGTATTTTGGGATGGATTTTTTTTAATTGAATGACACATGCTACTTCTTGTGTGGATAAATAATATGTAATTTAATTAAATTATTTTACCACGCAAATTTTCATACAATGTTTTTCACATAATTATAATTGTTGGGTAGAGTTCATGGTCGGAAAGTTAACCACTTGGTAGAACTCGCAATTATTATTTTTTTAAATGTTTGCGTCATGATATACCATTATTTGAACACATCTTTTGCGTAAGTGACAAATTTAGTTGATTAGGCAATAGCAAGCTAACATGTTCAAACGGGTTGGATCTACCGGCCTTTGAACTTCAATAATAGTTACTATATTTATGAGTTGAAACTATTTGTATTTACTTTCTTTATCCTAGATGATGCTTTTATATTTCTTTTGGTTTGGAGTATATTATTCTTTAAGTTATAGCTACTTTCTATCAAATCTATGATTTTACCTACTTGTGTATAATTGAAATGGCATATTAACCAGGCATTTCCAGCTCCACAATTTTACACCTCAAATCACAAATTTTATAAAGAACCTCCTATGGCTCAGAAAGTCTCTAAAGAAATTGGTAAGAATTGGTATAACCTCCCTCCCTTGTTTTACATAATCTGTTTATAATTTCATATACATATATTTCAATTGTTAGTGTACTTTCTACGACGATTGGTTATACTGTATTCATGTTTTTCAGGATCCTTTGGGGAGAAAATGTATTACTTCCATCATAAGATTATAATGCATTGATTGAAATATTTAGTTGCATCATTCACTAGAATTTACTAAATAATTGCTTATATCTTCATTGACAATAGGTACACAAGTCCGTAACAACAACTGCCAAAGCAACTCCTTCAAGCCCAAAGTCAAGCCAAAATAACAAACCATTGGCGACGACATGAAAAATGAGAGCAAGAATCGAACCGATTATAAAAGGGTAAGTTACCTTTTTAGCTCTGAGGTATACTTTTAGTGGGGATTTGATAGAATACATGGAAAAATATGTCGGCTAGATTATGGGTCAAAACGGGTCTTGTTTTGAGTAGATCAGCAATTCAAATCTTGCAAATAGTTCTTGTGATAATATACATTTATGATGACTTCTTATTAAACACAGACAGGAACAGACCTAGGATTTTGAAATGGGTGTTGCACAAATTTTTTTGGAAGGGTTCTTGCACAATTTTTTTCTGCATACTTGTTTTTGTATATTCTTCTTGATAATATACTATTTGATTTCTATTGTATAAACACGTCATTTCATTTCATTTTCTTGCAGATGCAAGTGTATTGAAGCTAGTAACTTTGTAGGGTTCAGGAATTCCTTGAACGGTCCACCTTATCCTACTCTACCTATTTCTCGAAAGATAGGTATTTCGTGAATGGTGACACTGCTTCAGCCTACAAAAAAATGGTTCAGGAACAGACCCGGTCTCTAACTCACCTGAAAGCGCAGTTGACAAATTCCTTAACCCATCCATGTCTGCCTCCCATGAGACCCACCACAGAGATATCAAGCCCCCCGGCCCCCCGCCACTTAGCTTTGAAAATATGTGGCCGCGAAAGCTCAAAGACATTCACTAATCTTTCCCCCACAAGTTATTTCAAACATGAGCTTGGACAATGTGTTATGCTTATAGATGACAAAGGGCAAGAGGTTGGCAAAGGATCCATGCATTTAGCAAAGGGAACACGGTTTGGAAGAAACTTGGAGGAATTAAGGTTGTGTGTTGTGGATGTCAATGATCTTAAGGTGGCTAAATGGACTGAACTTCCACACCTGTGTGATGCTACAGGCACCAGCTTTGCTCAGGTGGAAATGATTCTGGACTAAAAGAGGGTGTTGTGGGATTCCAGTAAACTTATCTTGATAAATATTCATGGAGATGACACATCCAGATTTATCATGCTGCTTTCCATTAATCGAGGAAGAACTTGGATTCATTATTGATAGTTTATAGTCACTAAAGCTGCTGAAGATAGTGATGATTCACCGCTCTCTGAGCCACCAATCTCTTTTGTGGTTAACACACTGATTTTCGTATCATGTCTTTGGGGCACCAAGATCGGCTTCACCACATTGGATTTCTCATTTACATTCATGGCGGGTTTCTATGAAAGTAATGATCCACCACTCTCTAAGTCCTGAATCATCTATGGCTGTTGTTGTGGTTCTTTTTAGCATTGTCAGATAATTTCTTCATATTTATCGTTTTGATCAAAAGTTTTATGCAAAACTATTAACTTTCCAAATAGTGATAATTTCTGGCCAGGGTGACCATCAAAAGTATCTTGTCAAGTTCAGTGACAAAAGTTTCATTTCCAACGAAATGTGAGTGTGAGGTCGATGGATCATCGACGATTAGACCATATTCACAAATTATATTATAAAATATTATAACTTGTGAATATGGTTTCATCGCCGAATGTTGTAGGTGTTTAAGAATGAAACTGCTCTTGAAAGATCCATCGTTGTTCTCCCTTGTTTCATTTGACATGAAGATCTTGTCATTGCGTAAGAAAACCATATTCCGGTATGAAGGAATGTAACATACGATAATGGTGACTACAAATCGGACAGATGATTACTTGGTGTTGCAATTATGTAGTACCAAGTAATATCCTAGTTTGTTATCTAGAGAATTGCTGGTAGAGGGAGCAAATATAACTCTTTTAGAGGGAGCAAATATCTTTTATGTAAGGATAGTTTCTGTATCAATAGATATATGTAGTTTCAATTTTTTGAAGAATTAATGAATACTAGCCGAGTACCCGCGCCTAGCGGCAGCGGCGTCTAACGCGACAGATATTTGACGGCAAATAATTTTTTTCAACGAATTTTGATGGCGAATGATGCTAAAAAGATCCTCAGGCTTTGTATCTAATAAGATTCAAATTTAAGCCGTAAATACCATACTACATCCATTCACAAAAATGTTATAATAAATCGTCAATCATGAACATAGAGGTGACGATGTATAGTTTTCGACAATAATATAGTAGGGTGAACATATCAGTGAGAGTTTTAAGCGAATAATTATTTTTAATGGCGAAGATTTCCTTTTGCGATTTCTATTAAAGATAGTAAAGGTTGCGGTTTACTATGTACGTATTTTTCCGTGAGCATATGGTACCAAGTATGAAGTTTCTTATTCTAGCTATCATTTCAACATGTCATGTGTAATTCATAGACTGCGTTAATCGGTAATGTAATTTAAGGGTCGTGGATGAGGCCCGATTATAGTAGTATTAGTTTTCTCTACTATCTTTATCAGAGCCGTCTTTGAGTTTTTTTAAATTTTTAAATGCCCTGGACGAAATTATATAATGAGACATTTCAAAAAGAAATGTTTTATAAATGTCAGTATTTATAAGATATAATGCAATTCGTTATTTAACGTTCAACATATTTCTAATTTAAGATCTTTTCTCATCTGAGTACTTTTTTCTTCTTAAAAAATATTTGTACACATGAATATGAATAATTGTTAGCGGGTCATATTTTGAGGCCTTTAAAATATTGGGGCCCTGAGTTGTTCGCTCACATTGCACACCCTCAAAGACAGCCCTGATGTTTATATAACCGTGTGAATTATTATTATTTTTTTGTTACAAAAATGACACTATATATATTTATGTAAACGAACGTATAATATTACCGGTGTTTTAAAACCCTGGTCGACCCGGCCGGGTTAACCATTTCGACCGGTTCCGGCCAAAAAATGGGTTAAAAAAACCCGTGTTTCTAAAACTGGGTTAACCGGTTAGACCCACCGGGTTTTTGGGGATCCGGGTCAACCCGGTTCTCGAAACCCGGCCGGGTTTCGTTTTTTCAAAAAATTTTAATAAAAATCTGGGTTGACCCGGCGGTTGACCTGGTCAAAAAAATAATAAAAATAACAAATTGAAAACCGGGTTGACCCGGCGGTGCAACCGGTTGTCCCGGTGCCTGGTGTCTCGACCGAGTCGATTTCGAACCTGGTTTTAAAACATTGAATATTACACTATCTTCTTTTTTTTCTTCTATATTTTTGGTAAAATTTGAATTTTTTATGTAAATCTAAAAGAGGGGTATTAAAAATCAAAATAAAATATGATCACATCTTCGTCTTTTTTTGTTATCATGGTGCTTTTCGTTAAGTAGTTGATTTAGTTTAGCTTTTAACTATGTTTTTCTTATGCTTGTTTCTTAGTTGCTTTAACTTGGGCTTATGTTTTTGATAAGTCACACTCAGTTGGTATCTTCAAAGTCTTTCTTTTGACTGATTTCGTCAGAGTAGCTCACTGTTTGCAAGGTTATGGATGATCTCGAATTTTAAAGCAAACTCTAAACCCATTCATCCCGCCAAGTTTGCTGATTTCAAATTTCAAATAAAATGTTGACAACTTCTTACATAAATTTTGCCAAAGATGCGATTTATGTGTGCATATGAGTACTTTTAACATGTTATTGGTCCTTTTGTTTTCAGGAGTTTGAATACTCATCTTTGGTCAAAACTTATCTTTACTTAAGTTCATTCCATGATTTATCACCACCCACACAAATGTCTCTATTAAGATCATTACATGGTCTAAACTGATCTTGTTTGATAAAGAGAAGTTAAACATCTTAGGCCATGACTAAAGAGAAGTTAAACATCTTAGGCCTCGACTAACATCAACATGCTAACAACTTCTTAGGCCACAACAAAACGATAATGATTCACGAAAACCTTGTGACATCGTCAATTATAGTAACACAAAAACATCAAATTACAAACCAAACAACTACACAAATTACAAAACAACCTAGAAAAATCATCCGCTATCTTGTGATATCTTTATCTAATAAAACAAAACAAAATGCCAATATATGTAATTCTGTAAAAATCACAAAAATAAAGCTCGCAAATTATAAACATTGTTATGACATATGTCACTTGCAAGAAAATATAAAAACCAAAGTAAAATAAAAACTCAAACGGACCAAAAATAAAGCTCGCAACTTATAACAAAAAAAAAAACTATTTAGAACACAAAACAAATAATCAAACAAATGAATTTTGTTAGCTGTCTAAAAGTTCAACAGATACAATAAATAAATCTTCAAAACTTGATATCGAAGCCAAATATAAATCTTCAAAACTTGACACAACAAATATATCATTTGAATCCTCAAAAATCATATTTGATTCAAAAAGACCCTAACTGCTTATTGGTTAGGGAAGCCAAAATACGGCAAAAAAATATGAAAAACTATCTTGACATAGAAGTCCCCCATCACAGACACAAAATTATCAGATTGCTAACAAAATAATCACCACCATCACAAAGACACACATATACCATTACAACCAACTGAAAAACTTCGAGTATTAAATATTATAACTCAGATTTACGTTAAAAAGATCCCTAAAAAACATAGAAAAGCAAAATAGATCTACAATAAAAACTCAAAAAATACCTCAAAGGTTGGTTGTAATACTAAGTTTAGGTTGGCGAGGGGTTTCGTTGGTGGTGGATTTGATGGTGTTTGGGGTTTCGTAGCCATAGTCACCGGTTGAAAACAAAAGATATTTCCTGAAAACATATTTCAGCAAAAAAAAAAAGTAGTAACAAAAAAAATATATGAAAACCTTTAGATCTGACAAAACAAAAGCCCAAATTCCTTTAGATATAAGAGCACCAAACTCAAAATAACATAATCATACACTACAAGCCTTTAGATCGGTTGGTTGATGGTTGAATATTTGAAACAACTTTTTTAACAAAAACCAAAACTAAACTTAATAGAGGCTACCCATCATAACTGAAACTCCTTTCTTCTTAAACCATAATAGCCACACACCAAAACCTCCTAGGTAGCTCAAAACCATCAACCGGAAACATCAATCAAACCATCGGTGATGGCGAAGATGGTGGCAATGGTGGCTCTGGTGGCTGTGGCGGCGGCAAGTATTTTTAGTTTAGAAAGAGAAGCAAGGATGGTATAAATTTTAGAGAGAGAGAAAGGGGATGGAATACGTGTATGTATGTGTATGTGTGTGAGTTTTTCTGATTTATATGGCAGGTATTTTTGAGTATTAGGGTTATTGGTTTGTTGGGTAAATCTTAGCCTTTGATTTTAAATAAAGGGTCAAGATACAATATTGACTGGCTCGGGAATATTTTGATTTAGATGTTGGTTCGGTTATATGTAAATTTAGGCCTGTAAAGAGGTATGGGTTGTTGAATCTTAATTTTTGGGTTGGGTATTAGGTTGGGGATATTGGTGTTTTATAAAGGAGTATAGATGTAGCCTTCTCAATTTTTTGGGTTTCTAGTTTGTATTATAATGGCTTATGATTAGCTTCATTTTTTTGTAATCGTGGCATCTATCTTTTCTTTTTTTTCTCTTTTAACATATTGAATTTGCTTTGTAGACCTTTTACATACTTAACATGACTTTTTAATAAATTGTCTGCAAAAGTGACAAAAAAAGGTAATGTAAGATGCAATTTTTGCCAATGAGTGGAACCATAGTTTTTCACTATTAAAAAGAATTGAGAAATCTATTTTTTTGGAAAAAGGAAATATAATAACTAGTTTGTAACGTTTAGGGGAACATCAACTTGATACGCGATTTTTACCTGGTAAGTAGTCAAAGAAATGAGAGGTTGTCAGATGAAGGGGGCGGTAACTACTAAAGGGCTTTGGTATAACTTGAATCCGGGAAAGCTGGTTAACTATCTCTTTCGGAGATGACAGACATTTTGATCTATTAAATTAATGGAACTCTTAATATAAAATTTTCATGTGTGGTGATGTTTATATTGCAAACAAAAGATGGGTAAATTAGCTTTATTAGAAGACGAAGGGCTGATTTTAGAAGCATAAGTCGAGGGGGCATCCACATTAGAATTAGTCGCGGGTGTCTTAACCGCTTTAACATTTGAATGTATAGATGTATTAGCATAAGAAACACCATTAAGTGCCTCTTCGAAAATTGTACACGCAACTTTAGTAATCGAATCCATAGTCGTATTATTCGTACCAAAATTTTGTGACTTAAGAGCAACACCAATAGATGTATCACCTTCATTGTGTGGACCTACCATTTTTCTTCCTTTCGAGTACTAGAATCAGAACCAACCATGTTTGCAAAGGAAACCGGGGCAGAAACATTTATCATTTGCTCAACTTTAACCTTACCCGTCGACATATTCGAACCATCCATAGAACCAAGGAATAGGGGAGCACCATTCTTGCCCGCTGCCACATGAAGCAATAAGGTAGTTCTGCTATAAGCATTACGACCAACTGTTGCCCTCGATGGCCGAAAAGGTTCATCAGGAGAATTTAAGGCAGGTGCAAACTCACCTTGATTTCGATAATGAAGAACCGGAAAGTTCGCGGTCTCAAGAACAATCTCGAAACTCTGAGTCAAGATCCTTGGGAGAGAAAAGGGCTAAAACGAAGCGAAAAGCCAGTCCTAGTGTTAGGTCTGGACCTTCCGAGTATTCCTGCTCCCAAAGAGCCTTTTCTAGACTCAGCAGCGGAGAGATGAGGCCCTCCCAAGAAGATTGTGAGAGAACAAAATATCCCTGGTCAGCTGTTTTTACCCGCCTAGGGGAAAGACAAGAAGACGTCAGGTCGCGTCTGGGGGAGAAAAGGTCGAAGGTGTTTTCCCAGCTCAAGTCCAAAAGGCTCACTCGAAAGAGCGAAGAGCTGAGGCCAGACGCGCAATAGGCGGGACAGATTGTACTCAACTGAAAGAAGTTCGAAAAGGCAGGGGAGGAGAACCCCTAGCCCAACCAAAGCCATGCCCCCCACTCAAGGGAGAGAGGCGCCGGAGACAGAGCTGCATAATCCGAACCCGGACGACGAAGTGAACTGACACCGCTGGAAAGCGAGGACAGTGTTGGGGGACACTGGAAGTCTAAATCCAAAAAGAACGAAGGCGGTGCAGATGACCTCTATCGTCCATACGATATTGAGGATACAGACCCTTTTACATAACGGATCAGGAACTTTGAATTCCCAAAGAAGACCCGGATGGCCTCAAATGTCAAAACCTATAACGAGACCAGGGACCCAGAAGAACACGTGAAAAATTTATGTACTGCAGCTAAGGTAGAGCGATGGGCCATGCCTACCTGGTTTTACATGTTCAACTCTACTCTCATGGGTCATGCAAGCATTTGATTTGACGAACTGCCATGAGAAAGCATCGATAACTTTCAAGACCTCCGGAAAAGCTTCCTATCCTACTTCCTCCAGCAAAAGAAGTACACCAAGGATCCGGTGGAACTCCACCACGTCAAGCAAAGGGAAGGGGAGCCAACAGGAGCATTTATTGACCGTTTTAAGGCTGAAAGCATGCATGTGAAGGGCACTCCGGAGTGTATGAGAATCTCGGGCTTCATGCACGAAATCAATAATCCGAAGCTGATCAAAAGACTCAACGACAATATCCCAAAAACTGTCAATGAAATGTGGAAGGTAACCGCAGCTTTTCTCCGCGGTGAACAGCCGCAACAAACTTGTTAAGGAAGAAGCAAGACCGCTCCTCATGGAAACCTCATGAAGGCGGATCCAGGATAGCCAACAGCCAGATATTTGAATGGAAGGCGAAGTTCAAGGGACGCTCTAGGGCAGAGTGATTGATTCACGCCCCTCACAAAAACACCAAAGGAAATCTTGGCAATGAACTCAGTCAAGTTCACAACTCCACCCACCATGGCAAGCTCGATAAAATTAAGGAACAAGGAAAACTATTGAGACTTCCACAGGGAAAGGGGACACCACACGTATGAGTGTTTCCAGTTGAAGAAGCAAATTGAGGAAGCAGTCAGATCCTCCTAGCTAGCACACATGATGAAGGAGATCAAGAATGGCAGCCATCCCAATACAAAAACATTGGGGGATGAGGAAAATTCAGCTAGTGTGTGGATGAATTTCATGGTTGTCAGGTCGCCATCCCAATACAATAGGATAATCGGCAAGCTGGGGATACGATTGCTCAAAATCATCCCTTCTACGGCCCATGGCATGCTAAAATTCCCCACCAAGGGTGGAGTAGTGACCTT
Source organism: Artemisia argyi (assembly GCA_030686995.1). Lineage (NCBI taxonomy): Eukaryota > Viridiplantae > Streptophyta > Magnoliopsida > Asterales > Asteraceae > Artemisia > Artemisia argyi. Next base: position 41,369,577 of record CM060680.1, read on the forward strand.
GCACAGTGACAAAGTTTTCCTGGTGGAATGTCGAATGGTGGCAAAGGAGGGTGTCAAGGTTGTAATACACCCGGATTTTCCGGACCAAACTATCACTATAGGGGGAAGCCTGACTAACCGGGGAAAGAAGGATTTATGTGAACTGCTAAGGAGCAACCTAGACATCTTCACTTGGCAGCCATCAGATATGACTGGAGTGTCGCGGAGCATAGCAACGCACAGGCCGAATGTCCGGGAAGGTTGTGTCCTGGTAAGACAAAAGAAACGAGGGCAAGCCCCAGAAAGAAACAAAGCAATCAATGAAGATGTAGCAAAGCTTGTGGAAGCCGGCATAATGAGGGGGGTTCATTGCCATGACTGGCTATCAAACTCGGTTCTCATCAAGAAAGTGACGGGAGCTGGAGAATGTGTGTTGAGTTTAAAGACTTGAACAAAGCTTACCCCAAGGATTGCTATCCCCTTCCGGAGATCGGCTGGAAAGTTGAATCTCTCTGCGGACACACCTTCAAATGTTTTTTGATGCCTACAAGGGATACCACCAAATCCAAATGGCCACGGAGGATAAAGAGAAGATCGCTGTGACAACTCGCAAAATTGGGAGGCATTTTAAAACCTGCATTACATTAAAATTATAATTTGGAATTTTTGAAAAGTATATTATGACAAGAAATTTTACGAACGTTGGTACGTGATTTTTAATCGTACGATATTTATGAGATTTGATTATTTATTTACGGTTTGGTTTGATTTCGGTCGTGATGATTTATTTTGAGATCGTTATTTTGGCACTACATTGACTCCGGCACTAGGTTAACCTAACAATTTTAATTATGTTTTATTGATTGGATCGGATATTATTATTTTGGAACGGGTTTGGTTTGAGAAAGTCATTTGGTTATTTGAGTTTCGGGTTTGGTCCGTGTATTGACACCGGGCTACTAAATCCCCTACACCCACTATTATTATTATTATTATCATAAAAAAAAAAAAAAAAAAAAAAAAAAAAAAAAAAAAAAAAAGTTTTCTTTTATTATAAGAGTAAATTACATAATATCGTCCTTGTGGAACCTGACATAGCAACACAACACCCACCAACACCTTCACCAACAATTCATCATTCTCTCTCTCTTTTAATATATCAACACCACCGCCCCTTAAAACCACCAATAGCACCACCACCGCCACTCTCACACCAAAAATAACACCACCATCTTAACCATCTTTTCACGATCTATCTATTGGTACAAACCACGCGCGATTTGGACCACCCTAACACCTCATACGAATCGACATCACCACGTTATCACCACCTTTACCATCTTTTCTTTTGGGTTTTTGAAGAAATTGAGTTTTGGGTCTTGTGAATCTAAGGTGAGACGAGTTTTCAACTCGTATTTTGGTGAAAATGTGACCAAGGGTCACGGATCTATTTATATTTTTTTCGGATCTATGGTTTAACACATGAAATTCAAGTGGGTTTTGAATGAAACGTGATCTAAAACGAGTTTGGTATCCGGGTTGATGTTTTTATTGATGGGTCGATGTGTACCCGAGAGCTTGCACTCTCGGTTTGTACATCTTTTTTGGGATGTTTGGTTATTGATTTTGATGTATGGTTTATTCTTGGTTATGTTTGGTCGAACCATGTGGTCGTTTGGATATTTGGCCGACACCCCAAGGGGTGGTTTGGGTCGGTTTGGCTCGAACTAGAGCAAACCGAGACCTAATGGTCTCGGGTGGGACCCACGTTCATTATTTCGGGTGTAATATTGACCCGGGTTGACTTGGTAAATCAACCCGTAAGTGTTTATGTATTCGGTTGTTATTATACCTGTCGGATTATTATTGTTGCCGTGGTTGTTATTATTTGACCATGGATTACCCATTTGAGCTTGAAGTGGTATATTTGGATTTATGAGATATATTGGAGATGTGTTGTCGAATGTGGAACTTGGGGACCAATTGTGAGACGGTCGCTTAGATTGACGGAGATAGGTTAGTCGGGTTCCGTAGATGGACCCTATTGTTGTAGCACGTGGATTTGGGATTGATTTAGACGGAGTTGTTTATTTATTCATGACTTGGTTATTATTATTATTTGTGGACTTGGACTATGAGCCGAGAGTAATGACTCGGACATGTGACCAAATTCTTATGACTCGATAAATATTTGAAAATCAAACATTTAAAAATAACACTCATAATAATATTATTGATAATATAATCGTTTATATACGTATATTGACGTGATAAACGTATATATATATATATATATATATATATATATATATATATATATATATATATATATATATATATATATATATATATATAAATGCGTATATTAATAATAAAACGATCACGAGCAAATGTTAAAATAATATAACGATAATTATTATACTATACGAATAGTGCAATAAATGTCGGAGTATTATTATAAATAAATAACTATAAATAATGTCGAGAACCACTACGTCGGGTAAGCAATAAATAAAAACATGATTTCTTTATAAATTTGGAAAACTTATCGAGTTATACGAGTTGTGGTTACTTAAGTCCAAGTGGGCTTTATTATGTGACTTTTGTGTTGTCACGGATATATGACGATTAATATAAACATTTTTTATAACTACGTAACTTATTTAATCGACGGGTTAAATCGAGTTTATTTAGCTATATAAAATGAGTATATTAATGGGCATCGTATCCTACGACGCCCATAGATTGTGGTACGTGTATTAGGATAATAAATTACTATATATCTCGTGGAATTGGCTAAATTGACGAATTTGGCAAATTGGACGATATAAATAGGGAATTTATTGGACTACGATATATACCATATAGTATTCTTTGTGCAAGGTGATTTAGATTGGGTATAATCTTGGAGCGGTATATTACGTAAATAAATATGGGAGATTATTAAATCAACGGATTTGATAAACTTCGATGATTTATTTAAATAATATATTGGACTAATATTAGACCTATAGATGGTTTATTATTTCTTTCATTGTGGCTTCTTGGTTTGAGTTGTGTCGACCCTCCACCCATATGGATACCAAACGTCGAATTTCAAATTTATATGAAGTTAATTTGAGAAATGGATATTTTCGGAAAGTTAAATGGAATATGTTCGGGAATGGGAATATTTGATTTTGAGGAAATGATTTCTGAACGAGTTTGATATTGTTAGGAAGTGCCGAGTCTGTAGTCGCCGTTACGTGAGTTGCTTGAGTTTGCTTACGTCTTTCATCTATCGATTTCTTTTGAGGATTTGCTGGACTTGAGGTAAGTCATAGCCCCACTTTTATTCGTGAACTTTGTTTTCAATACTTGGGGTGAGAAACGTGCAAATGTTTTATGTGGACTATTATCGCTTCGTTTATTTTAAAACTTGCTATGCTTATAGAACTAGGTAGGATTAAGCGAGGCCTAGTCCCGAACTAGGTAAGCTATTGATTTGGTTATTGATCGAGGCCTAGACATGAGCTAGGTAAGCTATTGATTTGGTTATAGAGCGAGGCCTAGTCCCGAACTAGGTAAGCTACTGTTTGGTTGTTGAGCGAGGCCTAGTCCCGAACTAGGTAAGCTATTGATTTGGTTATAGAGCGAGGCCTAGACTTGAGCTAGGTAAGCTATTGATTGGATTGATTTGAGCTATAGCGTGCACCTATAGGGATGATTTGATTTGGTTGGATATTTTGGTTGGATGATTGAGGCCTAGTCTAGCTAGCAAGCGTTTTGCGTACATGTCCACTATATTGAATTATGAATTTAAACCTATGATCTCACCAGCGAAAGCTGACTTTTAGCACGTTTTCTCAGGTAATTAAGTGATGCCCTTGGATGCTTGGATTGGAGGTTTGGCAATGGCACCCGGTTATGGATCTATTTTCTAAAACTCTGATAAATTACTGTGGACCTACGTTTATTTCTTTTGGGCCTTACTTTGGATAATTCTTGGGATGAATGTAAACTTTAAAACCCATTTTGGTTGTGTTTTTCTTATGTTTACTTTATCTCGTTCTTTCATGACTTTGAATAGATATCAATCCCCGTAGCACCCCGAAAGCTTGTTGAGTCTTCCGATGTACCAAATTTTAGGGGTGTTACAATCGCGTTCTACACAAATCAAGGAATTTTTTGCTACAGGAAAATGCCTTTTGGTCTAAAGAATGCTAGAGCCACATACGTAGACAAGGCCTTTGAAAGACAAATTGGAAGGAACTTGGAAGTGTACGTGGACGAGTTGGTCATCAAGAGCCACTCAGAAACTGAGATGTTGAGGGACATAGAAGAGACCTTCTGAACCCTCAGAAAAATCAATATGAAGTTAAACCCGAATAAGTGCACTTTGGGTGCAAAAAAAGGGTTATTCTTGGGATACGTGGTCAACAAGAAAGGGATTAGGGCTTGTCCAGAGAAATCCGAAGTCGTAGCCCAATTACCCACCTTGAGAACATTGAAAGAAGGGCAAAGCTTGAACGGGAAACTAGTAAGTCTCAACCGCATCCTATCCAAGTCCGCGGAAAAGTCCTTGTCATTCTTCAAAACACTGAAAAAGCGTATCAAAAAAGCGACTTCCACTGGACACCAGAAGCGGAGCTGGCATTCAAAGAAATCAAGAAGCACATTGCCAACCTTCCCACCCTAACAGCTCCCCGGCCGAAAGAAGAACTGATAATGTATTTATCCACACCAAGAGAAGCCATTAGTGTAGTTCTGCTGGCAGAAAGAGGGTCATGTCAGGAACCTATATACTTCATAAGCCGCGCCCTGCAAAGTCCGGAGATAAACTACAGTCCGATGGAAAATTTGGTGCTAGCATTGGTTCACGCCGCTAGGAGGCTCAGAATGTATTTCCAGGCATACCCGGTAGTTTTCATCATAGACCAACCAATTAAGTAAGTGCTCATAAGAACAGAAAACACGGGTAGAATGGCCAAATGGGCCATTGAATTGGGCGAGCATGACATTAGTTTCAGGCCACAAATAGCTATAAGGGGGCAAGTGTTGGCAGATTTCATTGCAGTAGTTCCGGAGGAGGATACCCCTGCAACGGAAATACCCATAGAAGAGTTACCATATGGTGAGCCACGAAACCTATATACGAACAAATCTTCTATTAATAAGTGAGTGGAGTTTACGAGGTGGTGCGTTATAAATTGTTTTATTAAGAGAGATATTTATGTTATAAAAGTGTTATACGGTACATGTTGACGTGACGTCACCTAGTAAATTTATAGGTGCTTACTAAACTTACCACTCTAAGCAGAATTTGTTACCATTTTTAGAAACAATAAAATTAACAAGTCATTTAAAGTTCAAGGGTATTAAAGCAAATAAAACAAACCTTCAAAATTAGAAAATCACAAAAAAAAATTACAAGATATATAGAAAACCCCCTCCCGAAGGAGAAAAAAAAAATATATATATATATATACAAATGGTGCCCGCTATTACCTTTTTTTATATATAATATAAAATTTTCATGTGTGGTGATGTTTATATTGCAAACAAAAGATTGGTAAATTAGCTTTATTAGAAGACGAAGGGCTGATTTTAGAAGCATAAGTCGAGGGGGCATCCACATTAGAATTAGTCGCGGGAGTCTTAACCGCTTTAACATTTGAATGTATAGATGTATTAGCATAAGAAACACCATTAAGTGCCTCTTCGAAAATTCTACACGCAACTTTAGTAATCGAATCCATAGTCGTATTATTCGTACCAAAATTTTGTGACTTAAGAGCAACACCAATAGATGTATCACCTTCATTGTGTGGACCTACCATTTTTTCTTCCTTTCGAGTACTAGAATCAGAACCAACCATGTTTGCAAAGGAAACCGGGGCAGAAACATTTATCATTTGCTCAACTTTAACCTTACCCGTCGACATATTCAAACCATCCATAGAACCAAGGAATAGGGGAGCACCATTCTTGCCCGCTGCCACATGAAGCAATAAGGTAGTTCTGCTATAAGCATTACGACCAACTGTTGCCCTCGATGGCCGAAAAGGTTCATCAGGAGAATTTAAGGCAGGTGCAAACTCACCTTGATTTCGATAATGAAGAACCGGAAAGTTCGCGGTCTCAAGAACAATCTCGAAACTCTGAGTCAAGATCCTTGGGAGAGAAAAGGGCTAAAAAGAAGCGAAAAGCCAGTCCTAGTGTTAGGTCTGGACCTTCCGAGTATTCCTACTCCCAAAGAGCCTTTTCTAGACTCAGCAGCGGAGAGACGAGGCCCTCCCAAGAAGATTGTGAGAGAACAAAATATCCCTGGTCAGCTGTTTTTACCCACCTAGTGGAAAGACAAGAAGACGTCAGGTCGCGTCTGGGGGAGAAAAGGTCGAAGGTGTTTTCCCAGCTCAAGTCCAAAAGGCGCACTCGAAAGAGTGAAGAGCTGAGGCCAGACGCGCAATAGGCGGGACAGATTGTACTCAACTGAAAGATGTTCGGAAAGGCAGGGGAGGAGAACCCCTAGCCCAACCAAAGCCATGCCCCCCACTCAAGGGAGAGAGGCGCCGGAGACAGAGCTGCATACTCTGACCCCGGACGACGAAGGGAACTGACACCGCTGGAAAGCGAGGACAGTGCTGGGGGACACTGGAAGTCTAAATCCAAAAAGAATGAAGGTGATGCAGATGACCTCTATCTTCCATATGATATTGAGGATACAGACCCTTTTACATAACGGATCAGGAACTTTGAATTCCCAAAGAAGACCCGGATGGCCTCAAATGTCAAAACCTATAACGAGACCACGGACCCAGAAGAACACGTGAAAAATTTATGTACTGCAGCTAAGGTAGAGCGATGGGCCATGCCTACCTGGTTGTACATGTTCAACTCTACTCTCATGGGTCATGCAAGCATGTGATTTGACGAACTGCCATCAGAAAGCATCGATAACTTTCAAGACCTCCGGAAAAGCTTCCTATCCTACTTCCTCCAGAAAAAGAAGTACACCAAGGACTCGGTGGAACTCCACCACATCAAGCAAAGGGAAGGGGAGCCAACAGGAGCATTGATTGACCGTTTTAAGGCTAAAAGCATGCATGTGAAGGGCACTCCGGAGTGTATGAGAATCTCAAGCTTCATGCACGAAATCAATAATCTGAAGCTGATCAAAAGACTCAACGACAATATCCCAAAAACTGTCGATGAAATGTGGAAGGTAACCGCAGCTTTTCTCCGCGGTGAACAACTGCAACAAACTTGTTAAGGAAGAAGCAAGACCGCTCCTCATGGAAACCTCATGAAGGCGGATCGAGGATAGCCAACAGTAGATATTTGAATGGAAGGCGAAGTTCAAGGGACGGTCTAGGGCAGAGTGATTGATTCACGCCCCTCACAAAAACACCAAAGGAAATCTTGGCAATGAACTCAGTCAAGTTCACAGCTCCACCCACCTTGGCAAGCTCGATAAAATTAAGGAACAAGGAAAAGTATTGCGACTTCCACAGGGAAAGGGGACACCGCACGTATGAGTGTTTCCAGTTAAAGAAGCAAATTGAGGAAGCAGTCAGATCCGCCTAGCTAGCACACATGATGAAGGAGATCAAGAATGGCAGCCAAAAGGGTGGAGCTGCCAAGGGCGGCAAGAAGGAATCCGCGCCTAAGGATAAGGCTCCAGCCATATTCCTGGTGCAGACTTGGCAGTAGAGTGTGAAACAAAGAGTATTCCCTAATGAAGAACCAAAATTGAAGGTATCTTTCCCCCCAATAGTAAGGTTGGGATGACCATCCGTTGGTGATAAAGACTGAAGTGGGCGGACACCGCGTGCACATGAAGTATGTGGACAACAGAAGTACCTCAAGTTACTCTATGAGCACTACTTTAATTGTCTTAGCCTAGAAATCATAAAGAATATGATTCCCACCACAACAACACTCCTCGATTTCAGCAGCGAGATATCATGGCCATTAGGGCAAATTCTCTTGGAGGTAACATTGGGGGATGAGGAAAATTCAGCTAGTGTGTGGATGATCATACATGATGTAATCTATCATTCACTTTGAATTTTTTGGAAATTTATAACTTGTGAAGTATGATGATATAATTTAATGAGATGTATGACGTATGTTAATCCTTAAATTGGATATGCGAACAACATGTAGAGAATATTTATTCACGTGATTCTATCAAGACATTTTAAGGTGCATTTTACTGATTCAATGAGCTTAAGTGATGTGATCATCAGGGGGAGAGAAGATACGCGTTGCACACTTTTTTTCCTTGACCACGGTTTTGTCCCCACAGGGTTTTCCGGCAAAGTTTTTAACGAGGCAACATCCCCGAGCGTATAAATGAATTATGTACTCTTTTTCCTTCACTAGATTTTTGCCCCACTGGGTTTTGTCTAGTAAGGTTTTAACGAGGCATAATCCTAAAATGGACATCCAAGGGGGAGTGTTATGGATAATTATAATATGGATGTCCATATCTTATAGGATATTGCTTAGAGGTATTTGACTTATATTAGGAGATTATTTATCTTCCGGAATATTCTATCTTGTATTATAAATATACCTCTTTATGAGATGAATAAAACTGAATTCTCTATTCTTTATATCTCCTTGTTCTTTGTATTCTTGTTTCATTATTTATTATTCACAACAGGAAAAATATAATCATTGTTCAAAAAAAATACATGGGAAAATATGTCAGCTAGATTATGGGTCAAATCGGGTCATATTGTAGCAGCTACTTCGCGATTTTTAGTGGGGATTGGATAGAATACATGGAAAAATATGTCGGGTAGATTATGGGTCAAATGGGTCACATTGTAGGAGCTGCTTTGCAATTTTTATTTAGGATTGGATACACATGTACGCAACATGGAAAAATTTGCCAGTTAGATTATGGGTCAAAACGGGTTACATTGTAGCAGCTGCTTCGTGATTTTTAGGGGTGATTGGATACAATACACGGAAAAATATGTCGGCTAGATTATGGGTCAAAACGTTCTAGTGTTGAGTAGATCAGCAATACAAATCTTGTAAATAGTTCTTGTGATATATATGATGATTTCTTATTATGTACAGATGTCCAATTGTTCTGAATAAACTTATTTCAGAGGATGGGAACAACAATCCTCCCTGTTCGACTGCTTAACCAGTTTTCTAATATCTTTTTGTCTGTAATTTCACGTATTTAGTATTATTCATTTGACTCCAATCCTCTAATATGGAGTTAAATATTGTGGCTTTTTGTTTGTTGTCATATGACCCATAGCTGGAGGAGTGTTCATAAACAAATTAACTTTACTTTCTTGAGATCAAAATGGGAAGAAATCATAACGTTATAAGTGCAAATCAAGTTATAATGTATCCTATTTGTAGTGATTTAAGTTTGCGAATTTGATATTTTCATTCGACGAATACAAATCTTGTGTCCTATTTACCAGCATTTTGTCAATAAGTGCAAATCAAGTCTTTTTATTTTTTTTTCCTTTTTTTTTATAACGACATTGTTTGTTTTTTATTTAAGTATTTGTAATTTGTATTTTTATTTAATGAATGAAATGTTAGTTTGTTTAAATAAATTGAAAAGAAAAAAATGTGGGTCCCAAAAATGTGGTGTTGTGATAAGGGATGTTTTTTGGTGTTAAATGTTGAAATGTTAAAATGATGTGGCACTGAGGTGGAGGAACTTTTTAGTGTTATGGTGTTATGACACCTTAGAGCTCTCGCTGCGGTAACACCGAGGCCGGAGTTATGCCTAAGTGGTAGTGCATTTGTCGGCGTTACCATACCATCTTAGTGGCGTTTAGGCTTGCGTTATCCTTTTAGTTGATACAACAACGTATTGAGTTACGCAGGTTTTTTTTTTTTTAGTGCTGGGGAAGGGGTGGGGGATTTAAGTGGGTTGTTTTTGTGGTTTTGGTGTGTGTTGAGAGTGTGTATGTTGGTTAAATGATACCATTTATAGAATGTGTTGGTTAAATGCTAGCCTTTATAAAACTAAAAAATGAGAGTGTACATGCGTGCTTTTTTTAATAAATAAAAGTATTTTTTTTTTGTTTAATAAATGAAAGTATTTTTATGTAATAAATGAAAATATATTTTGTTTAAATAATTGGAAAAGGAAAAAAATGTGGATCTCAAAAGGTGGTGTTATAGGGTTTTATAATAAGGGGTGACTTTTTGGTGTTAAATGTTGAAATATTGAAGTGATTTGACACCGAAGTGGCGGTAAGTGTTATGGTGTTATAACACCTTAGGCACTTAGACTCTTAAGACCTTGAAATTGTATAACCTTAACAAGTTCATATATTCGCGCACATAATTTCATTTTCAAAAGATATGTAATAATACATTTATTATAAATTTTGAATTAAATATTTTTAAGAATTAGTGTATATACAATTATCAATATTACAATATTATTGTAATATGCTTTCAAAAAAAAACAATATTATTGTAACACAACATATTTACAAAATCATATTGCATCATATTATTTTCAGTTACGTGATATTGCATAACATTATGTTTATTTGTTACATCTAAAATGCATCATTAGTTTAGCGATATGCAATTCACATATCAATAGACAATAGTTCCATAATATTACATCAAATAACATAAAATGTTCAAATTACTCGAAGAGGACGAGTCCCAAACTCGTATATGTGGGACTAAACAATAATGGCCCTATAAATATTATCCACGCTCTATGGACCATAAATGTGTATCGTGCATCGAGTGATATTTGAGCTCGAACATTCTATAAACATTTAGTTAAAACATATTTTGGGTAAATATTATATTATGGTGTTCTGAATTCATAAATATAGAATTTCCCTAATCAAGGTATAACATTACATCATATTACATATTACATAACATTAAATGCAAATATTACTAATGCCTATATATAACTCTTTCTAACCAACACCAATCCATACAACAATTGTTCAATTTACCCCTAGTTTTCAAACCCTAAAAACACTTATTTCTAAAACTTCATCAAATTTGTCCCCTAATCAGAATCAATCATGTTCAATCCATCAACAAGGTAATCAATCAATACACCAACGTCTTCATTTTCTTTTCGATTTTGTAATATTTGTGTCAGTAATTAGTATAGCATTCTCTTGATTTAGCTTATTTAGGGGGTGTTTGGGTAAGCTTATTTTATGGGCTTCTTGGGAGAATAGCTGAAAAGTTTATTTGTTTGTAGGTTATTGGAACTTTTTGTTGTTGCTAGTAAACTATAGTAAATGCTGACGGTTCTTTGTGTGATGATGCGATCCGCAAACTACTTTTTAAAAAACTTGTTCATTCCCTTTTGACATGTCACAATAACGTCTATAGAATTACCAAGTCCCTATACATTTTAATGACTTGATCGTTCTCGTTAAACCAACAGTTTTTCCAATATTTATGTAGAATGACTAATGTTTTCTTTATCTTTACTTAGTAGCGGTAAAACCTTAAACCTACTATAACCACTATATGGTTACTCTCTAGTGAGTGTAACCGTGCATTCTTAATTAAGTAGAAACTTCTTGTTTGATAGCTCTTAGACAATGTTCTTTTCCCCGTGTGTTATGGGTCATTTAAATTAAATCTAATGTTCACCATTATGTACATTGTACACTACCAAAGGTGTATACACTTTTCGTTAGAAAAATCTAACAAACTTGCTGATAACAGTAACAAGCTAATTAACAAAATAAATAATTTACCCTGATGCGTTAACTATAAATTTGAAATTTACTTAAGAGTACAGTGTAGCCACATACATAAATCTGTACCATTTTAACCAAAAAGATGGTAGAATTTAAGATATATAATTGGAAAAGGTTAAAGATGAGGAAACGTCATAGTTCATCTTATCTTGCTTCAAATGATGGGCGAAAATGTCTCTTCATTCTTGATCAGCAGCAATCATGTTTAAATACTTATACATGCATGAATTATTGGGGTTTCATTTTTAGAATCACATATTTATAATTTACTCAAGTTTTAGGAAATTTTTGCGGAAAGTGTAGCTAGTCATCGTTTTGATGATGTTGATCAATTTAATTACACAGTAGGGGGTCCCTTTCCGGGCACTTAGGGTGTCCAACTTTTTAAAAATTTATAAGTGGTTACATAAGAGGAAATGATTGGTTACTTCCTTTGATTTGATGAAGAATAATTTGTTTGGTTAATATGGATCCCGTGCAATCTTGACCGATGTTTCACAAGTATTAACTTTTTTTTTCTTTTTATTAAAGACGTAAACTTTTGATTGTGGTGTGTCATATTAGTTAGTTCCCTTCTATAGATTGCGGTAATCTATCCATGTGGATAGATCCGCTTCCTAGCAAACAACAAGCGGATTTGATTATTTTAAATGTCTTGCTAACAAAATCTTAACACATTACTTGTACACGGATGGTATTTTAATAATTAGTAGAAAAGTAGATAGTATGAACACCCAAAATCTTTAAGAATAACCACTCACGGGTGATCCGCTGGCAAAAGAACTTCTGACTATCACTCTAAGATGTGAGAGGTCTCATGTTCAATTCTTGCTAGATGCTAACAACCCTAAAGTGGCCACGCCCAACCTCCTGAAAAGGGAGATCTTTACCCAATTTGAGCATGTGTGGCGGTGGGTTTGAAACCCGTGCATTAGTCAGTCAAAAGGTTGGAAACCATGGTTATCAAAAAAAAACTTTAAGAATGACAAACATTTGTGAAACTACAGAGCTCGAAGTTAAGGAAATAGTCATAGAAAATTTTAATCTCGGACGTATGAAGGGCAAAAGATCATTTAATACTTGCAATCAAATAAGTGATGATAAAGGTGTAGTGTCTGTGGTTCAGTCCAGAATTTCCATCCCGTATTACTTCCATTCTAGTCTTTTTCCATTATTATAACTAATTTATAATAATATTTTCGTGTGATTCATTTTGATTTCTATTTGCTTTGAACGCTGAGGCGAACATAACGTTACTTTTGAATTGTACTAATGGAAATGAATTGGGCAAGGGAGTATTTTGGGATGGATTTTTTTTAATTGAATGACACATGCTACTTCTTGTGTGGATAAATAATATGTAATTTAATTAAATTATTTTACCACGCAAATTTTCATACAATGTTTTTCACATAATTATAATTGTTGGGTAGAGTTCATGGTCGGAAAGTTAACCACTTGGTAGAACTCGCAATTATTATTTTTTTAAATGTTTGCGTCATGATATACCATTATTTGAACACATCTTTTGCGTAAGTGACAAATTTAGTTGATTAGGCAATAGCAAGCTAACATGTTCAAACGGGTTGGATCTACCGGCCTTTGAACTTCAATAATAGTTACTATATTTATGAGTTGAAACTATTTGTATTTACTTTCTTTATCCTAGATGATGCTTTTATATTTCTTTTGGTTTGGAGTATATTATTCTTTAAGTTATAGCTACTTTCTATCAAATCTATGATTTTACCTACTTGTGTATAATTGAAATGGCATATTAACCAGGCATTTCCAGCTCCACAATTTTACACCTCAAATCACAAATTTTATAAAGAACCTCCTATGGCTCAGAAAGTCTCTAAAGAAATTGGTAAGAATTGGTATAACCTCCCTCCCTTGTTTTACATAATCTGTTTATAATTTCATATACATATATTTCAATTGTTAGTGTACTTTCTACGACGATTGGTTATACTGTATTCATGTTTTTCAGGATCCTTTGGGGAGAAAATGTATTACTTCCATCATAAGATTATAATGCATTGATTGAAATATTTAGTTGCATCATTCACTAGAATTTACTAAATAATTGCTTATATCTTCATTGACAATAGGTACACAAGTCCGTAACAACAACTGCCAAAGCAACTCCTTCAAGCCCAAAGTCAAGCCAAAATAACAAACCATTGGCGACGACATGAAAAATGAGAGCAAGAATCGAACCGATTATAAAAGGGTAAGTTACCTTTTTAGCTCTGAGGTATACTTTTAGTGGGGATTTGATAGAATACATGGAAAAATATGTCGGCTAGATTATGGGTCAAAACGGGTCTTGTTTTGAGTAGATCAGCAATTCAAATCTTGCAAATAGTTCTTGTGATAATATACATTTATGATGACTTCTTATTAAACACAGACAGGAACAGACCTAGGATTTTGAAATGGGTGTTGCACAAATTTTTTTGGAAGGGTTCTTGCACAATTTTTTTCTGCATACTTGTTTTTGTATATTCTTCTTGATAATATACTATTTGATTTCTATTGTATAAACACGTCATTTCATTTCATTTTCTTGCAGATGCAAGTGTATTGAAGCTAGTAACTTTGTAGGGTTCAGGAATTCCTTGAACGGTCCACCTTATCCTACTCTACCTATTTCTCGAAAGATAGGTATTTCGTGAATGGTGACACTGCTTCAGCCTACAAAAAAATGGTTCAGGAACAGACCCGGTCTCTAACTCACCTGAAAGCGCAGTTGGCAAATTCCTTAACCCATCCATGTCTGCCTCCCATGAGACCCACCACAGTGATATCAAGCCCCCCGGCCCCCCGCCACTTAGCTTTGAAAATATGTGGCCGCGAAAGCTCAAAGACATTCACTAATCTTTCCCCCACAAGTTATTTCAAACATGAGCTTGGACAATGTGTTATGCTTATAGATGACAAAGGGCAAGAGGTTGGCAAAGGATCCATGCATTTAGCAAAGGGAACACGGTTTGGAAGAAACTTGGAGGAATTAAGGTTGTGTGTTGTGGATGTCAATGATCTTAAGGTGGCTAAATGGACTGAACTTCCACACCTGTGTGATGCTACAGGCACCAGCTTTGCTCAGGTGGAAATGATTCTGGACTAAAAGAGGGTGTTGTGGGATTCCAGTAAACTTATCTTGATAAATATTCATGGAGATGACACATCCAGATTTATCATGCTGCTTTCCATTAATCGAGGAAGAACTTGGATTCATTATTGATAGTTTATAGTCACTAAAGCTGCTGAAGATAGTGATGATTCACCGCTCTCTGAGCCACCAATCTCTTTTGTGGTTAACACACTGATTTTCGTATCATGTCTTTGGGGCACCAAGATCGGCTTCACCACATTGGATTTCTCATTTACATTCATGGCGGGTTTCTATGAAAGTAATGATCCACCACTCTCTAAGTCCTGAATCATCTATGGCTGTTGTTGTGGTTCTTTTTAGTATTGTCAGATAATTTCTTCATATTTATCGTTTTGATCAAAAGTTTTATGCAAAACTATTAACTTTCCAAATAGTGATAATTTCTGGCCAGGGTGACCATCAAAAGTATCTTGTCAAGTTCAGTGACAAAAGTTTCATTTCCAATGAAATGTGAGTGTGAGAGGTCGATGGATCATCGACGATTAGACCATATTCACAAATTATATTATAAAATATTATAACTTGTGAATATGGTTTCATCGCCGAATGTTGTAGGTGTTTAAGCATGAAACTGCTCTTGAAAGATCCATCGTTGTTCTCCCTTGTTTCATTTGACATGAAGATCTTGTCATTGCGTAAGAAAACCATATTCCGGTATGAAGGAATGTAACATACGATAATGGTGACTACAAATCGGACAGATGATTACTTGGTGTTGCAATTATGTAGTACCAAGTAATATCCTAGTTTGTAATCTAGAGAATTGCTGGTAGAGGGAGCAAATATAACTCTTTTAGAGGGAGCAAATATCTTTTATGTAAGGATAGTTTCTGGGTAAAAGGTCAACGACCCGGTAAATATATTACTCCAAAAAACATTTAAGTACAACGGATATGAGTGATTCTCATATCTCAGCCCGTTACATAGGCGAAAGGCTTACATAACAAGATACTTCCAATTTTCTAGACAAGAAAACAAACCATTTAAAGACTCGGACAAAAATATAACCTACTTCCTACGACCTTGGAGATTAAAGCCATAAATGGCGTTAAGAGCATCCAATTCCTCTGGAAGATCAGAAATTTGCTTCGAGTAATCATCATAGTCATCCAACTCATCTTCACGCTCATGACCTCCACCAAAAAGATTTACTGATTCGTCGAACGTGTTAAGAACCTCCTCCTCATCACTATCAGTAACCACAATATCACCCACCTTAGAGAATGGGTTAGCCCTCTTATTGGCAGATGCAGACGGAATAGGAACACCTTTATCATCCAAGAGGGTAGCTTTCCCATCGATAAGTAGCTTTTCAAGCTTACTAATTTTCTCAACTATAGGAGTAGAACCACCTTCCTTAGTTTCCATTAAATCACTCACAAGGGGTTCTTGTGATGTAGTACCAGTCTTAACCAACGCATCCTCATTAACTTCCATTGTACAGCCAGCATCCACATCCATGTTGGTGTCATCAGTAGGAATACCAAACGTATCCGTATCATCCATATTAAGAGCATCAAACTGGTTAGATGTAAAGATCGTTGTACCACTAGAACTAGCCACATCAGGAGTCTTCTTCTTATTGCCACCAACATTCTTGGGTTCAGGAGGAGTCGTAAGGATAGTTTCTGTATCAATAGATATATGTAGTTTCAATTTTTTGAAGAATTAATGAATATGTAGCCTTCTCAATTTTTTGGGTTTTTAGTTTGTATTATAATGGCTTATGATTAGCTTCATTTTTTTGTAATCGTGGCATCTATCTTTTCTTTTTTTTCTCTTTTAACATATTGAATTTGCTTTGTAGACCTTTTACATACTTAACATGACTTTTTAATAAATTGTCTGCAAAAGTGACAAAAAAAGGTAATGTAAGATGCAATTTTTGCCAATGAGTGGAACCATAGTTTTTCACTATTAAAAAGAATTGAGAAATCTATTTTTTTGGAAAAAGGAAATATAATAACTAGTTTGTAACGTTTAGGGGAACATCAACTTGATACGCGATTTTTACCCGGTAAGTAGTCAAAGAAATGAGAGGTTGTCAGATGAAGGGGGCGGTAACTACTAAAGGGCTTTGGTATAACTTGAATCCGGGAAAGCTGGTTAACTATCTCTTTCGGAGATGACAGACATTTTGATCTATGAAACTAATGGAACTCTTAATATAAAATTTTCATGTGTGGTGATGTTTATATTGCAAAAAAAGATGGGTAAATTAGCTTTATTAGAAGACGAAGGGCTGATTTTAGAAGCATAAGTCGAGGGGGCATACACATTAGAATTAGTCGCGGGTGTCTTAACCGCTTTAACATTTGAATGTATAGATGTATTAGCATAAGAAACACCATTAAGTGCCTCTTCGAAAATTGTACACGCAACTTTAGTAATCGAATCCATAGTCGTATTATTCGTACCAAAATTTTGTGACTTAAGAGCAACACCAATAGATGTATCACCTTCATTGTGTGGACCTACCATTTTTCTTCCTTTCGAGTACTAGAATCAGAACCAACCATGTTTGCAAAGGAAACCAGGGCAGAAACATTTATCATTTGCTCAACTTTAACCTTACCCGTCGACATATTCGAACCATCCATAGAACCAAGGAATAGGGGAGCACCATTCTTGCCCGCTGCCACATGAAGCAATAAGGTAGTTCTGCTATAAGCATTACGACCAACTGTTGCCCTCGATGGCCGAAAAGGTTCATCAGGAGAATTTAAGGCAGGTGCAAACTCACCTTGATTTCGATAATGAAGAACCGGAAAGTTCGCGATCTCAAGAACAATCCCGAAACTCTGAGTCAAGATCCTTGGGAGAGAAAAGGGCTAAAAAGAAGCGAAAAGCCAGTCCTAGTGTTAGGTCTGGACCTTCCGAGTATTCCTACTCCCAAAGAGCCTTTTCTAGACTCAGCAGCGGAGAGATGAGGCCCTCCCAAGAAGATTGTGAGAGAACAAAATATCCCTGGTCAGCTGTTTTTACCCGCCTAGGGGAAAGACAAGAAGACGTCAGGTCGCGTCTGGGGGAGAAAAGGTCTAAGGTGTTTTCCCAGCTCAAGTCCAAAAGGCGCACTCGAAAGAGCGAAGAGCTGAGGCCAGACGCGCAATAGGCGGGACAGATTGTACTCAACTGAATGAAGTTCGAAAAGGCAGGGGAGGAGAACCCCTAGCCCAACCAAAGCCATGCCCCCCACTCAAGGGAGAGAGGCGCCGGAGACAGAGTTGCATACTCTGACCCCGGACGACGAAGTGAACTGACACCGCTGGAAAGCGAGGACAGTGCTGGGGGACACTGGAAGTCTAAATCCAAAAAGAACGAAGGTGATGCAGATGACCTCTATCGTCCATACGATATTGAGGATACAGACCCTTTTACATAACGGATCAGGAACTTTGAATTCCCAAAGAAGACCCGGATGGCCTCAAATGTCAAAACCTATAACGAGACCAGGGACCCAGAAGAACACGTGAAAAATTTATGTACTGCAGCTAAGGAAGAGCGATGGGCCATTCCTACCTGGTTTTACATGTTCAACTCTACTCTCATGGGTCATGCAAGCATGTGATTTGACGAACTGCCATGAGAAAGCATCGATAACATTCAAGACCTCCGGAAAAGCTTCCTATCCTACTTCCTCCAGCAAAAGAAGTACACCAAGGATCCAGTGGAACTCCACCACATCAAGCAAAGGGAAGGGGAGCCAACAGGAGCATTTATTGACCGTTTTAAGGCTGAAAGCATGCATGTGAAGGGCACTCCGGAGTGTATGAGAATCTCGGGCTTCATGCACGAAATCAATAATCCGAAGCTGATCAAAAGACTCAACAACAATATCCCAAAAACTGTCAATGAAATGTGGAAGGTAACCGCAGCTTTTCTCCGCGGTGAATAGCCGCAACAAACTTGTTAAGGAAGAAGCAAGACCGCTCCTCATGCAAACCTCATGAAGGCGGATCCAGGATAGCCAACAGCCAGATATTTGAATGGAAGGCGAAGTTCAAGGGACGCTCTAGGGCAGAGTGATTGATTCACGCCCCTCACAAAAACACCAAAGGAAATCTTGGCAATGAACTCAGTCAAGTTCACAGCTCCACCCACCATGGCAAGCTCGATAAAATTAAGGAACAAGGAAAAGTATTGCGACTTCCACAGGGAAAGGGGACACCACATGTATGAGTGTTTCCAGTTGAAGAAGCAAATTGAGGAAGCAGTCAGATCCGCCTAGCTAGCACACATGATGAAGGAGATCAAGAATGGCAGCCAAAAGGGAGGAGCCGCCAAGGGCGGCAAGAAGGAAGCCGCGCCTAAGGATAAGGCTCCGGCCATATTCATGGTGCAGACTTGGCAGTAGAGTGTGAAACAAAGAGTATTCCCTCATGAAGAACCAAACTTGGAGGTATCTTTCCCCCCAATAGTAAGGTTGGGATGACCATCCGTTGGTGATAAAGACTGAAGTGGGCGGACACCGCGTGCACATGAAGTATGTGGACAACAGAAGTGCCTCAAGGTACTCTATGAGCACTGCTTTAATTGTCTTAGCCTAGAAATCATAAAGAATATGATTCCCACCACAACACCACTCCTCGGTTTCAGCAGCGAGATATCATGGCCATTAGGGCAAATTCTCTTGGAGGTAACATTGGGGGATGATGAAAATTCAGCTAGTGTGTGGATGAATTTCATAGTTGTCAGGTCGCCATCCCAATACAATAGGATAATCGGCAAGCTGGGGATACGATTGCTCAAAATCATCCCTTCTACGGCCCATGGCATGCTAAAATTCCCCACCAAGGGTGGAGTAGTGACCTTGCACAGTGACAAAGTTTTCTTGGTGGAATGTCGAATGGTGGCAAAGGAGGGTGTCAAGGTAGTAATACACCCGGATTTTCCAGGCCAAACTATCACTATAGGGGGAAGCCTGACTAACCGGGGAAAGAAGGATTTATGTGAACTGCTAAGGAGCAACCTAGACATCTTCACTTGGCAGCCATCAGATATGACTGGAGTGTCACGGAGCATAGCAACGCACAGACCGAATGTCCGGGAAGGTTGTGCCCTGGTAAGACAAAAGAAACGAGGGCAAGCCCCGGAAAGAAACAAAGCAATCAATGAAGATGTAGCAAAGCTTGTGGAAGCCGGCATAATGAGGGGGGTTCATTGCCATGACTGGCTATCAAACTCGGTTCTCGTCAAGAAAGTGACGGGAGCTGGAGAATGTGTGTTGAGTTTAAAGACTTGAACAAAGCTTACCCCAAGGATTGCTATCCCCTTCCGGAGATCGGCTGGAAAGTTGAATCTCTCTGCGGACACACCTTCAAATGTTTTTTGGATGCCTACAAGGGATACCACCAAATCCAAATTGCCACGGAGGATAAAGAGAAGATCGGTGTGACAACTGGCAAAATTGGGAGCCATTTTAAAACCCGCATTACATTAAAATTATAATTTGGAATTTTTGAAAAGTATATTATGACGAGATATTTTACGAACGTTGGTACGTGATTTTTAATCGTACGATATTTATGAGATTTGATTATTTATTTACGGTTTGGTTTGATTTCGGTCGTGATGATTTATTTTGAGATCGTTATTTTAGCACTACATTGACTCCGGCACTAGGTTAACCTAACAATTTTAATTATGTTTTATTGATTGGATCGGATATTATTATTTTGGAACGGGTTTGGTTTGAGAAAGTCATTTGGTTATTTGAGTTTCGGGTTTGGTCCGTGTATTGACACCGGGCTACTAAATCCCCTACACCCACTATTATTATTATTATTATCATATAAAAAAAAAAAAAAAAAAAAAAAAAAAAAAAGTTTTCTTTTATTATAAGAGTAAATTACATAATATCGTCCTTGTGGAACCTTAGCAACACAACACCCACCAACACCTTCACCAACAATTCATCATTCTCTCTCTCTTTTAATATATCAACACCACCGCCCCTTAAAACCACCAATAGCACCACCACTGCCACTCTCACACCAAAAATAACACCACCATCTTAACCATCTTTTCACGATCTATCTATTGGTACAAACCACGCGCGATTTGGACCACCCTAACACCTCATACGAATCAACATCACCACGTTATCACCACCTTTACCATCTTTTCTTTTGGGTTTTTGAAGAAATTGAGTTTTGGGTCTTGTGAATCGAAGGTGAGACGAGTTTTCAACTCGTATTTTGGTGAAAATGTGACCAAGGGTCACGGATCTATTTATATTTTTTTCGGATCTATGGTTTACATGAAATTCAAGTGGGTTTTGAATGAAACGTGATCTAAAACGAGTTTGGTATCCGGGTTGATGTTTTTATTGATGGGTCGATGTGTAACCGAGAGCTTGCACTCTCGGTTTGTACATCTTTTTTGGGATGTTTGGTTATTGATTTTGATGTATGGTTTATTCTTGGTTATGTTTGGTCGAACCATGTGGTCGTTTGGATATTTGGCCGACACCCCAAGGGGTGATTTGGGTCGGTTTGGCTCGAACTAGAGCAAACCGAGACCTAATGGTCTCGGGTGGGACCCACATTCATTATTTCGGGTGTAATATTGACCCGGGTTGACTTGGTAAATCAACCCGTAAGTGTTTATGTATTCGGTTGTTATTATACCTGTCGGATTATTATTGTTGTCGTGGTTGTTATTATTTGACCATGGATTACCCATTTGAACTTGAAGTGGTATATTTGGATTTATGAGATATATTGGAGATGTGTTGTCGAATGTGGAACTTGGGGACCGATTGTGAGACGGTCGCTTAGATTGACGGAGATAGGTTAGTCGGGTTCCGTAGACGGAC
This sequence comes from Artemisia argyi, assembly GCA_030686995.1. Lineage (NCBI taxonomy): Eukaryota > Viridiplantae > Streptophyta > Magnoliopsida > Asterales > Asteraceae > Artemisia > Artemisia argyi. Next base: position 41,391,280 of record CM060680.1, read on the forward strand.
CCTATTGTTGTAGCACGTGGATTTGGGATTGATTTGGATGGAGTTGTTTATTTATTCATGACTTGGTTATTATTATTATTTGTGGACTTGGACTATGAGCCGAGAGTAATGACTCGGACATGTGACCAAATTCTTATGACTCGATAAATATTTGAAAATCAAACATTTAAAAATAACACTCGTAATAATATTATTGATAATATAATCGTTTATATACGTATATTGACGTGATAAACGTACATATATATATATATATATATATATATATATATATATATATATATATATATATATATATATATATATATATATATATATATATATATATATATATATATATATATATATATATATATATATATAAATGCGTATATTAATCATAAAACGATCACGAGCAAATGTTATAATAATATAACGATAATTATTATACTATGCGAATAGTGCAATAAATGTCGGAGTATTATTATAAATAAATAACTATAAATAATATCGAGAACCACTACGTCGGGTAAGCAATAAATAAAAACATGATTTCTTTATAAATTTGGAAAACTTATCGAGTTATACGAGTTGTGGTTACTTAAGTCCAAGTGGGCTTTATTATGTGACTTTTGTGTTGTCACGGATATATGACGATTAATATAAACATTTTCTATAACTACGTAACTTATTTAATCGACGGGTTAAATCGAGTTTATTTAGCTATATAAAATGAGTATATTAATGGGCATCGTATCCTACGACGCCCATAGGTTGTGGTACGTGTATTAGGATAATAAATTACTATATATCTCGTGGAATTGGCTAAATTGACGAATTTGGCAAATTGGACGATATAAATAGGGAATTTATTGGACTACGATATATACCATATAGTATTCTTTGTGCAAGGTGATTTAGGTTGGGTATAATCTTGGAGCGGTATATTACGTAAATAAATATGGGAGATTATTAAATCGACGGATTTGATAAACTTCGATGATTTATTTAAATAATATATTGGACTAATATTAGACCTATAGATGGTTTATTATTTCTTTCGTTGTGGCTTCTTGGTTTGAGTTGTGTCGACCCTCCACCCATATGGATACCAAACGTCGAATTTCAAATTTATATGAAGTTAATTTGAGAAATGAATATTTTCGGAAAGTTAAATGGAATACGTTCGGGAATGGGAATATTTGATTTTGAGGAAATGATTTCTGAACGAGTTTGATATTGTTAGGAAGTGCCGAGTCTATAGTCGCCGTTACGTGAGTTGCTTGAGTTTGCTTACGTCTTTCATCTATCGATTTCTTTTGAGGATTTGCTGGACTTGAGGTGAGTCATAGCCCCACTTTTATTCTTGAACTTTGTTTTCAATACTTGGGGTGAGAAACGTGCAAATGTTTTATGTGGACTATTATCGCTTCGTTTATTTTAAAACTTGCTATGCTTATAGAACTAGGTAGGATTAAGCGAGGCCTAGTCCCAAACTAGGTAAGCTATTGATTTGGTTATTGATCGAGGCCTAGACATGAGCTAGGTAAGCTATTGATTTGGTTATAGAGCGAGGCCTAGTCCCGAACTAGGTAAGCTATTGTTTGGTTGTTGAGCGAGGCCTAGTCCCGAACTAGGTAAGCTATTGATTTGGTTATAGAGCGAGGCCTAGACTTGAGCTAGGTAAGCTATTGATTGGATTGATTTGAGCTATAGCGTGCACCTATAGGGATGATTTGATTTGGTTGGATATTTTGGTTGGATGATTGAGGCCTAGTCTAGCTAGCAAGCGTTTTGCGTACATGTCCACTATATTGAATTATGAATTTAAACCTATGATCTCACCAGCGAAAGCTGACTTTTAGCACGTTTTCTCAGGTAATTAAGTGATGCCCTTGGATGCTTGGGTTGGAGGTTTGGCAATGGCACCCGGTTATGGATCTGTTTTCTAAAACTTTGATAAATTACTGTGGACCTACGTTTATTTCTTTTGGGCCTTACTTTGGATAATTCTTGGGATGAATGTAAACTTTAAAACCCATTTTGGTTGTGTTTTTCTTATGTTTACTTTATCTCGTTCTTTCATGACTTTGAATGGATACCAATCCCCGTAGCACCCCGAAAGCTTGTTGAGTCTTCCGATGTACCAAATTTTGGGGGTGTTACAATCGCGTTCTACACAAATCAAGGAATTTTTTGCTACAGGAAAATGCCTTTTGGTCTAAAGAATGCTAGAGCCACATATGTGGACAAGGCCTTTGAAAGACAAATTGGAAGGAACTTGGAAGTGTACGTGGACGAGTTGGTCATCAAGAGCCACTCAGAAACTGAGATGTTGAGGGACATAGAAGAGACCTTCTAAACCCTCAGAAAAATCAATATGAAGTTAAACCCGAATAAGTGCACTTTGGGTGCAAAAAAAGGGTTATTCTTGGGATACGTGGTCAACAAGAAAGGGATTAGGGCTTGTCCAGAGAAATCCGAAGTCGTAGCCCAATTACCCACCTTGAGAACATTGAAAGAAGGGCAAAGCTTGAACGGGAAACTAGTAAGTCTCAACCGCATCCTATCCAAGTCCGCGGAAAAGTCCTTGTCATTCTTCAAAACACTGAAAAAGCGTATCAAAAAAGCGACTTCCACTGGACACCAGAAGCGGACCTGGCATTCAAAGAAATCAAGAAGCACATTGCCAACCTTCCCACCCTAACAGCTCCCCGGCCGAAAGAAGAACTGATAATGTATTTATCCACACCAAGAGAAGCCATTAGTGTAGTTCTGTTGGCAGAAAGAGGGTCATGTCAGGAACCTATATACTTCATAAGCCGCGCCCTGCAAAGTCCGGAGATAAACTACAATCCGATGGAAAATTTGGTGCTAGCATTGGTTCACGCGGCTAGGAGGCTCAGAATGTATTTCCAGGCATACCCGGTAGTTTTCATCATAGACCAACCAATTAAGTAAGTGCTCATAAGAACAGAAAACACGGGTAGAATGGCCAAATGGGCCATTGAATTGGGCGAGCATGACATTAGTTTCAGGCCGCAAACAGCTATAAGGGGGCAAGTGTTGGCAGATTTCATTGCAGAAGTTCCGGAGGAGGATACCCCTGCAACGGAAATACCCATAGAAGAGTTACCATATGGTGAGCCACGAAACCTATATACGAACAAATCTTCTATTAATAAGTGAGTGGAGTTTACGAGGTGGTGCGTTATAAATTGTTTTATTAAGAGAGATATTTATGTTATAAAAGTGTTATATGGTACATGTTGACGTGACGTCACCTAGTAAATTTATAGGTGCTCACTAAACTTACCACTCTAAGCAGAATTTGTTACCATTTTTAGAAACAATAAAATTAACAAGTCATTTAAAGTTCAAGGGTATTAAAGCAAATAAAACAAACCTTCAAAATTAGAAAATCACAAAAAAAATTACAAGATATATAGAAAACCCCCTCCCGAAGGAGAAAATATATATATATATATATATATATATATATATATATATATATATATATACACAAATGGTACCCGCTATTACCTTTTTTTTATGTATTTTTATTTTTACAATTTTGTTTATTTTATAAAACTAAAAACCTGAAAATGCGAAATAAAAAATATAAATTTTACTCAGTCAAAAATATTAAACTAATAAAAAATATGAAACAAAACAAGTAAAAAATAGATTATATTTTTAGGAAGGTGATTGGGACACTCACACTTTTGATTGTGACTAGGGGTGTCATATGGGTCGACCCGACCCGACCCGAACCCGATAAGGCCTTATAGGGTCGGGTTGATTCGGGTCCAATATACCTTATCGGGTTATCGGGTCAACCCGATAAACCCGATAGCCTTATAGGGTCGGGTTTCGGGTCTTAATTATTTCGTTATCGGGTTATCGGGTTGACCCGATAACCCGATAAGCTATAATAACCCATTAAAAGCTTTATAATTTTTGAACTTGACCCGATAACCCGATAACCCGAACCCGATAACCCGAACCCGATAGACCCGATAACCCGATAGACCCGAACCCGATAACCCGATTCCTTATCGGATCGGGTTGCGGGTTAAATTTTATATGTCGAAAACCCGATAGACCCGACCCGATAAGAGGCTTATCGGGTCGGGTTGACCCGAATGACACCCCTAATTGTGACACTCAATTGTACAAGCAATTAAAGCACATTGCAAGCACTGTATAAATATGTAATGCACACAGTGGAGTGTCCGAATCAAAAGTATAAGTATGAGTGTGCAAATCATTTTCAATATTTTTATATTGGGCCCGAGTACTTATAAAATATCCCATTCACAAATCAGAGGCGGGAAAACACAAAACCAAATCGGCTCGTGAGATTGACAACCGGTGCGTGACATTGAGTGACAGCGCGTGAGAGCGACGCAATGAAGATAAAACCATCGGAAAACGAACTCCAAAGCTTAATCGACTCCATTAAAGCTTCAGATGTACTTTACCACTTATTTAATCATTTAATTTTATAATTTCATTTCGTACTAGTAATTTATGCATAAATTGAATTAGTTAGGAATAATAATGTTATAAATAAGTTTATATATCTCTGGCTGTTGGAATGTTTTTCAGATGTTTCGTTTCGTCTCGGTTTATTTAGATACAACTAGTACTTTTTAAGTAACTGTGAGGAGGAGGTTATTCGACACTTGTGCTCCGTATCGTGTTTGTGTTAGGTCGTTAAGGCGAATTTGTGTCAAAGGCAATTAGAGCGCCATAGGTGCGGCGCTATGGCAAAAACAAGCGTTAATAGAAAGTGAAGTGAGTGTGTGTTTTTTGTTGTGTGTTATAGGAATGTTATAGGCCAGAAGCTGACGTGGCGACCAGTATGTGTGGTAGCTTCCTATCATGGGATTAGTTTATTGGAAGGTTTTCGGTTTTGATTGTTTTGGCCTGATTTATTGATAAGTTTGTACCACTAGAGGAATATTGGATCTATTGTTACAAGTTACAATTCTAATGGACTGTTTTTGTCACCTTATGTCCTGTATCAGTTTCTGCGAGATTATTGAGCTTTTGTGCTGATTTGGTTTTGGGGTATTAGAATTCGTATGTGTACTAAGTTGGATTTGTGCACCTATATGTATAAGTTTGCTTTCGGTTTTTTGTGTAAGGAGTATGATGACATTTAGGAATATAAGTCGCTGAATTTGCAACTTATTGTCCTACATCATTTATGATGTGACTTGTGACCTCCCACCATGGATTTAGTTGATTGGAACGTTTTGGCTAGTTTGATGCTTTGGGCTTGGTGTGTTTAGTTTATGCAGTCAAAATAGTTAATCTACAACATGCTACCCTAAAGAATTTAGGTGTTTTTCAAAGTCTATATATATAATTCGACATATTTTCTGGTTTTTTTCTACCAATATTGGCAATATATAATCTAAAAGTTGGACTTTCAATTCCACAGGTGGTAGAGAGCCGTACTCAACTAATATCTGAACTTGGGGAGCTAGATGTTAGTGATGAAAATGGACAAGCTTCTATCCTGGAATGTCTAACAGTATCCTGCTTAACAATTTTATGCTTAACTAGAACGATTTAAAAACTGTTATAGTTCTATTGTCTTACTATAGTCACCTTAACATTGGGCTAGACATTCTGGGAAGACTTCACGTGTCTGGATGTATCCCAGTGCGTCTTAAACAAAACTATATTGCAAGTGGCTTCAACTTACCTAGAATCGGATATATCCAAATGCCTCAGCCAGCTGCTTGCTTTAGGAACCAAGGTACATTGCTCTTCACTCCTGTACTTGTATTATAAAAACTGATGAGTTTACCCTGTAGACTAAGTTGCTTTACAAATTTGTACAGGGAAGCATATGGTGTCGAAAACACATGAAGATGACACTTATGTCCACCGATGATTCTCAAGAGGAAGAACATTATGGGCTCTTTTTTAAGGTGATGTACCTGTTCAAGTTATCTTCACACAATCAGTTTTTCCTTGAAAAAATACTATGTTTTCTCTTGGTATCAGTCTGAAGTTTATGAACCAAATTATGATCCTTGGTAATTTATGTTCATTGGTATTTAAATGGATTTGAGGATGATAGCTATTTATGTAGCTGAAGCCTAACCTTATAGACTTCATAAAATGACTGCACAGAGGTAGGTAAGTAATGTAGTACTGGTTTACTTATGTCAGGTGCTCTTGGATATGTTATCCTATTTGGCTGCTGTTTTATCAGCTTTGGCAAGGCATCCAGTTTCAACAGGAAAGGAGTTGATGTCCGCAGTTGAAACATTCATTTCCGAACTCTTAAATCTTACAAAAGACTTGATATTAGAGTCTAAGGTAATTGCTTTCCCATTTTTACTTGTCAATATATCGCATATTAAAACGCCATAATGAAAGTAGTATTTGTGTATATTTGGTGTCATATTATTATTTTGTTTTAGGAAGCAGTAATGTTTTTATTCATTTCCGAAGTCCTGCATTGGGTGCTTCGGGTGGTGCCATTGCGTTTCCATGTGGCATTGACTGTAACCTCAAAGTATTGATCATATATTCACAAGGATACGAGACTGGGGTTACAGAAGAGAAAGTTTTGGTCTTCCTTTTACGCTAAACTAGAAATCATCATGAATCAAATTTATGATTCCAAAATAGGAAAAAACTAGAGTACTAGACAGCATTATGTTATTTTTTCTACAGTCTTTAGTCTTGACTAAATTGGCCCACTAATGACAGCATCATGTTACTTATTTTACCAGTCTTGAGTCTTGATTAAATTGGACCACTAATAGCGTAATAAAAGTTACGTTTTAATATTTAAGTGCGTCATTACCTTACATATGTATCAAGAAACGACTGTAAATTTTTCATCGATTTGGTTTCGGATAAGTACACTAATGCTCACATGTATAAAGGCACCCCAATATCTTTTTTGTTTTGAAAGATTTTGAGTACTAGTATATGTGTATTACATGATTGTATTCCCAGACTCGAATCCTGAATTTATGGTGTTAATTTAAGCTAGTGATTGTGGAAGGTTGGCTTACACACTATTGTTTTAAAAGGATACCAATCTTTTCTCCTATTAACCAGTTCGTCTACTTTAATTGAATGTTTCTAAAGCTATCTGTCGTTGTGACAGAGAATACAAACACATGGTTCAGAAGTACTAAAGGCGTCACAAGTGATCCTTGATGCTGTTGTATGTCTATGCAAAGCATATTGCAACAACATGAAGGCGGATGATAATGGTAGAACTGAAAAAGATGTACAAAGCAGTGTCAAAGAATCAGAAGATGTGAATCATTTTATCAGTATAGCAAAATGTACTGTTGAAGTATTTGATAGAAAATATAAGTTTTGATCTTTAAAAGTTACATGTCCGAATAGTTGAATAAACTTAGGAAAGTTTATTTAAAATGAAGATTGTTATTATCAATGAGTTTATTAAGCCTAGAATGGATATTTTACTTGTAAAGTCCCATGGTCATTTGATGGAGTAGATCCAAATTGGTTGATTATGTTACAACTAACACTTTAGTCAATGATTTCGGTTTAGAAAGCTTTAAGGTCTTAGCCGTGGCCTTGCCGTGGCTTTGGTCATGGCTACCATGGTCTTGAGACTCATCCTTGGCCTTAGCCATGGCTATGGTCTCGGCTTTAAGGTCATTAGACCTCTTGGTTTTACTTAGCCATAACCATTACATAGTCATTTGGGTATTTAAAAGGGTTATTAAGAATTTGAAGAAAATATCATTCATTATGGGTTTTCTGGACCCGTGCCCCTACATCGTTCCAGACAACTTTCGTGTTTTAACTTTTTGATGAAACGGAGCAAAAAAGCCTCTTTTTGCGTGTTTTAGTTCTGTCACAGAAACTTTTGGGACAATTTTGCCGCAAGGTTTTGGTAACTTCTATTAGCCATATCTTTTGACTCATATACTCATTTTAAGTGATTCAAATTGCTATGTTTTTTATGAGGCGAAAAATGAACCACTTTTAGGGGGTCATTTAAGCCCGGAATTGAATTTACTTGATCAAATATTGCCCTAAATCGTTCATTTTGTGATTTTAGGTACTTTGGGAGTGAATTCTGGAAAAGGAAGCAATTCGGACGTTTTTGGAGCATAAAAGTGAAGAAAACGGCAAAGTCTTAATTTTCCATGCTGAGAACAGTACCTGACGGCGTCAAGAGTAAAATCCATGACGACCTAGTGCAAACCTGAAGGCGTCACAACAAGGGCGTCAAGAGTTAAATTGGTGACGGCCTGCATAAGGTGAATACATGACGGCGCCAGACCCAGATCTAGGTAGTCAGAGAAACTATTTGGCGGCGAGATGACGGCGTCAGACATTTGTTCTTGACGCCGTCACCTATCAAACTATATATGTAGTTTTCTATTTTTCATTCATTAAAGAGGAACTTGTGTGGAGAAAACTAGGGCCGAACTTTGTAAACCCTAGGTCATATTTTACAGTGTTTTCACCCCTTGTTTCCTTTCATGTTCAATTTAGATAAGTCTTTTCTTAATTCATTCAATATGTCTATGTGTTATTTGAATATATCTTATGCTTGTCTTAATTTCAACATGCTAGGCTAAATCTATCTTGTGTTTGCTTGGATCTAATGAAACCTAGATATTAATTATGTGTTGATTACTTGTTTATGGTTGTAATGGATGAATTATTTCAATGTTAGGCTTAAGAAAACTGGCAGATCTCCATTGTGTAACATGCTTGAACGTCTTAGGAAACATGAACCTATGTGTACTAGGTTTTATTGGTTGTATTTAATGCATGAGCAAATTCTAGTGATCTCATGTTAGGAGCTTCTTAGCCGGCTCGACATAGGAGTGAAGTAGGCGCTCATAGGATTGGGGAAGTAAGTACGCCACCCCATGAATGGTATTAAGGAATACAATCCGTCATCCACGCGACTATAACAAGTAATTAACGTGTAAAAGATATCTAGGGAGTAGTGAAATCTAAGTAAACACAACTCTCCCACATATTGCTCACAACATTAGTATAATTTAGTTTATTTTCATTTTTAGTATTTTATTTTGATTGCATCTTTAGTATTGGGTTAGTTGACTAGCAACTAATTCCGCCAAACTCCTTAAAACCCGAGATTTTTACTTGCTTTCATAAAAATATAAAAATACAAAAAGAATCATCCCTCATCTCTAGACCTAGTCTTTAGGTTTTCTAATCCTAGCGACACTATTCCTAGCTGAACGATCAATCCCCCGGTACTTGTCATTATACTATACTACATCGATCAGGTACACTGCCTGGTGGGGGTTGTAAGCTTCTCGAGATCCCTCGAGAGGTAAAGCCTGGTGCAATCCCTACGCATCAAGTTTTTGGCGCCGCAGCCCGGGGAATAGTTATTGTCTAGGTTAGTGATGAGGCGAAAAATGATCCGTTTTTAGGGGGTCATTTAAGCCCGAATCCGAATTTATTTGATCAAATATTGCCCTAAATCGTTCCTTTTGTGATTTTAGGTGTTTGGAGAGTGAATTCTGGAAAAGAAGCCATTTTGGACGTTTTTGGAGCATAAAAGTGAAGAAAACGGCTAAGTACCAAATTTCCATGCTGAAGATACAAGGTGACGGCGTCAGACATGAAGAATTAAACACTGTAGGTGGTGACGGCGTCAGAAGGCTTCATGACGGCGTCAAAGTGGCAAGAATAAAATACCGTGGGTGATGACGGCGTCACATAGGCCGTCATGAGTGGATCAAGGCCGTCCGAGGAAGTATATGGCGGCGAGGTGACGGCGTCACATGCAACTCTTGACGCCGTCAGCCTACTTTTCCTATATATAGTTTTCTAGTTTTTTCATTAAAAAGAGAGAAGTTTTGGTGAAACCCTAAAGACGATTTTGGTGCCTCTTTTACAGGTTTTTCAAGGGTTCCAAACCCTTGAGACCTTGCATTGTAATTGAGATAAGTGTACTTTCAATTCAATCAATATGTCTATGTGTTGGTTGTTTATCTCTTGTTCTTGTATCAATTCTACTATGCTAGGCTAGATCTCTTTTGTGTTTGCTTAGATCTAATGAAACCTAGATGTTGATTATGTGTTGATTACTTGTCTATTCTTGTTTTGGATGAATGATATTATATGTTAGGCTTAAGAAAACTGGCAGATCTCCAAATGGTAACATGCTTGAACGTCTTAATAAACATGAACCGAGGCGTACTAGGTCTTTATTGGTTGTATTTAATGCATGAGCCACTGTTTACAATCCCTATAGTTGTGCTGGGTCATGGTGTAGGAAGAGATAAGAGCTCATAGAGTTGGGGAGTTATGTATGCCACCCCACGAATGGTATTAAGGAATACAATCCGTCATCCATACAAGTGTAACAAGTAATTAACATGTAAAAGATATCTAGGGAGTAATGAAGTCTAAGTAAACACAATTTCTCCAACCACTGCTCACAACTTTAGTATAATTAGTTTATTTTCATTTTTATTATTTTATTTTGATTGCATCTTAGTTTTGGGTTAGTTGAATAGCAACTAATTCCGCCCACTCTTCCAAAACCCGAGATTTTACTTGCTTTTATAAAAATATAAAAATACAAAAATAATCATCTCTCACCTTTAGAACTATTAATTAGGTTTTCTAATCCTAGCGACACTATTCCTAAGCTGAACGATCAATCCTCCGGTACTTGTCACTATACTATACTACAACGATCAGGTACACTGCCTGGTGGGGGTTGTAAGCTTCTCGAGATCCCTCGAGAGGTAAAGCAAGGTGCGATTCCCACGCATCAAGTTTTTGGCGCCGCTGCCGGGGAATAGTTATTGTCTAGGTTAGGATTTCTTTTTATTAGGTCTACTTGCTAGATTCCTTTCTAGTAAGATTTTTATTTTTATTTTTTAGGTCTTCTTTAGTCTATCTTATTTCTTCGTGCCTTTGTCTGTAACTCTTCACCATTCACCATCATGGCAACCAACGAATTCTCCAACCTTAGGATCACTAGGAGTCGTAGCACCACTAAAGACCTCGTCTTGCCTTATGCAGAACCCGAAAGAGAAATGTGTAGGTTAAGACGAACTCACTCAACACCTGAACCATCCAGCATTGCTATCGACTTTGATGCACCTCTCTCTGAAGAAAATTCAGAAAATCACATCACAACCCCGAGCTCCCACAACGAGACGAATACTCCTATAATACCTCCTCCTAAGCGTCTCAAGGATTACTCTTCCCCAACTCCTCGTGGGTTTTCTAATGCCATTGTTTATCCAAACGAACATACCAACGAGGTCCTGCATGCAAATGACATTTGGCTTGTAAAAAGTGTGTGTAAGTTCCACGGACTTGATGAGGAAAATCCAATCCAACACATCAAGGACTTCCTAAAAATAGTGGACACCATCCATACGGGTGGGGCTACTAGAAACACATCCCGACTGCGATTCTTCCCTTTCACCTTATACGAAAAAGCCCAAGAATGGTATAACAAACTCCCTTCCGAATCTATTTTCACATGGGAGCAACTCATATCCAAGTTCTATGAGAAGTTCTTTCCACCTGGAAAAACCTCAGCATTTAGGGATAGGATCCTTCGTTTCCGAAAGGGGAAGGATGAACCCTTCCATAAAGCGTGGACTAGATTCAAAGATTTAATAAGACAAGTTCCACATCATGGCATCGAACTTTGGCTCTTGGTCCAAATCTTTTACGAAAATATCTCCTCTAATGACCGGAACGGAATCAACCAATCTAGGAAAGGAAGATTGGCCAATCTTAGCGCCGAGGAAGGATGGGACAGGATTGAAGAATATGCCCAAGACCAGGATGACACTTGGGATGAACCTGAGTCGACTATCGGCATTTCTGAAACCACCTCGGATCGATTAAGCAAAGTTCACAAAAGAATGGATTGCCTAGCTGGATCGCAACCACCTAAGATGCTGTCAAATCCTTACTTGATCTGCGATTACTGTGGAGGTCCGCATGAGGTGGAGGAATGCGGAGGAGCAGCCACAACTGAACATGCATGCTTGTCAGGAGGAGACATTTATGTTGATCCCTCCCTTTTGCCTTTCTACCAAAATGATGATTATACCCTTTGGGGAAATCTGGTGAGGAAAAGAGAAGGGGAGGGAGGCCCTGAATTCAAGATCAGGAGCAATTTCGAAGATGACCTTGGTCACTTCACTCAAGAAAAAGACTTGCAAATGAAAGGGCTGAATGAGCTTTTCGACGAACAGTAGGAGGATGTCAGAAAATTTTTCAACAAGCTTAACTCAGCCCTAGATAACCTCCAACCACCGTTAGAAAGAAGAAAAGATCTCATGCTCGCGATAACCACACGGGCCGGGACGACAACCAAGGACCCTCCTTACCCAAACTCGCCCCCCGTTACACTCGATTCAGACAAACCTGGGGAGGAGGAGCAGGATGTCGGCATTGGCACCCCGGACCAACCACCCGTGACAACCCCCTCCCCATCAGCCCTTCCTAACCCACCTGTGAGAATTCCATACCCATCCCGACTGAGGAACCAGAAAACTGAGAATGATAACAAGAGGTTCTTGTCATACCTAAAAGACTCGGTTGTCACCATACCTCTCCTGGATGCTTGCTATCACATGCCAAAGTATAGCACATACTTCAAAAAGCTGCTCGCTAATAGGAAGAAGCTCGAGGGTCTTGTAACCCTAGGGGAAGAATGCTCAGTGGTGACCCATCGAGGGCTACCAAAGAAGGTAGACGATCCGGGTAGCTTCACCTTGCCGTGCTCTATAGGACCTCTATCAATCAAGAATGCTCTTGCCGATTTGGGAGCAAGTATCAATCTCATGCCTCTCTCTATGTTCCGTAAACTAGGATATTCCGGATTGAAACCTACCCGTATGAACATCCAACTAGCCGATAGATCAGTCAAGTACCCCGAAGGGATATGTGAGAACGTGCTAGTCAAGGTTGGGAAATTCAAATTCCCGGTCGACTTCGTAATCCTGGATATGGAGGAAGACGACGTGGTACCTATCATTTTAGGTAGACCATTTCTTGCTACCGCTCGTGCAGTCATCGATGTCTACGATGGCAAATTGACCTTACGAGTAGGAGACGATAGCACAACCTTCGACATTAAGGATTCTATGGATCTCTCCCTCGAAGCATCCAACCGGCTCTACTTTATCGGGGAAGTAGATGAGCTCACAGATGTCATTGATGATTGCATCGATGAATAAATCGATGAAGGCTGACTACGGGACGAGAGTTTTCTGCCTTTGCTGGAGATGGAAAAGACGGAGGAAGTTAATGCAGTCTCCTTCTACCCCAGACAAGAGGCAACGGAACATCTCGAGCTCCGAAAGCCCGAGAACAAGCTCAAACCTTCTATTATCGAGCCCCCTGACATTGATCTTAAAGAGCTCCCTAATCATTTGGAGTATGCCTTTCTTCAGGGAGAAAACCAACTCCCGGTAATCATAAACTCTTCCTTGGAAATGGAACAAAAAGTTAAACTCTTAGAGGTCCTGAAGAAATACAAGGGGGTACTTGCATGGAGTGTGGCCGACATTAAGGGGATTGACTCCACTTTTTGCACACATAAGATTCTTATGGAGGAAGATTATAAACCCACTGTGCAACCCCAGAGGCGAGTGAACCCTAACATTAAGGAAGTAGTGAAGAAAGAGGTTATCAAACTTTTGGATGCAGGACTAATTTACCCAATCTCGGATAGCCCATGGGTCAGTCCTGTGCAGGTTGTACCTAAAAAGGGTGGAATAACTGTAGTAAAAAATGACAAGGGTGAGATGGTGCCCCAGAGAACTGTCACTGGATGGCGGGTATGCATTGACTATCGAAAGCTCAACGATGCCACGAGGAAAGATCACTTTCCTTTGCCATTCATTGATTAGATGTTAGAAAGATTATCTGGACACGAGTACTATTGCTTCTTAGATGGATTCTCTGGATATTTTCAAATCCCCATAGCACCTGAGGACCAAGAAAAGACCACGTTTACTTGCCCCTATGGAACGTTTGCCTACAAAAGGATGCCTTTTGGGCTATGTAATGCCCCCGCCACTTTCCAACGTTGCATGACCGCAATCTTTCACGAACTTATGGAAGACAGCATGGAAGTATTCATGGATGACTTTTCAGTCTTCGGAAACTCCTTCGACCGCTGTCTTGCTAATTTAGAAAAGATGCTTAAACGTTGCGAGGAAACCAACTTGGTGTTGAACTGGGAAAAGTGTCATTTCATGGTAAAGGAAGGGATTGTGTTGGGGCATAAGATTTCAGGGAACGGGATAGAGGTGGACCAAGCTAAGGTTGAAGCTATATCTAAGTTACCATACCCCACGACTGTTAAGGCAATACGCAGCTTTTTGGGGCACGCCGGATTTTATCGGAGATTCATCAAAGACTTCTCCAAAATTGCCCGGCCAATGACTCAATTGCTTGTGAAGGATGCTCCGTTCGATTTTTCCCAAGAATGCAAAGATGCTTTCGATCTCCTAAAAAGAGAACTCACTCAAGCTCCAATCATGATCACACCCAACTGGGAGTTACCATTTGAAATAATGTGTGACGCTAGCGACTTCGCTGTCGGGGCTGTATTAGGTCAGCGACGTGACAAGCTTTTCCAACCTATTTATTACGTTAGCAAAACCATGAATCCCGCCCAAGAGAACTACTCCACCACCGAAAAAGAATTATTAGCCGTAGTGTTTGCATTCAACAAATTCCGACAATATCTTGTCCTTTCAAAGACAGTCGTCTTCACTGACCACTCGGCTCTTAGATATCTGTTTGCGAAACAGGACGCCAAACCACGACTAATTCGGTGGATCTTGTTGCTACAAGAATTTGATGTTGAGATTCGCGATAAGAGGGGGGCAGAGAATCTCGCCGCCGATCATCTATCTCGTCTTGAAAACCCCCTGGATAAACACGATAGAAGTGAGATTAAGGATTCGTTTCCTGACGAACAACTGATGTCTATCCTTGATTCGGAACCATGGTACGCCGACTTTGCCAATTACTTCGCAAGTAGATGTAGACTTGTTCCTGAACACATGACTAAATACGAGAGGAAGAGGTTCTTTTCCCAGCTAAAATATTACTTCTGGGATGAACCATTTTTATTCCGAAGGTGTCCTGACCATATTATAAGGCGTTGTGTTTCGGAGAATGAGGCTGTAAAAATCATGAGGGAATGTCACTCCGGTCCCTCTGGAGGGCATCATGGGATAAACGTTACTGCCCGAAAGATTCTCGATGCAGGATTCTATTGGCCCACAATTTTCCGTGATGTAAAAGATATGGTACAAGCATGTGATGCATGTCAACGGGCTGGAAATATATCAAATAGGGATGAAGCACCTCAGAACTTTATACAAGTTTGCGAGGTATTCGATGTTTGGGGGATTGACTTTATGGGACTCTTTCCGTCCTCAGGGGGAAACGAGTACATCTTAGTCGCCATTGACTATGTTTCGAAATGGGTTGAAGCACAAGCCCTCAGGACTAATGATGCTAGAGTGGTCATTCATTTCCTAAAAAAGCTTTTCGCAAGATTCGGAATTCCGAAAGCTCTCATCAGCGATAGGGGGACACATTTTTGCAACGCACAAATGGAAAAGGTCATGAAGAGGTATGGAGTGCCCCCCCGATTCTCCACCGCCTATCACCCACAGACCAATGGCCAAGTCGAAAACACCAATAGGGCTATTAAAAGAATACTTGAAAAAACGGTTAGTCAAAACAGAAAGGACTGGTCATTCAAACTCGACGAAGCCTTATGGGCATTCCGAACTGCCTACAAAACACCTATTGGAACGACCCCGTTCCGCATGGTGTATGGTAAGGCATGTCACTTACCGGTAGAATTAGAACACAAGGCTTATTGGGCGCTTAAGGCATGCAACTTAGATTACACAACTGCTGGGAATAATAGGTTTTTGCAATTACACGAGCTTGATGAGCTTAGACTAGAAGCCTACAAATCCTCCATCACATATAAAGAAAGAGCTAAAAGATGGCATGATCAAAGAATTAAGAAACCCAAAGAATTTTCATAAGGAGACAAGGTCCTATTATACAATTCTCGGTTGAGATTATTTCCAGGAAAACTTAAGTCTAGATGGTATGGGCCGTTCACGGTGAAGAATTCCTCTAAATTTGGAACAGTAGTGTTAGTTGATGATGAGGGTAGGGAATTCACGGTTAACATACAACGTGTAAAACATTACCAAGAAAATAACAATGAAATGATTAATGAGGAGGATGTGATGTTTGATGATGAGATTACGTAGTAACCCATGACTTTGAGTCTAGCTACAAGACTCGTAAATAAAGAAAAGCGCTTCTTGGGAGGCAACCCATGTTTTGTGTGATTTTATTTGTTTGATTGTTATTTGTTTCCGTATGCATGTTTTATTTTTATTGTTGGTTAATCATGTTTCTCAAATAAAATGTGGAAATACTTTATTATGTTGTTTGGCCTAGTCTTAACTTCAACCTAAAGGTATTTTTGTAAAAGATAAGTGTAAGGGGAAACCCCAAATATGTTTTTAAGAAACAAACCGATCATGATTCTCCACAATATTTAATGAACATGTATATTCGTATTTGTTAGAGTCAAATGCCTGTATTGAGTCATAATGAAGTTTTGCAGGATTTTCCAGGAAGTAGGACAAAGTTTTTCCAGAAATTTTCCGGAAACTTAACATAAGAATTTCTGCAGGTCCATTCTGACGGCGTCAGAGTATTGCTCTTGACGGCGTCAGGAGTTAAAATCTGAAAATTTTACCGGTTTTGTTTTTCTAACGGAGTCTTATAGTTTTTGTGAATTATTAAGTTTTATAATCTCCAGGAAATCTGCAAACTTCATTCAACAAGCATTATATCGTACTTTGTTTTCTAGGAATTAGTAACTTATATAGGATGCCGCCGATTTTACGCGAGGTTGCCTTGTCTATTGTTGTCAGGATTTACAGGTTATTTATGACAAGAAGATGATTTATATTCTGGAAGGGAAGCTTTGATTGTTCATTTTCTTGGAGGAAGATTTAACCTGGCCAACTTATAATCCATACCGAGCGAATCAGGGAAGTATTTGATTTCATTCTCTTTACCTCTTAACTTTTACATTCTTTACTTGAACATTGGGGACAATGTTCATCCTAAGTGTAAGGGGAGGGTAAAAAGATGATACCTTACATATGCACTTTCGCTTGAGTTTGTTTTGTTTGATAGTAGATGTGTAATAAAACTATGAGAAATACTTGTTAGTGTAATTTTAGCGCCAAATTTAAAAATTTTTACAACATTTAGGAGTGAAACTTTAGCCATAGCAAGCGTCTCATGGATAGGAGATTGTATGACTAGCACATAACCGTATATTCAGAAAAATTTTCCACCCAAATATGTGAGGTTCGCCTTTAGATTTGATAGGAAAAGCATTTACTATTAGTGCTTATGAGTGTACCGGTAGCATTTAGATTCTAGAACTTGCGTTAGTGATGCATCCCGAGACCGCTAGTGAGACTACATTCGTGTGGTAGGATTTACTACATGATAAGAGGCATTAGGATCACCCTTGTGTTAAACCCGTATCATAATTACTTGACCATTTAAGTCATATTACTTGGCTAGTTAAGTCAACTAATTTTTCCCACACCCTTTGCGTTGTACTCATTTTTAGTACACGATACCCCTAGTACACCCCTCCGAGCCTATCTTTTCGTTTCTAACTTTAAGCATCTTACTTAAAGGAAGAATTTGTTACACCCCACTTAAATGTACAACCAAATCGCCTTAGCCTTCAGTGTATGCGCTCATTTTTAGTGCATTATTGTTATTTGTTAAACCCCAAGTTAACTTTCTAATTGATTACATGGTTGCTAAGTCGAGTCATATCCTTGTACATATTGTTTTGGGACGATTGGGACTCATGGGTAAGTACTTATTTTATGGAGTAATGGGGAAGAACATCATATTAATACCCCCATATGTACGTTAATCTTAAAAGTACTCCAAGTGTTTTGATTTTCTTAATTCGAGTCATTAGAATAGTTTAATGTAAAGTATGTAAAGATTCAAGTGTAAGGGGAATGCTCAAACCCCTATGATGTATTATTTTGGATGGTAAGAGTGTATGCAAAAAAAAAAAAAAAAAAAAAAAAAAAAAAAAATCGAAAATAAATCAAGAAAAAGAAAAAAAAAATAGAAAAAGAAAAAGAGAAAAAAACACATACGGACTACCATCCCGTTTTCATTCTATGTTTATTTTATGTTTTTGGTTATTTTTCATTTGATAGCTTAAGTCGAGTCTAGTCTTGGCTTAGCAACGCCATCTTGTACATGTAATTAACCAAGATTGTTAACTCGCCACCAGTAAAACTTCCTTTATCCAACGAAACCGTGTAATTCATATCCCTACACCTAACGTTATAACCCTTTAAAAGACCTCTTTGATAGTTTATCCTAGGTGCTTACGCCATGTGGTGGAGGTTTGATCCTTTCCCAAGCCTATGGTAATCTATTTTGCTATGACAGGTAGTGAGAGATATCTTCCATTTCCATAATGTTATATTACTTTATTACACCCGAGAGATGTGAGTATCTAAACACTATTTGTGAGGTGCTTGTATATGACCTCCGTGCTTGTCTATTGGTCTTTAGTGGAACGATTATTTGTTGTAATTACTTTTATATTAGTGTTAAATGACCCCTAACTTGTCTTTCGAGTAAAATAAAAGCGCATTTGCTTGAGGACAAGCAAATCTCAAGTGTAAGGGTATATGATGAGGCAAAAAATGATCCGTTTTTAGGGGGTCATTTAAGCCCGAATCCGAATTTATTTGATCAAATATTGCCCTAAATCGTTCCTTTTGTGATTTTTAGGTGTTTGGAGAGTGAATTCTGGAAAAGAAGCCATTTTGGACATTTTTGGAGCATAAAAGTGAAGAAAACGGCTAAGTACCAAATTTCCATGCTGAAGATACAAGGTGACGGCGTCAAGACTACCATCTTGACGGCGTCAGACATGAAGAATTAAACACCGTAGGTGGTGACGGCGTCAGAAGGCTTCATGACGGCGTCAAAGTGGCAAGAATAAAATACCGTGGGTGATGACGGCGTCACATAGGCCGTCATGAGTGGATCAAGGCCGTCCGAGGAAGTATATGGCGGCGAGGTGACGGCGTCACATGCAACTCTTGACGCCGTCAGCCTACTTTTCCTATATATAGTTTTCTAGTTTTTTCATTAAAAAGAGAGAAGTTTTGGTGAAACCCTAAAGACGATTTTGGTGCCTCTTTTACAGGTTTTTCAAGGGTTCCAAACCCTTGAGACCTTGCATTGTAATTGAGATAAGTGTACTTTCAATTCAATCAATATGTCTATGTGTTGGTTGTTTATCTCTTGTTCTTGTCTCAATTCTACTATGCTAGGCTAGATCTCTTTTGTGTTTGCTTAGATCTAATGAAACCTAGATGTTGATTATGTGTTGATTACTTGTCTATTCTTGTTTTGGATGAATGATATTATATGTTAGGCTTAAGAAAACTGGCAGATCTCCAAATGGTAACATGCTTGAACGTCTTAATAAACATGAACCGAGGCGTACTATGTCTTTATTGGTTGTATTTAATGCATGAGCCACTGTTTACAATCCCTATAGTTGTGTTGGGTCATGGTGTAGGAGGAGATAAGAGCTCATAGAGTTGGGGAGTTATGTATGCCACCCCACGAATGGTATTAAGGAATACAATCCGTCATCCATACAAGTGTAACAAGTAATTAACATGTAAAAGATATCTAGGGAGTAATGAAGTCTAAGTAAACACAATTTCTCCAACCACTGCTCACAACTTTAGTATAATTAGTTTATTTTCATTTTTATTATTTTATTTTGATTGCATCTTAGTTTTGGGTTAGTTGAATAGCAACTAATTCCGCCCACTCTTCCAAAACCCGAGATTTTACTTGCTTTTATAAAAATATAAAAATACAAAAATAATCATCTCTCACCTTTAGAACTATTAATTAGGTTTTCTAATCCTAGCGACACTATTCCAAAGCTGAACGATCAATCCTCCGGTACTTGTCACTATACTATACTACAACGATCAGGTACACTGCCTGGTGGGGGTTGTAAGCTTCTCGAGATCCCTCGAGAGGTAAAGCAAGGTGCGATTCTCACGCATCAGTTAGAATCTCTTTTTATTAGGTCTACTTGCTAGATTCCTTTCTAGTAGGATTTTATTTTTATTTTTAGGTTTTCTTTAGTCTATCTTTTCTTTGTGTCTTTGTTTGTAAAAACCTTTTCATTGACTATTCCGTTAGCCATTATGGAGAACGCGAATCCACCATACTACCAACCACGAAATTCACCCACTCCAAATAACATCTTGATGTTTAAACAACATTAGGATGAACCTATCTATGACGCATGGGCTCGTTTTAAATATTTACTCCAAAAAGTCCCTCATCATAATTTCGATCTGTGGTCCCAAATTGAAATATTTTACCCTCGTGTCAACCACTATACCAAAATGGACATTGACCATGCCGCAGATGGGGACCTTTGGGGATTAAGTGTTAATGAAGCATGGGAAACCATAGAATTGTGCCAAACTTGCCAAAAAAATGGACAACCCAACAAACATTGTTACGGATCAATTGATAGCAAGTTTAAGGGAACAAGCAAGAAGATTGTTTGGGGATAAAACTATAGATGAGATAACTGGGTGCACAGAGTGGTTTGATTTCACCACAATACAAGCTGAACACATAGGTGACCTTGATGTGATGGAGGATGTAGCCGAACATGATCACATTGATAAAAAAGACCTTGGTTTTATGATCGATGATGATGAATCTCAAGAAACACATGATGAATCTTTTGGGCAATTTGTATATAGTAGTCAGAATACTGAGGATGATCCTTATGATTCGGATATAGAAGTTGAGATGCCTAGAGAAGCACGTGAGATACTTGGGAAAATGTTAGGGTTAGATTATAATAAAACACATGTTGAGGATATAGGTGATCGTGACATAGGGAATGATGAAGTAAATAACATAAGCTCACCAAATACCCCACAAGTCCTACCATCATTTGAGGCACACACACCTCCCGTGACTTACCCGGAAGAAGTAGAAGAGACTATAGGAAACCCAATAGAGGTAGAACCCTTGTACCAAACACCACTAGAGGATATAGGTTTGAATACTTGTAGTGATAACCTTACTCTTAGTTCTAGGGAATTACCTAGTGTTGATGAACCGGAACCTCAATCTTTACACACCTTTCCATCCTTAGATATATTTCTAGGAGACAAAAGAGGAGCCGACCCACCCATCAACCCATGTAGTCCGGGTAGTCTTAGGATAAAGGTAGTGGACTCTAAACCTTGTAGAGAGGAAGCCAATATAGGAGTGGAAAATGACCTTACATGCTTACATCACCCATTTATGATTGATCACAAGAAACATTATGGGTTTAAACCGGGTTTATTATGTCAAGATGGACCCCCAACTAGGAGTCTTTCGAAGTTGATAGAAAATGATCCCTTTCTAGGAGAAAATCTCAATCCACCCATTAACCCGATTGAATTAGGTAAGGTTATGATGATAGGAGCACAACCCTTTGAGCATATAATTCATCCACCACTCTTTCCTCACGTGGCATACTTCCACCAAGATGGTGTGTATCGCTACTAAAACCCGCACTTAATCCTAAATGTAGGGAAAACCTCACCTTTATCCGTGAAATAAGGGTAGAGTCAGGCTCGTGACTCGAACAAAAACAAGCGCTTCTTGGGAGGCAACCCATGTTTTGTGTGATTTTATTTTGTTTGATTGTTATTTGTTTCCGTATGCATGCTTTATTTTTATTGTTGGTAGATCATGTTTCAAACTAAAATGGTGAAAATACTTTATTTTGTTGTTTGGCCTAGTCTTAACTTCACCCAAAGGTATTTTTGCAAAAGATAAGTGTAAGGGGAAACCCCAAATATGTTTTTAAGAAACAAAACCGATCATGATTCTCCACAATATAAGTGAACATGTATATTCGTACTTGTTAGAGTCAAATGCTTGTATCGAGTCATAATGATGTTTTGCAGGATTTTCCAGGAAGTAGGACAAAGTTTTTCCAGAAATTTTTCGGAAACTTAACATAAGAATTTCTGCAGGTCACTTCTGACGGCGTCACGAGTTTACTCTTGTCGGCGTCACGTGTAAAATTCTGGAAATTTTACCAGTTTTGTTTTTCTAACAGAGTCTTAAAGTTTTTGTTGAATTATTAGTTTTATGATCTCCAGGAAATCTGCAAACATCATTCCACAAGCATTATATCTTACTTTGCTTTTTAGGATTTATTAGCATATGTAGATTGCCGCCGATTTTATGCGAAGTTGCCTTGTCTGTTTTCTCAGGATTTACAGGTTATGTATGACAAGAAGATAATTATTATTCTGGAAGGGAAGCTTTGATTGTTCATTTTCTTGGAGGAAGATCTAACCTGGCCACCTTATTATTCATATCGAGCAAATCAGGGGAGTGTTTGATTTCATTCTTTTACCTGTTTTACTTTTACATTCTTTACTTGAACATTGGGGACAATGTTCATCCTAAGTGTAAGGGGAGGGTAAAATGATGATACCTTACTTATACACTTTCGCTTGAGTTTGTTTGTTTGATGGTAGATGTGTAATAAAACTATGAGAAATACTTGTTAGTGCAATTTTAGCACCAAATTTAAAAATTTTTACAACATTTAGGAGTGAAACTTTAGCCTTAGCAAGCGTCTCATGGATAGGAGATTGTATGACTAGCACAAAACCGTACTATTCAGAAAAATTTTCCACCCAAATATGTGACGTTCGCCTTTAGATTTGATAGGAAAAGCATTTACTATTAGTGCTTATGAGTGTACTGGTAGCATCTAGATTCTAGAACTTGCGTTAGTGATGCATCCCGAGACCGCTAGTGAGACTACATTCGTGTAGTAGGATTTACTACATGATAAGAGGCATTAGGATCACCCTTGTGTTAAACCCGTATCATAATTACTTGACCATTTAAGTCATATTACTTGGCTAGTTAAGTCAACTAATTTTTCCCACACCTTAGCGTTGTACTCATTTTTAGTACACGAAACCCCTAGTACACCCCTCCGAGCCTATCTTTTCGTTTCTAACTTTAAGCATTTTACTTAAAGGAAGAATTTGTTACACCCCACTTAAATGTACACCCAAATCGCCTTAGCCTTCCGTGTATGCACTCATCTTTAGTGCATTATTGTTATTTGTTAAACCCTAAGTTAATTATCCAATTGATTACATGGTTGCTAAGTCGAGTCATATCCTTGTACATATTGTTTTGGGACGATTGGGACTCATGGGTAAAGTACTTATTTTATGGAGTAATGGGGAAGAACATCATATATTACCCCCGTATGTGCGTTAATCTTAAAAGTACTCCAAGTGTTTTGATTTTCTTAATTCGAGTCATTAGATTAGTTTATTGTAAAGTATGTAAAAATTCAAGTGTAAGGGGAATTTTCATTCCCTATGATGTATTATTTTGGATGGTAGGGTAAGAGTGTATGCAAAAAAAATAAAAAAATAAAAAAAAATTAAGAAAAAGAAAAAAAAAATAGAAAAAAAAAAAAGAGAAAAACATACGGACTACCATCCCTTTTCATTCTATGTTCATTTTATGTTTTTGTTATTTTTCATTTATTAGCTTAAGTCGAGTCTAGTCTTGGCTTAGCAACGCCATATTGTACATATAATTAACCAAGATTGTTAACTCGCCACCAGTAAAGACTGCCTATATCCAACAAAACCGTGTATTTCATATCCCTGCACCTAACGTTACAACCCTTTAAAAGACCTCTTTGATAGTTTATCCTAGGTGCTTACGCCATGTGGTGGAGGTTTGATCCTTTCCCAAGCCTATGGTAATCTATTTTGCTATGACAGGTAGTGAGGGATGTTTTCCATTTCCATATTGTGATATTACTTTATTACACCCGAGAGATGTGAGTATCTAAACACTATTTGTGATGTGCTAGTATATGACCTTCGTGCTTGTCTATTGGTCTTTAGTGGAACGATTATTTGTTGTAATTACTTTTATATTAGTGTTAAATGACCCCTAACTTGTATTTTGACTAGAATAAAAGCGCATTTGCTTGAGGACAAGCAAATCTCAAGTGTAAGGGTATATGATGAGGCGAAAAATGAACCACTTTTAGGGGGTCATTTAAGCCCGGGATTGAATTTATTTGAACAAATATTGCCCTAAATCGTTCCTTTTGTGATTTTAGGTACTCTGGGAGTGAATTCTGGAAAAGGAAGCAATTCAGACGTTTTTGGAGCATAAAAGTGAAGAAAACGGCAAAGTCTTAATTTTCCATGCTGAGAACAGTACCTGATGGCGTCAAGAGGAAGATCCTGACGGCGTCAAGAGTAAAATCCATGACGACCCAGTGCAAACCTGAATGCGTCACAACAAGGGCGTCAAGAGTTAAATTGGTGACGGCCTGCATAAGGTGAATACATGACGGCGTCAGACCCAGATCTAGGCAGTCTGAGAAACTATTTGGCGGCGAGATGACGGCGTCAGACATTTGTTCTTGACGCCGTCACCTATCAAACTCTATATATAGTTTTCTATTTTTCATTCATTAAAGAGGAACTTGTGTGGAGAAAACTAGGGCCGAACTTTGTAAATCTTAGGTCATATTTTACAGTGTTTTCACCCCTTGTTTCCTTTCATGTTCAATTTTGATAAGTCTTTTCTTAATTCATTCAATATGTCTATGTGTTGTTTGAATATATCTTATACTTGTCTTAATTTCAACATGCCAGGCTAGATCTATCTTGTGTTTGCTTGGATCTAATGAAATCTAGATATTAATTATGTGTTGATTACTTGTTTATGGTTGTAATGGATGAATTATTTCAATGTTAGGCTTAAGAAAACTGGCAGATCTCCATTGTGTAACATGCTTGAACGTCTTAGGAAACATGAACCAATGTGTACTAGGTTTTATTGGTTGTATTTAATGCATGAGCAAATTCTAGTGATCTTATGTTAGGAGCTTCTTAGCCGGCTCGACATAGGAGTGAAGTAGGCGCTCATAGGATTGGGGAAGTAAGTACGCCACCCCATGAATGGTATTAAGGAATACAATCCGTCATCCACGCGACTATAACAAGTAATTAACGTGTAAAAGATATCTAGGGAGTAGTGAAATCTAAGTAAACACAACTCTCCCACATATTGCTCACAACATTAGTATAATTTAGTTTATTTTCATTTTTAGTATTTTATTTTGATTGCATCTTTAGTATTGGGTTAGTTGACTAGCAACTAATTCCGCCAAACTCCTTAAAACCCGAGATTTTTACTTGCTTTCATAAAAATATAAAAATACAAAAAGAATCATCCCTCATCTCTAGACCTAGTCTTTAGGTTTTCTAATCCTAGCGACACTATTCCTAGCTGAACGATCAATCCCCCGGTACTTGTCATTATACTATACTACATCGATCAGGTATACTGCCTGGTGGGGGTTGTAAGCTTCTCGAGATCCCTCGAGAGGTAAAGTCTGGTGCAATCCCTACGCATCAGTTTTCCTTGTTAAGTCCTCTACCATAATATGCAATTGTCCAATATCATGTTTATACTATTTTGGTCGAATTTCTCAATATAATTAACTAGTTTTCTTGTTTACTTAACATAAGTTAACATATAGTTTCCATAACTTGTTTTAATAGTTTTTATACATCATGAACATAACACAAAGACCATATATAGAATGAATGAAATATAATAAGCATGAAAATAATATTGAGCAAGAAAGTGTATTAGGGTTTCTTACAACTTTAGGCTTTCTAAAGAAAGGAAGTTAAGAACAAGGATTAGGACTTTGATTGAACTAGGATCTCTAGCTTCCAACTTCTCTAATCTCTTGACACCAACTTGTGACTACTTGAGAAGGCACTTGAAGTCTCTACAAGACACTTCTTGTATGGATGGAAGATCACCAAAGGATTGAAGAAACAAGGACTTTGGATCAATCAAAGCTTTACAAGAGGTTTGGAATTGATATGGAACTTGTATTCTTGAATAATACTTGAAGCAGAGAGAAAATCATGAATATTTTTGTGTTTGTGATGGTATGAACGACCAAAGGAGGATGAGGAGGGTTATATAGGGTCTTGAGGAGGTGCTAAGAAAGTGCTAGGAAGGTGTAAATGAGGAGATGCAAGTTTAGGATATTTTAGGAAGCTTAGCTTAGAAGTTTACTTGCATATACATGTATCCTAAAGTCCAAGGCTTATCACCAAGCCACCACGGCTTGGTGAATCATCATATGGCCAGCCAAGATAAGGCTAAGGTGACTAGATGTGTTGCCTTGGTTTTATCTAGCTTACGGAGTCAGTTTTGGTTCCGTTAATCGCTAACTGTAAGTCGTTAAGTCACGAAACGTAAAACCGGGTATCGTAAAAATATGAAACTTGTAGAAATGATTAAACTTGTCAATATACTCATATTTAACTTATAAAAATGAGTGATAAGTTTAATGGGTCGCGAAAATGCCAGAAACGCTGGAAACGTAGGTTTAAAACGCGTTAAACGTAAAACGTATGAAAGTTGCGTAAAATAGAGAAAAGTAAAATGTAACTTTTCTAATATGATGATAATGAATTAAAATGGCCTATAATGTCTAGACTGGGCTCAGTCTAGTGTCGGTTGGTATTTAATGTCTTTTAGACGTAAAACCGTAAGCCTAAAAATAGAGGAATGATTTTTGGTCAAAGGAGGAGGGAAAATATGTTGACTTTTCCAAAAATGTGAAAGCTTCTAAATGTCTTATAAAATGTGGTGCAGGTATAGGCTAAGGTTACGGATAAGTAAAAGTGCTTAAAACGTAATTTATGTTTCTTATGGCCCGGGGTCTATTTGGTAACATTTTACTTAATTATCAAAAATTCTATAATTAATCGTGAGTGTACTAAACATTAATTTGATGCGGGGAAAATTGACGCAGTTGGTTTTCGTTATGCGTAGGGTGTTTAAACGACGTTTAAACCAAACGTATAGTTTCTTAATAACTTTTGCGAAAATGATCCGATGAGCGTCAAACTTTTATTTTATCATGGAAATAATTTATTTCACGATAATGTGAAATAAAAACTTCGGGAGTGAATAGTGAATAGTGAAAGTGAATAGTAATAGTGAATAGTAAAAATGAATAGTAATCCGAAAATGTGAATTGTTACACACATGGTGAAGGAGATCAAGAATGGCAGCCAAAAGGGTGGAGCCGACAAGGGCGGTAAGAAGGAAGCCGCGCCTAAGGACGAGGCTCCGGCCATATTCCTGGTGCAGACTTGGCAGCAGAGTATGAAACAAATAGTATTCCTTCATGAAGAACCAAACTTGGAGGTATCTTTCCCCCAATAGTAGGGTTAGGATGACCATCCGTTGGTGATAAAGGCTGAAGTGGGCGGACACCACGTGCACAGGTTGTATGTGGACAACGGAAGTGCCTCAAGGTATTATATAAGCACTGCTTTAACTGTCTTAGTCTAGAAATCATAAAAAAGATGATTCCCACCACAACACCACTCCTCGGTTTCAGCAGCGAGATATCATGGCCATTAAGGCAAATTCTCTTGGAGATAACATTGGGGGATGAGGAAAATTCAACTAGTGTGTGGATGAATTTCATAGTTATCAGGTCGCTATCCCAATACAATAGGATAATCGGCAAGCTGGGGATACGATTGCTCAAAATCATCCCTTCTACGCCCCATGGCATGCTGAAATTCCCCACCAAGGGGTGGAGTAGTGACCTTGCACAGTGACAAAGTTTTCCTGGTGGAATGTCAAATGGTCACGGAAGCCCAACCGCAGCAGAATTCCGGCGAAGTCCCGGCAAAGGAGGGTGTCAAGGTAGTAATACACCCGGATTTTCTAGACCAAACTATCACCATAGGGGGGAAGCCTAACTAACCGGGGAAAGAAGGATTTATGTGAACTTCTAAGGAGCAACCTAGAAATCTTCACTTGGAAGCCATCAGATATGACTGGAGTGTCGCGGAGCATGCGCAGCGCACAGGCTGAATGTCCGAGAAGGCTGTGCCCTGGTAAGACAAAAGAAACGAGGGCAAGCCTCGGAAAGAAACAAAGCAATCAATGATGATGTAGCAAAGCTTGTGGAAGCCATCATAATGAGGGAGGTTCATTGCCATGACTGGCTGTCAAACTCGGTTCTCGTCAAGAAAGTGATGGGAGCTGGAGAATGTGTGTTGAGTTTAAAGACTTGAACAAAGCTTGCCCCAAGGATTGTTATCCCCTTCCAGAGATTGGCTAGAAAGTTGAATCTCTCTACGGACACACCTTCAAATGTTTTTTGGATGCGTACAAGGGATACCACCAAATCCAAATGGCCGCGGAGGATTAAGAGAAGACCGCGTTCTGCACAAATCAAGGAAATTTTTGCTACAAGAAAATGCCTTTTGGTCTAAAGAATGCTAGAGCCACATATGTGGACAAGGCCTTTGAAAGACAAATTGGAAGAAACTTGGAAGTGTATGTGGATGAGTTGGTCATCAAGCGCCACTCAGCACCTGAGGTGTTGAAGGACATAGAAGAGACCTTCGGAACCCTCAGAAAAATCAATATGAAGTTAACCCGAATAAGTGCACTTTGGGTGCAGAAAAAGGGGTATTCTTGGGATACATGGTCAACAAGAAAAGGATTAGGGCTTGTCCAGAGAAATCCGAAGTCGTAGCCCAATTACCCTCCTTGAGAACATTGAAAGAAGTGCAAAGCTTGAACGGGAAACTAGTAAGTCTCAACCTCTTCCTATCCAAGTCCGCGGAAAAGTCCATGTCATTCTTCAAAACACTGAAAAAGTGTATCAAAAAAGCGACTTCCACTGGACACCAGAAGCGGAGCTGGCATTCAAAGAAATGAAGAAACACATTGCCAACCTTCCCACCCTAATGGTTCCCCGGCCGAAAGAAGAACTGATAATCTATTTATCCACGACAAGGGAAGCCATTAGTGTAGTTCTGCTGGCAGAAAGAGGGTCGTGTCAGGAACCTATATACTTCATAAGCCGCGCCCTGCAAAGTCCGGAGATAAACTACAGTCCGATGGAAAAATTGGTGCTAGCATTGGTTCACGCGGCTAGGAGGCTCAGAATGCATTTCCAGGCACACCCGATAGTTTTCATCACATACCAACCAATTAAGCAAGTGCTCATAAGAACAGAAAAGACGGGTAGAATGGCCAAATGGGCCATTGAATTGGGCGAACATGACGTTAGTTTCAGGCCGCGGACAGCTATAAGGGGGCAAGTGTTGGCAGATTTCATTGCAGAAGTTCCAGAGGAGGATACCCCTGCAGCGAAAATACCCATAGAAGAGTTACCATATGGTGAGCCATGGAACCTATATACGAACAGATCTTCTATTAGCCATAGAACTGGTAAGAGAGGTTTGTGCAGTTATCTATGGCATGCCATAGGGATTTTTTTGCACGCATGGCACCGGTAAACTGCACTGCACTGCCATACCATGTTATCCGTCTATGAGGCTTTTTTTTTATTTTTTATTTTTTTTTTGGTAAGTGAGTGGAGTTTATGAGGTGGTGCGTTATAAATTGTTTTATTAAGAGAGATATTTATGTTATAAAAGTGTTATACGGTACATGTTGACGTGGCGTCACCTAGTAAATTTATAGGTGCTCACTAAACCTACCACTCTAAGAAGAATTTGTTACCATTTTTAGAAACAATAAAATTAACAAGTGATTTAAAGTTCAAGGGTATAAAAGCAAATAAAACAAACCTTCAAAATTAGAAAATCACAAAAAGATTACAAGATATATAGAAAACCCCCTTCCGAAAAAGAAAATATATATATATATATATATATATATATATATATATATATATATATATATATATATATATATATATATATATATACACACACACACACACAAATGGTACCCGCTATTACCTTTTTTTTGTATCTATTTATATTTTTACAATTTTGTTTATTTTATAAAACTAAAAACCTGAAAATGCGAAATAAAAAATATAAATTTTACTCGATCAAAAGTATTAAACTAATAAAAAATATGAAACAAAACAAGTAAAAAATAGACTATATTTTTGGGGAGGTGATTGGGACGCTCACACTTTTAATTGGGACACTCAATTGTACAAGCAATTAAAACACATTTCAAGCACTGTACAAGTATGTAATGCACCCGATTGTCCCGATCAAATTTTCAATATTTATATATTGGGCCCGAGTTATAAAATATCCCATTCACAAATCAGAGGCGGGAAAACACAAAACCAAATCGGCGCGTGAGTTTGACAACCGGCGCGTGACATTGAGTGACGGCGCGTGAGAGTGACGCAATGAAGATAAAACCATCGGAAAACGAACTGCAACGCTTAATCGACTCCATTAAAGCTTCAGATGTACTGTACCACTTATTTAATCATTTAATTTTATAATTTCATTTCGTACTAGTAATTTATGCATAAATTGAATTAGTTAGGAATAAGTTTATATATCTCTGGCTGTTGGAATGTTTTTGAGACGTTTCGTTTCGTCTCGGTTTATTTAGATACTAGTAGTTTTTAAGTAACTGTGAGCTGAGGAGGTTATTCGACACTTGTGCGCCGTATCGTGTTTGTGTTAGGTCGTTAGGGCGAATTTGTGTCGAAGTCAATTAGAGCGCCATAGGTGCGGCACTATGGTGAAAATTAGCATTAATCGAAAGTGAAGTGAGCGTGTTTTTTTGGTTGTGTGTTATAGGAATGTTATAGGCCGGAAGCTGATGTGGCGACTGGTATAAGTGTGATAGCTTCCTATCATGGGATTAGTTTAATTGAAGGTTTTCGGCTTTGATTATTTTGGCCTGATTTATTGATAATGTTTATCGATTGTTAATAATGTTATAAATAAGTTTATATATCTCTGGCTCGTGGAATGGTTTTGAGATGTTACGTTTCGTCTCGGTTTATTTAGATACAACTAGTAGTAGATTTTAAGTAACTGTGAGGAGGTTATTGGACAATTTTGCGCCATATCGTGTTTGTGTTAGCTTTATGATGATGTCGTTAGGGATTTAAGTTGCGGAGTTTGTGTCAAACTCAATTAGAGCGCGTGGCGCTATGGCCAAAATGAGCATTAATAGAAAGTGAAGTGAGTGTGTTTTTTGGTTGTGTGTTATAGGAATGTTATAGGCCGGAAGCTGACATGGGATTAGTTTATTGGAAGGTTTTTGGCTTTGATTATTTTGGCCTGATTTATTGATATAAATGGTTATCGATTGTTAATAAGTTTGTAGCACTAGAGGAACATTGGATCTATTGTTACAAGTTACAACTATAATGGACTGTTTTTGTGACTTGTATCAGTTTCTGCCTACTAATAAGTTGTTTCTGTGTTTTCAAACAATTGTGAGATTATTGAGCTTGCGTGCTGATTTGGTTTTGGGTATTAGAACTTGTATGTCTACTGAGTTGTACTTGTGCACCTATATGGATAAGTTTGCTGAGTTTGCAACTTCTTGGTTCTACATCATTTCTGATGCGACTTGTGAGCTACCAATGACCTCCCATCATGGATTTAGTTGATTGGAAGGTTTTGGCTAGTTTGATGCTTTGGGCTTGGTGTGTTTAGTTTATGCAGTCGAAATAGTTAATCTATATTATGGTACCATAAAGAATTTAGGTGTTGTTTCAGAGTCTATATATAATTCGACATATTTTCTGGTTTTTTCTACCCATTTATAATGTAAAAAGTCAAATTATTTTGTGATTTTAGTTAAAGTTGGATTTTCAATTCTGCAGGTGGTAGAGAGCCGTACTCAACTAATATCTGAACTTGGGGAGCTAGATGTTAGTGACGAAAACGGACAAGCTTCTGTCCTGGAATGTCTAACAGTATCCTGTTTAACAATTTTATGCTTAGCTAGAACGATTAAAAACTGTTATAGTTCTATATTTAGTGCTGTCTTACTATAGTCACCTTAACATCGGGCTAGACATTCTGGGAAGACTTCACGTGTCTGGATGTATCCCAATGCGTCTTAAACAAAACTATATTGCAAGTAGCTTCAACTTACCTAGAATCGGATATATCCAAATGCCTCAGCCAGCTGCTTGCTTTAGGAACCAAGGTACATTGCTCTTCACTCCTGTACTTTTATTATAGAAACTGATGAGTTTACCCTGTGACTAAGTTGCTTTATAAATTTGTACAGGGAAGCATATGGTGTCGAAAACACATGAAGATGACACTTATGTCCACCGATGATTCTCAAGAGGAAGAACATTATGGGCTCTTTTTTAAGGTGATGTACCTGTTCAAGTTATCTTCACACAATCAGTTTTTCCTTGAAAAAATACTATGTTTTCTCTTGGTATCCGTCTGAAGTTTATGATCCTTGGTAATTTATGTTCATTGGTATTTAAATTTGAGGATGATAGCTATTTCTTAGCTGAATCCTAACCTTACAGACTTCATAAAATGACTGCACACTGCACAGAGGTAGGTAAGTAATGTAGTACGGGTTTACTTATGTCAGGTGCTCTTGGATATGTTATCCTATTTGGCTGCTGTTTTATCAGCTTTGGCAAGGCATCCAGTTTCAACAGGAAAGGAGTTGATGTCCGCAGTTGAAACATTCATTTCCGAACTCTTAAATCTTACAAAAGACTCGATATTAGAATCTAAGGTAATTGCTTTCCCATTTTTACTTGTCAATATATCGCATATTAAAACGCCATAATAAAAGTAGTATTTGTGTATATTTGGCATCATATTTTGTTTTAGGAAGCAGTGATGTTTTTATTCATTTCCGAAGTCCTGCATTGGGTGCTTCTGGTGGTGCCATTGCGTTTCCATGTGGCATTGACTGTAACCTCAAAGTATTGATCATGTATTCACAAGGATACAGGGGACGGGGGTTACAGAAGAGAAAGTTTTGGTCTTCCTTTTATGGCTAAACCAGAAATCATCATGAATCAAATTTATGATTCCAAAATAGGAAAAAACTAGAGTACTAGACAGCATTATGTTATTTTTTCTACAGTCTTCAGTCTTGACTAAATTGGCCCACTAATGACAGCATCATGTTACTTATTTTACCAGTCTTGAGTCTTGACTAAATTGGACCACTAATACCGTAATAAAAGCTACGTTTTAATATTTAAGTGCGTCATTACCTTACATATGTATCAAGAAACGACTGTAAATTTTTTATCGATTTGGTTTGGATAAGTACACTAATGCTGACATGTATAAAGGCACCCCAATATCTTTTTGTTTTTAGAGATTTTGAGTACTAGTATATATGTATTACATGATTGTATTCCCATACTCGAATCCTAAATTTATGGTGTTAATTTAAGCTAGTTATTGTGGAAGGTTGGCTTACACACTGTTGTTTTAAAAGGATACCAATCTTTTCTCCTATTAACCAGTTCGTCTACTTTAATTTAATGTTTCTAAAGCTATCTGTCGTTGTGACAGAGAATTCAAACACATGGTTCAGAAGTACTAAAGGCGTCACAAGTGATCCTTGATGCTGTTATATGTCTATGCAAAGCATATTGCAACAACATGAAGGCGGATGCTAATGGTAGAACTGAGAAAGATGTACAAAGCAGTGTCAAAGAATCAGACGATGTGAATCATTTTATCAGTATAGCAAAATGTACTGTTGAAAATTTGGTTGAATTGGGGATCCTTGCTGCTAATGCTGGTGGTAATTTAGTGACTGTACTAAATCTGTCATGGAAAGGAGTCGTTACTTTGCTTCAGCTAGGCAGAGGGTTTTTATCAGCAAAGATGAACATATCAGACATTATTCTGTCCCTTATTTCATTGGCTAAAGGAGCTTTAAGTTGTGCAGCTCAGGCTTGGTCTTCATTGATAGAGCCGGTTTCTGCAGCTGAAGCTAAAAGAATATTCATTCCAGTTAAATTTTACTTGATTAATGCTGCGAGGATTATCTCCCACTACCCATCCCAAGCATTTTCAATTTTCAAAGATATAACACTTTGCATCCTTACGGTCTTAACCTTTCGCATCTTCCTTGGTAAAGATGAGCTTCTTAAATCTGCAAGTGACACTTTGGCAGAACTTCTGGAGCCAACGTCAGTTCATCTGCTCAATTCCTTGGGACACAAGCATAAATGTCAAATTCTTGACTGGCTGTTCAGTGATATTACACCGTCAAGTTGTGTCCCCAAAGATGACAAATCGATGGATGCAATCTTTTCTTTGACTTGTGCTTCAATGCATGGGTCAAAGTTACTCTTACTTGGTCATGTTGCCTTATTTGTTAATCTTCTGCGAAGTGCTCCTGATCTCGAAGATGATGTGAAACTTGAGATTGCCAGAAAGCTAGAATGGCTTTTGAATATTCTGATCGACGAAGATGTTTATTCATCTATTATTGCTTTGCCATTACCTCTGCTACACGGTTCTGGTCATCACAATATGTTCTCTTCTGTAATACATGCAATGAAGACCTTTATGCTTGTGGCGTCTTCAACTTCAGTTTGGGGAGAAGTTGAGTTGTTTTTGCTTGAAAATTTCTTCCATCCACATCATCTTTGTTGGGAGATTATTATGGAACTTTGGTGCTTTTTGGTTCGACATGCTGAGTCAGACATGGGGAATGCTATTATTGATCAACTGTGCACACTAATGAAAACCACTGCTTCTTGGGAATCAGTTCTGGATCCTGGTAGTGTTCTTCGTAAACTCGCGAGATCGATCTCCATGATTGTTAGGCATGGTTCACAGTCAATGACAGATAGAGTTTTTAACTTCATCACCAACAGTCATGTACCCACATTATCAACTGCTATGTATATATCATTGCTCTTGGAAGGATTCCCATTAAATGGTCTTTCAGATAAGGTCAGAAGTGTTGCTAAACAAAGACTACTAACAGAGTATTTTAACTTTGTGGATGTATTCATTGATGACTCAGCAAGGGAACGTGCAAATGTAATGTTTGGTGCACCGGTATTTGCCTTGTCTGCTGCTCTGCAGTCTCTGTAAGTAACAATCAATTTCTAGTCAATTTCTAGTCCATTTCCATGAAGTGAAGTCTGTTTTATTTTATTTTTGGCTAACACTTATAAAAATGCTAACCAACTTTCCTCAAATATATATTCTGGTTAACATAGTATTATATCATTTATAAAAATAGCTTACACTTTCCATTTTTTCTGGTTTGGGAAATTGTTAAACTTCGACAGGTAAGTAAGATATTAAAACGCCCATTGCACAACATGGAACAACCAAAATAGAAAGAGCAGAAAGTTGGTTAATACTGTATAAACTCCAAAACACTAAAATGTTGGTTACCCAAGATAGATAAATGTCAAGTTTTATAGCTACCATAGAAAGTTTGTACCATTTGATGAAATTTCCCCCTCGTGTGTTCTGTAGGCAGGTGAGCATATCAGACACAGAAATGAAAACAATAAAGTTATTGAGCACCATCATCCATAAATACAACAAAACCAGCGACAAATCAAAGGACCAGTATCGTAAGCTTCTCAGTGAAACATTAGGGATCATTTCTAGCATGAAGCATCTATATACATCTGATGAAATGGGAAGGCTAGTTTTGGAGCTTCAAAGTCTCTTTATCTCGAAATCTGCTGTCACAGATTCTGAATTGTTGAAATGTAAACCAAATTTAGCTGCTTTTGTGGCGGGACTTGGTCACATCCAATTTGAAGAAACAGATAATAATACGAAGGTTTCAGCTTCATGGGAATTGTTTCACATGCTATTAAAAGAACGACATTGGGCTTTAGCTCATCTGGCAATGACAGCGTTTGGGTATTTTTCTGCGCGTACTAGTTGCAATGAGCTGTGGAGGTTTGTACCACCAGATGCGGCATTATCATTTGATTTGGAATCTGGAGTTGATGTAAATGATGAAAGGTTTATGTCTGAGTTAAAGGTGTTTTTTGAAAAGGAAGTGGCTACCGTCAAAACTACCCCTGTTTCAAATGAGCTTGCGCTGCTTGTTAAAGAAGGTCTATTGCTAAAGCAAATGGCCCAAAAGATGATGACCATCGATAGTGATGCAATGGAGATAGATGATACAACAAAAACTAACAAGAAATGAAAATTTCCAGATGGAATAGGTGAGGGAGTTTCATTGTTGCAGAATGGCTTGAGGGTAATTGCTAGTGGCCTTAGCTTGTGGCAGCAAAATCAGCTGGATTATTCAGATCTTCATGGCGAGTTTTTGACTCGGTTTTCTAACCTTCA
Source organism: Artemisia argyi (assembly GCA_030686995.1). NCBI lineage: Eukaryota > Viridiplantae > Streptophyta > Magnoliopsida > Asterales > Asteraceae > Artemisia > Artemisia argyi. The sequence goes on from CM060680.1 coordinate 41,427,621, forward strand.
AGATGCTGTTGGACAAATGGTTGCAACCATTTCTCAAACCAAGTAAGTTTCCATCGTTACTGATAGCAACCTACAATGATTTGCATTAAAGATTCAACTACTATTGATCTTCTAGTTTCTTTAATCCTGAGTTATGTTGCTTGTTTTGGTAAGTAATTCTTCTATACTTAGAACCTGAAACATGTCAGAAAAATTGTAGGTAAACACACTTTATTCGGAAACTGTAGTAATAGAAAGAACTAAAAATATTCTGAGTAAATGAATGGAAGCTTGGCCTCAATGCAAGCATATTGTTTGTCTCATTCTCAGATTCTCTTGTAACCTCCACCATGTTACCAAATTTGGAGTAAAAACATTGAGAGTTGTTGATACTGGTCAGTGGTCAACATGTGTAATAGACAAAATAGATGATCAAATGTGTTCATAAAATGGGCTAGTTGACAAACTAGACACACTTGGATCTTATCATATACGGAGTATTTTTTTACTTGATTCTGTATTATGGTCTCCTTAATCTACGAGATTCCTGAAAAATGATATTGCTGTATTATACTGGTCGATCACTCCTCTTTCTAGGGGCGGGTATGAGCAAAACTCCAGGTGGGCCGAATGCAGGGAGTGCCTTATTTTGGATCTGACATAGTTATTCTTTCTTAACAATTTGTACAATATTATTCACGATTTAAAAGATGTAAAATTCTCACTATTTAGGCATTGTTGTAGTTTGAGTGATGAGTTCAGAGGGTAGTGGAGTGAGGGACCAAGGTTACACAATGACCTTCACACGCACAAAATGGTTGTTTGGTCATTGGTGATCAATTGGTGTACAGATACAAAAGCACCTGCAAGTCATGACTCACGGTTGAGGTTTAACTAGACCATTTACATGTCGTGCATGAAATTGTAAACAACTTAAAAGAAATCACACTGATAATTCCTCTTAGAACACCGGGTGGTCTTATATGCCACACTTAGTTTATGGACCCCAAACCCTGCTTTCTCTTGCACCATGAAATGGGTTCAAACCAAGCAGAAGTTTGATGCTTTTCAGGTGTACCAAGACGGACCCAAGTGTGGAAATCTTAGAAAATGTTACTGGTTGGTTAAGGAAGATGGGTTTTTTTTTTGCAACTATGAGTTGGTTAAGGAATTTTCATGGTCATAGAATCTGTTTGGTTAACGTTACCTTGGCTTTTTTTTTTTTTTCTTTTTTTTTCTTTTTTTTTTATTCCTTTCTTCTTCTTTCTACGAAAAGTTGTGTTATGGGTCTAATAACTCATGACACGATATGTTCTTTGTATTATTAGTTTTTGTAGATACATTTTTTTTTTTTTTGGGATATTATACAGTAGTTAATTAGAAATGTGTAGTATTTTGGTGTTATGTACTTATGTTACATTTGACTAGAGCTGAGCAAAACCGAACCAAACCAAAACAACTAAGGACTTGATTGTTCTCGTAAAACCAATTGTTTTCCCAATATTTATGTAGAATGACTAATGGTTTCTGTATCTTTACTTAGTAGCGGTAAAACCTTAAACCTACTATAACCACTATATGGTTACTCTCTAGAGAGTGTATCCCTACATTCTTAATTAAGTAGAAACTTCTTGTTTGATAGCTCTTAGACCATGTTCTTTTCCCTGTGTGTTATGGGTCATTTAAATCTAATGTTCACCATTATGTACAATACCAAACTGTAAACACGTTTTGTTAGAAAAATCTAACAAACTTGCTGATAACAGTAACAAAGTTAATTAAACCTAACTGGTGCGTTAACTATAAATTTGAAATTTACTTAAGAGTACAGTGGAGCCGCATACATCAATCTGTAACATTTTAACCAAAAAGATGGTAGAATTTATGATATATTATTGGAATTAGGTTAAAGATGAGGAAATAGTCATAGTTCGTTTTATCTTGCTTCAAATGATGGACGAAAAGGTCTCTTCCTTCTTGATCACCAGCAATCATGTTTACATACTTGTATATGCAATGTGAATTATTGGGGTTTCATTTTTACTGAACCAAATATTTATAATTTACTGAAGTTTTATGAAATTTTTGCGGAAAGTGTAGCTAGTCGTCCTTTTAATGATGTTGATCAATTTATTTTCATAGTAGGGGGTCCCTTTCCGGCACTTAGGGTGTCCAAGTTTTTAAAATTTTATAAGTGATTATGTAAGAGGAAATGATTAGTTACTTCCTTTGATGAAGAATAATTTGTTTGGTTTTTTTTTATAAGAGGTTACGTAAGAGGAAACTTATAAAGTTTAATAAGTTTTTTTTTAGAAATATTGTATGTTTTTTATTTAAGTATTTGTAATTTGTATTTTTATTTAATGAATGAAATGTTATTTTGTTTAAATAAATAGAAAAGAAAAAAAAATATGGGTCCCAAAAATGTGGTGTTGTGATAAGGGGTGATTTTTTTGTGTTAAATGTTAAAATGTTAAAGTGATGTGGCACTGAGGTGGCGGAACTTTTTGGTGTTATGACACCTTAGAGCTCACGCTGCGGTAACACCGAGGCCGGAGTTATGCCTATGTGGTATTGCATTGGTCGGCGTTACCATACCATCTTAGTGGCGTTTAGGCTTGCGTTTTCATTTGAGTTGATACAACAACGTATTGTGTAAGGCAGTTTTTTTTTTTTTTTTTTTTTTTTTTTTTTTTTTTTTTTTTTATGGTTTTGGTGCTGGGGGAAGGGGTGGGGGATTTAAATGGGTTGTTTTGTGGTTTTGGTGTGTGTTGAGAGTGTGTGTGTGTACAAGAGTGTGGTGGTGAGGAAAAGATGGTGGGTTTATATGTTTTTTTTAGTAAAACAGCTAATATTTTATATAAAAAAAGGGATGCGTTGGTTAAATGATACCATTTATAAAACTAAAAAATGAGAGTGTACATGCGTGTTTTTTTTAATAAATTAAAGTATATTTTGTTTTGTTTAATAAATGAAAGTATTTTTATGTAATAAATGAAAATATATTTTGTTTAAATTATTGGACAAGGAAAAAATCTGGATCTCAAAAGGTGGTGTTATAGGGTTTTGTAATAAGGGGTGATTTTTTGGTGTTAAATGTTGAAATATTGAAGTGATTTGACACCGAAGTAGCGGTACTTTTTATTGTTATTGTGTTATAACACCTTAGGCTCTTAGACTCTAAGACCTTGAAATTGTATAACCTTAACAGTTCATATATTCGCCCACATATTTCCATTAACAAAAGATATGAAATAATACATTTATTACAAATTTTGAATTAAAAATTTTTAAGAACTAGTGTATATACAATATGCCTTTCAAAAAAACAATATTATTGTAACACAACATATTTACAATATCATATTGCATCATATTATTTTCAGTTACATGATATTGCATAACATTATTTTTATATGTTACATCTAAAATGCATCGTTAGTTTAGCGATATGCAATTCACATATCAATAGACAATAGTTCCATAATATTACATCAAATAACATAAAATGTTTAAAATGTTCAAATTACTCGAAGAGGACAAGTCCCAAACTCGTATATGTGGGACTAAACAAAAATGTCCCTATAAATAATATCCACGCTCTATGGACCATAAATGTGTATCGTGCATCGAGTGATATTTGAGCTCGAACATTCTATAAACATTTAGTTAAAACATGTTTTGGGTAAATATTATATTATGGTGTTCTGAATTGATAAATATAGAATTTCAAAAATCAAGGTATAACGTTACATCAAATTACATATTACATAACATTAAATGCAAATATTACTAATGCCTATATATAACTCTTTCTAACCAACACCAATCCATAGAACAATTGTTCAATTTGAGCATTCACCCCCACTTTTCAAACCCTAAAAAAACTTATTTCTAAAACTTCACCAAATTTGTCCTTGATCAGAATCAATCATGTTGAATCCATCAACAAGGTAATCAATCAATACACCAACGTCTTCATTTTCTTTTCAATTTTGTAATATTTGAGTCAGTTATTAGTATAGCATTCTCTTGATTTAGCTTATTTAAGTGGTGTTTGGGTAAGCTTATTTTATGGGCTTCTTGGGAGAATAGCTGAAAAGTTTATTTGTTTGTAGGTTATTAGAAATTTTTGTAGTTGCTAGTAAACTATAGTAAATGCTGACGGTTCTTTGCATGATGATGTGATCTGCAGACTACTTTTTAAAAAACTTGTTCATTCCCTTTTGACATGTCACAATAACGTCTGTAGAATTACCAAGTCCCTATACATTTTAAGGACAGGATCGTTCTTATTAAACCAACAGTTTTTCCAATATTTATGTAGAATGACTAATGTTTTCTTTATCTTTACTTTGTAGCAGTAAAACCTTAAACCTACAATAACCACTATATGGTTACTCTCTAGGGGTAAGGATCCAGTGAGAAGAAACCTTAAAATGAGAAGAATGAGAAATAAGTATAACTGCATATTTGAGATGCATCAATTTGAATTAGATGCATCTCTATTCATTTAGATGCATCACAATTAGTTTCAAAAGTGATTTTGAAGTGAAAACGATGCAAAGTAGTATTAGCAACAAATTTGACCCGCAAAGGACGAAAAAGACATAGGATTCGTATAACTTGACAAAATGCATCTAATATATGTATATGCATCTAATTGTTGGCTAGAAAATATATTATGATGCATCTAAAAGATTAGGGATGCATCTAATTCAAATTGATGCATCTCTAATGTGTAGTTATAGTTATTTCTCATCTTTCTTATTTTAAGGATTCTTCTCATTTGATCCTTAGTCTACTCTCTAGTCAGTGTAACCATACATTCTTAATTAAGTAGAAACTTCTTGTTTGATAGCTCTTAGACCATGTTCTTTTCCCTATGTGTTATGGGTCATTTAAATCTAATGTTCACCATTATGTACAGTACCAAACTGTAAACACGTTTTGTTAGAAAAATCTAACAAACTTGCTGATAACAGTAACAAGTTAATTAAACCTAACTGGTGCGTTAACTATAAATTTGAAATTTACTTAAGAGTACAGTGGAGCTGCATACATCAATCTGTAACATTTTAACCAAAAAGATGGTAGAATTTATGATATATTATTGGAAGAGGTTAAAGATGAGGAAATAGTCATAGTTCGTTTTATCTTGCTTCGAATGATGGACGAAAAGGTCTCTTCCTTCTTGATCAGCAGCAATCATGTTTACATACTTTTATATGCAATGTGAATTATTGGGGTTTCATTTTTACTGAATCAAATATTTATAATTTACTGAAGTTTTATGAAATTTTTGCGGAAAGTGTAGCTAGTCGTCGTTTTAATGATGTTGATCAATTAATTTTCATTGTAGGGGGTCCCTTTCCGGCACTTAGGGTGTCCAAGTTTTTAAAAATTTATGAGTGGTTACGTAAGAGGAAATGATTAGTTACTTCCTTTGATGAAGAATAATTTGTTTGGTTAATATGGATCCCATGCAATCTTGACCGACGTTTCACAAGTATTTTTTTTTTAATTAAAAATGTAAACTTTTGATTGTGGCGTGTCATATTAGTTAGTTCCCTTCTATAGATTGTTGTAATCTATCCATGTGGATAGATCCGCTTCTTGGCAAACAACAAGCGGATTTGATTAGTTTAAATGTCTTCCTAGCAAAATTTTAACACATTACTTGTACACGGATGGTATTTTAGTAATTAGAAGAAAATTAGATAGTATGAACACGCAAAATCTTTAAGAAATAACCACTCATGGGTGGTCTGGTGGCAAAAGAACTTCTGACTATCACTCTAGGATGTGAGAAGTCTCATGTTCAATTCTTACTAGGTGCTAACAACTCTAAGGTGGCCACACCAACCTCCTGAAAAGGGAGGGCTTTACCCGATTTGAGTATGTGTGGCGGTGGGTTCAAACCCTATGCATTAGTCGGCCAAAAGGTTGGAAACCATGGCTACCCAAGAAAAACATTAAGAATGACAAACATTTGTGAAACTATAGAGCTCGAAGTTAAGGAAATAGTCATAGAACATTTTAATCTTCTGACGCATGGAGGGCAAAAGATCATTGAATACTTGCAATCAAAGTGATGATAAAGGTGTATTGTGTGTGGTTTGGTCCTTAATTTCCATCCCGTATTACTTCTATTCTTGTCTTATTCCATTATTATAACTAATTTATAATATTTTCATGTGATCAATTTCATTTTGATTCCTATTTTGCTTTGAACGCTAACGTGAACACAACATTACTTTTGAGTTGTACTAATGGGAATGAGATTGGGTGCGGGAGTATTTTGGGATGGAATTCTTTTTTTATTGAATGACACATGCTACTTCATGTGTGGATAAATAATTTGTAATTTAATTCAATTATTTTACCACACAAATTTTCATACAATGTTTTTCACATAAATAAAACTGTTGGGTGGAGTTCATGGTCAAAAAGTTAACCACTTCGTAGAACTCCCAATTTTTTTTAAAAAGTTTGCGTCATGATATACCATAATTTGAGCACATCTTTTGCGTAAGTGACAAATTAAGTTGATTAGGCAATAGCCAGCTAGGGTAATATGTTCAAACGGGTTGGATCAACCAACCGACCATTGAAATTCAATAATAGTTACTGTATTATGAGTTGAAACTATTTGTATTTACTTTCCTTATCCTTAGATGATGCTTTTATATTTTTTTTATTTGGAATATATTTCTCTTTCCGTTAAAGCTACTTTATATCTAATCTATGATTTTACCTACTTGTGTATAATTGAAATGGCGTATTAACCAGGCATTTCCAGCTCCACAATTTTACACCTCAAATCACAAATTGTATGAAGAACCTTCCACGGCTCAGAAAGTCTCTAAAGAAATTGGTGAGAATTGATATAACCTCCCTCCCTTGTTATATTTAATCTGTTCATAATTGCGTAAACATATATTTCAATTGTTAGTGTACTTTCAACGAAGATTGGTTATAATGTATTCATATTTTGCAGGATCCTTTGGGGAGTAAAATGTATTACTTCCCACAAGGTCACCTCGAACATATATTTATCAACGAGGTTGCTTGCTGCAAAATATTCATGGCCGAAATAGCAGCCTGTTTGTAATTTGGAAGTAAACCAGAGAAAAATATCATTAGCTCATAAAACCACCTTTCCAAACATACCGACAAGTAACTAGGTATTGCGGGTGACAAAATAGTTCTCAACTCTGTGAAGCAAGCATTTGATAAAATCATAAGATTTTATTGAAATTTCACCAGTTGTGTATAAGTACACCAAAAGGGTGAATAGGTACACAAAGTCCGGAATGACAACTGCCAAAGCAACTCCTTCAAGCCCAAAGATAAGCCAAGACAACAAACCATTGGCGACCACATAAACAATGAGAGCAAGAATCGAACCGATTATAAAAGGGTAAGTTACCTTTTTAGCCCTGAGGTATACTTTTAGTGGGGATTGGATATAATACATGGAAAAATATAATCATTGTTCAAAAACAATACATGGAAAAATATGTCAGCTAGATTATGGGTCAAACCGGGTCATATTGTAGCAGCTGCTTCGCGATTTTTAGTGAGGATTGGATACAATACATGGAAAAATATGTCGGGTAGATTATGGGTCAAATGGGTCACATTGTAGGAGCTGCTTTGCAATTTTTATTTAGGATTGGATACACAAGTACACAACATGGAAAAATTTGCCGGTTAGATTATGGGTCAAAACGGGTTACATTGAAGCAGCTGCTTCGTGATTTTTAGGGGTGATTGGATACAATACACGGAAAAATATGTCGGCTAGATTATGGGTCAAAACGGGTCTAGTGTTTAGTAGATCAGCAATACAAATCTTGTAAATAGTTCTTGTGATAATTTTATATATGATGATTTCTTATTAAACACAGATGTCCGATTGTTCTGAATAAACTTATTTCAGAGGATGTGAACAACAATCCTCCCTGTTCGACTGCTTAACCAGTTTTCTAATATCTTTTTGTCTGTAATTTCACATATTTAGTATTATTCATTTGACTCCAATCCTCTAATATGGAGTTAAATATTGTGGCTTTTTGTTTGTTGTCATATGACCCATAGCTGGAGGAGTGTTCATAAACAAATTAACTTTACTTTCTTGAGATCAAAATGGGAAGAAATCATAACGTTATAAATGCAAATCAAGTTATGATGTATCCTATTTGTAGTGTTTTAAGTCTGCGAATTTGATATTTTCATGTCTATATTTTCATTCGACGAATACAAATCTTGTGTCATATTTACCAGCATTTTGTCTATAAGTGCAAATCAAGTTTTTTTTTTTTTTTTTTTTTTTTTTTTTTTTTTTTTTTTTTTTTTTTTAATAAAGATATTGTATGTTTTTTATTTACGTATTTGTAATTTGTATTTTTATTTAATGAATGAAATGTTTGTTTGTTTAAATAAACGGAAAAAAAATGTGGGTCTAAAAAATGTGGTGTTGTGATAAGGGGTGAGTTTTTGGTGTTAAATGTTGAAATGTTAAAGTGATGTGACACTGAGGTGGAGCAACTTTTTGGTGTTATGGTGTTATGACACCTTAGAGCTCTCGCTGCGGTAACACCGAGGCCGGAGTTATGCCTAAGTGGTAGTGCATTGGTCGGCGTTACCATACCATCTTAGTGGCGTTTAGGCTTGCGTTATCCTTTGAGTTAATACAACAACGTATTGAGTAACGCAGTCTTTTTTTTTTTTTTTTTTTTTTTTTTTTTTTAGTGCTTGGGGAAGGGGTGGGGGATTTAAATGGGTTGTTTTTGTGGTTTTGGTGTGTGTTGAGAGTGTGTGTTGGTTAAATGATACCATTTATAAAACTAAAAAAAAATGAGAGTATACATGCGTGTTTTTTTTTAATGAATAAAAGTATATTTTGTTTTGTTTAATAAATGAAAGTATTTTTATGTAATAAATGAAAATATATTTTGTTTAAATAATTGGAAAAGGAAAAAAATGTGGATCTCAAAAGGTGGTGTTATTGGGTTTAATAATAAGGGGTGACATTTTGGTGATAAATGTTGAAATATTGAAGTGATTTGACACCGAAGTGGCGGTACTTTTTAGTGTTATGGTGTTATAAAACCTTAGGCTCTTAGACTCTAATACCTTGAAATTGTATAACCTTAACAAGTTCATATATTCGCCCACCTAATTTCATTTTCAAAAGATATGAAATAATACATTTATTAAAAATTTTGAATTAAATATTTTTAAGAACTAGTGTATATACAATTATCAATATTACAATATTATTGTAATATGCCTTTAAAAAAAACAATATTATTGTAACACAACATATTTACAATATCATATTGCATCATATTATTTTCAGTTATGTGATATTGCATAACATTATGTTTATTTGTTACATCTAAAATGCATCATTAGTTTAGCGATATGCAATTCACATATCAATAGACAACAGTTCCATAATATTACATCAAATAACATAAAATGTTTAAAATGTTCAACTTACTCGAAGAGGACGAGTCCCAAACTCGTATATGCAGGACTAAACAAAAATGTCCCTATAAATATTATCCACGCTCTATGGACCATAAATGTGTATCGTGCATCGAGTGATATTTGAGCTCGAACATTCTATAAACATTTAGTTAAAACATATTTTGGGTAAATATTATATTATGGTGTTCTGAATTCATTACATCAAATTACATTTTACATAACATTAAATGCAAATATTACTAATGCCTATATATAACTCTTTCTAAACAACACCAATCTATACAACAATAACAATTGTTCAATTTGAGCATTTACCCCAGTTTTCAAACCCTAAAAACACTTATTTCTAAAACTTCATCAAATTTGTCCCCTGATCAGAATCAATCATGTTCAATCCATCAACAAGGTAATCAATCAATACACCAACGTCTTCATTTTCTTTTCAATTTTGTAATATTTTTGTCAGTTACTAGTATAGCATTCTCTTGATTTAGCTTATTTAGGGGGTGCTTGGGTAAGCTTATTTTATGGGCTTCTTGGGAGAATAGCTGAAAAGTTTATTTGTTTGTAGGTTATTGGAACTTTTTGTTGTTGCTATTAAACTATAGTAAATGTTGACGGTTCTTTGCGTGATGATGCGATACGCAGACTACTTTTTAAAAAACTTGTTCATTCCCTTTTGACATGTCACAATAAAGTCTATAGAATTACCAAGTCCCTATACATTTTAAGGACTTGATCGTTCTCGTTAAACCAACAGTTTTTCCAATATTTATGTAGAATGACTAATGTTTTCTTTATCTTTACTTAGTAGCGGTAAAACCTTAAACCTACTATAACCACTATGTTGATATAAATAATGTTTAAAAATGTTATTAATATATCTCAATAAACCTATGTTTTGATAATCACAAAACTCAAATCAAATTAAGTCAAGATTAAGACGTAAACAAGTATTTGGTAACAAACATTTACCTCTACATCTAATATCACTTAAGGTATGCATAAACTAAGTATCTTATGCATTACATGATCAAAGGAAATCTTGTCTTAAGACATAACATCTTATAAAATGATATAAACATTTTATATATATTTGTAAATCAATTTTGGTATTGTTATATTAAACCACAAAGATATGATTTCAAATTTCCAACCAAAAAGGGCAAATTTTATCCAGAAAAACTTTTCCAACGTTCAGGAGGGCGGCCCCTTAATTTTACTAGGCGGCACGCTCCAGAACAGTATTTTCTGGCCCTATAAATATTGGATTATTTCACATATTTTTCTCACCTTTTTGCACTATAAACTTTCTGATCCAACCTCCATTTCTAGATCTAAAATCCTTTGATCATATAATTCATAAGTCTTTGTTTCCAAGTGATCCAAAGCTTTATCCACTCAAGTGCAAGAAGAAGAACACTCCTCTACATCCATCTAATTGTAATAGTGTTGTGAATAGCTAGTTTCATATTATAGTAGTGTTAGATATTTGTAAAAGTGTTGTGTGAATTTGTTGATTGTAGAAACTAGGTGTGTTGTAAAGTAGTTTAGTAGTTGTGACTTAGTTGTGCATAGAAGAAGGTGTGAAGTTGACAAGGTGTGAAGAAGGCGTGAAGTCTTGAAGAAGTTGTGAAGGTGTGAAGCCTTGAAGAAGTTGTGAGATTGGTTCTAGCTACGATTAGAACTCGACATTTAGCTTAGTGTCGTTAACTCGTGTAAGCCAAGGTGTGTAAGATTTCTCCACCATAAGGAGTTTGTTGACATAGTGAAGAAAACTCTCGAGTGTGGTACTCGGGGAGTGGAGTAGGGCAAGGAAGGTGTCATTGTAGCCGAACCACTATAAATTCGCGTGTTGTGGTTTGATCTTTCTAACTCAATCTTTTCTTCATTACATTTCAATACGTTCATTATTAGATTAGAATTGCTTATATTGGTTGTCACTTGAATTCACTTGAGATCAAATCGAAAGTTTTTAATAAGCTACAAAATATTTTGGTAATAAATTTAAAATGGACGTAAAACTATTCAACCCCCCCCCCCCTTCTAGTTTTCCACACACTATATGGTTACTCTCTAATGAGTGTAACCATGCATTCTTAATTAAGTGGAAACTTCTTGTTTGATAGCTCTTAGATCATGTTCTTTTCCCCATGTGTTATCGGTCATTTAAATTAAATCTAATGTTCACCATTATGTACATTGTACACTACCAAAGGTTTATACACTTTTCGTTAGAAAAATCTAACAAACTTGCTGATAACAGTAACAAGCTAATTAACAAAATAAATAATTTACCCTGATGCGTTAACTATAAATTGAAATATACTTAAGAGTACAGTGTAGCCGCATACATAAATCTGTACCATTTTAACCAAAAAGATAGTAGAATTTAAGATATATAATTGGAAAAGGTTAAAGATGATGAAACAATCATAGTTCATCTTATCTTTCTTCAAATGATAGGCGAAAAGGTCTCTTCATTCTTGATCAGCAGCAATCATGTTTAAATACTTATATATGCATGAATTATTGGGGTTTCATTTTTAGAATCACATATTTATAATTTACTGAAGTTTTATGAAATTTTTGCGGAAAGTGTAGCTAGTCGTCGTTTTGATGATGTTGATCAATTAAATTACATAGTAGGGGGTCCCTTTCCGGGCACTTAGGTGTCCAACTTTTTAAAAATTTATAAGTGGTTACGTAAGAGGAAATGATTGGTTACTTCCTTTGATTTGATGAAGAATAATTTGTTTGGTTAATATGGATCCCGTGCAATCTTGACCGACGTTTCACAAGTATTAACTTTTTTTTTCTTTTTATTAAAGACGTAAACTTTTGATTGTGGTGTGTCATATTAGTTAGTTCCCTTCTATATATTGCGGTAATCTATCCATGTGGATAGATCCGCTTCCTAGCAAACAACAAGCGGATTTGATTATTTTAAATGTCTTGCTAACAAAATCTTAACACATTACTTGTACACGGATGGTATTTTAATAATTAGTAGAAAAGTAGATAGTATGAACACCCAAAATCTCTAAGAATAACCACTCACTGGTGATCTGCTGGCAAAAGAACTTATGAGTATCACTCTAAGATGTGAGAGGTCTCATGTTCAATTCTTGCTAGGTGCTAACAACCCTAAAGTGGCCACGCCCAACCTCGTGAAAAAGGAGAGCTTTACCCAATTTGAGCATGTGTGGCGGTGGGTTTGAACCCCATGCATTTGTCAGTCAAAAGGTTGGAAACCATGGTTATCCAAAAAAAACTTTAAGAATGACAAACATTTGTGAAACTATAGAGCTCGAAGTTAAGGAAATAGTCATAGAAAATTTTAATCTCTGACGCATGAAGGGCAAAAGATCATTTAATACTTGCAATCAAATATGTGATGATAAAGGTGTAATGTGTGTGGTTCATTTTGATTTCTATTTTCCATCCCGTATTACTTCCATTCTAGTCTTTTTCCATTATTATAACTAATTTATAATAATATTTTCGTGTGATTCATTTTGATTTCTATTTGCTTTGAACGTTGAGGCGAACACAACTTTACTTTTGAATTGTACTAATGGAAATGAATTGGGCGCGGGAGTATTTTGGGATGGATTTTTTTTAATTGAATGACACATGCTACTTCATGTGTGGATAAATAATATGTAATTTAATTAAATTATTTTACCACGCAAATTTTCATATAATGTTTTTCACATAATTATAATTGTTGGGTAGAGTTCATGGTCGGAAAGTTAACCACTTGGTAGAACTCCCAATTATTTTTTTTAAATGTTTGCGTAAGTGACAAATTTAGTTGATTAGGCAATAGCAAGCTAACATGTTCAAACGGGTTGGATCTACCGACCTTTGAACTTCAATAATAGTTACTATATTATGAGTTGAAACTATTTGTATTTACTTTCTTTATCCTAGATGATGCTTTTATATTTCTTTTGGTTCGGAGTATATTATTCTTTAAGTTATAGCTACTTTCTATCAAATCTATGATTTTGCCTACTTGTGTATAATTGAAATGGCAAATTAACCAGCTCCACAATTTTACACCTCAAATCACAAATTTTATAAAGAACCTCCTATGGCTCATAAAGTCTCTAAAGAAATTGGTAAGAATTGGTATAACCTCCCTCCCTTGTTTTACATAATCTGTTTATAATTTCATGTACATATATTTCAATTGTTAGTGTACTTTCTACGACGATTGGTTATACTGTATTCATGTTTTTCAGGATCCTTTGGGGAGCAAATGTATTACTTCCATCATAAGATTATAATGCATTGATTGAAATATTTAGTTGCATCATTCACTAGAATTTACTAAATAATTGCTTATATCTTCATTGACAATAGGTACACAAGTCCGTAACCACAACCGCCAAAGCAACTCCTTCAAGCCCAAAGTCAAGCCAAAATAACAAACCATTGGCGACGACATGAAAAATGAGAGCAAGAATCGAACCGATTATAAAAGGGTAAGTTACCTTTTTAGCTCTGAGGTATACTTTTAGTGGGGATTTGATAGAATACATGGAAAAATATGTCGGCTAGATTATGGGTCAAAACGGGTCTTGTGTTGAGTAGATCAGCAATTCAAATCTTGCAAATAGTTCTTGTGATAATATATATTTATGATGACTTCTTATTAAACACAGGCAGGAACAGACCTAGGATTTTGAAATAGGTGTTGCACAAATTTTTTCGGAAGGGTTCTTGCACAATTTTTTTCTGCATACTTGTTTTTGTATATTCTTCTTGATAATACTATTTGATTTCTATTGTATAAACACGTCATTTCATTTCATTTTCTTGCAGATGCAAGTGTATTGAAGCTAGTAACTTTGTAGGGTTCAGAATTCCTTGAACGGTCCACCTTATCCTACTCTACCTATTTCTCGAAAGATAGGTATTTCGTGAATGGCGACACTGCTTCAGCCTACAAAAAATGGTTCAGGAACAGACCCGATCTCTAACTCACCTGAAAGCGCAGTTGACAAATTCCTTAACCCATCCATGTCTGCCTCCCATGAGACCCACCACAGAGATATCAAGGCCCCCGCCACTTTGAAAATATGTGGCCGCGAAAGCTCAAAGACATTCACTAATCTTTCCCCCACAAGTTATTTCAAACATGAGCGTGGACAATGTGTTATGCTTATAGATGACAAAGGGCAAGAGGTTGGCAAAGGATCCATGCATTTAGCAAAGGGAACACGGTTTGGAAGAAACTTGGAGGAATTAAGGTTGTGTGTTGTGGATGTCAATGATCTTAAGGTGGCTAAATGGACTGAACTTCCACACCTGTGTGATGCTACAGGCACCAGTTTTTCTCAGGTGGAAATGATTCTGGACTAAAAGAGGGTGTTGTAGGATTCCAGTAAACTTATCTTGATAAATATTCATGGAGATGACACATCCAAATTTATCATGCTGCTTTCCATTAATCGAGGAAGAACTTGGATTCATTATTGATAGTTTATAGTCACTAAAGCTGCTGAAGATAGTGATGATTCACCGCTCTCTGAGCCACCAATCTCTTTTGTGGTTAACACACTGATTTTCGTATCATGTGTTTGGGGCACCAAGATCGGCTTCACCACATTGGATTTCTCATTTACATTCATGGCGGGTTTCTATGAAAGTAATGATTCACCACTCTCTAAGTCCTGAATCATCTATGGCTGTTGTTGTGGTTCTTTTTAGCATTGTCAGATAATTTCATCATATTTATCGTTTTGATCAAAAGTTTTATGTAAAACTATTAACTTTTCCAAATAGTGATAATTTATGGCCAGGGTGACCATCAAAAGTATCTTGTCAAGTTCAGTGACAAAAGTTTCGTTTCCAATGAAATGTGAGTGTGAGAGCTCGATGGATCATCGACAATTAGACCATATTCACAAATTATATTATAAAATATTATAACTTGTGAATATGGTTTCATCGCCGAATGTTGTAGGTGTTTTGAGCATGAAACTGCTCTTGAAAGATCCATCGTTCTTCTCCCTTGTTTCATTTGACATGAAGATCTTGTCATTGCGTATGTAAACCATATTCCGGTATGAAGGAATGTAACATACGATAATGGTGACTACAAATCGGACAGATGATTACTTGGTGTTGCAATTATGTAGTACCAAGTAATATCCTAGTTTGTAATCTAGAGAATTGCTGGTAGAGGGAGCAAATATAACTCTTTTAGAGGGAGCAAATATCTTTTATGTAAGGATAGCTTTTGTATCAATAGATATATGTAGTTTCAATTTTTTGTAGAATTAATGAATATGTAGCCTTCTCAATTTTTTGGGTTTCTAGTTTATATTATAATGGCTTATGATTAGCTTCATTTTTTTGTAATCGTGGCATCTATCTTTTCTTCTTTTTTTTTTCTCTTTTAACATATTGAATTTGCTTTGTAGACCTTTTACATATTTAATGTGACTTTTTAATAAATTGTCTGCAAAATTGACAAAGAAAAAGGTAATGTAAGATGCAATTTTTGCCAATGAGTGGAACCTCATAATTTTTCACTATTAAAAAGAATTGAGAAATCTATTTTTTTGGAAAAAGGAAATATAATAACTAGTTTGTAACGTTTAGGGGAACATCAACTTGATACGCGATTTTTACCCGGTGAGTAGTCAGAAATGAGAGGTTGTCAGAGGAAGGGGACGATAACTACTAAAGGGCTTTGATATAACTTGAATCCGGGAAAGCTGGTTAACTATCTCTTTCGGAGATGACAGACAATTTGATCTATGAAATTAATGGAACTCTTAATATAAAATTTTCATGTGTGGTGATGTTTATATTGCAAACAAAAGATGGGTAAATTAGCTTTACTAGAAGACGAAGGGCTGATTTTAGAAGCATAAGTCGAGGGGGCATCCACATTAGAATTAGTCGCGGGTGTCTTAACCGCTTTAACATTTGAATGTATAGATGTATTAGCATAAGAAACACCATTAAGTGCCTCTTCGAAAATAGTACACGCGACTTTAGTAATCGAATCCATAGTCGTATTCGTATCAAAAATTTGTGACTTAAGAGCAACACCAATAGATGTATTACCTTCATTGTGTGGTGTTGAACTATAAGACCTTGATAGATCTTCTTGAGCACTCTAGAATGGTTAGTTATGTCACTGTAATCAATAACACACTAATAGACAATCTCTGTAACTTGTATTTTGAAGCGGAAACAAACACAAGTGTAATACTAAGAACTCTTGATCCTCTATGGATCTTTTTAATAATAATGAATGTGTTTTCTAAAAACGTAATACAATACATAATCGTGTGTTCCTTTTATACACAAGGAACCCTAAACCGTTTCCCAAGAAACGTATATTCTAAAACTTCTAAAAGATATGCATTATCACTTCCTAAATAAACTCATGCATATCCAAACTACAATACATAAAATACGGAAATACTATATCCGCATAAACTAATAATGCTGAAACTAGTCTTCAGCAGATACACTGCTTCAACAGGAATCAGCTCTTCAGCAGCAGAAACAGTCAGCAGAATTCTTACTTAACAGAATTCCTAACAATCCTCCCCTAATCTTGAATTTGACCTAGTTAAGTTCAAGATTCTTGATAGATCTTCGAAATAACATACCAAGAGGATTGTAATAAGATAGCACCAGCAAAGAATCATCTTCAGCAGGATCTCTATGATCAGCAATTACTTGAAAGCTCCATTCTTTGCAGCAACAAATGACTAAATGTACATCAAAACAAATTAGTTTCATACTATTCTCATCACTTCCAGGTGTGTTAACTCCTGTGAGAGGTGAATCATTAAAAATAATGGATTTGATGTCTCTTTACCAATAGCCATTACTACTGGAGTAGCCAAGTGTTCTAAGGTACACTGATAAACACATGATTTTTAGCAAATCATCAGCTATAAACGGATTTGAGATGTCTTTACCTGTAGCCGTTTGCTCAGGACTAGCCAATTATTTGGATGAAAATCATCTTGGTTAACTGATTACCAAATATGGTTTTCCACTGCCTTTACCACAAGCCATATACATGTGGGCTAGCCAATTATTCAGAATCCATAAAGGAAAAATCCATGGTCAATTGACAACCATTTCAACTACTCAGCAATAAAGCATGGGTGAGTTGAAAAACCCTATGGTTTTGAGCAAACCATTACAGCTATCAACAGATTTGATATGTCTTTACCAAAGTTGTACCCTTTGGACGAGCCAACTTTGTGATGGAATAGTCAACATCAGGTAAGTTGATAACCAAACCTGCATACAATAGATACAATACTATACAACAAAATGTTAGTTTTTTTTTTTACTAATAATAAAAACAAATATACAACATGATATCTTTAAACAGAAGCTGCTCTGGAAGTCTTAATCCTTTGTTTGAAGACCTTCACCAAAGATTCAGCAAACAACCTTGCATTCCCAACTGGATCAGGAGGAATTTCCAACTTTTGTTGTAGCATTTTCTCCATCAGAGACACCTTCAGAGGATATCTTTTGCTAATATCCATAATAAGCCTTAAACCAGTTGTAGTTTCCAACACATGAACATAAGGCATAGGATAGAACTTCCAACTCTCAACTTTCCATCTCTGATTGTTCTTCCATATGTCATAGCTAGCACCAGTGGGAGTAGAAGAATCAAACAACACTTTTAGATCACCCAACAAATACAATCCAGACCCTGTAGGAGTATGATTTGTATAATACTTGAGAACCAACTCATATAGAGTGACCAAATCCTGATGATCCACAAGATGGAGAATCTCTTGAAGAAATGTAAAGGATATGAAAGTTTTATCCAATCTGTAAATGGTATTAACTTGACCATTTTCAGTTAACTCCCAGTGAACCAAAACATCTCTAGTTCCCTCAGACCAATCATCAGGGGATCCTTCTCTTATAAATGAAGCATCAGAAGCATTCACATTGATTAGGCTTTGTTTGGAATGTGAAGTTCTGACTTTAGCCATCCTCTTTGCTCTTCTTCCAGGAACATAAATAGTAGCATGAGGTAGAGAAGATGTATCAGGAACTTCAGCTTCAGCAGATCCACCTTCTGCAGCATCAGTTTCCACTGATGGAATATCCAATTGTTCATCAGTAGAATCCTGAGAAGATTCAAGTGCAACAGATGCATATTGTTCATCCATAGCCTTCCTTATCTGTTTGTCTCTAGCAGCTTGAAGTTCAACTTCTCTTTCCTTAAGCTCATGAAATCTTGCAAATTCAGCTTTTTGTTCAGCTTTTTGTTCCTCATCTAACCTTTTAGCAGCCTCTTCACCCAATCTTTCCTCCTCCAGTTGTCTTCTGGTTCTCTTTCTAGATGGAGGATCTTCTGCAATCACTTGAGCTTTACCTTTATCCACATAAGATGAAGCAGCAACATGTGGGACATCAGCAGAAGTAGCAGGTAAAGATACCTTTTCAGCAGCAACAAAAATATTAACATATGAACCAGCATCAGCATTGAGGGGAGGAATATTCTTAGAAGCACCCATTCCAGCTTTGTCATTTATAGCCTTGATTCTGTTATAAATCTCAACCAGTTTGTCAAATGGAAGTGCCCACACTTGTTTCTTAGACCAAGCAGTATTATATAATGAACTGCTTTGACTTCTCACATAAGTTCTCATGTAATCCCTCTGCTGTGCTTGAGTCATAGGTTTATCTCTTTTAGCTTTGGCTTTTAACTCATCTGCTACCTTCTTCCTCAACTTCAGCACTTTCACAATTTCAGAAGCCCAGTCTTGCTTCTCCACTCTTTTACCAAGAATGTCTGTAGCTAAATCAGAATTATCAAGCACTTGTTTTCCAATATGCTGCCAATCTGACTCATCAAACTCTTGAACAGCTGCATCCAATTCTTTTTGTCTTTCAATAGGCAAAGTAGAAACATAGTTTTGGGTAACAGACTGATATGCTGCATCAAACTTGGCTTGCTGTTCCTCAGCCATGTTAGCACTCTTCTTATAATCTTCCCATTCTTGGAAGAGTTTTTCTTGTACAGCTCTGTCTTCAGCTGTAACAAGCTCATCCTCAGCCACATCTGTTCCTTCAGCAAGATCATCATGAGGAACATTCAAATCTTCCATAGGTTCATCATGTAATTCTTGAACCTCTCTATCAGAAGAAACTTGTTGATGCTCAGATGAATGATGAACAGGGGAATTCAAATACTCTTTCCCTGCTACAAAGAATGCTTCTCCTGATGTATTCCCTTTATCAGCAGATATGTCAGCAGCAACACCACTTGGTGATTGTTTCTCCTGAAGTATATCAGTAGCTTCAGCCATAAGCATATCATCATCACCACTAGACACTTTGGAAGATTCAGCAGCTTTCCTTGCCAAATATTGTCTTGTACTTCTTCTTCTGCTGAATAGACTTTTTGGTTTAGATTTAGGGACTTCAGCAGCTTTAGGAGGAACAACATGAGACTGTCTAGCAACTTCAGCTAGAATCTCAAGAGAATCCAAATTTGCCTCCTGAGCAACTTCAGTAGTATCCAATCCATCCTTACTTTGCTTCTGCTGATTCAGTTGTGCCTCCAAATCTTGAACCTTACTTTTCAACCCTGCAATTTCATTACCAAGAGTAGTCTTGGTATCAGCAAGTTCCTTTTGGAGATCATCAGTCATTTTCATGTACCTGCAAAGTGAACCATATACAAAAGTGAGAGTAATAGGGTCCTCTGCTCTACCAGCTGATTGCTCAGTGGTAAGAGGAGCTTCATTGAACCCAGCAGGAGAAACAGACTCATGTACAACATTAGGAAAGCCTTCATTAATTGGCTCTCTCATAGGGCTGGGTGTAGGTAGTCTAGTGAACTCAGGTTCAAGAGGCTGAAAGTTATCTTCAAACTCATGAATTTGCTCAGCTGGAGCATCCTGAGATGGTGAAATGGTAGGACTAGGTGACATATGTACAGGGGTAGGTGGAGGTAAGTCAGTAGAAATAGGTAATGGTTCAGCAGTTGTAGCTGGATCTTCCTCCATTACCACTGAAGGATTACCATCAGCAGCAACACCAGAAGATGATGGATTACCATCATCAGCAGCATTAGGAGCAGGCACATTACCAGCATCATCACCCTCAACTACATTATCATTGCCATGTGGCAACATAGCTTCTAACATAGGATGATGTTCCCCATTATAATTTGTTTTCATTGAGGCAAACAACTTAGAACCAAGACTTTTAATAGGCACATGGGTTCTATCTTCAGTGGTTATGTCTAAAATTATTTGTAAGAATCTAGGGTACATTAAAAACTTATGCTGTTGTTTATCAATATTTTCTAGCATATTATCAAAAATAAACTTAGAAAAATTATAAGTTAGACCCTTAGAAAGACAAACAATACCACAACCCAATTGCAGAGAGAATTGGTTCCATCCACCACACTTGTTGCTTATACATTGGAGCAGCAAATGCACCAAATATCTCCACTTAGGACAAAATTGATTTTTGTGCCACTTAGATGTATCAGTAATTTGATATCCAGCTTCCCTTAGCCCAGCAAGAATCTCTGCAGTGTTGGAATGATACACACCATTCTCATCATCCAACTGAAGCTTTGTCCTTATCAAACCTTCTGTCACCACATACTCTACACCATCAATCTCAGCTACAATCTCTGTGTCAGATCTCTTAGTAGCAGATGCCCAAGATTGCTTCACCAATGATTCACAAACCAGATTGGGACTATGTGTCAAAGCATAATGAATCTTTGACCTTTGTAGAAACTCCACCATTAAATCAAATTCTTCATGTCCCTTAGCCTTTTTCAGAATAGCATACTTGTTATGATCGCCTCTCAATTCAAGTTGTGCCATTTGAATAAACTTGCGTGATACGGTTATGAATTCCACAGAGAATAATGGGTTTAAGTGGAGTGATAAGCGAATAATGTTGTTTAGGAAGAGATATGCAAAGTGGGTTATATTTGGAAGTTCCCCAATCGTGGTCAAAATTATCGGAACTAATTATTGACCGAGTCTAACGTGTAATTCAAAAACTTCCAATTTGAAAATTTACCCTTTAGCAGAAATGAAAGTCAAATCTGCTGAAGAATGGTCAACATCAGCAGAAACCAAGCAAATGTAAAAATATCTTCGGTGAATATCTTGATTTTACTGTGCCACCCAACTCGCATTTATTATCGTAACGCCTAAACTTGGCTTATTTAATCACCTCCAAATCACATCTCAGTCACCAATTTACCCCAAATCATCTTTCAAACCCTAATTTCCCAATTAAACCCAATTCTCCACCAAAACCATGTCATCGAACCCAGAAACCTTAAATCAAAATTCCTCTTCTTCATCATCAGAAGAAGATTTACCACCATATCCATGGGAGCTTGATGATTCCGACTATGAAAGAGAACTGGAGAGACGATGGGATGCTCAAGAAAGACAATGGAATGCACATATGAAGGGTGAACCAAGCCATGTACCCATTCCTGCTGAGAGAGAGCTTGTCTCTCCCTTCATCTGTACCTCTGATGAAGACTCTTCAAAGGAAGAAATGGCGTATTAACCAGGCATTTTTTTTATTTGGAATATATTTCTCTTTCCGTTAAAGCTACTTTATATCTAATCTATGATTTTACCTACTTGTGTATAATTGAAATGGCGTATTAACCAGGCATTTCCAGCTCCACAATTTTACACCTCAAATCACAAATTGTATGAAGAACCTTCCACGGCTCAGAAAGTCTCTAAAGAAATTGGTGAGAATTGATATAACCTCCCTCCCTTGTTATATTTAATCTGTTCATAATTGTGTAAACATATATTTCAATTGTTAGTGTACTTTCAACGAAGATTGGTTATAATGTATTCATATTTTGCAGGATCCTTTGGGGAGTAAAATGATTAACTTCCCACAAGGTAACCTCGAACATATATTTATCAACGAGGTTGCTTGCTGCAAAATATTCATGGCCGAAATAGCAGCCTGTTTGTAATTTGGAAGTAAACCAGAGAAAAATATCATTAGCTCATTAAACCACCTTTCCAAACATACCGACAAGTAACTAGGTATTGCGGGTGACAAAATAGTTCTCAACTCTGTGAAGCAAGCATTTGATAAAATCATAAGATTTTATTGAAATTTCACCAGTTGTGTATAAGTACACCAAAAGGGTGAATAGGTACACAAAGTCCGGAATGACAACTGCCAAAGCAACTCCTTCAAGCCCAAAGATAAGCCAAGACAACAAACCATTGGCGACCACATAAACAATGAGAGCAAGAATCGAACCGATTATAAAAGGGTAAGTTACCTTTTTAGCCCTGAGGTATACTTTTAGTGGGGATTGGATATAATACATGGAAAAATATAATCATTGTTCAAAAACAATACATGGAAAAATATGTCAGCTAGATTATGGGTCAAACCGGGTCATATTGTAGCAGCTGCTTCGCGATTTTTAGTGAGGATTGGATACAATACATGGAAAAATATGTCGGGTAGATTATGGGTCAAATGGGTCACATTGTAGGAGCTGCTTTGCAATTTTTATTTAGGATTGGATACACAAGTACACAACATGGAAAAATTTGCCGGTTAGATTATGGGTCAAAACGGGTTACATTGAAGCAGCTGCTTCGTGATTTTTAGGGGTGATTGGATACAATACACGGAAAAATATGTCGGCTAGATTATGGGTCAAAACGGGTCTAGTGTTTAGTAGATCAGCAATACAAATCTTGTAAATAGTTCTTGTGATAATTTTATATATGATGATTTCTTATTAAACACAGATGTCCGATTGTTCTGAATAAACTTATTTCAGAGGATGTGAACAACAATCCTCCCTGTTCGACTGCTTAACCAGTTTTCTAATATCTTTTTGTCTGTAATTTCACATATTTAGTATTATTCATTTGACTCCAATCCTCTAATATGGAGTTAAATATTGTGGCTTTTTGTTTGTTGTCATATGACCCATAGCTGGAGGAGTGTTCATAAACAAATTAACTTTACTTTCTTGAGATCAAAATGGGAAGAAATCATAACGTTATAAGTGCAAATCAAGTTATGATGTATCCTATTTGTAGTG
The DNA here is from genome assembly GCA_030686995.1 of Artemisia argyi. Lineage (NCBI taxonomy): Eukaryota > Viridiplantae > Streptophyta > Magnoliopsida > Asterales > Asteraceae > Artemisia > Artemisia argyi. The sequence continues at coordinate 41,451,205 of CM060680.1, forward strand.
TTTTAAGTCTGCGAATTTGATATTTTCATTCGACGAATACAAATCTTGTGTCATATTTACCAGCATTTTGTCTATAAGTGCAAATCAAGTTTTTTTTTTTTTTTTTTTTTTTTTTTTTTTATAAAGATATTGTATGTTTTTTGTTTAAGTATTTGTAATTTGTATTTTTATTTAATGAATGAAATGTTTGTTTGTTTAAATAAACGGAAAAAAAATGTGGGTCTCAAAAATGTGGTGTTGTGATAAGGGGTGAGTTTTTGGTGTTAAATGTTGAAATGTTAAAGTGATGTGACACTGAGGTGGAGGAACTTTTTGGTGTTATGGTGTTATGACACCTTAGAGCTCTCGCTGCGGTAACACCGAGGCCGGAGTTATGCCTAAGTGGTAGTGCATTGGTCGGCGTTACCATACCATCTTAGTGGCGTTTAGGCTTGCGTTATCCTTTGAGTTAATACAACAACGTATTGAGTAACGCAGTTTTTTTTTTTTTTTTTTTTAGTGCTTGGGGAAGGGGTGGGGGATTTAAATGGGTTGTTTTTGTGGTTTTGGTGTGTGTTGAGAGTGTGTGTTGGTTAAATGATACCATTTATAAAATTAAAAAAAATGAGAGTATACATGCGTGTTTTTTTTTAATGAATAAAAGTATATTTTGTTTTGTTTAATAAATGAAAACCTTAGGCTCTTAGACTCTAAGACCTTGAAATTGTATAACCTTAACAAGTTCATATATTCGCCCACCTAATTTCATTTTCAAAAGATATGAAATAATACATTTATTAAAAAATTTGAATTAAATATTTTTAAGAACTAGTGTATATACAATTATCAATATTACAATATTATTGTAATATGCCTTTAAAAAAAACAATATTATTGTAACACAACATATTTACAATATCATATTGCATCATATTATTTTCAGTTATGTGATATTGCATAACATTATGTTTATTTGTTACATCTAAAATGCATCATTAGTTTAGCGATATGCAATTCACATATCAATAGACAACAGTTCCATAATATTACATCAAATAACATAAAATGTTTAAAATGTTCAAATTACTCGAAGAGGACGAGTCCCAAACTCGTATATGCAGGACTAAACAAAAATGTCCCTATAAATATTATCCACGCTCTATGGACCATAAATGTGTATCGTGCATCGAGTGATATTTGAGCTCGAACATTCTATAAACATTTAGTTAAAACATATTTTGGGTAAATATTATATTATGGTGTTCTGAATTCATTACATCAAATTACATATTACATAACATTAAATGCAAATATTACTAATGCCTATATATAACTCTTTCTAACCAACACCAATCTATACAACAATAACAATTGTTCAATTTGAGCATTTACCCCAGTTTTCAAACCCTAAAAACACTTATTTCTAAAACTTCATCAAATTTGTCCCCTGATCAGAATCAATCATGTTCAATCCATCAACAAGGTAATCAATCAATACACCAACGTCTTCATTTTCTTTTCAATTTTGTAATATTTTTGTCAGTTACTAGTATAGCATTCTCTTGATTTAGCTTATTTAGGGGGTGCTTGGGTAAGCTTATTTTATGGGCTTCTTGGGAGAATAGCTGAAAAGTTTATTTGTTTGTAGGTTATTGGAACTTTTTGTTGTTGCTATTAAACTATAGTAAATGTTGACGGTTCTTTGCGTGATGATGCGATACGCAGACTACTTTTTAAAAAACTTGTTCATTCCCTTTTGACATGTCACAATAAAGTCTATAGAATTACCAAGTCCCTATACATTTTAAGGACTTGATCGTTCTCGTTAAACCAACAGTTTTTCCAATATTTATGTAGAATGACTAATGTTTTCTTTATCTTTACTTAGTAGCGGTAAAACCTTAAACCTACTATAACCACTATGTTGATATAAATAATGTTTAAAAATGTTATTAATATATCTCAATAAACCTATGTTTTGATAATCACAAAACTCAAATCAAATTAAGTCAAGACTAAGACGTAAACAAGTATTTGGTAACAAATATTTACCTCTATATCTAATATCACTTAAGGTATGCATAAACTAAGTATCTTATGCATTACATGATCAAAGGAAATCTTGTCTTAAGACATAACATCTTATAAGATGTTATAAACATTTTATATATATTTGTAAATCAATTTTGGTATTGTTATATTAAACCACAAAGATATGATTTCAAATTTCCAACCAAAAAGGGCAAATTTTATCCAGAAAAACTTTTCCAACATTCAGGAGGGCGGCCCCCTTAATCATTAAGGGGACCGCCCCCTAATTAAGGGGACCGGCACGCTCCAGAACAGTATTTTCTGGCCCTATAAATATTGGATCATTTTACATTTTTTTTCTCACCTTTTTGCACTATAAACTTTCTGATCCAACCTCCATTTCTAGATCTAAAATCCTTTGATCATATAATTCATAAGTCTTTGTTTCCAAGTGATCCAAAGCTTCATCTACTCAAGTGCAAGAAGAAGAACACTCCTCTACATCCATCTAATTGTAGTAGTGTTGTGAATAGCTAGTTTCATATTGTAGTAGTGTTAGATATTTGTAAAAGTGTTGTGTGAATTTGTTGATTGTAGAAACTAGGTGTGTTGTAAAGTAGTTTAGTAGTTGTGACTTAGTTGTGCATAGAAGAAGGTGTGAAGTTGACAAGGTGTGAAGAAGGTGTGAAGTCTTGAAGAAGTTGTGGAGGTGTGAAGAGGTGTGAAGCCTTGAAGAAGTTGTGAGATTGGTTCTAGCTACGATTAGAACTCGACATTTAGCTTAGTGTCGTTAACTCGTGTAAGCCAAGGTGTGTAAGATTTCTCCACCATAAGGAGTTTGTTGACATAGTGAAGAAAACTCTCGAGTGTGGTACTCGGGGAGTGGAGTAGGGCAAGGAAGGTGTCCTTGTAGCCGAACCACTATAAATTCGCGTGTTGTCGTTTGATCTTTCTAACTCTATCTTTTCTTCATTACATTTCAATACGTTCATTATTAGATTAGAATTGCTTATATTGGTTGTCACTTGAATTCACTTGAGATCGAATCGAAAGTTTTTAATAAGCAACAAAATATTTTGGTAATAAATTTAAAAAGGACGTAAAACTATTCAACCCCCCCCCCCCCTTCTAGTTTTCCACACACTATATGGTTACTCTCTAGTGAGTGTAACCATGCATTCTTAATTAAGTAGAAACTTCTTGTTTGATAGCTCTTAGATCATGTTCTTTTCCCCATGTGTTATCGGTCATTTAAATTAAATCTAATGTTCACCATTATGTACATTGTACACTACCAAAGGTTTATACACTTTTCGTTAGAAAAATCTAACAAACTTGCTGATAACAGTAACAAGCTAATTAACAAAATAAATAATTTACCCTGATGCGTTAACTATAAATTGAAATATACTTAAGAGTACAGTGTATCCGCATACATAAATCTGTACCATTTTAACCAAAAAGATGGTAGAATTTAAGATATATAATTGGAAAAGGTTAAAGATGATGAAACAATCATAGTTCGTCTTATCTTTCTTCAAATGATAGGCGAAAAGGTCTCTTCATTCTTGATCAGCAGCAATCATGTTTAAATACTTATATATGCATGAATTATTGGGGTTTCATTTTTAGAATCACATATTTATAATTTACTGAAGTTTTATGAAATTTTTGCGGAAAGTGTAGCTAGTCGTCGTTTTGATGATGTTGATCAATTAAATTACATAGTAGGGGGTCCCTTTCCGGGCACTTAGGGTGTCCAACTTTTTAAAAATTTATAATTGGTTACGTAAGAGGAAATGATTGGTTACTTCCTTTGATTTGATGAAGAATAATTTGTTTGGTTAATATGGATCCCGTGCAATCTTGACCGACGTTTCACAAGTATTAACTTTTTTTTTCTTTTTATTAAAGACGTAAACTTTTGATTGTGGTGTGTCATATTAGTTAGTTCCCTTCTATAGATTGCGGTAATCTATCCATGTGGATAGATCCGCTTCCTAGCAAACAACAAGCGGATTTGATTATTTTAAATGTCTTGCTAACAAAATCTTAATACATTACTTGTACACGGATGGTATTTTAATAATTAGTAGAAAAGTAGATAGTATGAACACCCAAAATCTCTAAGAATAACCACTCACTGGTGATCTGCTGGCAAAAGAACTTCTGAGTATCACTCTAAGATGTGAGAGGTCTCATGTTCAATTCTTGCTAGGTGCTAACAACCCTAAAGTGGCCACGCCCAACCTCGTGAAAAAGGAGAGCTTTACCCAATTTGAGCATGTGTGGCGGTGGGTTTGAACCCTATGCATTAGTTAGTCAAAAGGTTGGAAACCATGGTTATCCAAAAAAAACTTTAAGAATGACAAACATTTGTGAAACTATAGAGCTCGAAGTTAAGGAAATAGTCATAGAAAATTTTAATCTCTGACGCATGAAGGGCAAAAGATCATTTAATACTTGCAATCAAATATGTGATGATAAAGGTGTAATGTGTGTGGTTCGGTCCAGATTTTCCATCCCGTATTACTTCCATTCTAGTCTTTTTCCATTATTATAACTAATTTATAATAATATTTTCGTGTGATTCATTTTGATTTCTATTTGCTTTGAACGTTGAGGCGAACACAACTTTACTTTTGAATTGTACTAATGGAAATGAATTGGGCGCGGGAGTATTTTGGGATGGATTTTTTTTAATTGAATGACACATGCTACTTCATGTGTGGATAAATAATATGTAATTTAATTAAATTATTTTACCACGCAAATTTTCATATAATGTTTTTCACATAATTATAATTGTTGGGTAGAGTTCATGGTCGGAAAGTTAACCACTTGGTAGAACTCCCAATTATTTTTTTTAAATGTTTGCGTAAGTGACAAATTTAGTTGATTAGGCAATAGCAAGCTAACATGTTCAAACGGGTTGGATCTACCGACCTTTGAACTTCAATAATAGTTACTATATTATGAGTTGAAACTATTTGTATTTACTTTCTTTATCCTAGATGATGCTTTTATATTTCTTTTGGTTCGGAGTATATTATTCTTTAAGTTATAGCTACTTTCTATCAAATCTATGATTTTACCTACTTGTGTATAATTGAAATGGCAAATTAACCAGCTCCACAATTTTACACCTCAAATCACAAATTTTATAAAGAACCTCCTATGGCTCATAAAGTCTCTAAAGAAATTGGTAAGAATTGGTATAACCTCCCTCCCTTGTTTTACATAATCTGTTTATAATTTCATGTACATATATTTCAATTGTTAGTGTACTTTCTACGACGATTGGTTATACTGTATTCATGTTTTTCAGGATCCTTTGGGGAGCAAATGTATTACTTCCATCATAAGATTATAATGCATTGATTGAAATATTTAGTTGCATCATTCACTAGAATTTACTAAATAATTGCTTATATCTTCATTGACAATAGGTACACAAGTCCGTAACCACAACCGCCAAAGCAACTCCTTCAAGCCCAAAGTCAAGCCAAAATAACAAACCATTGGCGACGACATGAAAAATGAGAGCAAGAATCGAACCGATTATAAAAGGGTAAGTTACCTTTTTAGCTCTGAGGTATACTTTTAGTGGGGATTTGATAGAATACATGGAAAAATATGTCGGCTAGATTATGGGTCAAAACGGGTCTTGTGTTGAGTAGATCAGCAATTCAAATCTTGCAAATAGTTCTTGTGATAATATATATTTATGATGACTTCTTATTAAACACAGGCAGGAACAGACCTAGGATTTTGAAATAGGTGTTGCACAAATTTTTTCGGAAGGGTTCTTGCACAATTTTTTTCTGCATACTTGTTTTTGTATATTCTTCTTGATAATACTATTTGATTTCTATTGTATAAACACGTCATTTCATTTCATTTTCTTGCAGATGCAAGTGTATTGAAGCTAGTAACTTTGTAGGGTTCAGAATTCCTTGAACGGTCCACCTTATCCTACTCTACCTATTTCTCGAAAGATAGGTATTTCGTGAATGGCGACACTGCTTCAGCCTACAAAAAATGGTTCAGGAACAGACCCGATCTCTAACTCACCTGAAAGCGCAGTTGACAAATTCCTTAACCCATCCATGTCTGCCTCCCATGAGACCCACCACAGAGATATCAAGGCCCCCGCCACTTTGAAAATATGTGGCCGCGAAAGCTCAAAGACATTCACTAATCTTTCCCCCACAAGTTATTTCAAACATGAGCGTGGACAATGTGTTATGCTTATAGATGACAAAGGGCAAGAGGTTGGCAAAGGATCCATGCATTTAGCAAAGGGAACACGGTTTGGAAGAAACTTGGAGGAATTAAGGTTGTGTGTTGTGGATGTCAATGATCTTAAGGTGGCTAAATGGACTGAACTTCCACACCTGTGTGATGCTACAGGCACCAGTTTTTCTCAGGTGGAAATGATTCTGGACTAAAAGAGGGTGTTGTAGGATTCCAGTAAACTTATCTTGATAAATATTCATGGAGATGACACATCCAAATTTATCATGCTGCTTTCCATTAATCGAGGAAGAACTTGGATTCATTATTGATAGTTTATAGTCACTAAAGCTGCTGAAGATAGTGATGATTCACCGCTCTCTGAGCCACCAATCTCTTTTGTGGTTAACACACTGATTTTCGTATCATGTGTTTGGGGCACCAAGATCGGCTTCACCACATTGGATTTCTCATTTACATTCATGGCGGGTTTCTATGAAAGTAATGATTCACCACTCTCTAAGTCCTGAATCATCTATGGCTGTTGTTGTGGTTCTTTTTAGCATTGTCAGATAATTTCATCATATTTATCGTTTTGATCAAAAGTTTTATGTAAAACTATTAACTTTTCCAAATAGTGATAATTTGTGGCCAGGGTGACCATCAAAAGTATCTTGTCAAGTTCAGTGACAAAAGTTTCGTTTCCAATGAAATGTGAGTGTGAGAGCTCGATGGATCATCGACAATTAGACAATATTCACAAATTATATTATAAAATATTATAACTTGTGAATATGGTTTCATCGCCGAATGTTGTAGGTGTTTTGAGCATGAAACTGCTCTTGAAAGATCCATCGTTCTTCTCCCTTGTTTCATTTGACATGAAGATCTTGTCATTGCGTATGTAAACCATATTCCGGTATGAAGGAATGTAACATACGATAATGGTGACTACAAATCGGACAGATGATTACTTGGTGTTGCAATTATGTAGTACCAAGTAATATCCTAGTTTGTAATCTAGAGAATTGCTGGTAGAGGGAGCAAATATAACTCTTTTAGAGGGAGCAAATATCTTTTATGTAAGGATAGCTTTTGTATCAATAGATATATGTAGTTTCAATTTTTTGTAGAATTAATGAATATGTAGCCTTCTCAATTTTTTGGGTTTCTAGTTTATATTATAATGGCTTATGATTAGCTTCATTTTTTTGTAATCGTGGCATCTATCTTTTCTTCTTTTTTTTTCTCTTTTAACATATTGAATTTGCTTTGTAGACCTTTTACATATTTAATGTGACTTTTTAATAAATTGTCTGCAAAATTGACAAAGAAAAAGGTAATGTAAGATGCAATTTTTGCCAATGAGTGGAACCTCATAATTTTTCACTATTAAAAAGAATTGAGAAATCTATTTTTTTGGAAAAAGGAAATATAATAACTAGTTTGTAACGTTTAGGGGAACATCAACTTGATACGCGATTTTTACCCGGTGAGTAGTCAGAAATGAGAGGTTGTCAGAGGAAGGGGACGATAACTACTAAAGGGCTTTGATATAACTTGAATCCGGGAAAGCTGGTTAACTATCTCTTTCGGAGATGACAGACAATTTGATCTATGAAATTAATGGAACTCTTAATATAAAATTTTCATGTGTGGTGATGTTTATATTGCAAACAAAAGACGGGTGTATTAACCGCTTTAACATTTAAATGTATTGAAGTATTAGCATAAGAAACACCATGAAGTGCCTCTTCGAAAATCGTACACGCAACTTTAGTAATCGAATCCATAGTCGTATTCATACCAAAATTTTGTGACTTAAGAGCAACACCAATAGATGTATCACCTTCACTGTGTGGACCTACCATTTTTTTCTTCCTTTCGAGTACTAGAATCAGTACCAACCATGTTTGCAAAGGAAAACAGGGCAGAAACATTTATCATTTGCTCAACATTAACCTTACCCGTCGACATATTCAAACCATCCATAGAGCCAAGGAATAGGGGAGCACCACTCTTGCCCGCTGCCACATGAAGCAATAAGGGAGTTCTGCGATAAGAATTACGACCAACTGTTGCCCTTGTTGGCCGAAAAGGTTCATCAGGAGAAGTTAAGGCAGGTGCAAACTCGCCTTAATTTCGATAATGAAGAACCGAAAAATTCGCGGTCTCGAGAACAATCTCGAAACTCTGAGTCAAGATCCTTGGGAGAGAAAAGGGCTAAAAAGAAGCGAAAAGCCAGTCCTAGTGTTAGGTCTAGACCTTCCGAGTATTCCTACTCCCAAAGCGCCTTTTCTAGACTCAGCAGCGGAGAGACGAGGCCCTCCCAAGAAGATTTTGAGAGAACAAAATATCCCTGGTCAGCTATTTTTACCCGCCTAGGGGAAAGACAAGAAGACGTCAGGTCGCGTCTAGGGGAGAACAGGTCGAAGGTGTTTTCCCAGCTCAAGTCCAAAAGGCGCGCTCAAAAGAGCGAAGAGCTGAGACAAGACACAATAGGCGGGACAGGTTGTACTCAGCTTAAAGGAGTTCGGAAAGGCACGAGAGGAGAACCCCTAGCCCAACCAAAGCCATGCCCCCCACTCAAGGGAGAGAGGCGCCAGAGACAGAGCTGCATACTATGACCCCGGACGACAAACGGAACTGACACAGCTGGAAAGCGAGGACAGTGCTGGGGGACACTGGAAATCCAGATCCAGAAAGAACGAAGGTGATGCAGATGACCTCTATCGTCCATACGATATTGAGGATACAGACCCCTTTACACAACGGATCAGGAACTTTGAGTTCCCAAAGAAGACCCGGATGACCACAAATGTCAAAACCTATAACGGGACCAGGGACCCAAAAGAACACCTGAAAATAAGGTAGAGCAGTGGACCATGCCTACCTGGTTTTACATGTTCAACTCTACTCTCATGGGTCAGGCAAGCATGTGATTTGACGAACTGCCATGAGAAAGCATCGATAACTTTCAGGACCTCCGGAAAAGCTTCATATCCTACTTCCTCCAGCAAAGGAAGTACACCAAGGATCCGGTGGAACTCCACCACATCAAGCAAAGGGAAGGGGAGCCAACAAGAGCATTTATTGACCGTTTTAAGGCTGAAAGCATGCATGTGAAGGGCGCTCCGGAGTGTATGAGAATCTCGGGCTTTATGCACGAAATCAATAATCCAAAGCTGATCAGAAGACTCAACGACAATATCCTAAAAACTGTCGATGAAATGTGGAAGGTAACCGCAGCTTTTCTCCGCGGTGAAACAGCCGCAACAAACTTGTTAAGGAAGAAGCAAGACCGCTCCTCGTGGAAACCTCATGAAGGCGGATCCAGGATAGCCAACATCCAGATATTTTTGAATGGAAGACAAAGTTCAAGGGACGCTCTAGGGCAGACCGGAGGCGGAGTGATCGATTCACGCCCCTTCCAAAAACACCAAAGGAAATCTTGGCAATGATCTCAGTCAAGTTTACAAAGTTTACAGCTCCACCCACCATGGCAAGCTCAATAAAATTAAGGAACAAGGAAATGTACTGCGACTTCTACAGGGAAAGGGGACACCACACGTATGAGTGTTTCTAGTTGAAGAAGCAAATTGAGGAAGCAGTCAGATCCGCCTAGCTAGCACACATGGTGAAGGAGATCAAGAATGGTAGCCAAAAGGGTGGAGCCGCCAAGGGCGGCAAGAAGGAAGCCGCGCCTAAGGATAAGGCTCCGGCCATATTCTTGGTGCAGACTTGGCAGCAGAGTGTGAAACAAAGAGTATTCCCTTATGAAGAACCAAACTTGGAGGTATCTTTCCCCCAATAGTAAGGTTGGGATGACCATCCGTTGGAGATAAAGGCCAAAGTGGGAGGACACCGCGTGCACAGGAAGTATGTGGACAACAGAAGTGCCTCAAGGTAATCTATGAGCACTGCTTTAACTGTCTTAGCCTAGAAATCATAAAGAATATGATTCCCACCACAACATCACTCCTCGGTTTCAGCAGCGAGATATCATGGCCATTAGGGCAAATTCTCTTGGAGGTAACATTGGGGGATGAGGAAAATTCAGCTAGTGTGTGGATGAATTTCATAGTTGTCAGGTTGCCATCCTAATACAATAGGATAATCGGAAAGCTGGGGATACGATTGCTCAAAATCATCCCTTCTACGACCCATGGCATGCTAGAATTCCCCACCAAGGGTGGAGTAGTGACCTTGCACAGTGACATAGTTTTCGTGGTGGAATGTCGAATGGTGGCAAAGGAGGGTGTCAAGGTAGTAATACACCCGGATTTTCCAGACCAAACTATCACCATAGGGGGAAGCCTGACTAACCGGGGAAAGAAGGATTTATGTGAACTGCTAAGGAGCAACCTAGACATCTTCACTTGGCAGCCATCAGATATGACTGGAGTGTCGCGGAGCATAGCAGCGCACAGGCTGAATGTCCGGGAAGGTTATGCCCTGGTAAGACAAAAGAAATGAGGGCAAGCCCCGGAAAGAAACAAATCAATCAATGAAGATGTAGCAAAGCTTGTCGAAGCCGGCATAATGAGGGGAGTTCATTGCCATGACTGGCTGTCAAACTCGGTTCTCGTCAAGAAAGTGATGGGAGCTGGAGAATGTGTGTTGAGTTTAAAGACTTGAACAAAGCTTACCCCAAGGATTGCTATCCCCTTCCGGAGATCGGCTGGAAAGTTGAATCTCTCTACGGACACACCTTGAAATGTTTTTTGGATGCCTACAAGGGATACCACCAAATCCAAATGGCCGTGGAGGATTAAGAGAAGACCGCGTTCTACACAAATCAAGGAATTTTTTGCTACAGGAAAATGCCTTTTGGTCTAAAGAATGCTAGAGCCACATATGTGGACAAGGCCTTTGAAAGACAAATTGGAAGAAACTTGGAAGTGTACGTGGACGAGTTGGTCATTAAGAGCCACTCAGAAACTGGGGTGTTGAGGGTCATAGAAGAGACCTTCTGAACCCTCAGAAAAATCAATATGAAGTTAAACCCGAATAAGTGCACTTTGGGTGCAGAAAAAGGGGTATTATTGGGATACGTGGTCAACAAGAAAGGGATTAGGGCTTGTCCAGAGAAATCCAAAGTCGTAGCCCAATTACCCTCCTTGAGAACATTGAAAGAACTGCAAAGCTTGAACGGGAAACTAGTAAGTCTCAACCGCTTCCTATCCAAGTCTGTGGAAAAGTCCTTGTCATTCTTCAAAACACTGAAAAAGCGTATCAAAAAAGCGACTTCCATTGGACCCAAAAGCGGAGCTGGCATTCAAAGAAATGAAGAAGTACATTGCCGACCTTCCCACCCTAACGGTAAACCTTTCTAACTCGGTAAAATTCTTGTAACTCGATAAGATCTTCCTTACTCGATAACCTTGAGCAATTTTGACAGAGTTTCATTTAGGTAAGCCCAAGTGAACTCCTTACTCGATAAACGATAAGGTTGATTCAGCCTAACTCGGAAAAACATATGTAACTCGATAACACAGGTGCTATCTCGATATGTAAACCCTTACTCGATACCATGTAGCCCTAACTCGGTAAGAAGAGAAAATCCTTACTCGGTATCAACCCTTACTCGATATGTTAACTCGATAAACAGCTGCCTCGATAAAAACCTCAGCTAACTCGATAAAAAGTGTCTAACTCGATAAAACCAGCACCCTTACTCGATAAGCTAACTCAATAAACAGCTGCCTAACTCTATAATCTTCATACCTTACTCAATAAGCATGTACTTTTTCCGAGAAAAATCACCAAAAAACATAATTTTCACCACAAAACACCACGATTCGCCCCTGGTTAGCTCTGATGCCACTTTTATGACCAAGAAACACCTTCCGGAGGTCGAGGTTGATTGAAATATGAATAAACCATGGTTATTTCTACATAGAGAAAGTAGAGAGAGAAAGGTTAAGAACTATGTGTTTTATAAATATGAAATAAAGTGAAACTTTACACACACTTTTCGACACCCTTCATGGAGAGTCATGAGGGGTATTTATAGGCTCATCACATTACATGTTTGCCTAATCTACATAAGTTCCCTAAGGACACAACATGCTACATATCTAGTCCATTTCACTTGTGTGACGTTATCATATAAAATAGCGAGGCTAACAGGGTTTTATAATAAGGGGTGATTTTTTTGTGTTAAATGTTGAAATATTGAAGTGATTTGACGACGAAGTGGCGGTACTTTTTAGTGTTATGGTGTTATAACACCTTAGGCTCTTAGAATCTAAGACCTTGAAATTGTATAACCTTAACAAGTTCATATATTCACCCACATAATTTCATTTTCAAAAGATATGAAATAATACATTTATTAAAAAATTTGAATTAAATATTTTTAAGAACTGGTGTATATACAATTATCAATATTACAATATTATTGTAATATGCCTTTCAAAAAAAACAATATTATTGTAACACAACATATTTACAATATCTTATTGCATCATATTATTTTCAGTTACGTGATATTGCATAACATTATGTTTATTTGTTACATCTTAAATGCATCATTAGTTTAGCGATATGCAATTCACATATCAATAGACAACAGTTCCATAATATTACATCAAATAACATAAAATGTTTAAAATGTTCAAATTACTCGAAGAGGACGAGTCCCAAACTCGTATATGCGGGACTAAACAAAACTGTCCCTATAGATATTATCCACGCTCTATGGACCATAAATGTGTATCGTGCATCGAGTGATATTTGAGCTTGAACATTCTATAAACATTTAGTTAAAACATATTTTGGGTAAATATTATATTATGGTGTTCTGAATTGATAAATATAGAATTTCCCCAATCAAGGTATAACATTACATCAAATTACATATTACATAACATTAAATGCAAATATTACTAATGCCTATATATAAATCTTTCTAACCAACACCAATCCATACAACAATTGTTCAATTTGAGCATTTACCCCTAGTTTTCAAACCCTAAAAAAATTATTTCAAAAACTTCATCAAATATGTCCCCTGATCAGAATCAATCATGTTCAATCCATCAACAAGGTAATCAATCAACACACCAACGTCTTCATTTTCTTTTCAATTTTGTAATATTTGTGTCAGTTATTAGTATAGCATTCTCTTGATTCAGCTTATTTAGGGGGTGTTTGGGTAAGCTTATTTTATGGGCTTCTTAAGAGAATAGCTGAAAAGTTTATTTGTTTGTAGGTTATTGGAACTTTTTGTAGTTGCTAGTAAACTATAGTAAATGCTGACGGTTCTTTGCTTGATGATGCGATCCGCAGACTACTTTTTAAAAAACTTGTTCATTCCCTTTTGACATGTCACAATAACGTCTATAGAATTACCAAGTCCCTATACATTTTAAGGACTTGATCGTTCTCGTTAAACCAACAGTTTTTCCAATATTTATGTAGAATGAATAATGTTTTCTTTATCTTTACTTAGTAGCGGTAAAACCTTAAACCTACTATAACCACTATATGGTTACTCTCTAGTCAGTGTAATCATACATTCTTAATTAAGTAGAAACTTCTTGTTTGATAGCTCTTAGACCATGTTCTTTTCCCTATGTGTTATGGGTCATTTAAATCTATGTTCACCATTATGTACAGTACCAAACTGTAAACACGTTTTGTTAGAAAAATCTAACAAACTTACTGATAACAGTAAGAAGTTAATTAACGTAACTGGTGCGTTAACTATAAATTTGAAATTTACTTAAGAGTGCATACATCAATCTGTACCATTTTAACCAAAAAGATGGTAGAATTTATGATATATTATTGGAAGAGGTTAAAGATGAGGAAATAGTCATAGTTCGTTTTATCTTGCTTCAAATGATGGACGAAAAGGTCTCTTCATTCTTGATCAGCAGCAATCATGTTTACATACTTGTATATGCAATGTGAATCATTGGGGTTTCATTGTTACTGAATCAAATATTTATAATTTACTGAAGTTTTACGAAATTTTTGCGGAAAGTGTAGCTAGTCGTCGTGTTAATGATGTTGATCAATTTATTTTCATAGTAGGGGGTCCCTTTCCGGCACTTAGGGTGTCCAAGTTTTTAAAAATTTATAAGTGGTTACGTAAGAGGAAATGATTAGTTATTTCCTTTGATGAAGAATAATTTGTTTGGTTAATATGGATCCCATGCAATCTTGACCAACGTTTGACAAGTATTTTTTTTTTTTAATTAAAAACGTAAACTTTTGATTGTGGTGTGTCATATTAGTTAGTTCCCTTCTATAGATTGTTGTAATCTATCCATGTGGATAGGTCCGCTTCTTGGCAAACAACAAGCGGATTTGATTAGTTTAAATGTCTTCGTAGAAAAATATTAACACATTACTTGTACACGGATGGTATTTTAGTAATTAGAAGAAAATTAGATAGTATGAACACGCAAAATCTTTAAGAATAACCACTCAGGGGTGTTCTGGTGGCAAAAGAACTTCTAACTATCACTCTAGGATGTGAGAAGTCTCATGTTCAATTCTTACTAGGTGCTAACAACTCTAAGGTGGCCACACCAACCTCCTGAAAAGGGAGGGCTTTACCCGATTTGAGTATGTGTGGCGGTGGGTTCAAACCTGTGCATTAGTCGGCCAAAAGGTTGGAAACCATAGCTACCCAAGAAAAACATTAAGAATGACAAACATTTTTGAAACTATAGAGCTCGAAGTTAAGGAAATAGTCATAGAACATTTTAATCTTCTGACGCATAGAGGGCAAAAGATCATTGAATACTTGCAATCAAAGTGATGATAAAGGTGTATTGTGTGTGGTTTGGTCCTTAATTTCCATCCCGTATTACTTCTATTCTTGTCTTATTCCATTATTATTACTAATTTATAATAATATTTTCATGTGATCAATTTCACTTTGATTCCAATTTTGTTTTGAATGCTAATGCGAACACAACTTTACTTTTGAGTTGTACTAATGGGAATGAGATTCGGCGCGGGAGTATTTTGTGACGGAATTCTTTTTTTATTGAATGACACATGCTACTTCATGTGCGGATAAATCATTTGTAATTTAATTGAATTAATTTACCACACAAATTTTCATACAATGTTTTTCACATAAATAAAACTGTTGGGTGGAGTTCATGGTCAAAAAGTTAACCACTTCGTAAAACTCCCAATTTTTTTTAAAAAGTTTGCGTCATGATATACCATAATTTGAGCACATCTTTTGTGTAAGTGACAAATTAAGTTGATTAGGCAATAGCCAGCTAGGGTAACCTGTTCAAACGGGTTGGATCAACCTCCCGACCATTGAATTCAATAATAGTTACTGTATTATGAGTTGAAGCTATTTGTATTTACTTTCCTTATCCTTACATGATGCTTTTATATTTTTTTTGATTTGGAATATCTTTTTCTTTCAGTTAAAGCTACTTTATATCTAATCTATGATTTTACCTACTTGTGTATAATTGAAATGGCGTATTAACCAGGCATTTCCAGCTCCACAATTTTACACCTCAAATCACAAATTGTATGAAGAACCTTCCACGGCTCAGAAAGTCTCTAAAGAAATTGGTAAGAATTGATATAACTTCCCTCCCTTGTTATATTTAATCTGTTCATAATTGCGTAAACATATATTTCAATTGTTAGTGTACTTTCAACGAAGATTGGTTATAATGTATTCATGTTTTGCAGGATCCTTTGGGGAGTATAATGTATTACTTCCCACAAGGTCACCTGGAACATATATATATCAACGAGGTTGCTTGCAGCAAAATATTCATGGCCGAAATAGCAGCCTGTTTGTAATTTGGAAGTAAACCAGAGAAATTATCATTAGCTCATAAAACCACCTTTCCAAACATACCGACAAGTAACTAGGTATTGCGGGTGACAAAATAGTTCTCAACTCTGTGAAGCATTTGATAAAATCATAAGATTTTATTGAAATTTTACCAGTTGTGTATAAGTACACCAAAAGGGTGAATAGGTACACAAAGTCCGGAATGACAACTGCCAAAGCAACTCCTTCAAGCCCAAAGATAAGCCAAAACAACAAACCATTGGCGACCACATAAAAAATGAGAGCAAGAATTGAACCGATTATAAAAGGGTAAGTTACCTTTTTAGCCCTGAGGTATACTTTTAATGGGGATTGGATATAATACATGGAAAAATATAATCATTGTTCAAAAAAATACATGGAAAAATATGTCAGCTAGATTATGGGTCAAACCAGATCTTATTGTAGCAGCTGCTTCGCGATTTTCAGTGGGGATTGGATACAATACATGGAAAAATATGTCGGGTAGATTATGGGTCAAATGGGTCACATTGTAGGAGCTGCTTTGCAATTTTTATTTAGGATTGGATACACATGTACGCAACATGGAAAAATTTGCCGGTTAGATTATGGGTCACAATGGGTTACATTGTAGCAGCTGCTTCGTGATTTTTAGGGGTGATTGGATACAGTACATGGAAAAATATGTCGGCTAGATTATGGGTCAAAACGGATAATACAAATCTTGTAAATAGTTCTTGTGATAATTTTATATATGATGATTTCTTATTAAACACAGATGTCCAATTGTTCTGAATAAACTTATTTCAGAGGATGTGAACAACAATCCTCCCTGTTCGACTGCTTAACCAGTTTTCTAATATCTTTTTGTCTGTAATTTCACATATTTAGTATTATTCATTTGACTCTAATCCTCTAATATGGAGTTAAATATTGTGGCTTTTTGTTTGTTGTCAAATGACCCATAGCTGGAGGAGTGTTCATAAACAAATTAACTTTACTTTCTTGAGATCAAAATGGGAAGAAATCATAACGTTATAAGTGCAAATCAAGTTATAATTTATCCTATTTGTAGTGATTTAAGCCTGCGAATTTGATATTTTCATGTCTATATTTTCATTCGACGAATACAAATCTTGTGTCATATTTACCAGCATTTTGTCTATATGTGCAAATCAAGTTTTTATTTATTTATTTTTTTTTTATAAAGATATTGTATGTTTTTTATTATGTATATGTAATTTGTATTTTTATTTAATGAATGAAATGTTAGTTTGTTTATCTAAATGGAAAAGAAAAAAAATGTGGGTCTCAAAAATGTGGTGTTGTGATAAGGGGTGAGTTTTTGGTGTTAAATGTTGAAATGTTAAAGTGATGTGACACTGAGGTAGAGGAACTTTTTGTTGGTATGGTGTTATGACACCTTAGAGCTCTCGTTGCGGTAACACCGAGGCCGGAATTATGCCTAAGTGGTAGTGCATTGGTCGCGTTACCATACCATCTCAGTGGCGTTTAGGCTTGCGTTATCCTTTGAGTTGATACAACAACGTATTGAGTAAGGCAGTTTTTTTTTTTTTTTTAGTGTTGGGGGAAGGGGTGGGGGATTTAAATGGGTTGTTTTTGTGGTTTTGGTGTGTGTTGAGAGTGTGTGTTGGTTAAATGATACCATTCATAGAATGTGTTGGTTAAATGATACCATTTATAAAACTAAAACAATGAGAGTATGCATGTGTGTTTTTTTTAATAAATAAAAGTATATTTTGTTTTGTTTAATAAATGAAAGTATTTTTATGTAATAAATGAAAATATATTTTGTTTAAATAATTGGAAAACGAAAAAAATGTGGATCTCAAAAGGTGATGTTATAGGGTTTAATAATAAGGGGTGACTTTTTGGTGTTAAATGTTAAAATATTGAAGTGATTTGACACCGAAGTGGCGGTACTTTTTAGTGTTATGGTGTTATAAAACCTTAGGGTCTTAGACTCTAAGACCTTGAAATTGTATAACCTTAACAAGTTCATATATTCACCCACCTAATTTCATTTTCAAAAGATATGAAATAATACATTTATTTTGAATTAAATATTTTTAAAAACTAGTGTATATACAATTATCAATATTACAATATTATTGAAATATGCTTTTCAAAAAAAACAATATTATTTTAACACAACATATTTACAATATCTTTAGTTGAGTAATTTAATATTTTAAGTTTCGCCTATTTTATTAGTTTTTTTTAATGCAAAACTAAAACAAACTTTATGATATATAATTTGTCCTATAGTCAGAAAACGTTCATTGATAGATAGAATAACTTAGCTTGAAAAATATTAGTTGCTATTGCAAGTACTAGTTATAATACTCGTGCACGCACGGGGTTTTGACATAAAAATTTTATCATGTATTTAATACCGAATATATTGTCTTAAAATGTTTTGAACTTTACATCTATTCATTTAGTATTAGTCAAATTTATTTTGCAATAACAATGCCTATTAAAAACAGTAGCAACACCCCTATATTCGGCTATTTTTACAATTTCAAACACCCCAAAAATTAGCAATTGAAATAGTCTCAAACACTTTTGAATTCAGCTATCAAGGCAGTTTCCAGCAACCATCAATCCAGCTATTAAAAACAGCCCCAAACACCTTGAATTCTGCAATTAAAACTGACAAACTGTCATAAAAACCCTTTATTAACTATTAAGACAGCCATTAAAACAATCCTAATCACCACTGAATCTAACTATTAAGACGGTCCCAAAACCCTTTAAAACTTACTATAATTAGTAGAAAATAACAATCCCAAATGAATGAAACACATTAGTTACATCTCTTGCTAGATCATCATTATTATATATTACAACAAATTCAAAAGCAATTAACTCATCAAAAACTTGTGAGTTTTATTATTATTATTATTATTATTATTATTATTATTATTATTATTATTATTATTATTATTATTATTATTATTATTATTATTATTATTATAACATCACTTTATTAAAAACAAATAGGATTTACAAAAAATTAGTGGGAAGCCGAGAAACTAACTGGGCCCCCACACCTCTAGCTATAGCAAAGCTAATCCTACTAAAAATATGTGGAGCAGCACGTGCTCCAATGTTTTGAGTCATAGAAAATCGTCGAATACGCTTTAATAAGGTCACTGCATCTTTTTCCAGTTCTCCAAAAGAAGAGAATGAAAAGGGGAGGAACCCATATCCAACATCAGCACATTTAGCCTTGTACTTGACCCGTTTACGTTGTGCGGCTTTGCAACTTTGGAATAAGGTTAATGCAACACATATCAGTGCCTGAGACAAAGGTGCGGCTTTGCAACTTTGGAATAAGGTTAATGCAACACATATCAGTGCCTGAGACAAAGGCATTTATATAATATTAACTTGGGATTATGTGAGTTAGCCGTTTAAGTATATGAAAATTCAAGAGACAACTTGATTTTAAAATTCAATAAACACATGTACCATATAAGCAAATTATTATATCAAATATATGTTCTAAGTAACCTTCATAGTAAATCCGTAGTTGATGCATCAAGTGTAGTTTAGGGGGGTTTTATGGTTCCTACTTTAGCATACTTGGTGATGAACTTGTATTCCCTGTCTCTTAATGTGTCAAGTTCGAATAAACAACGGATAAGAACCAACTGGTATATAAAACATCCTGAAAGAAACATCAATCAACTAATACTAAAACTATTGACACAAAACGTACACTTTTTTTTCTTCATTTCTTTCGGACTTAACAACGCGCACAATACACTTTCTGCTAAAGTAATAAAAAAATATAAGGTGCAACCTAATAGAGCATATCACTTGTCAAAATGAGTAAATTAGCTCAGTATAACGTTTTTAACTAACAGACATGCTGAGGTTGATGTTGATGATATTGTTTAACTTTACTATTGATATCATGTTGTACAAAATGTGCGAGTTTAGTAGCACATAATGAGTGTTAATGAAGTTAAAATATGCTCCGTAAAGTTTTTAAAATGTTTTTATAGATATTCATATATAAATTTTAAATAACAATTTCATGAGTCGTTGTTATAAGTAGAATCACGTATATTTGTTTTCATATCAAAGTAATTCATACTTACCATTTGATATTTATATTCTCGTTACTAATAATTTAGCCATATTTAATATTCAAACCTGTGTACGCATAAATTAAACTTTTAAATAGAATAACACGAGTCCTTATTTTTAAAAAAAAATCTAACAGATGAAAGTCTAAAACTAACGATATTAAAACTAATTCGCATATTTACCAAATTTTGTAATTTTAATTGATGAAAGTCTAAAAATTAAGACTAATATTCATATAATTTTAAACAAACTTAATATTATAAAGTATAAGGGGTTATTTGTGTTTTTTCTAAAGTTATTAAAAAACATGAAAACCTAATTTTACACTTATCTCTATATAATTTATTTAAAATTCAAACACTAAAGTTTTATTAATTATTTCCTCCTTTTTTAAGTTTATATTTATATAAATTTGACACCTATACTTTTATGCATTCTTTTTCTTAACTAAATTTCTCCAACAAATTTATTAAGTTTGGCCAAAATCAATTTAATTTTGACTTTCTATTGACCAATCATATTGCTCAATTTCACGTATGTGGCAAAATCGAGCTCTCCTATTGGTCTATTTTTTTTCAATGAGAAGGGTTTTCCAAAAACACTCTGAAATGATGTAATTCTTTTATTATATAAAAGATATTATTTTCAATTACGTGATATTGCATAACATTATGTTTATTTGTTACATCTAAAATGCATCATTAGTTTAGCGATATGCAATTCACATATCAATAGACAACAGTTCCATAATATTACATCAAATAACATAAAATGTTTAAAATGTTCAAATTACTCGAAGAGAACGAGTCCCAAACTCGTATATGCGGGACTAAACAAAAATGTCCCTATAAATATTATCCACGCTCTATGGACCATAAATGTGTATCATGCATCGAGTGATATTTGAGCTCGAACATTCTATAAACATTTAGTTAAAACATATTTTGGGTAAATATTATATTATGGTGTTCGGAATTCATTACATCAAATTACATATTACATAACATTAAATGCAAATATTACTAATGCCTATATATAACTCTTTCTAACCAACACCAATCCATACAACAATATCAATTGTTAAATTTGAGCATTTACCCCCAGTTTTCAAACCCTAAAAACACTTATTTCTAAAACTTCATCAAATTTGTCCCCTGATCAGAAACAATCATGTTCAATCCATCAACAAGGTAATCAATCAATACACCAACGTCTTCATTTTCTTTTCAATTTTGTAATATTTGTGTCAGTTATTAGTATAGCATTCTCTTGATTTAGCTTATTTAGGGGGTGTTTGGGTAAGCTTATTTTATGGGCTTCTTGGGAGAATAGCTGAAAAGTTTATTTGTTTGTAGGTTATTGGAACTTTTTGTTGTTGCTAGTAAACTATAGTAAATGCTGACGGTTCTTTGCGTGATGATCCGATACGCAGACTACTTTTTAAAAAACTTGTTCATTCCCTTTTGACATGTCACAATAACGTCTATAGAATTACCAAGTCCCTATACATTTTAAGGACTTGATCGTTCTCGTTAAACCAACAGTTTTTCCAATATTTATGTAGAATGACTAATGTTTTCTTTATCTTTACTTAGTAGCGGTAAAACCTTAAACCTGCTATAACCACTATATGGTTACTCTCTAGTGAGTGTAACCATGCATTCTTAATTAAGTAGAAACTTCTTGTTTGATAGCTCTTAAATCATGTTCTTTTCCCCATGTGTTATGGGTCATTTAAATTAAATCTAATGTTCACCATTATGTACATTGTACACTACCAAAGACGTATACACTTTTCGTTAGAAAAATATAACAAACTTGCTGATAATAGTAACAAGCTAATTAACAAAATAAATAATTTACCCTGATGCGTTAACTATAAATTTGAAATTTACTTAAGAGTACAGTGTAGTCGCATACATAAATCTGTACCATTTTAACCAAAAAGATGGTACAATTTAAGATATATAATTGGAAAAGGTTAAAGATGATGAAATAGTCATAGTTCGTCTTATCTTGCTTCAAATGATGGGCGAAAAGGTCTCTTCATTTCTGATCAGCAGCAATCATGTTTAAATACTTATACATGCATGAATTATTGGGGTTTCATTTTTAGAATCACATATTTATGATTTAATGAAGTTTTATGAATTTCTTGCGGAAAGTGTAGCTAGTCGTCGTTTTGATGATGTTGATCAATTTAATTACATAGTAGGGGTCCCTTTCCAGGCACTTAGGGTGTCCAACTTTTTAAAAATTTATAAGTGGTTACGTAAGAGGAAATGATTGGTTACTTCCTTTGATTTGATGAAGAATAATTTGTTTGGTTAATATAGATCCCGTGCAATCTTGACCGACGTTTCACAGGTATTAACTTTTTTTTTCTTTTTATTAAAGACGTAAACTTTTGATTGTGGTGTGTCATATTAGTTAGTTCCCTTCTATAGATTGCGGTAATCTATCCATGTGGATAGATCCACTTCCTAGCAAAAACAAGCGGATTTGATTATTTTAAATGTCTTGCTAACAAAATCTTAACACGTTACTTGTACACGCTCCTTTGAGACCCCGAAAAATGGACACGGATGGTATTTTAATAATTAGTAGAAAGTAGATAGTATGAACACCCAAAATCTTTAAGAATAACCACTCACGGGTGATCTGCTAGCAAAAGAACTTCTGATTATCATTCTAAGATGTGAGAGGTCTCATGTTCAATTCTTGCTAGGTGCTAACAACCCTAAAGTGGCCACACCCAACCTCCTGAAAAAGGAGAGCTTTAGCCAATTTTGAGCATGTGTGGCGGTGGGTTTGAACCCCATGCATTAGTCAGTCAAAAGGTTGGAAACCATGGTTATCCAAAAAAAACTTTAAGAATGACAAACATTTGTGAAACTATAGAGCTCGATGTTAAGGAAATAGTCATGAAACATTTTAATCTCTGACGCATGAAGGGCAAAAGAACATTTAATACTTGCAATCAAATATGTGATGATAAAGGCGTAGTGTGTGTGGTTCAGTCCAGAATTTCCATCCCGTATTACTTCCATTCTAGTCTATTTCCATTATAATAATATTTTGTAATCTAGAGAATTGCTGGTAGAGGGAGCAAATATAACTCTTTTAGAGGGAGCAAATATCTTTTATGTAAGGATAGTTTTTGTATCAATAGATATATGTAGTTTCAATTTTTTGTAGAATTAATGAATATGTAGCCTTCTCAATTTTTTGGGTTTCTAGTTTGTATTATAATGGCTTATGATTAGCTTAATTTTTTTTGTAATCGTGGCATCTATTTTTTCTTTTTCTTTTTTTTCTCTTTTAACATATTGAATTTGCTTTGTAGACCTTTTACATACTTAACGTGACTTTTTAATAAATTGTTTGCAAAATTGACAAAAAAAAGGTAATGTAAGATGCAATTTTTGCCAATGAGTGGAACCTCATAATTTTTCACTATTAAAAAGAATTGAGAAATCTATTTTTTTTTTTAAAAAGGAAATATAATAACTAGTTTGTGATGTTTAGGGGAACATCAACTTGATACACGATTTTTACCCGGTGAGTAGTCAAAGAAATGAGAGGTTGTCAGATGAAGGGGACATTTTGATCTATGAAATTAATGGAACTCTTAATATAAAATTTTCATGTGTGGTGATGTTTATATTGGAAACAAAAGATGGGTAAATTAGCTTTATTAGAAGACGAAGGGCTGATTTTAAAAGCATAAGTCGAGGGGGCATCCACATTAGAATTAGTCGCGGGTGTCTTAACCGCTTTAACATTTGAATGTATAGATGTATTAGCATAAGAAACACCATTAAGTGCCTCTTCGAAAATTGTACACGCAACTTTAGTAATCGAATCCATAGTCGTATTCGTACCAAAATTTTGTGACTTAAAAGCAACACCAATAGATGTATCACCTTCATTGTGTGGACCTACCATTTTTTCTTCCTTTCGAGTACTAGAATCAGCACCAACCATGTTTGCAAAGGAAACCGGGGCAGAAACATTTATCATTTGCTCAACTTTAACCTTACCCATCGACATATTCGAACCATCCATAGAACCAAGGAATAGGGAAGCACCATTCTTGCCTGCTGCCACATGAAGCAATAAGGTAGTTCTGCTATAAGCATTATGACCAACTGTTGCCCTTGATGGCCGAAAATGTTCATTAGGAGAATTTAAGGCATGTGCAACTCGCCTTGATTTCGATAATGAAGAACCGAAAAGTTCGCGGTCTCGAGAACAATCTCGAAACTCTGAGTCAAGATCCTTGGGAGAGAAAACGGCTAAAAAGAAGCGAAAAGCCAGTCCTAGTGTTAGGTCTGGACCTTCCGAGTACTCCTATTCCCAAAGCGCCTTTTCTAGACTCAGCAGCGGAGAGACAAGGCCCTCCCAAGAAGATTGTGAGAGAACAAAATATCACTGGTCAGCTGTTTTTACCCGCCTAGGGGAAAGACAAGAAGACGTCAAGTCGCGTCTTGGGGAGAAAAGGTCGAAGGTGTTTTCCCAGCTCAAGTCCAAAAGGCGCGCTCGAAAGAGCGAAGAGCTGAGGCCAGACGCAATAGGCGGGACAGATTGTACTCAACTGAAAGGAGTTTGGAAAGGCAGGGGAGGAGAACCCCTAGCCCAAGCAAAGCTATGCCCCTCACTCAAGGGAGAGAGGCGCCGGAGACAGAGCTGTATACTCTGACCCCGGACGACGAAGGGAACTGACACCGCTGGAAAGCGAGGACAGTGCTGGGGGACACTTGAAGTCTAAATCCAGAAAGAACGAAGGTGATGCAGATGACCTCTGTCGTCCATACGATATTGAGGATACAGACCCCTTTACACAACGGATTAGGAACTTTGAATTCCCAAAGAAGACCCAGATGGCCTCAAATGTCAAAACCTACAACGGGACCAGGGACCCAGAAGAACACATGAAAAATTTATGTGCTGCAGCTAAGGTACAGCGGTGGGCCATGCCTACCTGGTTTTACATGTTCAACTCTACTCTCATGGGTCATGCAAGCATGTGATTTGACGAACTGCCATGAGAAAGCATCGATAACTTTTAGGACCTTCGTAAAAGCTTCCTATCCTACTTCCTCCAGCAAAAGAAGTACACCAAGGATCCGGTGGAACTTCACCACATCAAGCAAAAGGAAAGGGAGCCAACAGGAGCATTTATTGACCGTTTTAAGGCTGAAAGCATGAATGTGAAGGGCGCTCCAGAGTGTATGAGAATCTCGGGCTTCATGCACGAAATCAATAATCCGAAGCTGATCAGAAGACTCAACGACAATATCCCAAAAACTGTCGATGAAATGAGGAAGGTAACCGCAGCTTTTCTCCGTGGAGAAACAGCCGCAACAAACTTGTTAAGGAAGAAGCAAGACCGCTCCTCATGGAAACCTCATGAAGGCGGATCCAGGATAGCCAACAGCTAGATATTTGAATGACACTCTAGGGCAGACCGGAGGCGGAGTGATCGATTCACGCCCCTTAGAAAAACACCAAAGGAAATCTTGGCAATGAACTCAGTCAAGTTCACAGCTCCACCCACCATGGCAAGCTTGATAAAATTAAGGAACAAGGAAAAGTATTGCGACTTCCACAGGGAAAGGGGACACCACATGTATGAGTGTTTCCAGTTGAAGAAGCAAATTGAGGAAGCAGTCAGATCCGCCTAGCTAGCACACATGGTGAAGGAGATCAAGAATGGCAGCCAAAAGGGTGGAGCCGCCAAAGGCGGCAAGAAGGAAGCCGCACCTAAGGATAAGGCTCCAGCGACATTCTTGGTGCAGACTTGGCAGCAGAGTGTGAAACAAAGAGTATTCCCTCATGAAGAATCAAACTTGGAGGTATCTTTCCCCCCAATAATAAGGTTGGGATGACCATCCGTTGGTGATAAAGGCTGAAGTGGGCGGACACCACGTGCACAGGAAGTATGTGGACAACAGAAGTGCCTCAAGGTACTCTATGAGCACTGCTTTAACTGTCTTAGCCTAGAAATCATAAAGAAGATGATTCCCACCACAACACCACTCCTCGGTTTCAGCAGCGAGATATCATGGCCATTAGGGCAAATTCTGTTGGAGGTAACATTGGGGGATGAGGAAAATTCAGCTAGTGTGTGGATGAATTTCTTAATTGTCAGGTCGCCATCCCAATACAATAGGATAATCGGCAAGCTGGGGATATGATTGCTCAAAATCATCCCTTCTACGGCCCATGGCATGCTAAAATTCCCCCACCAAGGGTGGAGTAGTGACCTTGCACAGTGACAAAGTTTTCCTGGTGGAATGTCGAATGGTGGCAAAGGAGGGTGTCAAGGTAGTAATACACCCTGATTTTCCAGACGAAACTATCACCATAGGGGGAAGCCTGACTAACCGGGGAAAGAAGGATTTATGTGAACTGCTAAGGAGCAACCTAGACATCTTCACTTGGCAGCCATCAGATATGACTAGAGTGTCGCGGAGCATAGCAGCGCACAGGCTGAATGTCCGGGAAGGTTGTGCCCTGGTAAGACAAAATAAACGAGGGCAAGCCCCGGAAAGAAACAAAGCAATCAATGAAGATGTAGCAAAGCTTGTGGATGCCGACATAATGAGGGGGGTTCATTGCCATGACTGGCTGTCAAACTCGGTTCTCGTCAAGAAAGTGATGGGAGTTGGAGAATGTGTGTTGAGTTTAAAGACTTGAACAAAGCTTCCCAAGGATTGCTATCCCCTTCCGGAGATCGGCTGGAAAGTTGAATCTCTCAGTGGACACACCTTCAAATGTTTTTTGGATGCCTACAAGGGATACCACCAAATCCAAATGGTCGCGGCGGATTAAGAGAAGATCGCGTTCTACACAAATCAAGGAATTTTTTGCTACAGGAAAATGCCTTTTGGTCTAAAAAATGCTAGAGCCACATATGTGGACAAGGCCTTTGAAAGACAAATTGGAAGAAACTTGGAAGTGTACGTGGACGAGTTGGTCATCAAGAGCCACTCTGAAACTGAGGTGTTGAGGGACATAGAAGAGACCTTCGAAACCCTCAGAAAAATCAATATGAAGTTAAACCCGAATAAGTGCACTTTGGGTGCAGAAAAAGGGGTATTCTTGGGATACGTGGTCAACAAGAAAGGGATTAGGGCTTGTCCAGAGAAATCCGAAGTCGTAGCCCAATTACCCTCCTTGAGAACATTGAAAGAAGTGCAAAGCTTGAACGGGAAACTAGTAAGTCTCAACCGCTTCCTATCCAAGTCCGCGGAAAAGTCCTTGTCATTCTTCAAAACACTAAAAAAGCGTATAAAAAAGCGACTTCCGCTGGACACCAGAAGCGGAGCTGGCATTCAAAGAAATGAAGAAGCACATTGCCAACCTTCCCACCCTAACGGCTCCCCGGCCGAAAGAAGAACTGATAATGTATTTATCCGCAACAAGGGAAGCCATTAGTGTAGTTCTGCTGGCAGAAAGAGGGTCATGTCATGAACCTATATACTTCATAAGTCGCGCCCTGCAATGTCCGGAGATAAACTACAGTCCAATGGAAATTTTGGTACTAGCATTGGTTCACCGGCTAGGAGGCTCAGAATGTATTTCCAGGCATACCCGGTAGTTTTCATCACAGACCAACCAATTAAGTAAGTGCTCATATGAACAGAAAACACGGTAGAATGGCTAAATGGGCCATTGAATTGGGCGAGCATGACAGTAGTTTCAGGCCGCGAACAGCTATAAGGGGGCAAGTGTTGGCAGATTTCATTGCTGAAGTTCCGGAGGAGGATACCCCTGCAACGGAAATACCCATAGAAGAGTTACCACATGGTGAGCCATGAAACCTATATACGAACAGATCTTCTATTACCCATAGAACTGGTAAGAGGTTTGTGCGTTATCTATGGCATGCCATAGGGATTTTTTGCACGCATAGCACCGCTATACCATGTTATCCGTCTCATAGCCACCCCCATCACATGCCACTATAAGGGTTTTTTTTTTTTTTTTTTTTTTTTTTTTTTTTTTTTTTTTTTTTTTTGGGTATGTGAGTGGAGTTTATGAGGTGGTGCGTTATAAATTGTTTTATTAAGAGAGATATTTATGTTATAAAAGTGTTATACGGTACATGTTGACGTGACGTCACCTAGTAAATTTATAGGTGCTCACTAAACTTACTACTATAAGCAGAATTTGTTACCATTTTTAGAAACAATAAAATTAACAACTGATTTGAAGTTCAAGGGTATAGCAAATAAAACAAACCTTGAAAATTAGAAAATCACAAAAAGATTACAAGATATATAGAAAACTCCCCTCACGAAAGAGAATATATATATATATATATATATATATATATATATATATATATATATAAATGGTACCCGCTATTACCTTCTTTTTTTTTTATTTATATTTTTACAATTTTGTTTATTTTATAAAACTAAAAAACTGAAAATGCGAAATAAAAACTATAAATTTTACTCGGTCAAAAATATTAAACTAATAAAAAATATGAAACAAAACAAGTAAAAAATAGACTATATTTTTAGTGAGGTGATTAGGACACTTACACTTTTAATTGCGACACTCAATTATATAAGCAATTAAAGCACATTACAAGCACTGTACAAGTATGTAATGCACTCAATTGTCCCGATCAAAAGTATATTGTGCAAATCATTTTCAATATTTATATATTGGGCGCCCGAGTACTTATAAAATATCCCATTCACAAATCAGAGGCGGGAAAACACAAAACCAAATCGGCGCGTGAGATTGATAACCGGCGCGTGACATTGAGTGACGGCGCGTGAGAGCGACGCAATGAAGATAAAACCATCGGAAAACGAACTCCAAAGCTTAATCGACTCCATTAAAGCTTCAGATGTAGTGTACCACTTATTTAATCATTTAATTTTATAATTTTTCATTTCGTACTAGTAATTTATGCATAAATTGAATTAGTTAGGAATAATAATGTTATAAATAAGTTTATATATCTCTGGCTGTTGGAATGTTTTTCAGATGTTATGTTTTGCCTCGGTTTAGTTCGATACAACTAGTAGTTTTTAAGTAACTGTGAGCTGAGGAGGTTATTCGACACTTGTGCGCCGTATCGTGTTTGTGTTAGGTCGTTAGGGCGAATTTGTGTCAAAGTCAATTAGAGCGCCATAGGAGCCGCGCTATGGTGAAAATTAGCGTTAATCGAAAGTGAAGTGAGCGTGTTTTTTTGGTTGTGTGTTATAGGAATGTTATAGGCCGGAAGCTGATGTGGCGACCAGTATAAGTGTGATAGCTTCCTATCATGGGATTAGTATTGGAAGGTTTTCGGTTTTGATTATTTTGGCCTGATTTATTGATAAGTTTGTACCACTAGAGGAATATTGGATCTATTGTTACAAGTTACAACTATAATGGACTGTTTTTGTCACCTTATGTATTGTATCAGTTTCTGCGAGATTATTGAGCTTGCGTGCTCATTTGGTTTTGGGGTATTAGAATTCGTATGTGTACTAAGTTGGACTTGTGCACCTATATGGATAATTTTGTTTTGGGGTTTTTTGTGCAAGGATTATGACGAAATTTAGGAATATAAGTCGCTGAGTTTGCAACTTATTGTCCTACATCATTTATGATGCGACTTGTGACCTCCCACCATGGATTTAGTTGATTGGAACATTTTGGCTAGTTTGATGTTTTGGGCTTGGTGTGTTTAGTTTATGCAGTCAAAATAGTTAATCTACAACATGCTACCCTAAAGAATTTAGGCGTTAATTTGACATATTTTCTGGTTTTTTTCTACCAATGTTGGCAATATATAATCTAAAAGTTGGACTTTCAATTACGCAGGTGGTAGAGAGCCGTACTCAACTAATATCTGAACTTGGGGATCTAGATGTTAGTGACGAAAATGGACAAGCTTCTGTCCTGGAATGTCTAACAGTATCCTGTTTAACAATTTTATGCTTAGCTAGAACGATTAAAAAACTGTCATAGTTCTATATTTAGTGCTGTCTTACTATAGTTGCCTTAACATTGGGCTAGACATTCTGGGAAGACTTCACGTGTCTGGATGTATCCCAGTGCATATTAAACAAAACTATATTGCAAGTAGCTTCAACTTACCTAGAATCGGATATATCCAAATGCCTCAGCCAGCTGCTTGCTTTAGGAACCAAGGTACATTGCTCTTCACTCCTGTACTTTTATTATAGAAACTGATGAGTTTACCCTGTGACTAAGTTGCTTTATAAATTTGTACAGGGAAGCATATGGTGTCGAAAACACATGAAGATGACACTTATGTCCACCGATGATTCTCAAGAGGAAGAACATTATGGGCTCTTTTTTAAGGTGATGTACCTGTTCATGTTATCTTCACACCAAAAAATACTATGTTTTCTCTTGGTATCAGTCTGAAGTTTATGAACCAAATTATGATCCTTGGTAATTTATGTTCATTGGTATTTAAATGGATTTGAGGATGATAGCTATTTTTTAGCTGAAGCCTAACCTTATAGACTTCATAAAATGACTGCACAGAGGTAGGTAAGTAATGTAGTACGGGTTTACTTATGTCAGGTGCTCTTGGATATGTTATCCTATTTGGCTGCTGTTTTATCAGCTTTGGCAAGGCATCCGGTTTCAACAGGAAAGGAGTTGATGTCCGCAGTTGAAACATTCATTTCCGAACTCTTAAATCTTACAAAAGACTCGATATTAGAATCTAAGGTAATTGCTTTCCCATTTTTACTTGTCAATATATCGCATAGCCATAATGAAAGTAGTATTTGTGTATATTTGGTGTCATATTTTGTTTTAGGAAGTAGTGATGTTTTTATTCATTTCCGAAGTCCTGCATTGGGTGCTTCGGGTGGTGCCATTGCGTTTCCATGTGGCATTGACTGTAACCTCAAAGTATTGATCATGTATTCACAAGGATACGAGACTGGGGTTACAGAAGAGAAAGTTTTGGTCTTCCTTTTACGGCTAGACTAGAAATCATCATGAATCAAATTTATGATTCCAAAATAGGAAAAAACTAGAGTACTAGACAGCATTATGTTATTTTTTCTACAGTCTTTAGTCTTGACTAAATTGGCCCACTAATGACAGCATCATGTTACTTATTTTACCAGTCTTGAGTCTTGACTAAATTGGACCACTAATAGCGTAATAAAAGTTACGTGTTAATATTTAAGTGCGTCATTACCTTACATATGTATCAAGAAACGACTGTAAATTTTTTATCGATTTGGTTTCGGATTAGTACACTAATGCTCACATGTATAAAGGCACCCCAATATCTTTTTGTTTTTAGAGATTTTGAGTACTAGTATATATGTATTACATGATTGTATTCCCATACTCGAATACTTAATTTATGGTGTTAATTTAAACTATTTATTGTGGAAGGTTGGCTTACACACTGTTGTTTTAAAATACCAATCTTTTCTCCTATTAACCAGTTGGTCTACTTTAATTGAATGTTTCTAAAGCTATCTGTCGTTGTGACAGAGAATTCAAACACATGGTTCAGAAGTGCTAAAGGCGTCACAAGTGATCCTTGATGCTGTTATATGTCTATGCAAAGCATATTGCAACAACACGAAGGCGGATGATAATGGTAGAACTGAGAAAGATGTACAAAGCAGTGTCAAAGAATCAGACGATGTGAATCATTTTATCAGTATAGCAAAATGTACTGTTGAAAATTTGGTTGAATTGGGGATCCTTGCTGCTAATGCTGGTGGTAATTTAGTGACTGTACTAAATCTGTCATGGAAAGGAGTCGTTACTTTGCTTCAGCTAGGTAGAGGGTTTTTATCAGCAAAGATGAACATATCAGACATTATTCTGTCTCTTATTTCATTGGCTAAAGGAGCTTTAAGTTGTGCAGCTCAGGCTTGGTCTTCATTGATAGAGCCGGTTTCTGCAGCTGAAGCTAAAAGAATATTCATTCCGGTTAAATTTTACTTGATTAATGCTGCGAGGATTATCTCCCACTACCCATCCCAAGCATTTTCAATTTTCAAAGATATAACACTTTGCATCCTTACGGTCTTAACCTTTCGCATCTTCCTTGGTAAAGATGAGCTTCTTAAATCTGCAAGTGACACTTTGGCCGAACTTCTGGAGCCAACCTCAGTTCATCTGCTCAATTCCTTGTTAAATTCAGCGCAATTGGGACACAAGCATAAATGTCAAATTCTTGACTGGCTGTTCAGTGATATTACACCGTCAAGTTGTGTCCCCAAAGATGACAAATCGATGGATGCAATCTTTTCTTTGACTTGTGCTACAATGCATGAGTCAAAGTTACTGCTACTTGGTCATGTTGCCTTATTTGTTAATCTTCTGCGAAGTGCTCCTGATCTCGAAGATGATGTGAAACTTGAGATTGCCAAAAAGCTAGAATGGCTTTTGAATATTCTTATCGACGAAGATGTTTATTCATCTATTGTTGCTTTGCCATTACCTCTGCTACACGGTTCTGGTCATCACAATATGTTCTCTTCTGTAATACATGCAATGAAGACCTTTATGCTTGTGGCGTCTTCAACTTCAGTTTGGGGAGAAGTTGAGTTTTTTTTGCTTGAAAATTTCTTCCATCCACATCATCTTTGTTGGGAGATTATTATGGAACTTTGGTGTTTTTTGGTTCGACATGCTGAGTCAGACATGGGGAATGCTATTATTGATCAACTGTGCACACTAATGAAAACCACTGCTTCTTGGGAATCAGTTCTGGATCCTGGTAGTGTTCTTCGTAAACTCGCGAGATCAATCTCCATGATTGTTAGGCATGGTTCACAGTCAATGACAGATAGAGTTTTTAACTTCATCACCAACAGTCATGTACCCACATTATCATCTGCTATGTATATATCATTGCTCTTGGAAGGATTCCCATTAAATGGTCTTTCAGATAAGGTCAGAAGTGTTGCTAAACAAAGACTACTAACAGAGTATTTTAACTTTGTGGATGTATTCGTTGATGACTCAGCAAGGGAACGTACAAATGTAATGTTTGGTGCACCGGTATTTGCCGTGTCTGCTGCTCTGCAGTCTCTGTAAGTAACAGTCAATTTCCATGAAGTGAAGTCTGTTTTATTTTATTTTTGCCTAACCCTTATAAAAATGCTAACCAACTTTCCTCAAATATATATTCTGGTTAACATAGTATTATATCATTTATAAAAATAGCTTACACTTTCCATTTTTTCTGGTTTGGGAAATTGTTAAACTTCGGCAGGTAAGTAAGATATTAGAACGCCCATTGCACAACATGGAACAACCAAAATAGAAAGAGCAGAAAGTTGGTTAATACTGTATAAACTCCAAAACACTAAAATGTTGGTTACCCAAGATAGAAAAATGTCAAGTTTTATAGCTACCATAGAAAGTTTGTACCATTTGATGAAATTTCCCCCTCGTGTGTTCTGTAGGCAGGTGAGCATATCAGACACAGAAATGAAAACAATAAAGTTATTGAGCACCATCATCCATAAATACAACAAAACCAGCGACAAATCAAAGGACCAGTATCGTAAGCTTCTCAGTGAAACATTAGGGATCATTTCTAGCATGAAGCATCTATATACATCTGATGAAATGGGAATGCTAGTTTTGGAGCTTCAAAGTCTTTTTATCCCAAATTCTGCTGTCACAGATTCTGAATTGTTGAAATGTAAACCAAATTTAGCTGCTTTTGTGGCGGGACTTGGTCACATCCAATTTGAAGAAACCGATTATAATACAACGGTTTCAGCTTCATGGGAATTGTTTCACATGCTATTAAAAGAACGACATTGGGCTTTAGCTCATCTGGCAATGACGGCATTTGGGTATTTTTCTGCGCGTACTAGCTGCAATGAGCTGTGGAGGTTTGTACCAGCAGATGCGGCATTATCATTTGATTTGGAATCTGGGGTTGGTGTAAATGATGAAAGGTTCATGTCTGAGTTAAAGGTGTTTTTTGAAAAGGAAGTGGCTACTGTCAAAACTACCCCTGTTTCAAATGAGCTTGCGCTGCTTGTTAAAGAAGGTCTACTGCTAAAGCAAATGGCCCAAAAGATGATAACCGTCGATAGTGATGCAATGGAGATAGATGATACAACAAAAACTAACAAGAAAAGAAAATTTCCAGATGGAATAGGTGAGGGAGTTTCATTGTTGCAGAATGGCTTGAGGGTAATTGCTAGTGGCCTTAGCTTGTGGCAGCAAAATCAGTTGGATTATTCAGATCTTCATGGCGAGGTTTTGACTCGGTTTTCTAACCTTGAAGATGCTGTTGGACAAATGGCTGCAACCATTTCTCAAACCATGTAAGTTTCCATCGTTACTGATTTAGCAACCTATAATGATTTGCATTAAAGATTCATGGGATTTACGGTATAGTAGCGCTGTCAGCAAAATTTATAAAAAAGGAACTACTATTCATCTTCTAGTTTCTCTAATCCTGAGTTATGTTGCTTGTTTTGGTAAGTAATTCTTCTATACTTAGAACCTTAAACATGTCAGAAAAATTGTAGGTAAACACACTTTATTCGGAAACTGTAGTAATAGAAAGAACTAAAAATATTCTGAGTAAATGAATGGAAGCTTGGCCTCAATGCCCAAGCATATTGTTTGTCTCATCCTCTTGTAATCTCCACCATGTTACCATTTGGAGTAAAAACATTGAGAGTTGTTGATACTGCTGGTCAGTGGTCAACATGCTTAATAGACAAAATAGATTATCAAAATGTGTTCATAAAATGGGCTAGTTGACAAACTAGACACACTTGGATCTTATCATATACGGAGTATTTTTTTTACTTGATTCTGTATTATGGTCTCCTTAATCTACGAGATTCCTGAAAAATGGAATTGCTGTATTATACTGGTCGATCACTCCTCTTTCTAGGGGCGGGTATGAGCAAAACTCCAGGTGGGCCGAATGCAGGGAGTGCCTTATTTTAGATCTGACAGTTATTCTTTCTTAACAATTTGTACAATATTATTCACGATTTAAAAGATGTAAAATTCTCACTATTTAGGCATTGTTGTAGTTTGAGATGAGTTCAGAGGGTAGTGGAGTGAGGGACCAAGGATACACAATGACCGTCACACGCACAAAATGGTTGTTTGGTCATTGGTGATCAATTGGTGTACAGATACAAAAGCACCTGCAAGTCATGACTCACGGTTGAGGTTTAACTAGACCATTTACATGTCGTGCATGAAATTGTAAACAACTTAAGAGAAGTCACACTGATAATTCCTCTTAGAACACTGGGTGTGGTAACACATGCCGTACTTGTCTTATATGCCACACTTAGTTTATGGACCCCAAACCCTGCTTTCTCTTGCACCATGAAATGGGTTCAAAACAAGCAGAAGTTTGATGCTTTTCAGGTGCACCAAGACGGACCCAAGAGTAGAAATCTTAGGAAATGTTACTGGTTGATCAAGGAAGATGGGTTTTATATTAGCAACTATGAGTTGGTTAAGGAATTTTCATGGTCATAGAGTCTGTTTGGTTAACGTTACCCTAGTTTTTTGTTTTTTTGTTTTGTTTTGTTTTGTTTTTTTTTTTTTTTTTTTTCCTACGAAAAGTTGTGTTAAGGGTCTAATAACTCATGACACGATATGTTCTCTGTATTATTAGTTTTTGTAGATACATTTTTTTTTTTTTTTTTGGATATTATAGTTGATTAGAAATGTGTAGTATTTTGGTGTTATGTACTTATGTTACATTTGACTAGAGCTGAGCAAAACCGAACAAACCAAAACAACTAAACCAACCCAGTCCAACCGAGACTGAACCGACCCTAGCCAGTTCAGTTTTTTGGTTTTATATATTATGGTTTTCAGTTCAGGCCAAAACCGAGAAAAGCACACATAAACCATCTAAACGAACCTATCCGAACCGACCGAGTCACTTTGGTTCAGTTTTACCAAGGATGGCTTGTAACAACATGCCAGCTGCCTCGCGATTTTTAGTGTGGATTGAAACAGGTCACATTGTAGCAGATGCTAGGCGATTTTTAGTGGAGATTGGATACCATAAGTGGAAAAATATGCTGGCTAGATTATGGGTCAAAACGGGTCACATTGTGACAGCTGCTTTGCAATGACCCATTGTTCGTTGTCAAATGACCCATTGCCGGAGGAGTGTTCATAAACAAATTAGCTTTATTTTTTTGAGATCATACTGGTAAGAAATCATAATGCTATTACAAATTCTTGTTGTACTCAATGTTCTATATCTGGTACACTAAACTTGATACCTTTATGAGATGTAAAACCACCATCGACAACAAGGTTATGCCCATTTACAAACTTAGCATCATCAGAAGCGAGATAAACAGCCGCATTCGCCACATCACTAGGCTCACAATAACTTCCCTTAAATCCACCTGCATCACGGACCATTTTCATGATATCTTCATCTTTAAGATTCGGAAAATATCCTTTCATTTCATCCATCACAAATGAAGTTGGGATAGCAAAAGGAGATATACAATTTATCCTCACACCATGTTGAGATAACTCTGCTGCTAATGACTTCACAATCCCTATAACCGCAAACTTTGATACTGAATAAGTATGTTGAGCCAACCCTCCTAATATCCCACCCACACTCGCGGTACATAGTATGGAACCACTTTCACGGGGAATCATTACTCGTGATGCGTGCTTGATTCCTGCAAGGACACCTCGAACATTGACTGACATGACTTGGTCAAACCTGTTAAGGTCGAGATCGACTATGCTCATGGGAGTCATACATGGTATCCCGGCGTTGTTATACATAACGTCAAGTTGTCCATATTTGGATACTGTGAAATCAACTGCATTGGCTATTTCAGACTCATTAGTGACATTGCATGAGATGAATGAGGCGTTTGGGCCGAGTTGTGTGGATGTGTCATGACCAAGCTCGTTCCGGATATCGGCTATTACAACCTTTGCACCATGGTTAATGAATTTGGTTGCGGTTTCTTTGCCAATGCCGCTTGCTGCTCCGGTTATGAGTGCTACTTTGCCTTCTAGTTTGCTGAGATCAATTTGACACAAATAAAAATTTTGCATAAAAACTGGCAACACATTGTTATTATTGGATAGATATGACTAAATGAGTAGGAAGATTTGGAATAAATCTTTGTAAATAAAAGGTTATCTTATGAAGAAAGTGTTTTTACTTTCTAACATCTGATATTTAACTTACAAGAAATATGTATAATACAAGTAGTATTTTTAACCGTTTGTCATAATTGGGAGTATTTCTTCTACTCACAAGTGGTCTACAGTTTACACACATGTTTGATTCTGTCATGCACTTATGACTGACCCACATGCCACATGCACATATATTCTTTTGTATAAACATAAACATACACAATTTATCCAAGTGAAGAGATAAATAATTAAATACTACGGAGTATCATAATTTTTTACATATACAAGCTATATACATCACACTGTATAAGCATGTGTTACAAGGTTCTTTCTATTTGTATAAACTAATTGAATGACTACTACAATAAACAGAAATACTTAATCACTTAAATTAGTGTTATAAGGTTCTATCCATTTGAATGACTAGTACAATTTTCTAATAAATAAATTCAAATACAATGATTCTATAATTATCTTTCTATTCTAAAATAAGAAACCAACCTTTGAGCATGAGAAGAGAACCTTTCAATTTGGAAAGTTGAAGCTACCACACCTTTTGAAATGGAGATGCTTCATGATAAACATAAAACTAGAGTTATAAGACTATAAGTATTATATTTCAGTATATTACATATGATAGATTAACAAACTAGAAGAAATTACTAACCAAGTTGATTTGATTGATCTTAGCATCCTTGATCTTGACTACAGAAAAACAAACACACACACCTTGAGATAGAGAAGAGAAAGAGAGAGATATGACAAAACTTATAAGGGCAAGGCTTGATCTTTACTATATATGCATAGAAAAGATCAAAAGAATATGATGTTTGTGTATTTATAAATGAGGCCCACATGGGATAGCAATATAGCATCATATATCTTGGTTTTACACATGGTTATCGTTTCTTCATTACTTTCATTAAAATAATTTACTGAACTTCGAACCTAGACTTAAATTTACATAAAAGTCAGCCTTTTTGTTTTGGAAGAACAAGATGAAAAAGTAATCTTAACTTGTCTAATAAGTTCTTTTAGTTTTTATTTTCTTTCTATTTCAAGTTTATGTTAAATGAAATACTCCGTATATTGTTGCTAATGACATGTAACTAAGTTAGTAATGGACGGAGCATGTATGCCACCTAACAAGCACAAGGTCAAAGGTTCAATTTTTAGCAACCTCATAACCCCAACCACTTAGTGCATGTATTTCCCTCATATTATGGAAATGCGGCCGATTAGGCCGATTTGGGTTACCGGCTATTAACCTTTTGCCACCTAATATATAAGTTTATCGTAAATGATAAACACTACATTTTTCCAAAATATATAAATGATGCATGAAACATAGACTTCTAAATTCACGAAATTTGTACTACTAAATCCTTCAAACAGGACCAAATTAAGAAAGTCATTTGATTGGCAAAGAAGGACAAAAAGGTGAAAATGCTTTTAGAAAAAGATAATGAATGATTAACATAAATAAACAAACAACAAGTCAATAATGACATATCAATTTGGCCACAAACCTTTCTTATATCAAAACTTTGGACCATTCTCATTGGCTAATTCTGCAATAAAGTATATATAAATAAAGAAGTCGACAATTGTGTAGCAGAATGTTTTATTTTCAAAGCACCAATAATCATAACTTTATTCTTAAACCTACAATACTTTTAGTAAGCTTTGCATTCAAGTTGACATGTTCATCATTCATCAAGTATTGTATAGCTTTAACATTTCAAAAGTATCATCTTTATTTATAGACCAAAAAATTACACGGATGGTTTTTGTAGTTTACACAGATTTCATGTTTAGTCCTTATTTCATTTTAATTACATCAGAGATACTTATTTTTTGAAACTTGTCATTCATTTAGTCTCTAATTTGGATGGCCGTTAGTTCATCCGTTAAGTTATTTTCAGTGTTAGTCCTCCATTAATATTTTTTGCACCGTTAGTCCTTATTTTTTAAAAAATTCCTCATTTTTTGCACTGGTAGTCCCTCCGTTAATATTTTGCACCGTTATCAATCTTTTTACGCTTTCGTCCATTTTTTAACGTTTTCGTCCATTTTTTTAACGTTCTCGTCCGTTTTTTTACGTTTTGGTCCAATTTTTTACGTTTTTGTCAATCTTTTTACGTTTTCGTCCATTTTTTTACGTTCTCGTCTGTTTTTTTATGTTTTCGTCCGTTTTCTACGTTTTCATCCGTTTTTTTTTTACTTTTCGTCCATTTTTTACGTTTTTATCAATTTTTTACGTTTTCGTCCATTTTTTTACGTTTTCGTCCGCTTTTTACGCTTTTGTCTTTTTTCTTATGTTTTTATCCGTTTTCGCCATTCTTTTATGTTTTCGCCTTTTTTTTGTGATTAGGTAAGTATACTAAAAGAAAACTTGACATTCAATAAAAATGTTTCTGTGTCGATTTTTACATGTTTTCGTTAGTTTGTTTCATATTTTTTATCTGTTTTTGTCCATTTTTACATGCTTCGTTAGTTTTTTCACATTTTCACACATTTTAATCCGTTTTCGTTCATTTTTTCAAATAAGTTTTGATGATTTACCTAAGTACAAAATTTACAAGCGTTTATAAGTTATAAATTTGGTAAAAAAAATGGCTTAAGTTTTGATAGTAAACAGCCCTTGTTTTGCATTTTCTGGTTAAAATCTCGCGAGTCTTGATATAAAATATTATTTCGGACAACTTTCGTGTTTTTACACTTTTGATGATTCATAGCAGAAAGGGGTAAAAATCGTGATTTAAAATCAACACAGACCCATTTTCTTTTAGTATACTTACTTAATCACAAAAAATAGGCGAAAACATTAAAAAAATGGCAAAAACCGATAAAAACATAAGAAAACAGGCGAAAACGTAAAAAATGTATGGACGAAAACGATAAAAAAATGACGAAAACGTAAAAAAAACGGATGAAAACGTAAAAAAAACGGACGAGAACGTAAAAAAATGGACGAAAACGTAAAAAATTGACAAAAACGTAAAAAAATTGGACAAAAACGTAAAAAAAATGGACGAGAACGTAAAAAAAATGGACGAAAACGTAAAAAGTTGGACAAAAACGTAAATAAAATGAACGAAAATGTTTTAAAAACGGGCGAGAACGTTAGAAAATTGACGAAAACGTAAAAAGATTGACAACGGTGCAAAATATTAACGGAGGGACCAACAGTGCAAAAAATGAGGACTTTTTT
This sequence comes from Artemisia argyi, assembly GCA_030686995.1. Classification (NCBI taxonomy): domain Eukaryota; kingdom Viridiplantae; phylum Streptophyta; class Magnoliopsida; order Asterales; family Asteraceae; genus Artemisia; species Artemisia argyi. The sequence continues at coordinate 41,491,734 of CM060680.1, forward strand.
AGAAAATGAGGACTAACAGTGCAAAAATATTAATGGAGGACTAACGGTGCAAATAACTTAATGGCTAAACTAACGGCCCATCCAAATTAGGGACTAAAATGTGTAAGGTTTCACAAAATAGGTGTGGCTGGTGTAATTAAAATGAAATAGGGACTAAACATGCAATCTGTGTAAACCACAAGGATCATCCGTATAATTTTTTCTACATTTTAGTCCCAACTCCTATTGAAGATACATCTTCCAGATCATTGTACGAATCGTTCTCAAATATATGAAAAAGATTGCAGGTGTTGTAGCATACGTAAAACAATATTAGTTGAATATCTAAGAGTAGAGGAAGAAGAAGAGTAGAGGAAGAGAATTATATGAGTAATAATTCAAATATATGAAATGATCGTTATGCCTTTCACTAAAAACAAAACAAAATAGTAAATTATGGTTGAGGGACGCATTCAGCCTCAAAATCTCACTATTTGGACGCCTGACGACTAAAAAAAAAAGTTAAGGTACCATGCTTTAGTCTGATTTTCGAGAAAGGTAACAAATTCTTAAAAGTTCTCATTTAGTGTAATCTTGTAACTTAACTGGTTCTAATATGCCACATCAGGAAAAATAACGTATGCGATCTGCCCTTTTTCAGTGTACGCTGTCACCTTTCAAAAATGGGTGGAAAACATACAACTTGCATGGTATGAATCCAAAATCTCCCGACTTCTATTTTTATTCAATAACTCATGTCGTGACCATCAAAATTTTCTATAATTTTTGCCCTTCTAATATTGGTGTTTATAGGGCCTGGGAAAAATAATTGAAGAGTGGAGTTTTGCCCCACGGGTTGTTGAGGAGTTGAACAAGCTTGACACAGCCGAAGAGAGTCCAAATTCCACTTCTAAAAAAGACATCTACCACCAAGCTATCGTCTGCAAGCGAGTCTACGAATTTGAGGTTGGCAATTTGAAAGATGACACAAGCGATAAGAATAAATGACCAAAGATAGAAAAAGGCAAAGAAACCAAAAATTATGACAGTGATGATACAATCGAGATGACAGAAGATGAAATAAAGGAAGCATTTTATAGCGTTGCATCTAGCATTGTAAAATAACGATAACCACTTTGATCATAGTTAGTTCTAACTTCTAAGCTGTTGCATGTTCTTTTCATGGTTATATGATTACTTTGTATTTTCTGCAAATAGGAAAGTTGTTCTTTTGTTTCCTGCTGTTCTGTTAATTAAGAATTGTTGAACCTTATCTATAAAATACATTTTAGTCCCAACTCCTATTAAAGATACATCTTCCAGATCATTGTACAAATCGTTCTCAAATATATGAAAAAGATTGCAGGTGTTGTAGCATACGTAAAACGATATTAGTTGAATTTCTAAGATTAGAGGAAAAAGAAGAGTAGATGAGGAGAATTATATGAGTAATAATTCAAATATATGAAATGACCGTTATGTCTTTCACTAAAAACAAAACAAAACAATAAATTATGGTTGAAGGACGCATTCAGCCTCAAAATCTCACTGTTTTGACGCCTGGCGACTAAAAAAAAAAGTTAAGGTGCCCTGTGATGTTTCGTGAAAAGTTTAGGGACCAACGGTGTATTTTTGTCTTACTTATATGATTATAAATTACATTTGTTGTTTTGTCCATTCATTAGCACAGCTACCATTTACTAATTACTCGTATCACTTTTGAAGTTTTGATAATTATGTTGCTCCGATTTTATACATGTATTAGTTTAAAAATAAATGATTTATAGGCTTAATTGACAAGCCGAAATGTCAAAGTAAAAATGTAATAATGACACGCGACATAGTTAACGGAGCAAATAACAAGAGAGAAAGAGTTAATCTTACTATGATATCAGACCATCTTTCCCATTAAATTTTTAAGATTTTCTAATACATATTTTAAGTAAACATACCTATTAAAGCATCATGTACAATTAACTCATGCAAAACTACAAACATACATTAATAGGTCAACAAATACCATAATGTAATTTTTAAATACCACTTAAGTGAAAAATACAAATTATTACGTCTATTGTACAAATCATGTGTCACACTAATAATTTTATATGAAATAATATGCTATTGGTTAAAGATATTACACAAAAAAATAAAAAATAATTAAAAAAAGAAAAATAAATAAAGAAAAAAAGCCTCTGAAGTTACTGTAACAGTAAATATATAATAGCAAAATATTGTTCGTCAAAAATTTCAATCACAGGGTACCCGTCGCCGCAACGCGCTAGTGCCTGCTAGTTTATACTACATACGCAGATAAAACACATTTGCTTAAAATTTAAAAACTTAAAAAGTAAGTTTTGTTGAAAGACTAAAATACCCACTCAATAAAGTCAACCGAAACTACTAAGTATTCAAATTCTTAATTACAATTTGAGCAACTAATTTTATTCATTTTCACTTACTTCACACTCATGTATAGATAAAATAAATTTGCACACACAAATCACAAATTAACTACATAAAAGAAATTTGCACACACAAATTAATGCTATTATACAGCCGCTATGCGCGAATAATCATCTAGTTTAACACATTTGCACGAAGTTTTGTTTTGACTTCTACAAACAGTGGCGGAGCCAGGAAATTTAACCGAAGGGGGCAACAAGGATAAGGAAGATATCCGATTGTTTTTTAGGTAAAATTCAAAATGGGTCGGGCCGGGTCGGTTGTAATTAAATGCAAAGACTCCTTTTTTTAAGGCAACTAACACTAACTAAATGAATGATTTGTATAAAGAAAATCAATCAATAATGTTAGTTTATTAAGTTTCATTGTAAATAAGATCAATCAACTCGCAATCTAATTTTACGTACACCCAACTACAAATAACAGTAAAGCAAGCTCAAAGTAATTAAACTTGTGTCAAAATAATTAGATATCTCTAAATCACTTTTAACAATATCAATATGTTTTTTTTTTTCCTTTTTTTTTTTTTTTGAGATCTTCAATAAAATCTTTAAAGAATTAAACAAAAACTAGATGTGTACCCGTGCATATCGACATTATTTTATAGTGGTAAATGGTTATAGTTGAGATATTCTTAAGTGTTTCATGTAATATTTAGCAATTGACGTTGGCAAGTTTTTATTATCATTCGAGATGACGACAACATCATACCAAGGTTACGTGCAACGTTTAGAAAAAATATAAGATTTGAAAATTTAATTATAACTGGTCAACATACTAGTACCTTTAAGAAAACCTCAAAATTTTACATATAGTCTCATCATTTAGAAAACAAATATATCCTGTTTGATATTTCGATTGACTAACTTGATTTGAATGGTTATATTAAACTTGTATATTATATATCTATTCTAATTTCCGACGTCGGTGAGACATAAAATAAGACATAAAATATTATTATTTTTGTGGCCCAATGAGGAGGTTCACGAAAGCCCAATGTTACTAAAGTGCTCAGCCCAAAAAACGTAAGTCACGTATATGACTTTCATCGATCGACTCATATTATTTTTCCAGAACCCCACAACAATCTCAGTCATCTATGGCGGCTTCTGATTTTCTTTAGCAGTTTTGATTCAATAAGCTGCATAGTTTACAAGATTCAGCATGTGATTCAGCGCCATCGTGTAATCTACAAATTCAGAATTGAGATTCTTAATCTATTTTGTAAGTTTATAAACCCTAACTTCAAGATTTTTATTTTTCTGCTCTAGAATTTAGGGGGTTTTTTACTTTGATCAAATACTTTTTATGTACTAATGTTATGTTGTTACAGTTTGTTATAAAAGTATTTAATTTCTTGAAAATTACTGAAATTGGTGATTCTAACCTACCTTTAAACTTTCCCTGTCAAACAATCCTCTTTACAAATTTATCATATATATTAAACGGATGCGAATGATTTTTTTAGAGTTTAGTTTTCTAAAATGGGTTATTTTTTTAACAGGTAGTTGGGTTTTTCAGTTGACTTGAACTTAATTAAAGGGGTGTTTGCAATTGCTTATTCTTATTGTTATGCCTAGGAAATAGTTCCAGCGTTTGCTAATTTGGTGTACTCCAGACGAACGGAAAGAAGATATTACTGTTGTAACTTGTGGTCTTGGTCGGAGTATTGTTTATGTTGTACGTTAAGGGATATTTGAGTTTCTCTCTTATTAATAGATACGGTTCATTTTGTTACCTCATTATCTTCTTCCTTTAAAAAAACCTTCTGCGTTTTTTCAGGTTGTGTGAAAAAAAAAAAAAAAAAAAAAAAAATGATGATGAACGCTGCATTTTTAAGGTTGTGTCACAAGACGGATATGGAGAAGAATAACACACCAGGGTTTACATCATTATTTTTTTACCATTTGTCAATATTTTTTAACTGAGGGTTTATTGATTACTTACATGTTTCTATTTTGATTGATCATATTTTTTGTGTGAGGTTCGAACATGAAATCTTTACTGATGACGGAATTTGCTGCAAGGATGGAAGGCGTTGGAAACATGCAGTATTCAGCATACCATATAGTAAGGCTGATGAATTACACTCATGAATATGCGTTTATTATGTACCTGAATCTACCCTTAGTTGACTACGTACTCCATATCTGGAATACGTTATGGAAACCATGTGGGTCTTTACCTACTCATACTTTTAACATAAGACTTTCAAATATTTTTTAAGGAAGCGTATTTTTTTGGGTCCGTGGATGTGAAAATTAATCAGCTACTTTTGTATACATGTTGCGGTTGTATCTAATGTTTTTAGGACTCGGGCTAACTTTACACGCACCATAAATCAGCTTCGCATTCCACTTCCGTTGTTAGATAATATCAGAAAGCAAATTATATTATAAAATATTATAACTTGTGAATATGGTTTCATCGCCGAATGTTGTAGGTGTTTGAGCATGAAACTGCTCTTGAAAGATCCATCGTTGTTCTCCCTTGTTTCATTTGACATGAAGATCTTGTCATTGCGTAAGAAAACCATATTCCGGTATGAAGGAATGTAACATACGATAATGGTGACTACAAATCGGACAGATGATTACCTGGTGTTGCAATTATGTAGTACCAAGTAATATCCTAGTTTGTAATCTAGAGAATTGCTGGTAGAGGGAGCAAATATAACTCTTTTAGAGGGAGCAAATATCTTTTATGTAATGATAGTTTCTGTATCAATAGATATATGTAGTTTCAATTTTTTGTAGAATTAATGAATATGTAGCCTTCTCAATTTTTTGGGTTTCTAGTTTGTATTATAATGGCTTATGATTAGCTTTATTTTTTTGTAATCGTGGCATCTATCTTTTCCTTTTTTTCTCTTTTAACATATTGAATTTGCTTTGTAGACCTTTTACATACTTAACATGACTTTTTAATAAATTGTCTGCAAAATTGACAAAAAAAGGTAATGTAAGATGCAATTTTTGCCAATGAGTGGAACCCATAATTTTTCACTATTAAAAAGAATTGAGAAATCTATTTTTTTGGAAAAAGGAAATATAATAACTAGTTTGTAACATTTAGGGGAACATCAACTTGATACGCGATTTTTACCCGGTGAGTAGTCAAAGAAATGAGAGGTTGTCAGATGAAGGGGGCGGTAACTACTAAAGGGCTTTGGTATAACTTGAATCCGGGAAAGCTGGTTAACTATCTCCTTCGGAGATGACAGACATTTTGATCTATGAAATTAATGGAACTCTTAATATAAAATTTTCATGTGTGGTGATGTTTATATTGCAAACAAAAGATGGGTAAATTAGCTTTATTAGAAGACGAAGGGCTGATTTTAGAAGCATAAGTCGAGGGGGCATCCACATTAGAATTAGTCGCGGGTGTCTTAACCGCTTTAACATTTGAATGTATAGATGTATTAGCATAAGAAACACCATTAAGTGCCTCTTCGAAAATTGTACACGCAACTTTAGTAATCGAATCCATAGTCGTATTATTCGTACCAAAATTTTGTGACTTAAGAGCAGCACCAATAGATGTATCACCTTCATTGTGTGGACCTACCATTTTTTCTTCCTTTCGAGTACTAGAATCAGCACCAACCATGTTTGCAAAGGAAACCGGGGCAGAAACATTTATCATTTGCTCAACTTTAACCTTACCCGTCGACATATTCGAACCATCCGTAGAACCAAGGAATAGGGGAGCACCATTCTTGCCCGCTGCCACATGAAGCAATAAGGTAGTTCTGCTATAAGCATTACGACCAACTGTTGCCCTTGATGGCCGAAAAGGTTCATCAGGAGAATTTAAGGCAGGTGCAAACTCACCTTGATTTCGATAATGAAGAACCGAAAAGTTCGCGGTCTCAAGAACAATCTCGAAACTCTGAGTCAAGATCCTTGGGAGAGAAAAGGGCTAAAAAGAAGCGAAAAGCCAGTCCTAGTGTCAGGTCTGGACCTTCCGAGTATTCCTACTCCCAAAGAGCCTTTTCTAGACTCAGCAGCGGAGAGACGAGGCCCTCCCAACAAGATTGTGAGAGAACAAAATATCCCTGGTCAGCTGTTTTTACCCGCCTAGGGGAAAGACAAGAAGACGTCAGGTCGCGTCTGGGGGAGAAAAGGTCGAAGGTGTTTTCCCAGCTCAAGTCCAAAAGGCGCACTCGAAAGAGCGAAGAGCTGAGGCCAGACGCAATAGGCGGGACAGATTGTACTCAACTGAAAGAAGTTCGGAAAGGCAGGGGAGGAGAACCCCTAGCCCAACCAAAGCCATGCCCCCCACTCAAGGGAGAGAGGCGCCGGAGACAGAGCTGCATACTTTGACCCCGGACGACGAAGGGAACTGACACCGCTGGAAAGCGAGGACAGTGCTGGGGGACACTTGAAGTCTAAATCCAAAAAGAACGAAGGTGATGCAGATGACCTCTATCGTCCATACGATATTGAGGATACAGACCCCTTTACATAACGGATCAGGAACTTTGAATTCCCAAAGAAGACCCGGATGGCCTCAAATGTCAAAACCTATAACGAGACCAGGGACCCAGAAGAACATGTGAAAAATTTATGTACTGCAGCTAAGGTAGAGCGATGGGCCATGCCTACCTGGTTTTACATGTTCAACTCTACTCTCATGGGTCATGCAAGCATGTGATTTGACGAACTACCATGAGAAAGCATCGATAACTTTCAAGACCTTCGGAAAAGCTTCCTATCCTACTTCCTCCAGCAAAAGAAGTACACCAAGGATCCGGTGGAACTCCACCACATCAAGCAAAGGGAAGGGGAGCCAACAAAAGCATTTATTGACCGTTTTAAGGCTGAAAGCATGCATGTGAAGGGCACTCCGGAGTGTATGAGAATCTCGGGCTTCATGCACGAAATCAATAATCCGAAGCTGATCAAAAGACTCAACGACAATATCCCAAAAACTGTCGATGAAATGTGGAAGGTAACCGCAGCTTTTCTCCGCGGTGAACAGCCGCAACAAACTTGTTAAGGAAGAAGCAAGACCGCTCCTCATGGAAACCTCATGAAGGCGGATCCAGGATAGCCAACAGCCAGATATTTGAATGGAAGGCGAAGTTCAAGGGACGCTCTAGGGCAGAGTGATCGATTCAAGCCCCTCACAAAAACACCAAAGGAAATCTTGGCAATGAACTCAGTCAAGTTCACAGCTCCACCCACCATGGCAAGCTCGATAAAATTAAGGAACAAGGAAAAGTATTGCGACTTCTACAGGGAAAGGGGACACCACACGTATGAGTGTTTCCAGTTGAAGAAGCAAATTGAGGAAGCAGTCAGATCCGCCTAGCTAGCACACATGATGAAGGAGATCAAGAATGGCAGCCAAAAGGGTGGAGCCGCCAAGGGTGGCAAGAAGGAAGCCGCGCCTAAGGATAAGGCTCCGACCATATTCCTGGTGCAGACTTGGCAGTAGAGTGTGAAACAAAGAGTATTCCCTCATGAAGAACCAAACTTGGAGGTATCTTTCCCCCCAATAGTAAGGTTGGGATGACCATCCGTTGGTGATAAAGACTGAAGTGGGCGGACACCGCGTGCACAGGAAGTATGTGGACAACAGAAGTGCCTCAAGGTACTCTATGAGCACTGCTTTAATTGTCTTATCCTAGAAATCATAAAGAATATGATTCCCAACACAACACCACTCCTCGGTTTCAGCAGCTAGATATCATGGCCATTAGGGCAAATTCTCTTGGAGGTAACAATGGGGGATGAGGAAAATTCAGCTAGTGTGTGGATGAATTTCATAGTTGTCAGGTCGCCATCCCAATACAATAGGATAATCGGCAAGCTGGGGATACGATTGCTCAAAATCATCCCTTCTACGACCCATGGCATGCTAAAATTCCCCACCAAGGGTGGAGTAGTGACCTTGCACAGTGACAAAGTTTTCCTGGTGGAATGTCGAATGGTGGCAAAGGAGGGTGTCAAGGTAGTAATACACCCGGATTTTCCAGACCAAACTATCACTATAGGGGGAAGCCTGACTAACCGGGGAAAGAAGGATTTATGTGAACTGCTAAGGAGCAACCTAGACATCTTCACTTGGCAGCCATCAGATATGACTGGAGTGTCGCGGAGCATAGCAACGCACAGACTGAATGTCCGGGAAGGTTGTGCCCTGGTAAAACAAAAGAAACGAGGGCAAACCCCGGAAAGAAACAAAGCAATCAATGAAGATGTAGCAAAGCTTGTGGAAGTCGGCATAATGAGGGGGGTTCATTGCCATGACTGGCTGTCAAACTCGGTTCTCGTCAAGAAAGTGATGGGAGCTGGAGAATGTGTGTTGAGTTTAAAGACTTGAACAAAGCTTACCCCAAGGATTGCTATCCCCTTCCGGAGATCGGCTAGAAAGTTGAATCTCTCTGCGGACACACCTTCAAATGTTTTTTGGATGCCTACAAGGGATACCACCAAATCCAAATGGCCACGGAGGATTAAGAAAAGATCGCGTTCTACACAAATCAAGGAATTTTTTGCTACAAGAAAATGCCTTTTGGTCTAAAGAATGCTAGAGCCACATATGTGGACAAGGCCTTTGAAAGACAAATTCGAAGAAACTTGGAAGTGTACGTGGACGAGTTGGTCATCAAGAGCCACTCAGAAACTGAGATGTTGAGGGACATAGAAGAGACCTTCCGAACCCTCAGAAAAATCAATATGAAGTTAAACCCGAATAAGTGCACTTTGGGTGCAGAAAAAGGGGTATTCTTGGGATACGTGGTCAACAAGAAAGGGATTAGGGCTTGTCCAGAGAAATCCGAAGTCGTAGCCCAATTACCCTCCTTGAGAACATTGAAAGAAGTGCAAAGCTTGAACGGGAAACTAGTAAGTCTCAACCGCTTCCTATCCAAGTCCGCGGAAAAGTCCTTGTCATTCTTCAAAACACTGAAAAAGCGTATCAAAAAAGCGACTTCCACTGGACACCAGAAGCGGAGCTGGCATTCGAAGAAATGAAGAAGCACATTGCCAACCTTCCCACCCTAACAGCTCCCCGGCCGAAAGAAGAACTGATAATGTATTTATCCACAACAAGGGAAGCCATTAGTGTAGTTCTGCTGGCAGAAAGAGGGTCATGTCAGTAACCTATATACTTCATAAGCCGCGCCCTGCAAAGTCCAGAGATAAACTACAGTCCGATGGAAAATTTGGTGCTAGCATTGGTTCACGCGGCTAGGAGGCTCAGAATGTATTTCCAGGCATACCCGGTAGTTTTCATCACAGACCAACCAATTAAGTAAGTGCTCATAAGAACAGAAAACACGGGTAGAATGGCCAAATGAGCCATTGAATTGGGCGGGCATGACATTAGTTTCAGGCCGCAAACAGCTATAAGGGGGCAAGTGTTGGCAGATTTCATTGCAGAAGTTCCGGAGGAGGATACCCCTGCAACGGAAATACCCATAGAAGAGTTACCATATGGTGAGCCACGAAACCTATATACGAACAAATCTTCTATTAGCCATAGAACTGGTAAGAGGTTTGTGCGTTATCTATGGCATGCCATAGGGATTTTTTTTGCACGCATAGCACCGCTAAACTGCACCGCACCGCCATACCATGTTATCCGTCTCATAGCCACCCCCATCACATGCCATTTTTTTTAATAAGTGAGTGGAGTTTACGAGGTGGTGCGTTATAAATTGTTTTATTAAGAGAGATATTTATGTTAAAAAAGTGTTATATTGTACATGTTGACGTGACGTCACCTAGTAAATTTATAGGTGCTCACTAAACCTACCACTCTAAGAAGAATTTGTTACCATTTTTAGAAACAATAAAATTAACAAGTGATTTAAAGTTCAAGAGTATAAAAGCAAATAAAACAAACCTTCAAAATTAGAAAATCACAAAAAGATTACATGATATATAGAAAACCCCTCCCGAAAAAGAATATATATATATATATATATATATATATATATATATATATATATATACACACAAATGGTACCCGCTATTACCTTTTTTTATTTATTTTTATTTTTACAATTTTGTTTATTTTATAAAACTAAAAACTTGAAAATGCGAAATAAAAAATATAAATTTTACTCGGTCAAAAGTATTAAACTAATAAAAAATATGAAACAAAACAAATAAAAAATAGACTATATTTTTAGGGAGGTGATTGGGACACTCACACTTTTGATTGGACACTCAATTGTACAAGCAATTAAAGCATATTGCAAGCAATGTACAAATATGTAATGCACACAGTGGAGTGTCCTAATCAAAAGTATGAGTGTGTAAATCATTTTCAATATTTTTATATCGGGCCCGAGTACTTATAAAATATCCCATTCACAAATCAGAGGCGGGAAAACACGAAACCAAATCGGCGCGTGAGATTGAGTGACGGCGCGTGAGATTGAGTGACGGCGCGTGAAAGTGACGCAATGAAGAGAAAACCATCAGAAAACGAACTCCAAAGCTTAATCGACTCCATTAAAGCTTCAGATGTAGTGTACCACTTATTTAATCATTTAATTTTATAATTTTTCATTTCGTACTAGTAATTTATGCATAAATTGAATTAGTTAGGAATAATAATGTTATAAATAAGTTTATATATCTCTGGCTGGTGGAATGTTTTTCAGATGTTACGTTTCGTCTCGGTTTTTTAAGTAAGTGTGAGGAGGAGGTTATTCGCCGTATAGTGTTTGTGTTAGGTCGTTAGGGCGGAATTTGTGTCAAAGTCAATTAGAGCGCCATAGGTGCGGTGCTATGGCAAAAACGAGCATTAATAGAAAGTCAATTATAGGCCGGAAGCGGATGTGGCGACCAGTATAAGTGTGATAGCTTCCTATCACGGGATTAGTTTAATTGAAGGTTTTCGGCTTTTATTATTTTGGCCTGATTTATTGATATATAATGTTTATCGATTGTTAATAAGTTTGTACCACTAGAGGAACACTGGATCTATTGTTACAAGTTACAATTCTAATGGACTGTTTTTGTGACCTTATGTCTTGTATCAGTTTCTGCCTACTAATAACTTGTTTCTGTGTTTTTAAATAATTGGGAGATTATTGCGCTTACGTGCTGATTTGGTTTTGGGGCATTAGAATTCATATGTGTACTGAGTTGGACTTGTGCACGTTTGCTTTGGGTTTTTGTGTAAGGATTATGACGAGATTTAGGAATATAAGGCGCTGAGTTTGCAACTTATTGTCCTACCATGGATTTAGTTGATTGGAAGGTTTTGGCTAGTTTGATGCTTTGGGCTTGGTGTGTTTAGTTTATGCAGTCGAAATAGTTAATCTACAACATGCTACCCTAAAGAATTTAGGTGTTTTTTCAGTCTATATATATAAATATAATTCGACATATTTTCTGGTTTTTTCTACCCATTTATAACGTAAAAAGTCGAATTATTTTGTGATCTTACTTAAAGTTGGACTTTCAATTCTACAGGTGGTAGAGAGCCGTACTCAACTAATATCTGAACTTGGGGAGCTAGATGTTAGTGATGAAAATGGACGAGCTTCTGTCCTGGAATGTCTAACAGTATCCTGTTTAACAATTTTATGCTTAGCTAGAATGATTAAAAAACTGTTATAGTTCTATATTTAGTGCTGTCTTATTATAGTCGCCTTAACATCGGGCTAGACATTCTGGGAAGACTTCACGTGTCTGGATGTATCCCAGTGCATATTAAACAAAACTATATTGCAAGTGGCTTCAACTTACCTAGAATCGGATATATCCAAATGCCTCAGCCAACTGCTTGCTTTAGGAACCAAGGTACATTGCTCTTCACTCCTGTACTTGTATTATAAAAACTGATGAGTTTACCCTGTAGACTAAGTTGCTTTACAAATTTGTACAGGGAAGCATATGGTGTCGAAAACACATGAAGATGACACTTATGTCCACCGATGATTCTCAAGAGGAAGAACATTATGGGCTCTTTTTTAAGGTGATGTACCTGTTCATGTTATCTTCACAATCAGTTTTTCCTTGAAAATATACTATGTTTTCTCTTGGTATCAGTCTGAAGTTTATGAACCAAATTATGATCCTTGGTAATTTATGTTCATTGGTATTTAAATGGATTTGAGGATGATAGGTAATGTAGTACGGGTTTACTTATGTCAGGTGCTCTTGGATATGTTATCCTACTTGGCTGCTGTTTTATCAGCTTTGGCAAGGCATCCAGTTTCAACAGGAAAGGAGTTGATGTCCGCAGTTGAAACATTCATATCCGAACTCTTAAATCTTACAAAAGACTCGATATTAGAGTCTAAGGTAATTGCTTTCCCATTTTTACTTGTCAATATATCGCATATTAAAATGCCATAATGAAAGTAGTATTTGTGTATATTTGGTGTCATATTTTGTTTTAGGAAGCAGTGATGTTTTTATTCATTTCCGAAGTCCTGCATTGGGTGCTTCGGGTGGTGCCATTGTGTTTCCATGTGGCATTGACTGTAACCTCTAAGTATTGATCATGTATTCACAAGGATACGAGACTGAGGTTACAGAAGAGAAAGTTTTGGTCTTCCTTTTACGGCTAAACTAGAAATCATCATGAATCAAATTTATGATTCCAAAATAGGAAAAAAAAAAAAAAAAAACTAGAGTACTAGACAGCATTATGTTATTTTTTCTATAGTCTTTAGTCTTGACTAAATTGACCCACTAATGACAGCATCATGTTACTTATTTTACCAGTCTTGAGTCTTGACTAAATTGGACCACTAATAACGTAATAAAAGTTGCGTTTTAAATTTAAGTGCGTCATTACCTTACATATGTATCAAGAAACGACTGTAAATTTTTTATCGATTTGGTTTCGGATAAGTACACTAATGCTCACATGTATAAAGGCACCCCAATATCTTTTTGTTTTTAGAGATTTTGAGTACTAGTATATATGTATTACATGATTGTATTCCCATACTCGAATCCTAAATTTATGGTGTTAATTTAAGCTAGTTATTGTGGAAGGTTGGCTTACACACTGTTGTTTTAAAAGGATACCAATCTTTTCTCCTATTAACCAGTTCGTCTACTTTAATTGAATGTTTCTAAAGCTATCTGTCGTTGTGACAGAGAATTCAAACACATGGTTCAGAAGTACTAAAGGCGTCACAAGTGATCCTTGATGCTGTTATATGTCTATGCAAAGCATATTGCAACAACATGAAGGCGGATGATAATGGTAGAACTGAAAAGGATGTACAAAGCAGTGTCAAAGAATCAGACGATGTGAATCATTTTATCAGTATAGCAAAATGTACTGTTGAAAATTTGGTTGAATTGGGGATCCTTGCTGCTAATGCTGGTGGTAATTTAGTGACTGTACTAAATCTGTCATGGAAAGGAGTCGTTACTTTGCTTCAGCTAGGCAGAGGGTTTTTATCAGCAAAGATGAACATATCAGACATTATTCTGTCCCTTATTTCATTGGCTAAAGGAGCTTTAAGTTGTGCAGCTCAGGCTTGGTCTGCATTGATAGAGCCGGTTTCTGCTGCCGAAGCTAAAAGAATATTCATTCCAGTTAAATTTTACTTGATTAATGCTGCGAGGATTATCTCCCACTACCCATCCCAAGCATTTTCAATTTTCAAAGATATAACACTTTGCATCCTTACGGTCTTAACCTTTCGCATCTTCCTTGGTAAAGATGAGCTTCTTAAATCTGCAAGTGACACTTTGGCAGAACTTCTGGAGCCAACCTCAGTTCATCTGCTCAATTCCTTGTTAAATTCAGCGCAGTTGGGACACAAGCATAAATGTCAAATTCTTGACTGGCTGTTCAGTGATATTACACCGTCAAGTTGTGTCCCCAAAGATGACAAATCGATGGATGCAATCTTTTCTTTGACATGTGCTACAATGCATGAGTCAAAGTTACTGCTACTTGGTCATGTTGCCTTATTTGTTAATCTTCTGCGAAGTGCTCCTGATCTCGAAGATGATGTGAAACTTGAGATTGCCAGAAAGCTAGAATGGCTTTTGAATATTCTGATCGATGAAGATGTTTATTCATCTATTATTGCTTTGCCATTACCTCTGCTACACGGTTCTGGTCATCACAATATGTTCTCTTCTGTAATACATGCAATGAAGACCTTTATGCTTGTGGCGTCTTCAACTTCAGTTTGGGGAGAAGTTGAGTTTTTTTTGCTTGAAAATTTCTTCCATCCACATCATCTTTGTTGGGAGATTATTATTGAACTTTGGTGCTTTTTGGTTCGACATGCTGAGTCAGACATGGGGAATGCTATTATTGATCAACTGTGCACACTAATGAAAACCACTGCTTCTTGGGAATCAGTTCTGGATCCTGGTAGTGTTCTTCGTAAACTCGCGAGATCGATCTCCATGATTGTTAGGCATGGTTCACAGTCAATGACAGATAGAGTTTTTAACTTCATCACCAACAGTCATGTACCCACATTATCATCTGCTATGTATATATCATTGCTCTTGGAAGGATTCCCATTAAATGGTCTTTCAGATAAGGTCAGAAGTGTTGCTAAACAAAGACTACTAACAGAGTATTTTAACTTTGTGGATGTATTCGTTGATGACTCAGCAAGGGAACGTGCAAATGTAATGTTTGGTGCACCGGTATTTGCCTTGTCTGCTGCTCTGCAGTCTATGTAAGTAACAGTCAATTTCTAGTCCATTTCCATGAAGTGTTTTTGGCTAACACTTG
The DNA here is from genome assembly GCA_030686995.1 of Artemisia argyi. Taxonomy (NCBI): domain Eukaryota; kingdom Viridiplantae; phylum Streptophyta; class Magnoliopsida; order Asterales; family Asteraceae; genus Artemisia; species Artemisia argyi. The sequence goes on from CM060680.1 coordinate 41,506,875, forward strand.
TAAAAATGCTAACCAACTTTCCTCAAATATATATTCTGGTTAACATAGTATTATATCATTTATAAAAATAGCTTACACTTTCCATTTTTTCTGGTTTGGGAAATTGTTAAACTTCGGCAGGTAAGTAAGATATTAAAACGCCCATTGCACAACATGGAACAACCAAAATAGAAAGAACAGAAAGTTGGTTAATACTGTATAAACTCCAAAACACTAAAATGTTGGTTACCCAAGATAGAGAAATGGCAAGTTTTATAGCTACCATAGAAAGTTTGTACCATTTGATGAAATTTCCCCCTCGTGTGTTCTGTAGGCAGGTGAGCATATCAGACACAGAAATGAAAACAATAAAGTTATTGAGCACCATCATCCATAAATACAACAAAACCAACGACAAATCAAAGGACCAGTATCGTAAGCTTCTCAGTGAAACATTAGGGATCATTTCTAGCATGAAGCATCTATATACATCTGATGAAATGGGAATGCTAGTTTTGGAGCTTCAAAGTCTTTTTATCTCGAAGTCTGCTGTCACAGATTCTGAATTGTTGAAATGTAAACCAAATTTAGCTGCTTTTGTGGCGGGACTTGGTCACATCCAATTTGAAGAAACCGATAATAATACAAAGGTTTCAGCTTCATGGGAATTGTTTCACATGCTATTAAAAGAACGACATTGGGCTTTAGCTCATCTGGCAATGACAGCGTTTGGGTATTTTTCTGCGCGTACTAGCTGCAATGAGCTGTGGAGGTTTGTACCAGCAGATGCGGCATTATCATTTGATTTGGAATCTGGGGTTGATGTAAATGATGAAAGGTTTATGTCTGAGTTAAAGGTGTTTTTTGAAAAGGAAGTGGCTACTGTCAAAACTACCCCTGTTTCAAATGAGCTTGCGCTGCTTGTTAAAGAAGGTCTATTGCTAAAGCAAATGGCCCAAAAGATGATGACCATCGATAGTGATGCAATGGAGATAGATGATACAACAAAAACTAACAAGAAAAGAAAATTTCCAGATGGAATAGGTGAGGGAGTTTCATTGTTGCAGAATGGCTTGAGGGTAATTGCTAGTGGCCTTAGCTTGTGGCAGCAAAATCAGCTGGATTATTCAGATCTTCATGGCGAGTTTTTAACTCGGTTTTCTAACCTTCAAGATGCTGTTGGACAAATGGTTGCAACCATTTCTCAAACCAAGTAAGTTTCCATCGTTACTGATATAGCAACCTATAATGATTTGCATTAAAGATTCATGGGATTTACGGTATAGCAAATATTATAAAAAAGGAACTACTGTTGATCTTCTAGTTTCTTTAATCCTGAGTTATGTTGCTTGTTTTGGTAAGTAATTCTTCTATACTTAGAACCTGAAACATGTCAGAAAAATTGTAGGTAAACACACTTTATTCGGAAACTGTAGTAATAGAAAGAACTAAAAATATTCTGAGTAAATGAATGGAAGCTTGGCCTCAATGCCCAAGCATATTGTTTGTCTCATCCTCTTGCAACCTCCACCATGTTACCATTTGGAGTAAAAACATGTGTAATAGACAAAATAGATGATCAAATGGGTTCATAAAATGGGCTAGTTGACAAACTAGACACACTTGGATCTTATCATATACGGAGTATTTTTTTTACTTGATTCTGTATTATGGTCTCCTTAATCTACGAGATTCCTGAAAAATGGAATTGCTGTATTATACTGGTCGATCACTCCTCTTTCTAGGGGCGGGTATGAGCAAAACTCCAAGTGCGCCGAATGCAGGGAGTGCCTTATTTTGGATCTGACATAGTTATTCTTTCTTAACAATTTGTACAATATTATTCACGATTTAAAAGATGTAAAATTCTCACTATTTAGGCATTGTTGTAGTTTGAGTGATGAGTTCAGAGGGTAGTGGAGTGAGGGACCAAGGTTACACAATGACCTTCACACGCACAAAATGGTTGTTTGGTTATTGGTGATCAATTGGTGTACAGATACAAAAGCACCTGCAAGTCATGACTCACGGTTGAGGTTTAACTAGACCATTTACATGTCGTGCATGAAATTGTAAACAACTTAAGAGAAGTCACAATGATAATTCCTCTTAGAACACCGGGTGTGGTAACACATGTTGTACCTGTCTTATATGCCTTTGGTATCCGACTATGGGAATGACACTATGACTATGAAAGTGATTAAATGTGTTTGTTTAGGATGAGGGGGCCCACAACTATGGTAATGAATAATAGAAATGCTCCATACTCCATATACCTCCAAAGAGTAAGGTATGGATCTTTCATACCGAGGGGTCCACCACTACTATCAAAATCATTCCCATTGTGATTGATGACGGCATACCAAACGCACCCTTAGTTTATGGACCCCAAACCCTGCTTTCTCTTGCACCATGAAATGGGTTCAAACCAAGCAGAAGTTGGATGCTTTTCAGGTGTACCAAGACAGACCCAAGTGTCGAAATCTTAGAAAATGTTACTGGTTGGTTAAGGAAGATGGGTTTTATTTTAGCAACTATGAGTTGGTTAAGGAATTTTCATGGTCATAGAGTCTGTTTGGTTAGCGTTACCTTAGTTTTTTTTTCTAGGAAAAAGTTGTGTTATGGTTCTAATAACTCATGACACAATATGTTCTTTGTATTATTAGTTTTTTGTAGATAAAAATATAAAATTGTTCTTTTGACGGATATTATAGTTAATTAGAAATGAGTGGTATATTGTGTTATGTACTTATGTTACATTTGACAAGAGCTGGGCAAAACCAATCGGAAACCGAACCGAACCAAGAAAACTAAACCAAATCAGTCCAACCGAAACCGAACCAACCCTAGCCAGTTCGGTTTTTGGTTTTATATATTTATGGTTTTCAGTTGGGGCCAAAACCGAGAAAAACACACATAAGCCGTCTAAATGAACCGACCCGAACTGACCGAGTCACTTTGGTTGGGTTTTACCAAGGATGGCATGTAACAACATGCCAGCTGCTTCGCGATTTTTAGTGGGGGTTGGATACACTAAGTGGAAAAATATACTGGCTAGATTATGGGTCGAAACGGGTCACTTTGTGCCAGCTGCTTCGCAATGACCCATTGTTTGTTGTCAAATGACCCATTGCTGGATGTGTTCAAAAACAAATTGGCTTTACTCTTTTGAGATCATAATGGTAAGAAATCAGAATGCTATTACAAATTCTTGTTGTACTCAATGTTCTATATCTGGTACGCTAAACTTTATACCTTTATGAGATGTAAAACCACCATCGACAACAAGGTTATGCCCATTTACAAACTTAGCATCATCAGAAGCAAGATAAACAGCCGCATTCGCCACATCACTAGGTTCACAATAACTTCCCTTAAATCCACCTGCATCACGGACCATTTTCATGATATCTTCATCTTTAAGATTCGGAAAATACCCTTTCATTTCATCCATCACAAATGAAGTCGGGATAGCAAAAGGAGATATACAATTTATTCTCACACCATGTTGAGATAACTCTGCTGCTAATGACTTCACAATCCCTATAACCGCAAACTTTGATACTGAATAAGTATGTTGAGCCAACCCTCCTAATATCCCTGTCACACTCGCGGTACATAGTATGGAACCACTTTCACGGGGAATCATTACTCGTGAAGCGTGCTTGATTCCTGCAAGGACACCTCGAACATTGACTGACATGACTTGGTCAAACCTGTTAAGGTCGAGATCGACTATGCTCATTGGAGTCATACATGGTATCCCGGCGTTGTTATACATAATGTCAAGTTGTCCATATTTGGATACTGTGAAATCAACTGCATTGGCTATTTCAGGCTCATTAGTGACATTGCATGAGATGAATGAGGCATTTGTGCCGAGTTGTGTGGCTGTGTCATGACCAAGCTCGTTGCGGATATCGGCTATTACAACCTTTGCACCATGGTTAATGAATTTGGTTGCAGTTTCTTTGCCAATGCCGCTTGCTGCTCCGGTTATGAGTGCTACTTTGCCTTCTAGTTTGCTGAGATCAATTTGACACAGATAAATTTTTTGCATAAAAACTGGCAAGACATGGCTATTATTGGATAGATATGACTATATGAATAGGAAGATTTGGAATAAATCTTTGTAAATAAAAGGTTATCTTATGAAGAAAAGGTCATTTAGATGCTTATTTTACTTTCTAACATCTGACAATTAATTTGCAAGAAATATGTATAATACAGTAGTATTTTTAACCGTTTGTCTTTATGAATAATTACCCAAAATCAAACTTATTAATGACATGGAATTATTAAAAAATAAATAAATAAATAAATAAATAAAAATCAATCTATATATCGATGAAATACTCTTTGATTGACATAATTGGAGTATTTCTACTCACGGGTGGTCTACAGTCTACAAATATATAACATGTTTGATTCTGTCATGCACTTATGACTGACCCACATGCCACATGCACATATATTCTTTTGTGTAAACATAAACATACACAATTTATCAAAGTGAAGAGATAAATACTAGTAAGTAGTAACATATTTTTTTTACACATACAAGCTATACAGCACATGTATAACACTGTGTTGTACAGATAGTGATATATGCACGAAAAAAAATAGCGTATACATCAACAGAACCAAAGCATTTATAAGGTTCTTTCTATTTGTATAGACTATTTGAAACTACTACAATTAACAGAAATATCTAATCACTTAAATTAGTGTTATAAGGTTCTATCCATTTGAATGACTAGTACAATTTTCTAATAAATAAATTCAAATACAATGATTATATAATTATCTTTCTATTCTAAAATAAGAAACCAACCTTTGAGCATGAGAAGAGAACCTTTCAATTTGGAAAGTTGAAGCTACCACACCTTTTGAAATGGAGATGCTTCATGTAAACATAAAACAAGAGTTATATAAGACTATAAGTATTATATTTCATTATATTACATATGATAGATTAATAAACTAGAAGAAATTACTAACCAAGTTGATTTGATTGATCTTAGCATCCTTGATCTTCACTATAGAAAAATAAACACACACACACGTTGAGATAGAGAAGAGAAAGAGAGAGATATGACAAAACTTAGAAGGGCAAGGCTTGATCTTTACTTATATATGCATAGAAAAGAATATGATGTTTGTGTATTTATAAATGAGGCCCACATGGGATAGCAATTATATATCTTGGTTTTACACATGGTTATCGTTTCTTCATTACTTTCATTAAAATAATTTACTGAACTTCGAACCTAGACTTAAATTTTACATAAGGGTTTTTCTAACTTGTGCCCAGTTAAAGCACACCAAAAGGACGGTGGGACCCATGAAAAAATACATTTGGACCCACATTTTTTATTTGAAAAGTGTATTTTTCTGTGGGTCTGGACATACTTTTTAGTGGGTCCCGTCGTGCTTAACTTGTGTCTTAGGACACAAATTAGAAAAACCCTTTACATAAAAGTCAACCTTTTTGTTTTGGAAGAACAAGATGAAAAGTAATCTTAACTTGTGTAATATGTTCTTTTAGTTTTTATTTTCTTTCTATTTCAGGTTTATGTTAAATGATATATATTGTTGCTAATGACATGTAACTGAGTTGGTAATGGATGGAGCATTTATGCAACCTAATAAGCACAAGGTCAATGGTTCAATTTTTGGCAACCTCATAACCACAACCACTTAGTGCATCATGTATTTCCCTCGTATTATGGAAATTCGACCGATTAGGCCAATTTGAATTACCGGCTATTAACCTTTTTGCCACCTAATATATAAGTTTATTGTAATTGATAAACACTACATTTTTCCAAAATATATAAATGATGCATGAAACATCTAGACTTCTAAATTCACGAAATTTGTACTACTAAATCCTTCAAACAGGACCAAATTAAGAAAGTCATTTGATTGGCAAAGAAGGACAAAAAGGTAAAAATGCTTTTAGAAAAAGATAATGAATGATTAAAATAAATAAACAAACAACAAGTCAATAATGACATATCAATTTGGCCCACAAACCTTTCTTATATCAAAACTTTGGACCATTCTCATTGGCTAATTCTGCAAAAAAGTATATATAAACAAAGAAATCGACAATTGTGTAGCAGAATGTTTTATTTTCAAAGCACAAATAATCATAACTTTATTCTAAAACCTACAATACTTTTAGTAAGCTTTGCATTCAAGTTGACATGTTCATCATTCATCAAGTACTGTATAGCTTTAACATTTCAAAAATATCATCTTTAGGACCCGTTTGGTTGGGAGGTTTTGATGGGATTAGACTCAAAGATATATTAAAACCTATGTTTGGTATGGAATAGAGGTTTCAAAATTGGTGTTGATACCCTCAAAATCCACCATCCTCAAATCCTAGGGTACTTGGTGGGATTTGAGTGGATTATGGGGCCCATTTTTTTTTTCTCTCTATCTCACTCTACTCTTTTAATTTAAATATAATTAATCCAATATTAAATTTATATATAAATTTATAAAATAACAATTTATCTTTTTATAATATATTTTCTTTTTCTTAAATCAAATCCAAATCCTAATATAAATTCTAGAGAGAGAGTTATAAGGTTGCCAAAAGTTGAACCCTTGACACACGACATAGTTAATGGAGCAAATAACAAGAGAGAAAGAGTTAATCTTACTATGAGATCAGACCATCTTTCCCCTTAAATTTTTAAGATTTTCTAATACAAATTTTAAATTTTTAAGATTTTTTAATACAAATTTTAAGTAAATAAAACTTTTTTTTTTTTTAACGGCGAGTTAGTAGTTAGTGATCCGAGCCCACAGTGACATCCAATTGGGCTGTATGCAAGCCTCGAACCTTTCTCCTTAGGGGATAAACCCCACTCATGTTTCTATTTATTTCGGGCCCCTGAAAGTCCATAGTGAGACTCGAACCTGAGACCTCTCCAAAGAAACCTCCCCAAAGTTACCTTTGGTGGCCAACTGAGCTAGCCCAGTTGGTTATACCTGTTAAAGCATCATGTACAATTAACTCATGCAAAACTACATACATACATTATTAGGTCAACAAATACCATAATGTATTTTTTAAATACCACTTAAGTGAAAAATACAAATTATTAAGTCTATTGTACAAATCATGTGTAACACTAATAATTTTATATGAAATAATATGCTATTGGTTAAAGATATCTCAAAAAAAAAAAAAAAAAAAAAAAAAAAAAAAAAAAAAAAAAAAAACCTCTGAAGTTAGTGTAACAGTAAATATATGATAGCAAAATATTGTTCGTCAAAAATTTCAATCACAAGATACTCGTCGCCGCAACGCGCTAGTACCTACTAGTTTATAGTACATACGAAGATAAAAAACATTTGCTTAAAATTTAAAAACTTAAAAAATAAGTTTTGTTGAAAGACTAAAATACCCACTCAATAAAGTCAACCGAAACTACTAAGTATTCAAATTCTTAATTACAATTTGAGCAATTAATTTTATTCATTTTCACTTACTTCACACTGATGTATAGATAAAATAAATTTGCACACACAAATTAACTACATAAAAGAAATTTGCACACATAAATTAATGCTATTATACATTATCGCCGCTATGCGCGAGTAATCGTCTAGTTTAATACATTTGCACGAAATTTTGTTTTGACTTCCACAAATGACAACAAACAAACACAACTTTTATTCGTAGTCTACACATGACCAAACCAAGCTCTACTAAACATCAATCGTGCATACTTATATTTATCAATCGTTGCACACCCTAGGTCGATATCGATGGCGGACATACTTAAGGTATAGGGTATGCACGTGCAATATCTTCTGAAAATCATCCGTAGGTCGAAAAACAATTATTATTGTAAAACTTTTAATGTTTTGCAAAATTGCATACCCTCTATAAAATTTAGAAGTTGACGAACTAATGATAAAAACTTTTGAAAATACATACCCAATAACCGATGTCTACATTCGCTACTGGTTGAGATGCATGTTTAGTTCTCTAACTAGAGATGCACCAAACATATCTCTCGAGTCCTGATGCAATCTTTTACATCAGAGGCGGTGAACACTCTATAAAAGTAGGACAACTGCACATGGCCACCAATTCTATGAGGTCTCCCTTTTATATATTATCAAGTTACATATGCATGAATTTAAGTAATTGGTTAAGTTTAGGGTGTTGATACTTACACCACATAAGTTTATTATAGAACAATGTTATGTAATCACAATCAAAATACAAGATTAAGAAAACATCAAGTGGCGATTACATGTTTGAAAATGAAAAAGTCGACTACAAGTTTTAGAATGAAAAACTCAACCATTCTTTGTTTTTTACATTAGAATTTGTCAAACATGAGGGTATCCTTATCATTACCGCACATGGCCTCCGAAATCCATTCTACAAAATGATGTGAATTAGCTGGAAAACCCTGACCCCGTGTGCCTATTGGCACCAGTTATTGTCCACCCCACAATAAATAGCTCTGGTAACTCTCCTGGCCTAGTAGGTATAACAACCCACAAACACCCATTACTATCATTCCCATTACAAATACCTATAGTAGGTATTTCACAGGTAAATTTTTTGCTTTTTATATGCATTATTACTTGCATGACTCACTAGACCTGCTCACGTATCTACACAAGCCAAATAACTCAATACTCACATCCTATAAACCCCAGGTATGTCAAGCATAAAATCATAACAACACCATAATAAGTAATTCACCAATCTAAAACACTAAACATAACACAAAACCTTAATAAACACTAAACTAAAACTTAAGTAGGATTATGTGCTTATTTGAACCTATATGCTTAGTTTAACTAGTTTGAATGTGTCCAAGGCTTAAGTATGAGTTTCCTTAGGAATATTAGGATATATTAGAACCATTAGGCTATACAATAAACCTTTAGAACTTAGATACAAACCCCATAAGCCCAAAACCAAAACTAGGTTATAGTTAACTAGAATTAGGTCTAAACCATCCCAAAACTTCCCCATAGGTCACTACCACTTAGTATAAGCCTCTTAGAACTTAGAAATAGTTATTAGACACTCATATGACACTAGTCTAGGCACTAAAACATAGGATAAACCCTAGTCTCTCACTAAACACACTTAGGTCATTTAGGTTACAAAATTAGGTCAAACCTTCCCAAACCTTTCCTATAAGTTTCCCTCACTTAGAATAAACCCATTAGGTATTAGGATTAGTCACTAAACACTCTTAGGAACTTAACTTAGGCACTAAACCTTAGGAAAAACCTTAAACACTTAATAAGTAGAACTAGGTCTAAACTTAACTAAAACAAGTAAAACCTAAACATAAGCATCTCAAACACCTCAACCTAGCACCCTAACACCTTAATCATACCCAAGCACACACTCTAACACCTCTAAGCACCCACACAAGTAGGTGCATCACCTACTTGTCTAATCCACCACTAATCGCCACTAATCCACCACTAAACCTCCCCTAAACCACCACTAATCCACCCCTAATCACCCTAAACCATCCCTAAACACCCTAAGCAGCTTACAAGCACCTCCAAGCACCCAAGCAAGGAGGTGCATCACCTCCTTGTAAGCTACTACCACCAAACCGCCTCCCACGGCTCTCCACCACCACAACCGACCTACTCCGCCCCCTAGCTACTGCCATAGCTCGTCTTCATCACCATTAGACCCTCCACGATCACCCCTAGCCTTGCTTGCTCACCCCTCCCCCTGCTCGACACCTAACCACCCCATTTCTTGCTCGCTACTCCTTACTACTAAGCCTTTAGAAGTAGTAGAAGTCTAGTAGCTAAGCTTTGGTCGAGTTGTGTTGTGGTTTGAGTCGATACGAGCCCTAGAAAACCCTAAAACCCATGTAAACCCTACCCTAGCCAAGTAAGTCTTACATATTAGTCTATTTAGCTTTAGTTTAGTCTTAGGATAGATTTAGGTTGCCTTAGAACCCATAGGATGCCTTGCATAAGCCTTGAATGCTAGAACTAGTTAGATTACATTTTAAAACCTTAGATTGAGTCGTATACTTGCATGCATGCTATAAGTCACTTCTATAAGTCATACACTAGTTATAAATAACCTAGATAAGTTAAAATAAGTAAAACATGAGATAGAAAACTTAGTTGCTAGATAAAATATAAGTTACATGCATATTAAGACTAGTTTTGCAAAACTTTACATGCATAAGGGTATATATCATAAATTCCTGAAATTATAAAGTTTAGGGACTGTTTTTGACATCTCCTAGAAGTTATAAGTTTAAGGACTAGTTTTGCATAATATTAAAACCCTAGGATAGATATTAAAATAAGTATAAACTAAAAAGGACTAAAAATGTAAATATTATAAAGTTAAAGGTATAAATGGTAAATATAGAAAACTTAAGAGTCTTAGGTTAGTTACTTAAAATATAGAAGTCTAGGGACTAGTTGTGTCAAGTATAGATAGTTATTAGTATAAGTAATATAAGTAATATAAATTTAGGGTAGAAAACGTAAATATAAATACTATAAGGGTAAAAAGTGAAAATATCATATAAGTATAAAACCTAAATAAAGTTAGAAGCATAACACAATACTAGAGAGCTTTATGCGAGGAGTACTATGTGGTTATTTCGTTTTGACGAGTTTGTTGGGTTTACGAATTAAAGTGCCCTGACTCCTCGAACGATTATTGCATATACTTCTGAGATATGATGGCCCGAACAGTGATATGATTATAACTAAACCCTAATAACAATATAACTCAATAATAGGGAGCTTTGTGTGAGGAGTATTAACTTATGAATTATGATGGCCCGAACGGTATTATGTTGATAACATAATACAATAGTAGGGAGCTTCATGTGAGGAGTCATATACTTTTGAATTACAATGGCCTGAACGGTGTTATGTTATATATAAAACATTAACAAACCTAAAAACAATAACTTGAGAAACATAAACATGATAACTAAAGCTTGACATACATCCAAAACCCACACCACACTAGGATACGTGAGTAAGGCGGTCTAGTTTCCGAGTCACTATTTGCATCACTTAGATTACTCTAAACCCAGGTGAGTTCATAGCCTCATACTTTTTAAATTCTGTGAGTTTTCGTAGCCTCACATCTTTTTAAACTTTCACTTTAAATGCTTTATAAACCCTGTAAGGGGGATACATGCTAAATGCTTTACTTAAAACCGAATACAAGTCTTTTTCTTTGGTTGTTTGCACGAGTAAACTAACTGCCACCACTACATAACCAAAATTCATAAATCTAATCGTTTGGGATATTTTACCCACGCGAACGCGAATATAGTTGATAGATCTATTGGAGTTTGATAACTCCCGTTGGTATTAACACCCCACTAGGTGGTACCAATAAGTACTATATTTGAATCCACTCAAGGAATAACTTTGGCAAGTTATCCTTCTATCCCCTCATGTTGGGTCTGCAGCCCACATGACCCGGATCGTTAAGGTGTGATTCATGAGCTTAGTGCAACAAACTACACTCCTGATAATTGTGCATGCATCACAATTATCACAAAACCTACATTTTCCCAGATGGGCTGAACCCATGGAACTTGTATTCACTAACCCCTAAACCTATGATTCTCACTTAACACCTAGTGTTGACTTTTTAAGCATGTATTCTAGGTATATTACTTCTATGGATCCATGGCAGAAGGAGGTACTGAACTCGGAGGACTTTTCATGGTTATCATTCAAACACAACCTAACTCTTAGATTTTTGGGACCTCATCAAAAATAAAAGTATATCTTTTATAATTAAAACTCTGATAATTATGAATGATAACTAAATTTTTAAAACGTCTCTTTTCGAGTCGTCTTCTATTACTGTATCTGTGATTCTATGAAGTAATACCCCAAACACTTTATCCGCTGCGATCAGTGAAAAATGGGGGTGTTACAGTAAGGCACCAAATGGAGTGGGCACGAGCCGAGACTCGAGCCCTAGATATTTTATCAACAAAATCTCTCAAGTGAGCCTATGGATTTTTCGGAGGTAGATACCAGCTGAGCCAAAACCCTTTGGTTCCGAAATCCATTAGACGACCTTGTCTTACATATTTGTTTTGTTAAATTGTAAAACCATTTTGTAGGTTCTTCATGACTACTTATCTAAGACTATGGGTGAGCAGAAAAATCGAAAAAACCGAAATCAAACCAAAAATCGAAAAAAAAAAAAAACAAAAAAAAAAAAAAAAAAAAAAAAAACAAAAAAAAAAAAACAAAAAATGAATCAAAATAACAGACCGAAACTAAAAACCGATGGTTCGATGTACCTTTTACAAAAACCGAAAAATCCAGTTCGGTTTCGGTTTTCATCCAAAAACCGAGCCGAAAAAACCGAACCTAACCGGTTTTATTATATAATAATAAATAATTAATATAATATAAATAATTAATTAATTAAATAAATCAATTCATAATTCATATTTATCTTGTGGGTGCATTTATAATATATTTATTATAAAGTTTTTATGCGTGTATGATGCGTGGGAATTGCACCAGGCTTTACCTCTCGAGGGATCTCGAGAAGCTTACAACCCCCACTAGGCAGTGTACCTGATCGTTGTAGTATAGTATAGTGACAAGTACCGGGGGATTGATCGTTCAACTCAGGAATAGTGTCGCTAGAATTAGAAAACCTAAGAACTAGGTCTAGAGGTGAGGGATGATTCTTTTTGTATTTTTTTATATTTTATAAAAGCAAATAAAATCTCGGTTTTGAAAGAGTGGGCGGAATTAGTTGCTAGTCAACTAACCCAATAACTAAGATGCAATCAAAATAAAATAACAAAAATGAAAATAAACTAAATTAAGATAGTGGTGTGAACAATATATGGGAGAATTGTGTTTACTTAGATTTCACTACTCCCTAGATATCTTTTACAGGTTAATTACTTGTTACAGTTGCGTGGATGACGGGTTGTATTCCTTAATACCATTCATGGGGTGGCGTACTTACTTCCCCAATTCTATAAGCTCCTACTTCACTCCTATGTCGAGCCGGCTAAGAAGCTCCTAACATATGATCACTAGAATTCGCTCATGCATTAAATACAACCATAAAAACCTAGTACACATCGGTTCATGTTTCTTAAGACGTTCAAGAAAGTTACACAATGGAGATTTGCCAGTTTTCTTAAGCCTAACATTGAAATCATTCATCCATTACAACTATAAACAAGCAATCAACCTATAATCAACATCTAGGTTTCATTACATCTAAGCAAACACACAATAGATCTAGCCTAGCATGTTAAAATCAAGACAAGTGTAAGATATATTCAAACAACACATAGACATATTGAATGAATTGGAAGAAAACTTATCTCAATTGAACATGAAGGGTTTCAAGGGGTGAAAACCCTTGAAAATACTGTTACAAACGATCTAGGGTTTATTAGGTTCGGCCCTAGAATTCTCCACACAAGTTCCTCTTTTATGAATGAAAAATAGAAAAGTATATATAGATTTTAGGAGGTGACGGCGTCAAGAGGAAAAATCTGACGCCGTCATCTCACCGCCAATAAAGTTCTCGGACTGTCTAGATCTAGAGCTGACGCCGTCATGTGTAATTCTGCTCCAGGCCGTCACCAAATTTACTCTTGACGCCCTACTTCTGACGCCGTCACGTTTTCTCTGGGCCGTCATCCATTTTTCTCTTGACGCCGTCAAAAAATCCTTCTTGACGCCGTCATCTACTGTTCCCAGCAAGGAAAATTAAGACTTTGCCGTTTTCTTCACTTTTATGCTCTAAAAACGTCCAAAATGCTTCCTTTTCCATAATTCACTCCCAAAGTACCTAAAATCACAAAAGGAGCGATTTAGGGCAATATTTGATCAAATAAATTCAATTCCGGGCTTAAATGACCCCCTAAAAACGGTTCATTTTTCGCCTCATCATATACCCTTACACTTGAGATTTGCTTGTCCTCAAGCAAATGTGCTTTTATTCTAATCAAAATACAAGTTAGGAGTCATTTAACACTAATATAAAAGTAATTACAACAAATAATCGTTCCACTAAAGATCAAAGACAAGCACGGAGGTCATACACTAGCACCTCACAAATAGTGTTTAGATACTCACATCTCTCAGGTGTAATAAAGTATATATATCACAATATGGAAATAGAAAACATCTCTCACTACCTGTCATAACGAAATAGATAACCATAGGCTTGGGAAAGGATCAAACCTCCACCACATGGCGTAAGCACCTAGAATAAACTATCAAAGAGGTCTTTTAAAAGGGTTGTAATGTTAGGTGTAGGGATATGGAATACACGGTTTTGTTGGATATAGGCAATCTTTACTGGTGGCGAGTTAATCATCTTGGTTAATTACATGTACAATATGGCGTTGCTAAGCCAAGACTAGACTCGACTTAAGCTAATAAATGAAAAATAACAAAAACATAAAATAAACATAGAATAAAACGGGATGGTAGTCCGTATGTTTTTCTCTTTTCTTTTTCTATTTTTTTTTTCTATTTTTTTTTCGATTTTTTTTTTTTTTTTTTTTTTGCGTACACTCTTACCCTACCATCCAAAATAATACATCATAAGGAATGAACATTCCCCTTACACTTGAATTTTTACATACTTTACATTAAACTAATCTAATGACTCGAATTAAGATAATCAAAACACTTGGAGTACTTTTAAGATTAACGCACATATGGGGGTTGTTAATACAAATATCGCCTAAAAACGTTATTTATATTTTACGATCTTTGCTAAGTTTTGTTAACGACAAAATGTAAACTTTAGTTTCTAAGTAAAACATAATCTTAGTTTTAAAGACTTGCATAAACTAGACTTTTGCTACATTTTACATTTCATAAAACACAACACTTTTTATTTCTTAAAATAGAAATGTCACATCACATTTATGGCAAGTTTTGTCAATATACATTTATGGAACGAAAATGTGTTTGACTATCTATATGGTTGCTTGCAAGTTTTATCTTTGACTAGGTATAATGAGATGTGACATTGTTTGGTTTGCAAGGTGTAATGAGATGTGACATTGTTTGGTTTGCAAGATTTATTGCAAAACCAACTGCAAGCCCGGCGGAACCCTAGGGGTACACGGGCGAAACCCATCTGAGGGTTCCGCCATATCCGCCAGGCCTGCAGAAGGCTTTGCTATAAATACCAAGCCACAAGTTGATTTTTGGCTTATCACTCTACATTATATTTAAACACATTCATTCATTCTCTCATCTAACCCTTTAACATTTCATATGTGAAGTTTCTTTTTGTAGCAAAGAGATTCACGAGCTCATTAAAAGTAACAAGTATTCAACACAACGTTGCAAGACTTGTTAGCTTAGCATTGTGTAGACTTGTGTAATTTACACTTCATTTGATTGTGTATTTTCAGTAGTGATCGGTTAGTATTTTAGTCCTCAAAATACAAAGTGTATCGGGAGTAGTTGTACCCTTGTAAAAAAACTAACGGGAGTGGTTGTACCCTTGGTAATAAACTCGACATCTAGCTTAGTGTCGGTAAAAGTATAAGCGACGTGTAAGGTTTTCTCCGCCGGTGAAAGGAGCTTGTTGACTAGTGAAAGAAACTCTCGAGTTGGATACTCAGGGCATGGACGTAGGGCAAGGAAAAAGAGTCCTTGTAGCCGAACCATGATAAATACTCGTGTTGTGGTTTGATCGTTTCTTTCATTTACTTGCATGTTATATATTGTGTTTGTGTATATATCTTTGATCAAACAGAAAGTTTCAAAGCTAACTAAACAAGTTAAAAAGATTTTAAATGGTAAACTATTCAACCCCCCTTCTAGTTTTCCACAATTGGCATCAAGAGCTACGTTACTCAAGCTTTTAAAATATATTTTGTTTTAAAACTTGAAACGATCCATGGATTTTGAAAATTACAAAGAAGGGCAATCTATGCAAAGACCACCACTCTTTGAAGCAAATGGTTTTATATATTGGAAAACCCGTTTTGAAACTTACGTGAAATCTAAAGATATAGATTTATGGTATATAATCATTGATGGTGATAACGTAGTTACTAATATTAAAGATGATGATCAAAAGAAATTGATTGGTAAAAATAATGAAGCTAAAATGATGTTTTACAATGCTTTGCCTAAGAAAGAATACGAAAGAGTCTTTATGTGTAAAACCGCCAAAGATATTTGGAAATCTTTAATTGTCACTCATCAAGGAAACTCACAAGTTAAAGATAACAAAACTGATCTTCTTGTTCAACAATACGAACAATTTGTTATTTCCGAAGATGAGATTATTGATAATGCTTTTGCTAGGTTTAACATTATTATTACTTCACTTAAAGCACTTGATGAATCTTTTTGTAGTAAGAACTTTGTCAGGAAATTTCTTAGAGCACTCCATCCGAAATGGAGAGCAAAAGTCACGGCAATTGAAGAATCCAAAGATCTTTCAAGCATGTCACTTGACGAGCTAATTGGAAACCTCAAAGTTCATGAAATGGTAATGGAAAAAGATTCGGAACTAGTTAGAGGCAAGAAAGAAAAAGTTAAGTCCATTGCCTTGAAAGCTAGAGTCCAATCAAGTGATGATGAAGAATCTACTTCGGATAGTGATGATGAGGAATATGCTATGGCCGTTAGAGACTTCAAGAAGTTCTTTCGTAGAAGAGGGAAGTTTGTAAGGCAACCTAAAGATGACAAGAAAACTTTCCGAAAAGATCGTGATGATAGGAAAGCAAAGGTTGAAAGAAAATGCTATAGGTGTGGAGACACAAGTCATCTTGTGGGAGAATGTCCAAAACCACCCAAGAGCAAACCTCAACAAGCTTTTGTGGGTGGTGCTTGGAGTGACTATGAAGGAGATGACGATGAGCCAAAGAATGATGATATTGCTCTCATGGCTCACAACTCAAATGAGGTATTCTCCGACTCATCTTACTCCTCTATTGATGATGACACTTTACAAAAAGAATATAACAAACTTTGTGAATTGAGCTTAAAAATTATAAACAAAAATAAATTTTTGAAAACTAAAAAGGAGTTTTTAGAAAATGAAGTTTATGAGTTGAAAGAAAAAGCCAAGAGATTAGAAAAGAGTAAAGGTATTGACACATCATGCAAATCATGCGAAGAGCTTAAAATAGAAGTTGAGAAACTTAAAATTACTCAAAATGATCTAATAAAACAAACCACAAAGTTTAAGAAGTTCGATAAGAGCATTTCTTGTGCGGATGAAATTATGAAACTTCAAAAATCACCCTTTGATAAAACATGACTAGGATTTACGAAAATAGAAACTTTAAAAGGTCAAACAAAACAAGAAAAGAATGCACAAGAAACTAACAAAACTGCTACAGCAGCCCGCGGAACAGACGTAACCCAATCCAGGGTTCCGCCCGTTGGACCCGAAGGTTCCGCCAGGTCTGCTGCAGCAGTAACTCCATCCACATCGGATCGTTCAAAATTTGTTAAAGTTACGTATAAAAATGGAATAAAACCTGCTTTTAAAACTGGAGTAGGACTTAGTAAAAATGAATTTAGAGCTAAGACTACTCAACCAAGACCTAAGACTCCAATTCCCAAACGCCCTTTCCAAAGAGCAACTTCAACGCTCGACCAAACTATCAACATGTTTGGAACCAAAACACTCCTAGACATTACCAAACTCCAAATTACATGTCATGGAACCCTTATGCTCTATTTTCATACTTGGAACAAGTTAATGGTATGCTTAACCAAAATGGACCCATGAGAAATTGGGGACCAAATGTTTGAGTGTTTTTCATAAAATAGGTGTGCCTCAAAGCTTGTTTGGAACCGGATGAATGGATTAAAGATAGCGGTTGTTCAAGGCACATGACGGGGAACAAAAGCCTCTTCACTACTTATCACAAATGTGACGGAGGTAATGTTACGTTTGGTAGTAAAGCTAAGAGCAAAATCATCGGAAAAGGTACAATCTCTCATGACTCCCTTTTTATAGATGATGTAGTTCATGTTGATAACTTAGGTTTTAATCTCCTTAGTATTAGTCAACTTTGTCGTAATAAGTATAATGTCATTTTTAGTGAATACGGAAGTAAAATACTTAAAGATGGTATGACCATAGCCAAAGGTGTCCTTAAGAACAACGTATACGTCATGAAGATGGATCCAACATCTAGAGACAAACTTTGTCTTACCTCATTAGATTAATCTTCAACTTTATGGGATAGACGTTTAGGACACGCTAACATGAGACTAATCCAAAACCTCTCCTCCAAAGACTTAGTTCAAAACCTACCTAAGTTGAAATATGACCAACACTTTTGTGATGCTTGCAAAGTCGGTAAACAAGTCCATAGTAGCCATAAGGCTAAAAACTTGGTTTCTACATCTAGGTGTCTAGAACTTTTGCATATGGATTTATTTGGTCCATCCGCTATACAAAGTTATGGAGGTAACTTCTACACTTTGGTCATAGTTGATGATTACTCAAGATATACTTAGACAAAATTTTTGAAAAGTAAAAATGAAGCTTTTGATAAATTTGAGATTCTAAGTAAGAAAATTCAAAATCAAGTAGGGTCTAATATTGTGTCTATTAGAACGGATCACGGTCGTGAATTTGATAACGAATTTCAATTTGGAAACTTTTGTGATATTAATGGTATAACTCACAACTTTTCGGCTCCACGTACTCCTCAATCTAATGGTGTAGTAGAACGTAAAAACCGGACATTGCAAGAGATGAGTAGAACAATGGTTAATGAACAAAATATTCCACAAAAGTTTTGGTGTAATGCCGTTGACACATCAACGTACATTTTAAATCGAGTCTTAATTAGACCATTTTTTAATAAAACTCCTTATGAACTATATAAAGGTAAAAAGCCTACATTAGGATACTTTAGAGTGTTTGGGAGTAAATGTTTCATTCTTAACACCAAGGATTATCTCACCAAATTTGACCCAAAGTCTTATGAAGGTGTATTTCTTGGATATTCACAAAATAGTAAAGCTTACATTGTTTTGAACAAAGAAACCTTAAGAGTCGAGGAATCGTTGAACGTAACATTTGACGAGAGTCCACTGATGCGTGTCAAATTATAGTATATAATTATTCCTAAGAAATACTCGTGAAAGTATTTCCCGGGTCGTTCTCCCAACGAAGGCTCGAATGGAATTTCGAATAATCGATTTGGGAATCGTGTAGTGAAAAGTGTAAAGTGAAAAGTGATTGTGAAATCAAAATATGAAATGAAATAGTAAAATATGCACAAGGTACAAGCTATATATGCACAAAAGTCAAAAACGTGAAAACGGAAATGCAAACGTAATTTTTAAACGTAATGTATAAAATAAAACGCGACTTTTAATCTAAAAATGATCCTACAAATGTGAAACAAATTTCTAAAAATCTAAAACTAGTAAAAAGAATTTTGAGAAAAAGAAAAATATTTTTTTGAGTTTTTATTTATTTTCTATGAATTATTATTGATTTTTGGAATTTTAAATGAATTAAAAATAAAGAAAAATAGAAAAATAAAGTGGAAAAATGAAAATTTAATTCCAAAAAATCTAAAATATTATAAAAGAATTTCTAAAAATATTTTTTGTATTTTTTACAACCTTTTCTGAATTTTTATGGATTTTTGGTATTTAAAATTGATTTAAAAATGATTTAAAATGAAGAAAAATTAAGAAAAATAGTAAAACAATCCATAAAAATCTGGAAAAATTACAGAAAATCTAAAATAATATGTAAAGACTACAGAAAAATTTTGAAAAGAAAAAGCTAAGCAGAAGTGCTTATTCTGAGCTAAACAGCTTATGGCAAGTGCTTATTTATAAGCCCTTGCCACAAATCTTAACCAAACTGATCAAACAGATGAAATATGCTAAAATGAAGTGAAAAATACTCAAATAAGATGGAAGGAAACACATGTTCACAAGATGCAAGTAATAAGCTGTCTAAGATAAGCTAACTAATAAGCACAACACAAAATGAAAAAAGCCAGAAGCACAGAACTATGCAAACTACTGAAACACAATCTCAAAAACTCAGAAACCACAAAATAACTCAGGAACAAGCTCAGACAAAAAATAACAGCCTTCTATGTCAAATCTGAAAACATGTTCTAGTACCACTAACTTGCAGACCAAATAAGCTGGTCTAAATAAGCTCAAATCTTAAAACCAATGGGGGCAAAAGCTAAAATGCTTTATAGAGAAGGTAATAACTACAAAAGCTCTATGTAAAGTACACAGTTACTACACTAAATAGCTTCAAATTCAGCAACTA
This sequence comes from Artemisia argyi, assembly GCA_030686995.1. Classification (NCBI taxonomy): domain Eukaryota; kingdom Viridiplantae; phylum Streptophyta; class Magnoliopsida; order Asterales; family Asteraceae; genus Artemisia; species Artemisia argyi. The sequence goes on from CM060680.1 coordinate 41,527,165, forward strand.
GCAGAGACTAAAAACTAAGACAGTTGACTATTTGAAATGCAATCCAACTTTGACTAATCCCAAATTTAAACTACTTATTCTACTCTAATCAGTTGTTATAAGCTGAGATTATACTAAATTAAGCTACAATGTTCTATTATGTAACTATCATCACACTACCTCTAACTGATTCTTACTAATCTAACAGTAAGGTGCAAATAAATTCTACTTTGACTTTTGAATTCTAATGAGACTTTGACTAATATGAAATTCTGATGATCCTAAATGAATGACTATGTTATATTAAGCTAAAATGCAAATAGACTAAGCTAGATTAACTATGACAGTACCTAATGTGGAGATTATACAAAGTTATTCCTAACAGACAAGAAGAAATTGGAGATTAAAACTAATTTTGACTTTCTAATGTAATGAACTACTGTTTTTATGATCTAATATTCTATTATTGCTATAATACAACATGTTTAAACTAGAAAATCCACAACTAAATGACAACTTCAAACAGAAACTCTTAAAACCAAACACCCCCTTAAATCTCAGTTACACTATGGGATGATGTTACAAGCTACAAACTACCATACAAATGATCAAACAAGCTAAACTAATACTAAGAGATACTGAATTATCAAGCTATAAGAGCAGAATCCAGCAGAAACGCACCACACAAATCTCAAATCAATCAATAAGACAGATGAACTAATAATGCTATAAAACACAAATCTAGCAAAAAAGATGTAACAATTGATCAAATGAACTAATCTTCAACAATTATAATCACTATAACAGCAAATAGATCCAATGAAACAGTAACTTCTCAAATCCAATTCAAAATTAAGACAGATAGCTAATTATCAATGCTAAATTAGAAAAGTATCAAATGCCTCTCCCTCAGCTAGAACAGAGGGAGTTCTCTAAGCTTGCCTATCTTTGAGATAGGCTTATATCACCTCTGCAACCTCTGAATCACCAAAAAGCCAAGACAGTTGACTTTGTTGACTTTTTTGTGAAAAGTGAACAAAAGCTTATGTAAACTATAACAATAAGCTCACAATAGCTAAAAACACAAAGATAAGATGTAATGAACTTCTGATTAGCTTGTTTGAAATCTGAGGTAAGAAAACTATTCTTATTTTGTTCCTTTTTCTGATTTTTATCAAAACATTTGTATGATTATGAAAACTAAATTTGGAAATAAAACTTGAATAAACTTTTAATCAACTGAGATAAGCTAAATCATAAACTAAAATAAGCAGTAACAATTAACTAAATGAATTGATTAAAAGGAAACTAAATTTATTGAAATGAAAAGATTACAACTACACTAAATTTGAACTATTACAACTGAGAAAACAATTGGGCAGAGCTTCGCTATTCAAAACTTCACACCTAAATCACTAGCCTTAAGCCTCTATTTATACTACATGAGAGATCATTCTAGATGTGAGGAGGCCACGGATTGCCACCTTGGCAATCCGTGTGGTGTGCTTCTTTAAGTACAATCTGAGCCATATAATCCGTATCCAATCATTGAATTTGATCTGAGCCGTCCATTTGATCATCTATGAGGTGTTCCGTCCAATGAAAACGTGCCATGTCATCCCCTCGTGTGTTTCTTTGCTCTGACAAGTATCTGATGTACTGACATGCTTCTAGAAACCCTTGGATTTTACTTAATTCCCCTTAATCTCAGTAATTTTGGGATGGGGGTAATTAGGGTTCATGTGGTAACAGTGTTTCTGGGTTTAGAAGTGAATTGGGGGTCGGGGTTTGGGAAAAACGTTATTTTATTCACGTTTGACTATTTTTGGGGTATGGGTTGACCGAAGGTAAGAGATGGGCCGGGTAATTGATTTTGGGCTTGGTTTTTGTATTATTAGAATTGGGCTTTGGTTATTATGTTTTCAGCTTTTGGTGATAAAAATATTCAAGGACCATTTGTGTAATATATTGAAACTTCAAGGGCTGATTTTGACTTTCTTCAAAAGTAAAATCCAAGGACTATTTCTGCCAATCTTGAATTCATGAAGGACTATTCTTGCTTTAGGATTCCAGGCTTTGACTTTTTGACTTTCTCCTACTCTCGTGCTCGTGTTGATGTTTTATCATTGATTTCTCGTCATTTGCGTAATATCCGTACCTGCACATCACAAATGCAAAAACAAAACAAACTTGGCATTCATAGTCGGGTTTTTGGTCGTTTTGGTCCGATTATTTAGATATAAAGGTATGTGTAAATTAACACATACCATCCACCTCCCTCTAAGACATCACCTTTGGTAGATGATGACTTAGTTGAAAGCCAAGCAATAGAAAGTCAAGAAATTTTAAGTGATGACAAGGAAGATGAACTATTAAACAAAGAACTTATCAATGTCAAAGAATCTAAAAGTCATCCATTAGATGGTGTCATTGGCAACATTAACGAAAGAACACTAAGGTCAAAAGTTCAAAATGAAAGCAACTACTTTTGTTTCGTGTCAACCATTGAACCTAAAAATATTAATGAAGCCATTAAAGATGAGTCTTGGGTAATTGCAATGCAAGACGAGTTAAACCAATTTGTTAGGAATGATGTATGGACATTAGTTCCTCAACCAAAGAGTCAAACTATAATTGAAACAAAATGGGTATTTCGTAATAAAATGGATGAAAATGGAATTGTGTCTAGAAACAAAGCTAGGCTAGTTGCACAAGGATATAACCAACAAGAAGGCATTGACTACGATGAAATTTTTGCTCCGGTTGCTAGGCTCGAGTCAATTAGAATTTTACTTGCATATGCATGCGCACACAATTTTAAACTCTTTCAAGTGGACGTCAAAAGTGCATTCCTAAACGGAGTCATTAATGAAGAAGTGTATGTTGCTCAACCACCGGGCTTCATCGATTTTGAAAAACCAAATCATGTTTACAAACTTAAAAAGGCTCTTTACGGACTTAAGCAAGCTCCAAAAGCATGGTATGATCGACTTAAAACCTTCCTAGTTGACCATAAGTATACCATGAGCTTAGTTGATAATACTCTCTTCACTAAGAAGAAAGATTCACATATTATCATTGTCCAAATCTATGTTGATGACATTATATTCGGATCAACTTGTCAAGAATTATGTGTGGATTTCTCAAAAATCATGCATGACGAGTTTGAAATGAGTATGATGGGAGAACTCAACTTTTTCTTAGGACTCCAAATTAAACAACTAGAAGATGGTATCTTCTTTAATCAATCTAAATATATTAAGGACATGCTTAAGAAATTTGGATTAGAAGATTCGAAACCAATCAAAACTCCCATGTCCACAGAAACTAAACTCACCAAGGATGAGGAAAGTGAATCCGTAGATAGCACTAAATATAGAGGTATGATTGGTAGTCTACTTTACCTAACGGCTAGTAGACCCGACATTATGTTTAGTGTTTGTCTATGTGCTCGTTTTCAAGAAGATCCTAAGACTACCCATCTCGAAGCCGTTAAAAGGATTTTTAGGTATATTAAGGGCACTACACATTTAGGTTTATGGTATCCCAAAGGAACGGGAATAGACACCATAGTGTATGCCGACTCGGATCATGCCGGTGACTATGTCGATAGAAAAAGTACAAGTGGTATTTGTACTTTTGTTGGACATTGTCTTACCTCATGGTTCTCTAAGAAGCAAACGGCTCTTGCTATCTCAACAATGGAAGCCGAGTACGTTTCGGCCGAAAAGGCATGTCAACAAGCTCTTTGGATGAAGCAAGCTCTTGTCGACTACGGAATTCAACTCAACGACATCACAATTCTTTGTGACAACAAAGGTGCCATTGATCTTAGCAAAAACCAAGTTCAACATGCTCGTACCAAACATATTGAAATCCGTCATCATTTCCTTCGTGACAACGTTCAAAAAGGAAATATCTCAATTGAGAAAGTTTCTTCCGAAGACAACATAGCCGACATTCTCACAAAACCTCTTAAACGTGAACCTTTTAACCTTCTTAGGCTAGGCTTAGGACTCATGGAACCTACATTGTAATTCTGGACATTAGACAAAAATCACAAAAATCAAAACAAATCCATAACTCTTTTTCTCAGCAGGGTCGGCGGAACCCTCAGACACAATGGACGGAACCCATTTCAGGGGTCCGCCGTGTCCGCCGACCTGCAGAATCAATATTTTTGTTTATATTAAACCAAACACCCATTATTTCATACCACCACTTCCAAACTGCTACTATTCACTTTACCATCCATCCATACCTACGATTTCTTGGTCTTCCTTTCACTCACATTGCAAATCAATCATCATTGTAAGTATTCTAAACTTGATTACAATCCTGATCTGAGTCTAGGAATTCTATTTTTGCACAAAAACAAAAACTTGAGGTTATGCATTAAACTCATGCATAAAATTAGGTGTTTAACAAAACTAATCATGTTCCCCATAGTTATGAATTGCATTCTTACTTAGTGTAAACATGTTTGCTAAAACACCCCATGACCAATTTTTCGAAAAATTTCTCACAAATAGGACAAATATTTTTTCGTCTCACATTGAGAATACAAAATCAAAACGTTATGTTTAAAACATCACTTGCATAATGTCTCTTGAATGCTAAAGGTAATACATAACCAATATGTATTTTCGGGTACATTCAAACGAAGCTACATTGAACTAGGAGCGTTTGGGTTATCTTTTGTTTTATAACAAAACTTGCATTATAAAACGTTTTTGAAGCATCAAAATGAGTCAAGATAACCGTACCTCCACATTGTTTTCATATAGGCACACAGTAGAACATCCACATTATAATAGTAGTTTACTTAAACTAAAATGTGAAATTTTGTTGTTCTAGGAATCATCATGCCTCCTCTAACCCACTACGACCACAAGGACACCATTAAGTACCTACCAAAACACCACAAAACCAAAGGCCTTACCCCAAACCAAGTCAATGTTTTCAAAGCCTTAGAAAAACACTATGTCCATGAGGGTAGAACCATTGACCCGTCCTTCCTATAAGGCACAAACCTTTATGCCGAATTTGCCACAATCAACTTTGAGTGTCTTTTGAACATCGACGAGCCTATTTTTCCAAGGGTCATTTTGGAATTCTATGCATCCGCCGTCCTTTCCACGGATGATTATGGTCAAATGTCTATCAACTTTAGGGTTAGTGGTCATTAATACTCCTTCACTCTTGAGGAGTTTGCTCAAATCCTAGGTGTCCCAAACCGTGGTACTTGCATCTATTCCGACTTGCACTCCCTCTCAACTCTTGACAACCTCCATGACCGCATCCATCCTTATGACACACCTCTTGTGTCAAAAGATGTACTCCGTGACCACCTCTTTGTTAGGACAACCAACACTAGGAGAACCCGTTCGGGAAATGAGGTCGATAAGGACCCATATGGAATGGAATTGAATGAACTCAAGCCCCAATTCAAGAAATGGGAGGAAGTCCTTAGAGCAAATGTCATTAGCACCATAGGAAACCGAGATCATATCAACCTTTGCCTTTGCTACATGCTCTACTCTTTGTCCGTTAGGTAACCCTTCAATCTTGCCTACTACATGGCCAAGAGAATGGTCGACATTCCCGTGCATGGCACAACGGCTATGCCGTATGGAATGCTCTTGACCCGTCTCTTTAGGTTCATCTCACCCATTCCACCAACTCCAAATGGTCTTCGTCTTGACTACTCTCTCATTCCACACACCTTTATTCCACTTAGTGATAAGAGAGTCTACAAAGCCCAAGGAAAACGTCCTCATCCTCCTACCTCATCATCATCTTCCTCAATGAGTGAAGATGACAATTTGCCAAACTCTAGGCTCCCACCTCTCGAATACCTATCCCAACTTCCGGATATTCCTAATGAGTCGGCGGAGTTCAAGCAAACAAAGGGGATGTTTAAGAATCTTGGAAGATTCCTTGGAAAGCTCAAGAACAAGATTGACCATCAATGAGTGCGGGTGTGTAGGAGTGTTTGGTACTAGGTGCTATTTGAACAAATTTGGTTGTTTAAACAATGTTTATGATGTATTTGTGTGTTAGTACAATGTTTGATACAATTTGGAACATGTAGTATCTAACTTTGATGCAGGTAGACAACTTTTGGCAAGTTGTCAAATTTTCATGTTTATGATATTTTCACTAAGTATAGTGAAATTCTCGACCTCAAGGTCAAAGTCCTATGATATGTGTGTTTACGTATCTATTTTTTGCATTGCCTAACCAGAAATGCATTATCTTTTTGATTTTAGGAGTTTTCGAAAATTTTGAAAATCGTCTCGCGGGTCAAAATCGCGTTCTGCCACTTTTTTCAGCCCTGGCGGATCTGGCGGTACCCAAAATTGGGTTCCGCCAGTGTATTTTCTGGGAAACCAAGAATTGGCCCAACGGACCAGACGGTACCCTCAAATGGGTTCCGCCTGTGTATCATGAAGGTTCCGCCAGTTGCTTGCAGAAATTTTCTTTTTGTTTTCAACATTTCAACGTCCAAACACCAAAATATAATCCTTTTAGATAGAAACCCATTTCCTGCAATTTGTTTAGCACAATATGGTACTTCTCATTCCTTATAACTCAACCAAAACCATTTCCCGCCAAATTTCAAAAATAGGCATAACCACCCCAAGGACCCTTCACACATAAAGGAAGGAACCCTTCTAAAGGTTCCTTGAAATCCCTGAGATTTATACTTCAACAAATCTACCAAAACCACTAAGCATTTAGTGCTAAACTTGTCTTCTCACTTCACCATTTTCATTGGATTGACTTCCATGATATGACAACCCACAATTAGTTTTCCAAATCATTAGGAACCTCTATTTTTGTATGGACTAACATCAAATCCAAACACTCCTTCCCACAATCCTTCATCACTATAAATTAAACCATCCTAAACACTATCAAATCACACCTTCTTCATCACAATTTCTTAACTTCTAAACAATCTTTAACCATGACCAAGTCAACAATCACTTCTCAACCATCACGACCCATCCGGAAAACCGCCCGGATAAGTGTAAAACCACTATGGTCTAACCAATCCATCAACCTAAGCTCATCATCTTCGGATGAATTCACCTCACCTATAAAAAATGAACACTTTTTGAATCTTGCATCTCCATCACCATCACCCAATGAACCCAATGAGCTCACTCCACCACCTACTAAATCACCCGTTGACCCAACTCCACCAAGTGCTCCAACCCAACCTTCCAAAACTCCATCACCATCACCATTACCCACAATTGAACCTATGGAGATATTGGTGCTCCTCCCACACCACCACACCCTTTTGTCCAAGATCTAAATGATCTTCCACCAAGACCTACACAACCACCACCTTTTGCAAATCAATCACCAAGGTCAATTCTTGACCTTGATGAGGATTTTAACCACACCCAACCACCACAACAAGTGTACCATCAACCCAAACCATTGTTGTTTCACTCTATCTACCATGACATTCATGGTCCTCTTTATGGAGAACCAAACTTTGAAAACCATGATCACCCCAACTCCACCACATTCTCAAGCCCAAACCTTTGACTCTTTCTTCCCTTCATATGAGGAAATCCAAAGCATGGTTGAGAACCACCTCCATCAAGCAATGGAATTTCAAACCACCTTGCTTGACGCAATACCAAACCCATCCTCCACCCAAGAACCAAAAACCAACCAACCCACAAACCAAGAAACCAAAACCAACCCATTTCCACCCACTCATCCCCATGTTTGCTCAAATTGTGAGCAAATGGGTGAAAGCATCAAAACATTGCTTCACCAATTCCAAGATGAAACCCGTTTTGCATTCCAACACGTCATAGAACGTTTGGATGCTCTTTGCCACCCAAACAAATCCTAGACAACCTTTGGAGGCCGTTTGCCCCATTTAGGAAAGTAGGATTTTATTTCTTGGTTATTTTTTTTAGTTTTTGTTTAAAAGTAGAAGAATATTTCACATTTCTTGTCTTTTGACTTTTCAAAGTCAAAATTTTACTTGGAATGATATTTCTTTCTACTTAATTTCGTGCATTGTTGGTTGATCATTTTTTTGTTGTCATTGTGGTTGCAATGTGTAAGGTAACTACAAGCTTGACTATATATATCACCAACTAACCATTTTTTTGTAGGATCAAAATCCATGTTTCCCATCTTGGCACTCCTTTTAGGGGGAGTAACAAGCAAGGGGGAGCAAGTGCACTATTCCGCTTCGCTACTCTACTTTTTGTTTCGACAAAAAGGGGGAGAAATATATTAGACTTAAAACTTAATATGATTTTTATCACTTAAGTAAAACAAGTTTAATATAATTTTTTTTAAGTCTTAAACACCAAGATTTTGTGAGTTACTTAAAAACAAAGTTTATGTTTTGTCATCAACAAAAAGGGGGAGATTGTTAATACAAATATCGCCTAAAAACGTTATTTATATTTTACGATCTTTGCTAAGTTTTGTTAACGACAAAATGTAAACTTTAGTTTCTAAGTAAAACATAATCTTAGTTTTAAAGACTTGCATAAACTAGACTTTTGCTACATTTTACATTTCATAAAACACAACACTTTTTATTTCTTAAAATAGAAATGTCACATCACATTTATGGCAAGTTTTGTCAATATACATTTATGAAAAGAAAATGTGTTTGACTATTTATATGGTTGCTTGCAAGTTTTATCTTTGACTAGGTATAATGAGATGTGACATTGTTTGGTTTGCAAGATTTATTACAAAACCAACTGCAAGCCCGGCGGAACCCTGGGGGTACACGGGCGGAACCCATCTGAGGGTTCCGCCATATCCGCCAGGACTGCAGAAGGCTTTGCTATAAATACCAAGCCACAAGTTGATTTTTCGCTTATCACTCTACATTATATTTACACACATTCATTCATTCTCTCATCCAACCCTTTAACATTTCATATGTGAAGTTTCTTTTTGTAGCAAAGAGATTCACGAGCTCATTAAAAGTAACAAGTATTCAACACAACGTTGCAAGACTTGTTAGCTTAGCATTGTGTAGACTTGTGTAATTTACACTTCATTTGATTGTGTATTTTCAGTAGTGATCGGTTAGTATTTTAGTCCTCAAAATACAAAGTGTATCGGGAGTAGTTGTACCCTTGTAAAAGAACTAACGGGAGTGGTTGTACCCTTGGTAAAGAACTCGACATCTAGCTTAGTGTCGGTAAAAGTATAAGCGACGTGTAAGGTTTTCTCCGCCGGTGAAAGGAGCTTGTTGACTAGTGAAAGAAACTCTCGAGTTGGATACTCGGGGCGTGGACGTAGGGCAAGGAAAAAGAGTCCTTGTAGCCGAACCACGATAAATACTCGTGTTGTGGTTTGATCATTTCTTTCATTTACTTGCATGTTATATATTGTGTTTGTGTATATATCTTTGATCAAACGGAAAGTTTCAAAGCTAACTAAACAAGTTAAAAAGATTTTAAATGGTAAACTATTCAACCCCCCTTCTAGTTTTCCACAGGGGTAATAATATGATGTTCTTCCCCATTACTCCATAAAATAAGTACTTTACCCATAAGTCCCAATCGTCCCAAAACAATATGTACAAGGATATGACTTGACTTAGCAACCATGTAATCAATTAGATAATTAACTAAGGGTTTAACAAATAACAATAATGCACTAAAGATGAGTGCATACACGGAAGGCTAAGGCGATTTGGTTGTACATTTAAGTGGGGTGTAACAAATTCTACCTTTAAGTAAGATGCTTAAAGTTAGAAACGAAAAGATAGGCTCGGAGGGGTGTACTAGGGGTTTTGTGTACTAAAAATGAGTACAACGCTAAGGTGTGGGAAAATTAATTGACTTAACTAGCCAAGTAATATGACTTAAATGGTCAAGTAATTATGATACGGGTTTAACACAAGGGTGATCCTAATGCCTCTTATCATGTAGTAAATCCTACTACACGAATGTAGTCTCACTAGCGGTCTCGGGATGCATCACTAACGCAAGTTCTAGAATCTAAATGCTACCGGTACACTCATAAGCACTAATAGTAAATGATTTTCCTATCAAATCTAAAGGCGAACCTCACATATTTGGGTGGAAAATTTTTCTGAATGATACGGTTTTGTGCTAGTCATACGACTCCTATCCATGAGACGCTTGCTATGGCTAAAGTTTCACTCCTAAATGTTGTAAAAAAAATTTAATTTGGCGCTAAAATTACACTAACAAGTATTTCTCATAGTTTTATTACACACCTACCATCAAACAAACAAACTCAAGCGAAAGTGTATACTATAAGGTATCATCATTTACCCTCCCCTTACACTTAGGATGAACATTGTCCCCAATGTTCAAGTAAAGAATGTAAAAGTAAAACAGGTAAAAGAATGAAATCAAATACTCCCCTGATTCCCTCGGTATGGATAGTATGGTAACAAGGTTAGATCTTCCTCCAAGAAAATGAACAATCAAAGCTTTCCTTCCAGAATATAAATCATCTTCTTGTCAAAACATAACCTGTTAAACATGAGAAAACAAACAAGGCAACCTTGCGTAAAATCGGCGGCAATCTATATATGATAATAAATCCTAGAAAACAAAGTAAGATATAATGCTTGTGGAATGATGTTTGCAGATTTCCTGGAGATTATAAAACTAAAGATTCAACAAAAACTTTAAGACTCCGTTAGAAAAACAAAACTAGCAAAATTTCCAGAATTTTACACGTGACACCGTCAGAAGTGACCTGCAGAAATTCTTATGTTAAGTTTTCGGAAAATTTCTGGAAGAACTTTGTCCTACTTCCTGGAAAATCCTGCAAAATATCATTATGACTTGATACAAGCATTTGACTCTAACAAATACGAATATACATGTTCACTTAATATTGTGGAGAATCATGATCAATTTTGTTTCTTAAAAACATATTTGGGGTTTCCCCTTACACTTAACTTTTGCGAAATACCTTTGGATGAAGTTAAGACTAAGCCAAACAACAAAATAAAGTATTTTCACCATTCTAGTTTGAAACATGATCTACCAACAATAAAAATAAAGCATGCATACGGAAACAAATAACAATCAAACAAAATAAAAATCACACAAAACATGGGTTGCCTCCCAAGAAGCGCTTTTCTTTATTTACGAGTCTTGTAGCTAGACTCAAGGTCATGGGCTACTACGTGACCTCATCGTTGGTTTCACTCTCTAGGTCATCTTCTATACCAGTTTTTGTATTCCGAACCTAGTTGCAAGCATTCTTTGTAGAAACCAAGCATCCTATTCATCACATACTCTACTCCTCTACATCTATCCTCATCATTCCTATAGTAAGCCGCTTGTTTGTGTTCCTTTTCTATGTTCGATAGGAGGCGGTATTGCTCAATCTTATAGGGCATTTGGTAGGCAATCTCATCATTCTCTTCCTTGAACCTAACTATCCCTAGAGTCGGATCATAACTCATCTTAGTGGCCTCAACGAATGGTTTTCCAAACACTACTTGACTTAGGTAAGCATCAATCACCGGACGAGTATCCTCTACTATCATAAAATCGATCTCGTAAGTGAAATTTCTGACAATCACATGCAATCCTTTCACTCTACCTACAAAATTACTTATCAAATCCTTGTTGGGCATCATCCTATAACCAAGTTGTTTTTTCATTACCCAATTATAATAAGTCCTAGTCATGATGTTTATAGGAGACCTAGGATCGATATAAGCTTTCCATACATGCATATGCCCAATGTTGCATGGTATGTTGATGTTAGAGGGGTCTCCCATTTTGATAAGGGGTGAACCAAGGATATATGGTGTCTCGGGATCATTGAATAAATCCTTATGATATTCCCGTTCTTCCTTGGTGGGCAACTTATCAAAGTACTCTTCTACAGTCTCTACTTCCTCTAACTTTTCTTCCTTATTAACCTTAACTTCCTTAATTTCCTCCCTAGTCTCGGTTTCTACTCCAACTTCATCCTTGTCACTTTCTTCTTTCTCCTTATCAATTGGCTTAACGGTGACAACATTGACAAAGTGGACGTGTTTGGATGACAAGGGGTCCTTAGTTTGGATTCCGCTATTGGCGTCCCTAGTGTCCTTCCTAGGTGTAGTTAACGTTTGGTTGTTGATGGCTTTCAACAAGTTGTCGATCTTATTGGTCATCTCCATTTGTTGTTGGTTGAATTCGGTTTCAAACCTAGCTATGCGAGCTTCTTGAGATACCATAAACTTGGACATCAATCCTTCAAGATTGTTGGTACTACCATAGTTGTTAGAAGGATTGTTGTTGAAAGTACGGTTGGAGGGTGGACCGTTTGGTTGGTAACGATTAGGCGGATTGGAAGAATTGTTTTGGTTTTGCTTCCACCTAAGGTTTGGGTGATTTTTCCAAGAAGGGTTGTAGGAATCACCATCAGGGTTTGGCTCGGGTTTGAAAGTGTACTACTTATCTCCGGCTTTGTCGGTACGCGAGGATGCGTAGACCGCAAAAGCTGTTCCGGGGAGTTCCACACAATCACGAGTGTCATGGGGACCACTACATAATTCGCTTGAAGAAGTGATTTTATTCACTTGGCTTGAAGGCTTAGGAGCTTCGTAAGATTTCATGAGAAACTTGACTTGGTCCTCAAGTTCCATGATCCTACGATCGGGAGTGCTAGAATTATTCGAAGGCAAAGATATTGCCTTGACCGTTTTGATCAAATCACGGGGATCATTCCAACTTTCATTGTCATAGAGAGCAAGATCTTCTATGAGTTCCCATGATTCTTCCGCACTTAGATCACGTAGCTTACCACCGGCCGATTGGTCAATGGTTCGCCATCTGGAGAGATCGATATGGTCATAGAAGATTTGGACTTGGAGCCAAAGATCTATGCCATGATGAGGGACTTTTTGGAGTAAGTCCTTGAAACGAGTCCATGCTTCATATAGAGTTTCACCTTGACGTTGTTGGAACATCAAGATATCATTTCTAAGCTTGGTAGTTCTCCCCGGTGGGAAAAATTGAGCAAGGAAACGGGTGGTGAGATCAACCCATGAGGTGATAGATCCCGCGGGTAAACGTTCAAGCCATTGACTAGCTTGATCACGTAGAGAGAATTGGAATAGGCGTAATCGGGTCGACTCTCTAGTTGTAACATCAAGGTCTATAGAATCTACGATTTTAAGGAAGTCCTTGAGATGTTGATTAGGATCTTCGGAACGAAGTCCATGGAATGCACATCCGCTTTGCACCAACCGGATGGTGTCGGATCGCAAGGGTGACACATTGGCTCCATGGGTGAGCTCAATGGTGTTTCGGTAGCCTTGGTGGCTAGGTCAGGAGTACTCTCCTAGGGTTCGGGGCCTAAGAGGTTGGTTAGCTAGTGGTGGGTTTTGTGGGTGGTCTTGTTGTGGTGGGTTGATGGGTTCAAAGATGTTACCACCTTCCATGATGTCGGATGGTAAGAGTTACGAACAAAGGTACGAAGAAATAAGATAGACTAAAGAGAACCTGATGAGGCGAAAAACGATCCATTTTTAGGGGATCATTTAAGCCCGGAATTGACTTTATTTGATCAAATATTGCCCTAAATCGTTCCTTTTGTGATTTTAGTTACTTTGGGAGTGAAATCTGGACTACCATCCCTTTTCATTCTACTTTGGGAGTTTAATGTAAAGTATGTAAAAATTCAAGTGTAAGGGGAATATTCATTCCCTATGATGTATTATTTTGGATGGTAGGGTAAGAGTGTATGCGAAAAAAAAAATCGAAAAATCAAGAAAAAGAAAAAAAAATAAAAAAAAGGAAAAAGAGAAAAAACATACGGACTACCATCCCTTTTTATTCTATGTTCATTTTATATTTTTGTTATTTTTCATTTATTAGCTTAAGTCGAGTCTAGTCTTGGCTTAGCAACGCCATCTTGTACATGTAATTAACCAAGATTGTTAATTCGCCACCAGTAAAACTTCCTTTATCCAACAAAACCGTGTATTTCATATCCCTACACCTAACGTTACAACCCTTTAAAAGACCTCTTTGATAGTTTATCCTAGGTGCTTACGCCATGTGGTGGAGGTTTGATCCTTTCCCAAGCCTATGGTAATCTATTTTGCTATGACAGGTAGTGAGAGATATCTTCCGTTTCCATATTGTAATTTATACTTTATTACACCCAAGAGATGTGAGTATCTAAACACTATTTGTGAGGTGCTAGTGTATGACCTCCGTGCTTGTCTATTGGTCTTTAGTGGAACGATTATTTGTTGTAATTACTTTTATATTAGTGTTAAATGACCCCTAACTTGTATTTTGACTAGAATAAAAGCGCATTTGCTTGAGGACAAGCAAATCTCAAGTGTAAGGGTATATGATGAGGCGAAAAATGATCCGTTTTTAGGGGGTCATTTAAGCCCGAAATTGACTTTATTTGATCAAATATTGCCCTAAATCGTTCCTTTTGTGATTTTAGGTACTTTGGGAGTGAAATCTGGAAAAGGAAGCAATTCGGACGTTTTTGGAACATAAAAGTGAAGAAAACGCCAAAGTCTTAATTTTCCATGCTGGGAACAGTAGGTGACGGCGTCAGGAGTAATTCCCTGACGGCGTCAAGAGCAAAATTCCATGACGATCCAGTAAAGATTTGACGGCGTCACGAAGTAGGGCGTCAAGAATAAAAGTCATGACGGCCTGGAAATGATTATCACTTGACGGCGTCAAATGTAGATCAAGGCAGTCCGAGAATAGTTTTGGCGGCGAGGTGACGGCGTCACAAGTTTAGTCTTGACGCCGTCAGTTCCCTTTTTTTATATATAGTTTTCTAATTTTCACATTAAAAAGAGAGAAGTTTTGGAGAAACCCTAAGTACGAACTTGGTGCGAATTTTACAGGTTTTTCAAGGGTTCCAAGTCCTTGATACCTTTCATGTGTAATTGAGATAAGTGTTCTTTTAATTCAATCAATATGTCTATGTGTTGGTTGTCTATATCTTGTTCTTGTCTTAATTCCATCATGCTAGGCTAGATCTATCTTGTGTTTGCTTGGATCTAATGAAACCTAGATGTTAATTATGTGTTGATTACTTGTTTATACTTATCTTGGATGAATGATTTATATGTTAGGCTTAAGAAAACTGGCAGATCTCCAATTGGTAACATGCTTGAACGTCTTAAGAAACATGAACCGACGCGCACTAGGTCTTTATTGGTTATATTTAATGCATGAGCCACTGTTTATAATCCCTATGGTTGTGCTGGACATGGTATAGGAGGAGATAAGAGCTCATAGAATTGGGGAGTTAAGTGTGCCACCCCATGAATGGTATTAAGGAATACGATCCGTCATCCATGCAATTATAACAAGTAATTAACGTGTAAAAGATGTCTAGGGAGTAGTGAAATCTAAGTAAACACATTTTCTCCACTTATTGCTCACAACTTTAGTATAATTTAGTTTATTTTCCTTTATAGTATTTTATTTTGATTGCATCTTTAGTATTGGGTTAGTTGATTAGCAATTAATTCCGCCCAAATCCTTCAAACCCGAGATTTTTAATTGCTTTTCATAAAATATAAAATACAAAAATAATCATCCCTCACCTTTAGAACTAGTATTTAGGTTTTCTAATCCTAGCGACACTATTCCTAAGCTGAACGATCAATCCCCCGGTACTTGTCACTATACTATACTACAACGATCAGGTACACTGCCTGGTGGGGGTTGTAAGCTTCTCAGGATCCCTTGAGAAGTAAAGCCTGGTGCGATTCCCACTCATCAAGTTTTTGGCGCCGCTGCCGGGGAATAGTTATTGTCTAGGTTAGAATCTCTTTTTATTAGGTCTACTTGCTAGATTCCTTTCTAGTAAGATTTTATTTTTATTTTTAGGTTCTCTTTAGTCTATCTTTTCTTTGTGTCTTTGTTTGTAAAAACCTTACCATTGACTATTCCGTTCACCATTATGGAGAATGTGAATCCACCAAGTCCGACACTAGAGTTTTACCAAAAAAAATATAATTACACTAGTTTGGATATACCAAGATGGACGAATGAAATGAGGAGGACAGGATCTTATATTGATTTTATTGAGTACCTTGAGAAAAGAGGCCAAGGGTATAAGACTTTTAAAGAATTCACCTTAGGAGCTCCATCAATCCCTCAATATGCCTCACTTAGTGAAACCTATGCACCATATGAGCCTTCACCTAGGATAGTTTCTTATGAGCCACCTAGCTGCATGTCATGGTTAGGCCCTACCATAATACAGGATGAACACATAGGTGACCTTGATGTGATGGAGGATGTAGCCGAACATGATCACATTGATAAAAAAGACCTAGGTTTTATGATCGATGATGATGAATCTCAAGAAACAGATGATGAATCTCTTGGGCAATTTGTATATAGCAGTCAGAATATTGAGGATGATCCTTATGATTCGGACATAGAAGTTGAGATGCCTAGAGAAGCACGTGAGATACTTAGGAGAATGCTTAGGATAGATTCTACCAAAACACATGATGAGGATATAGGTGATCTTGACACATGGAATGATGAGGTAAATAACATAAGCCTACAAAATACTCAACCATCATTTGAGGCACACACACCGCCCGTGACTTACCCGGAAGAAGTAGAAGAAACTTTAGGAATTCCGATAGAGGTAGAACCCTTAGACCAGGCACCACTTGAGGATATAGGTTTGAATACTTGTAGTGATAACCTTACTCCTAGTTCTAGGGAATTTCCTAGTGTTGATGAACCGGAACCTCAATCTTTACACACCTTTCCATCCTTAGAAATATTTCTAGGAGACAAAAGAGGAACCGACCCACCCATCAACCAATATTATCCGGGTAGTTTTAGGATGAAGGAAGCCATTCACTCACCCCCTTCACCTCACGTGGCATATTCACACCCTAAGGGTGTGTATCGCTACTTCCACCCGCACTTAATTCAAAGTGTAGGGAAAACCTCCCCTATTTCCGTTAAATAAGGGTAGAGTCAGGCTCGTGACTCGAACAAAAACAAGCGCTTATTGGGAGGCAACCCAAGCTTTATTTATTTGTTTGTTTATTTGTTTGATTTCATTTGTTTCCGTATGCATGTTTTATTTTTATTGTTTGTGGCTCATGTTTCAAAATAAATTGTGAAAATGCTTTATTTTGTTTTTAACTTCGTCTTAATTGCATATAAAGGTATTTTGCAAAAGATAAGTGTAAGGGGAGACCCAAATTTGTTTATAAGAACGAAATTGAGCACGATCCACAACAATATTAAATGGACATGTGTATTAATACTTGTTAGAGTCAAATGCTTGTATCGAGTCATAATGTTGTTTTGCAGGTTTTTCCAGGAAGTAGGACATAAGTTTTTTCAGAAATTTTCTGGAAACTTAACGTAAAGATTTCTGCAGGTCACTTCTGACGGCGTCATGAGTTTACTCTTGACGGCGTCATGTGTAAAATTCTGGAAATTTTGCTAGTTTTGTTTATACCGGAGTCTTAAAGTTCTTGTTAATTCTTTAGTTTTATAAACTCCAGGAAATCTGCAAACATTCATTCGACAAGCATTATATCTTTAATTGTTTTGTTTTTATTCCTAAGTCTGGAATTACATCTAGTTGTGAGTTTTCTTTGTTCGGATTGATGCGTTGGGTTTTTGTGATTGTTTTCTCAGGTTTAACAGGTTATATATGACAAGAAGATGATTTATATTCTAGAAGGGAAGCTTTGATTGTTCATTTTCTTGGAGGAAGATATAACCTGGCCACCTTATTATCCATACCGAGCGAATCAGGAGAGTATTTGATTTCATTCTTTTTACTTTTTCACTTTTACATTCTTTACTTGAACATTGGGGACAATGTTCATCCTAAGTGTAAGGGGAGGGTAAAAAGATGATACCTTACATATGCACTTTCGCTTGAGTTTGTTTGTTTGATGGTAGATGTGTAATAAAACTATGAGAAATACTTGTTAGTGCAATTTTGACGCCAAATTTAAAATTTTTTACAACATTTAGGAGTGAAACTTTAGCCATAGCAAGCGTCTCATGGATAGGAGATTGTATGACTAGCACATAACCGTATATTCAGAAAAATTTTCCACCCAAATATGTGAGGTTCGCCTTTAGATTTGATAGGAAAAGCATTTATTATTAGTGCTTATGAGTGTACCGGTAGCATTTAGATTCTAGAACTTGCGTTAGTGATGCATCCCGAGATTGCTAGTGAGACTACATTCGTGTAGTAGGATTTACTACATGATAAGAGGCATTAGGATTACCCTTGTGTTAAACCCGTATCATAATTACTTGACCATTTAAGTCATATTACTTGGCTAGTTAAGTCAACTAATTTTTCCCACACCCTTAGTGTTGTACTCATTTTTAGTACACGAAACCCCTAGTACACCCCTCCGAGCCTATCTTTTCGTTTCTAACTTTAAGCATTTTACTTAAAGGAAGAATTTGTTACACCCCACTAAAATGTACAACCAAATCGCCTTAGCCTTCCATGTACGCGCTCATTTTTAGTGCATTATTATTATTTGTTAAACCCTAAGTTAACTATCTAATTGATTACATGGTTGCTAAGTCGAGTCATATCCTTGTACATCTTGTTTTGGGACGATTGGGACTCATGGGTAAGTACTTATTTTATGGAGTAATGGGGAAGAACATCATTTATTACCCCATATGTACGTTAATCTTAAAAGTGCTCCAAGTGTTTTGATTTTCTTAATTCGAGTCATTAGATTAGTTTAATGTAAAGTATGTAAAAATTCAAGTGTAAGGGGAATATTCATTCCTATGATGTATTATTTTGGATGGTAGGGTAAGAGTGTATGCGGAAAAAAAAAAATTTCGAAAAATCAAGAAAAAGAAAAAAAAATAAAAAAAAAAGGAAAAAGAAAAAAAACATACGGACTATCATCCCTTTTCATTCTATGTTCATTTTATATTTTTGTTATTTTTCATTTATTAGCTTAAGTCGAGTCTAGTCTTGGCTTAGCAACGCCATCTTGTACATGTAATTAACCAAGATTGTTAACTCGCCACCAGTAAAACTTCCTTTATCCAACAAAACCGTGTATTTCATATCCCTACACCTAACGTTACAACCCTTTAAAAGACCTCTTTGATAGTTTATCCTAGGTGCTTACGCCATGTGGTGGAGGTTTGATCCTTTCCCAAGCCTATGGTAATCTATTTTGCTATGACAGGTAGTGAGAGATATCTTCCGTTTCCATATTGTAATTTACACTTTATTACACCCGAGAGATGTGAGTATCTTAACACTATTTGTGAGGTGCTAGTGTATGACCTCCGTGCTTGTCTATTGGTCTTTAGTGAAATGATTATTTGTTGTAAATGACCCCTAACTTGTATTTTGACTAGAATAAAAGCGCATTTGCTTGAGGACAAGCAAATCTCAAGTGTAAGGGTATATGATGAGGCGAAAAATAATCCGTTTTTAGGGGGTCATTTAAGCCCGAAATTGACTTTATTTGATCAAATATTGCCCTAAATCGTTCCTTTTGTGATTTTAGGTACTTTGGGAGTGAAATCTGGAAAAGGAAGCAATTCGGACGTTTTTGGAACATAAAAGTGAAGAAAACGCTAAAGTCTTAATTTTCCATGTTGGGAACAGTAGGTGACGGCGTCAAGAGCAAAATTCCATGACGATCCAGTAAAGATTTGACAGCGTCACGAAGTAGGGCGTCAAGAGTAAAAGTCATGACGGCCCGGAAATGATTATCACTTGACGGCGTCAAATGTAGATCAAGGCAGTCCGAGAATAGTTTTGGCGGCGAGGTGACGGCGTCACAAGTTTAGTCTTGACGCCGTCAGATCCCTTTTCTTATATATAGTTTTCTAATTTTCACATTAAAAAGAGAGAAGTTTTGGAGAAACCCTAAGTACGAACTTGGTGTGAATTTTACAGGTTTTTCAAGGGTTCCAAGCCCTTGATACCTTTCATGTGTAATTGAGATAAGTGTTCTTTTAATTCAATCAATATGTCTATGTGTTGGTTGTCTATATCTTGTTCTTGTCTTAATTCCATCATCCTATGCTAGATCTATCTTGTGTTTGCTTGGATCTAATGAAACCTAGATGTTAATTATGTGTTGATTACTTGTTTATACTTGTCTTGGATGAATGATTTATATGTTAGGCTTAAGAAAACTGGCAGATCTCCAATTGGTAACATGCTTGAACGTCTTAAGAAACATGAACCGACGCGCACTAGGTCTTTATTGGTTGTATTTATTGCATGAGCCACTGTTTATAATCCCTATGGTTGTGCTGGGCATGGTATAAGAGGAGATAAGAGCTCATAGAATTGGGGAGTTAAGTGTGCCACCCCATGAATGGTATTAAGGAATACGATTTGTCATCCATGCAATTATAACAAGTAATTAACGTGTAAAAGATGTCTAGGGAGTAATGAAATCTAAGTAAACATATTTTCTCCACTTATTGCTCACAAATTTAGTATAATTTAGTTTATTTTCCTTTATAGTATTTTATTTTGATTGCATCTTTTGTATTGGGTTAGTTGATTAGCAACTAATTCCGCCCAAATCCTTCAAACCCGAGATTTTTAATTGCTTTTCATAAAATATAAAATACAAAAATAATCATCCCTCACTTTTAGAACTAGTATTTAGGTTTTCTAATCCTAGCGACACTATTCCTAAGCTGAACGATCAATCCCCCGGTACTTGTCACTATACTATACTACAACGATCAGGTATACTGCCTGGTAGGGGTTGTAAGCTTCTCAGGATCCCTTGAGAATTAAAGCCTGGTGCGATTCCCACTCATCAGAACCTAAAAATAAAAATAAAAATCTTACTAGAAAGGAATCTAGCAAGTAGACCTAATAAAAAGAAATTCTAACCTAGACAATAACTATTCCCCGGCAACGGCGCCAAAAACTTGATGCGTGGGAATTGCACCAGGCTTTACCTCTCGAGGGATCTCGAGAAGCTTACAACCCCCACCAGGCAGTGTACCTGATCGTTGTAGTATAGTATAGTGACAAGTACCGGGGGATTGATCGTTCAACTCAGGAATAGTGTCGCTGGAATTAGAAAACCTAAGAACTAGGTCTAGAGGTGAGGGATGATTCTTTTTGTATTTTTTTATATTTTATAAAAGCAAATAAAATCTCGGTTTTGGAAGAGTGGGCGGAATTAGTTGCTAGTCAACTAACCCAATAACTAAGATGCAATCAAAATAAAATAACAAAAATGAAAATGAACTAAATTAAGATAGTGGTGTGAACAATATATGGGAGAATTGTGTTTACTTAGATTTCAATACTCCCTAGATATCTTTTACAGGTTAATTACTTGTTACAGTTGCGTGGATGACGAGTTGTATTCCTTAATACCATTCATGGGGTGGCGTACTTACTTCCCCAATTCTATAAGCTCCTACTCCTATGTCGAGCCGGCTAAGAAGCTCCTAACATGGGATCACTAGAATTCGCTCATGCATTAAATACAACCATAAAAACCCAGTACACATCGGTTCATGTTTCTTAAGACGTTCAAGCAAGTTACACAATGGAGATCTGCCAGTTTTCTTAAGCCTAACATTGAAATCATTCATCCATTACAACTATAAACAAGCAATCAACCTATAATCAACATCTAGGTTTCATTACATCTAAGCAAACACACAATAGATCTAGCCTAGCATGTTAAAATCAAGACAAGTGTAAGATATATTCAAACAACAGATAGACATATTGAATGAATTGGAAGAAAACTTATTTCAATTGAACATGAAGGGTTTCAAGAGGTGAAAACCCTTGAAAATACTGTTACAAACGAGCTAGGGTTTATTAGGTTCGGCCCTAGAATTCTCTACACAAGTTCCTCTTTTATGAATGAAAAATAGAAAAGTATATATAGATTTTAGGAGGTGACGACGTCAAGAGGAAAAATCTGACGCCGTCATCTCGCCGCCAATAAAGTTCTCGGACTGCCTAGATCTAGAGCTGACGCCGTCATGTGTAATTCTGCTCCAGGCCGTCACCAAATTTACTCTTGACGCCCTACTTCTGACGCCGTCACGTTCTCTCTGGGCCGTCATCCATTTTGCTCTTGACGCCGTCAAAAAATCCTTCTTGACGCCGTCATCTACTGTTCCCAGCAAGGAAAATTAAGACTTTGCCGTTCTTTTCACTTTTATGCTCCAAAAACGTCCAAAATGCTTCCTTTTCCATAATTCACTCCCAAAGTACCTAAAATCACAAAAGGAACGATTTAGGGCAATATTTGATCAAATAAATTCAATTCCGGGCTTAAATGACTGATGAGTGTCTAAATACTCATCATTTTATACTAATATGAGCTGCCAAAACATCCAAAAACACTCAAATATGCATCAAAACACTTAAAATATCTTAGAAGTGTGTTTTATATGTTTCAAATGCAAAATATGCAAAAACAGATGAAAAATGTACAAAGTTTGCATAATTGGCAGTTTCAGTCCCTCAAGTTTTAAAAGTTGTCAAAACTAGTCCCTGGTTATTCTAAAAACTTGAAAAAGTCACCAAAGGTCCTTTTTAATCATAAAGTTACATATTTAGTCCTTTGGTGCAAAATTTCACAAAATTACAAGTTTAGTCCCTATACTTTGGAAATTGACATAAATGGTCCCTGGGATGTAAAACCTTTGAGAAAAAATCAATTTTGGTCCTTGTGCTATTTATCTTTTGCTGGAATGGTCTTTGGTGTGAAGTTTGGTGAAATTAAATATTTAGTCCCTGAAGTTTGGTGATTTGTCAATTTTGGTCCCCGGGTGGTTTAAAATGGAAAAACTACATTTATGGTCCTTGGTTCATCACACATGGCAAGAATAGTCCCTTGAATATATTTTGGAAACTTGCCATTTCAGACCCTTAACTTTCAATTAATTACATTTTTGGTCCTTGTGATTTATTAACAAACAAACCAAACGGACTCTTTATATTATTAAACCCCTAAACCAAATCCAATCCAAACACCCTCACCCAGCCCACCTATTCCAAAGCCCATACACCACAGGCCCAAACCAACCCCTGGTATTAAAACCAGTTTGACCCCGGTCAAACCCACTCCCACACCCTTCCCTCCTTCTCCTTCCTCCACCACTGCAAAAACCACAAACCACCAATCACCCACAGTTTTCACAAACCACCTCTCCCACCTGTCCCTCCACCTTACACATACTCCCAAACCCCATTAATTCCCTTAAAACCCTCTCCACGCAATCTACAGTACCCAAAGACCTTTTTGGCGCGAAAAGTGTTTTGAACGGTGGGGATTGTTTTGACTAAATCAAAGGCTCAGAATGTGTGGGATTTGCTCAGAGGTCATGTGGGAACTCAGAAAGTATCTATAAAGCAAAAAAGATGCAGAAGAGATGAAGTATTAGATTAGTTTTAGTTTAATTAAATCGTAGGTAGTGTAACTTATAATTTCAGTTGTAATTTTCATTGTAATCAGTTAAACTCAGTTCATTTCATGTATTACAAACTTTCTTTGATCTTTAATTCCAGTCCTGTTAACTAAAATTAGATTTGGCATTTTTGAGCAAATTTGACAAATTTGCTTAACTTTGTTAAATATTGTTATAACTTGTTCTATTCAGTTCATTTAAGTTTAATTGTGAGTTTCTAAGAGTTTTTCAAAACCTTGTAATCAGTTCTAGTTTAATACTCAACAACTTAAGAAAAATATCAAAAATAAAAAGAAAATAAAAAATTCATGAACAAGGTAAGAAACAAGGAGCAGGATAAACTTTGGATGATCTTGGTACTAGTGTCTTATGGGAGATTTTAGGAAGTGTGATTGACCCATGGTTTACTAATCCTCAGCTTATTTCATTTGTAAGCATTTATATCCATTTTTACCATTTTACTGTTTGAGTACTTAATTAGCTTAGATCTTGGTAATTTTAGGTTCCTGTATTGTTTATTAGTTATAATATAGCTTAAAATAGTTTGCTTATTCATTGGATTCATTTGTGCTTAAAAAATCAAAATATCACTGTGTTAAATACAAACTTGACAAATCTGTTTTTATTGCATGTGGTATTGAACTTTTGTGCTCAACTGAGTTTATAATAGGCTAATAATTAGTTAGAAACCAATAGTTTGGATTGAATTAGTGTTTTGTGGTGTAAATCTCAAAACAGTCATAGTTATAGGGTTGTTTGGCACAGGGGAGTATCCTGTGCATTTGTGGTATTCAGTGGCCAAGTCTAACTTTGACATGTTTGCTTAGGTTCTAATATCACAGAATATTCATAAAATTGGTACATCATTAGTGTAGAAAGTCAAAATCACATCCATAAGCTTATAACTGTCCAACTGTTTGGACTTTTGGTTCCACAACCCTCCATATCAGATCTTTGATTGTTAGTTTAGTTTAAAATCAACTTAACATATCATAATATAGTATAAATAGTCAGTAGTGATCATTAGAATTTGGTAAAAGTCAAAGTAGGAGTTTAGATTAAAAAGTCAATTTGTATGTTACTCAGTTTTTCCAAAATTTCAAGTAATTGTTGTGATTTATGTGTTTGGATTGAGAGGTTGAAACTTGTTCCTAATTGTAGCCTACCGCCTCAACTTCAAGGTCTCAGTACCCTCTTATTTTTGTGATTTTTGTTGTGGGTCCCATAGACCTCCAAAGTAGGTTGCAGGGAAGAAACTTCCCCTGCATCAGCAGGTTATCACCCACCACCACCACTTTGGTGGTGATTTGTGGCCACCTCAGTGGGCCCTACTTGTCAAACTTAGTTCCTCCCAACCCCCCTCCTACCAGGGATCCTTAGTTGACCAATTGTTTGACCATAAGACCCCTGGGTCCCACCTAATTAAGCTACAAAAGTCTGTCCCAGTTTCTGAGTTCATACAAGTATCCAAGTGCTTATTGAGTGCTTATTAGCTTATTCCACCAGCTTATCTGATCAAATCTTGCTAATACTTGTTCAAACAACTTATTGGAATTAGAATTTACCATAGTGGGTCCCACACAAGCTCAGTTGAGCTTACTTGCTTAGTTGGTCAACTAAAGTCAACTGTGGAGATAATAAGCTTCCACAGTGCTTATTATTAAGCTATAAACTAGTTGTTTTTACAGAAGTTGTTTATTTTTAGATATAAATTAGGTTTGTAAAAGAAAATTCCAGAAAAACCAATATAATAATAAGTGATAGTTTCTATTTAATATAATTTAATTTTAATTTTCATTTTTAGATTTTTATTAAGTAAGTTGTATTTTTATATTTTTATTAATTTCATTTTATATTAAAGTATTTTTAATAATTTTATTAGATTTTTATATTATCATTTGGTATTTATTAGAATTAATAATAGTTTTATTAGTAATTAAGTTTTTAATAGCATAATTAGTTTTTATAAAGAAACACCTAGTTTTTATATTTTTCCTAGCTTTTAAATGTTATAAAATATTTTTATAAATTTTTTCATAATTTTCTAAGTCATTTTAGTATTATTAATAATTTAAATTAATTTAAATAGTTTAATTAAGATAATTAGTTTTTAATTAATAGAAAATCCATAAAAAGACAAAAATATTTATTTTTAATTTTTATACTTTCTTCAAGTTCATTTTAAGTTTTAGAAATTATTTTTACAAGTTTTTAGTTTAATTTGTAGTGTTCATCATTTTTAGTTTAATTTAAATTAGTTTTAAATAAATAGTTAAATAGTTTTTAATTAAATAATTAATAATAAATAATAAAATAATCTAAAAAATAATTTTCTTTTTAATTTAATTTTCTTTTAAGTTTAAGTTTATAGAACTTTCATTTTTAACCCCTGTAGTTTATTTTTCTTAAAACTCACCTTTTTCTCAGCACGCAATCGCGTCTGATTTTTAATTTGGTTTACGTTTATACGTTTTTAGATATCTAGGTTTTACGTAACCGTTAATATAGTTTATCTAAGTTATTTTGTTTTATAAACCCTAGTGTAATCACACACACACTTTATACCTTTCCTGTTCAATTCACTCGATCACAGACTCGTTTTTAATACCATCACAACCTCGTTGGGACATTACGACCCGGGGAAACACTGTATTCCACGGAAGCATTGGCTTGATTAGTTTGACTTTTACGGTTGACCATTCACAAGTGGTTGACTAATAAAAGTTGACTAGTTTAGACCCAATCAAAATTTGGCGCCGCTGCCGGGGAGGTTGTGCGCTTATTCTAAACGATTTTGCGTATTAGTGAACCTGAATACACGCTCATTGTAAATTTATCCATCCTTATTCATATTATTATTATATAAAAACAAAACTGTTCATGAAAACTTTTTAAAATTAGTTTTCAACGAACACAAAAACCCAAAAATATTTTCCTTCTTATTAGTACTACAAAAATTTTCAAAAATACCAAAAATATTCACCTTTACCCTCCTACCTATTTGATTCTTCATTTCTCACACCCTAAACCCTTTGATTCTTTCTATGTCTTATTTTCACCCTCTTGTCTGTCAATGTTGTGGTAGTCCGTATAATGGTGGTAATTGCCCCAGTTGTGGCATGGTAGAGTCAGGAAACGGGTCTGTCTATAACCAGAATCCTTATTCCTACTATGACACAACTGATTCATTCCATCAGCTTCCACACCATGAGACTCAGCAGTTTAACTGTTGTGAGTATTGTGGTGGTTTACACTACAGTTCTGATTGTCAATCAGGAAGCACGCTTGTCTATGAGCAGGTTCCTGATAACAATTATGACTCAAACACATACGACTCACAGTCACATCAGTTCAATTGTTGTGAGTACTGTGGAGGTCCTCACTTTAGCTCAGATTGTCAAACAGGGAATCCATTTCCTTGTAACAATTACGATTATTCGTTTCAAGACCCACCTCCACAGTACCAAATGAACCAAGCAACTCCTCAATACCAACAAGACCTTTGTCTAGAGGTTCTTGAGAAACTTAAAGACCTTAAGGAGGAGTTGGATAATATTTCGTCTCACAATGCACCAAGTTTTTCTTGTGTATATTGTGGGGGTCCTCATGATGATTTCCAATGTCAACCGTATTATAAACCTGAACATTGTTCTAGTTCTGATACATCCAGTTTTGACACATCCACAACCCCACAGTCTCCACTCATTCTATATTCTCGTGATAAATCTATCGCGGAATTACTTGCAGAAGAACATGCAGCTAGAGACGAAAGAAGCATGGAAGAATTACTAGTCTTAAAACAAGCATCTATAACACGTGCCAAATTTCAAAATGCTGCTTTTCTTGATGAAGATGATGAAAGTGATGATACCTCATCAAGTTCATCAGTTGAGACTCCTTCCATGGAAATACAGGGAGAAAAGAGTATGGGAGAATTACTAGCAGCAGAACAAATGGAAATTATAAAATCCATGTATGCTAGTCCTTCTCAACTCCCTGAGTCTGCTGCTATCACACCCGAGATTCCCACTCACTCTCTGAGCATGGGGGACGAGCATCTTGACACTATTCTTGGAAAGGAATCGGACGAATTCATAAAGTCTAGTGTTGAGAACCTTGTCTCAATCCCAAGTGAGTCACAGGGAATTCTTGATCATATGTGTGATATCCCTCCCCCTCTTGTCTTTCCAAATGATCATATTGAGATGTTCTCTGATTTTGATGAGGACTATTCTTTATCTTGTGGAGACATTAGTTATGTGGGGGAATTACCTTCTGAGCTTGTCAACTCAGAAGAAGAGAATGATGAAGAAATAATCTAAGACGAAGCTCTTTGTCTTACATTATTAAATGCTAATCTTCTAATTTCTAGAATCGAGGCTTTTAATGAAAAGCCTATTTCATCTCCTATCCCCGTCAAGGATAGTGAGATTTTGATCAATGATTCTATTCCGGAATTGCAAACGTTCCATTTTGATCAAACGGGAGAGAAGATAAGTGGTATCACCACTTCTCATTCTTATAATTCTCTTCCCGTATATGAATCATTTACTTTTGAGGAGTTCCCCAGTGAACTCACTCAAATCAATCCCGAATACGAATCATTTACCTTTGAGGAGTTCTCCGGTGAACTCACTCATATCATATCTCCTCCGGAGTATGATAATTTTTATTTTGATCTAGACATACCCATAATATGTCTTGATCAAACGAGCTTAAAAGAGGAGATTCATGAAACAATGAATTCTCTTATTGAAGATGAGGAGTTAGTCATGATTTTCATCATGACTTTCTTTCTTTTCTTCATATATCCCGTGGCTTCTCCTGTTCTTCACTCTTTCGGGAGTGAAGACATTATCTTTGATCCAAGCATTCTCATTTATAAATTTTGAGCCGGTTACTTATCTCATCGGTGTGGAACTTTCACGTGCTTCAAATGTTTATCCAAACATCTTGAATGAAAGTCTGATGCAGATTGTCTCTTCCACATCATGCTTCCCCATGGACAAACAAATTCGGGGTCGAGTCAAGCTAGCGACTCGGTAAACAAAAACAGTAGCATGCATTAGGGTTTTCACCCTAAGTGTGGGGAAATACTAACCCACATGTTGTATATATGTAAATATCCTAAAAAAAAAAAAAAAAAAAAAAAAAAAAAAAAAAAAAAAAAAGTGTGTACATAAACTTAAATAAAGGCTATGGAGTATTTTCCTTCTTACGTTCTAAGTGTCGGTTTAACACCCGGTACTTTGAATATTGAGGACAATATTCAGTTCTAAGTGTGAGGGGAGATTCGTTATTCTAACGAATTTAAACACATGTTCCATCAAGAACCCCCATTTTTGCCCAAATTTTAAAATTTTTTCTCACTTAGAACGCAAATAAATGGTTATCAGTCCGCCATGTCTAACCCACATAAGGATTGGCTAATCCAGGAGCAAACGGTTCTTGGTAAAGATAACTCAAATCCGTTTATGGCTAGCAATTTGCCCAAAATTGTATGGTACCTCAACTCGCCATATCCTAAAAAGCGAATGAGTTGGCTAGCCCGCAAGATTATGGCTTATGGTAAAGGCAGTGGAAAAACCATAATTGGTAATCAGCTCACCAAGATGTTGACTATTCCATCAAGAGTTGGCTAGTCCAGAAGCAAACGGCTTTTGGTAAAGACTAATCAAATCCGTTGACAGCTGGTGGTTTGCTCAAAATCACACGGTTATTAGGTGTGCCACAGTTCTTACATCTGGCTACTCCAGAAGTGATGGCTTTTGGTAAAGAGTTTTTCAAATCCATTAAGTTTTTCTCAAAAGATTGCTAGGGACTAGCAATAGTTTAGTGTGGGGGATTGATGAGTGTCTAAATACTCATCATTTTATACTAATTTGAGCTGCCAAAACATCCAAAAACACTCAAATATGCATCAAAATACTTAAAATATCTTAGAAGTGTGTTTTATATGTTTCAAATGCAAAATATGCAAAAACAGATGAAAAACGTACAAAGTTTGCATAATTGGCAGTTTCAGTCCCTCAAGTTTCAAAAGTTGTCAAAACTGGTCCCTGGTTATTCTAAAAACTTGAAAAAGTCACCAAAGGTCCTTTTTAATCATAAAGTTACATATTTAGTCCTTTGGTGCAAAGTTTCACAAAATTACAAGTTTAGTCCCTATACTTTGGAAATTGACATAAATGGTCCCTGGGATGTAAAAACTTTGAGAAAAAATCAATTTTGGTCCTTGTGCTATTTATCTTTTGCAGGAATGGTCTTTGGTGTGAAGTTTGGTGAAATTACATATTTAGTCCCTGAAGTTTGGTGATTTGTCAATTTTGGTCCCCGGGTGGTTTAAAATGGAAAAACTACATTTATGGTCCTTGGTTCATCACACATGGCAAGAATAGTCCCTTGAATATATTTTGGAAACTTGCCATTTCAGACCCTTAACTTTCAATTAATTACATGTTTGGTCCTTGTGATTTATTAACAAACAAACCAAACGGACTCTTTATATTATTAAACCCCTAAACCAAATCCAATCCAAACACCCTCACCCAGCCCACCTATTCCCAAGCCCATACACCACAGGCCCAAACCAACCCCTGGTATTAAAACCAGTTTGACCCCGGTCAAACCCACTCCCACACCCCTTCCCTCCTTCTCCTTCCTCCACCACTGCAAATACTACAAACCACCAATCACCCACAGTTTTCACAAACCACCTCTCCCACCTGTCCCTCCACCTCACACATACTCCCAAACCCCATTAATTCCCTTAAAACCCTCTCCACGCAATCTACAGTACCCAAAGACCTTTTTGGCGCGAAAAGTGGTTTTGAACGGTGGGGATTGTTTTGACTAAATCAAAGGCTCAGAATGTGTGGGATTTGCTCAGAGGTCATGTGGGAACTCAGAAAGTATCTATAAAGCAAAAAAAAGATGCAGAAGAGATGAAGTATTATATTAGTTTTAGTTTAATTAAATCGTAGGTAGTGTAACTTATAATTTCAGTTGTAATTTTCATTGTAATCAGTTAAACTCAGTTCATTTCATGTATTACAAACTTTCTTTGATCTTTAATTCCAGTCCTGTTAACTAAAATTAGATTTGGCATTTTTGAGCAAATTTGACAAATTTGCTTAACTTTGTTAAATATTGTTATAACTTGTTCCATTCAGTTCATTTAAGTTTAATTGTGAGTTTCTAAGAGTTTTTCAAAACCTTGTAATCAGTTCTAGTTTAATACTCAACAACTTAAGAAAAATATCAAAAATAAAAAATTCATGGTCAAGGTAAGAAGCAAGGAGCAGGATAAACTTTGGATGATCTTGGTACTAGTGTCTTATGGGAGATTTTAGGAAGTGTGATTGACCCATGGTTTACTAATCCTCAGCTTATTTCATTTGTAAGCATTTATATCCATTTTTACCATTTTACTGTTTGAGTACTTAATTAGCTTAGATCTTGGTAATTTTAGGTTCCTGTATTGTTTATTAGTTATAATATAGCTTAAAATAGTTTGCTTATTCATTGGATTCATTTGTGCTTAAAAAATCAAAATATCACTGTGTTAAATACAAACTTGACAAATCTGTTTTTATTGCATGTGGTATTGAAGTTTTGTGCTCAATTGAGTTTATAATAGGCTAATAATTAGTTAGAAACCAATAGTTTGGATTGAATTAGTGTTTTGTGGTGTAAATCTCAAAACAGTCATAGTTATAGGGTTGTTTGGCACAGGGGAGTATCCTGTGCATTTGTGGTATTCAGTGGCCAAGTCTAACTTTGACATGTTTGCTTAGGTTCTAATATCACAGAATATTCATAAAATTGGTACATCATTAGTGTAGAAAGTCAAAATCACATCCATAAGCTTATAACTGTCCAACTGTTTGGACTTTTGGTTCCACAACCCTTCATATCAGATCTTTGATTGTTAGTTTAGCTTAAAATCAACTTAATATATCATAATATAGTATAAATAGTCAGTAGTGATCATTAGAATTTGGTAAAAGTCAAAGTAGGAGTTTAGATTAAAAAGTCAATTTGTATGTTACTCAGTTTTTCCAAAATTTCAAGTAATTGTTGTGATTTATGTGTTTGGATTGAGAGGTTGAAACTTGTTCCTAATTGTAGCCTACCACCTCAACTTTAAGGTCTCAGTACCCTCTTATTTTTGTGATTTTTGTTGTGGGTCCCACAGACCTCCAAAGTAGGTTGCAGGGAAGAAACTTCCCATGCATCAGCAGGTTATCACCCACCACCACCACTTTGGTGGTGATTTGTGGCCACCTCAGTGGGCCCCACTTGTCAAACTTAGTTCCTCAAAAACCCCCTCCTACCAGGGATCCTTAGTTGACCATTTGTTTGACCATAAGACCCCTGGGTCCCACCTAATTAAACTACAAAAGTCTGTCCCAGTTTCTGAGTTCATACAAGTATCCAAGTGCTTATTGAGTGCTTATTAGCTTATTCCACCAGCTTATCTGATCAAATCTTGCTAATACTTGTTCAAACAACTTATTGGAATTAGAATTTACCATAGTGGGTCCCACACAAGCTCAGTTGAGCTTATTTGCTTAGTTGGTCAACTAAAGTCAACTGTGGAGATAATAAGCTTCCATAGTGCTTATTATTAAGCTATAAATTAGTTATTTTTACAAAAGTTGTTTATTTTTAGATATAAATTAGGTTTGTAAAAGAAAATTCCAGAAAAACCAATATAATAATAAGTGATAGTTTCTATTTAATATAATTTAATTTTAATTTTCATTTTTAGATTTTTATTAAGTAAGTTGTATTTTTATATTTTTATTAATTTCCTTTTATATTAAAGTATTTTTAATAATTTTATTAGATTTTTATATTATCATTTGGTATTTATTAGAATTAATAATAGTTTAATTAGTAATTAATTAATAATTAAGTTTTTAATAGCATAATTAGTTTTTATAAAGCAACACCTAGTTTTTATATTTTTCCTAGCTTTTAAATGTTATAAAATAGTTTTATAAATTTTTTCATAATTTTCTAAGTCATTTTAGTATTATTAATAATTTAAATTAATTTAAATAGTTTAATTAAGATAATTAGTTTTTAATTAATAGAAAATCCATAAAAAGAAAAAAATATTTATTTTTAATTTTTATACTTTCTTCAAGTTCATTTTAAGTTTTAGAAATTATTTTTACAAGTTTTTAGTTTAATTTGTAGTGTTTATCATTTTTAGTTTAATTTAAATTAGTTTTAAATAAATAGTTAAATAGTTTTTAATTAAATAATTAATAATAAATAATAAAATAATCTAAAAAATAATTTTCTTTTTAATTTAATTTTCTTTTAAGTTTAAGTTTATAGAACTTTCATTTTTAACCCCTGTAGTTTATTTTTCTTAAAACTCACCTTTTTCTCAGCACGCAATCGCGTCTGATTTTTAATTTGGTTTACGTTTATACGTTTTTAGATATCTAGGTTTTACGTAACCGTTAATATAGTTTATCTAAGTTATTTTGTTTTATAAACCCTAGTGTAATCACACACACACACACACACTTTATACCTTTCCTGTTCAATTCACTCGATCACAGACTCGTTTTTAATACCATCACAACCTCGTTGGGACATTATGACCCGGGGAAACACTGTATTCCACGGAAGCATTGGCTTGATTGGTTTGACTTTTACGGTTGACCATTCACAAGTGGTTGACTAATAAAAGTTGACTTGTTTAGACCCAATCAATGACCCTCTAAAAACGGTTCATTTTTCGCCTCATCAGTGTATATCATGTACGTGTGTTTACTTGACAATATATCAATACGTATGCGACAATTATTATAGTGTGTGTATGTTCACTTACCTGTGTGTATATGTGTGTACTTGTAGAAATATGAGATAAACAAGTTTGTTGGTATAAATTGGCCACAGCCAAATATAAACAGTTAAAAACCGAAATAACAGAAAAATCGAACCGAAACTAATAATAAACTGAAAAAACCAAACTGCCAAAAACCGAACAGTTTCGATTTTGATTTTTATAAAAACTGAATATTTCAGTTCGGTTTTGGTTTTAACCAAAAACCGACCGAAACCAAACCATGCTCACCCCTCTCTAAGACTAGATAATACATATTGTTTTTGGAATTTATATTTATTGAGTTATATTCAATAGTTTGTTTAAGTATGTTTCGTTTTAGTGTTTTGTTTGTTTATTTAAAGCACATCTTGATACTCATTAGAGCATGTTTCGTTAAATAAAAGAACATATGTGATAGTCCCCACCTTTAGGTGTTAAACATCCGTCAATAACACACATCTACTTCTAGTCTTCTATCAACTACTTTAAGAGATTTTTTATTATTTATTATTTTTATTTATTATTATTATTATTTTACTTATTAGTATCAAACTAGACATCAATTCCTTATTAATATCATATTGTCAAGCGACTAAAAATTTTAATTAAGTAAAGGTTAAGGGCCCGTTTGGTAAAGGTAGTCAACTTTAGTATTAGGTTTTAACGTATAAAACTATGTTTGATAAAAAAATCAAAACCTTGAAAATTGGGTTAATGCCAAATAATAAGGCTTACACGAATCTGATAAGATTGATGGGTTTAGAGCTATAAGTCTTATATTTGTGGGCCTATTTTATTTTACAACCATAATCTTTCTCTTTTAACCTTTTTATTGTTATTTTTTAATAGAAAAATATAGTTTATAATTTTTATACCAACTTTTAACATAAATTTTTTTTATAACTTATTATATTATTTCTCTCTCAATTTTTTCTCTCAACCCAAATATTTTCTTTCAACCCTACACCAAATCTTAAACCCATTTATAAACCAAATGGGCCCTTATTTCTTTTCGCAATAACGACAACTTTTATGTTTTAGTGGTTGAAATGTTGACCCGTGTCATCATATAATTGTATACAACAAGAAAACAATATTCAGTCATGTCAGAACGAGGTATAAGAGAGGTAGAATGTAGACAGTCACATCTTACTCGAATATATTTTAAGAAACTGTTTCCAGAGCAATGTTCGAAAATCTTTTGATTTTACAAAGTTTACGCTTATTATAGCACAAAACTAATAAGTTGAAGCATTCTTTTATCAGTTAGATAAAATTGTATCTTAATTAAAAATTGATTATAATCTAACACTTTTTTTTTAGAAAAAATAATTGTGATGCCTAAAAATATGACTTCGTTTATGCATAAATCAACATATCAGTGTTTTATTGGTTTGTGAAAAAAAAACGGTTCTTCGTCTGTCATCATCAACAGGATTGACAAATAAGATTAGACATAAATTTAAGCACACAGTTAGTTATGTCAAATCAATGTTCTTTATAAATTAGCCCCTCATATTATAAAAGCAAAAGGGCATTTGGTCTAGTGGTATGATTCTCGCTTTGGGTGCGAGAGGTCCCGAGTTCGATTCTCGGAATGCCCCCTTTTTTTCACATCCCCTATTTTCCCGCCAAAACCACACCCTTTTTATCTTATATTTTAATAACAAATCCCCATTAAAAAAACCCACATTCAAAATCAACCCCCCAAAATTTTTACATCTTTTTCTATATAACCAAAAAAAAAAAAAAAAAAAGTACAAATTAGTGATTGTTAGCTTCTCGAATAAGCTTCTCAAATTTATGTTATAATCTTGTTGTGTAGCAGAGTAATGTTTTAGTTTGATTGATTAGTCGGAGTTATGGAGTTAGGATTTGGCGATCACCACGCTGGTACACTTTCCCCCCCTTTTTATTAGTTTTTATTAAATTACACACACTAAGTGTGTGTGTGTGTGTGTTCTTATGTGTAGTTGTGATATTTAGTTTTTATTGTTGGAAAATCAGTTGTTATATGTAAATAGGTTATAGTTAGATGATGAGAATTAGTTTTCTAACCTCCTGAAATTTGAGGTTAGTTTATGGTTTCAGTCTGTGTGGCGGTGGGTTCAAATCTTGTCGGCCGGAAACTAGAGGTGGCAATTTGAGACCCATTAGTTAAACATAAGGGCGGAGCTTTATGAGGACCCGGAAGGGTCCTGGTCCCACCCTAGGCCTAAACCCGTTACTGTATTTTTTTCGCGATTTCATGTGTTATTATTATATTTTATTTTTTATTGTTATTATTTTTTTCATCTCAACACTCTCATCTAATGTTTTTTCAGAAAAAATTTTCCACTGGTTAAACATGAGTCTTAGTTGGCTAAATCTCTATTAGAGCCTCGGTTTTGTTGGTTATATGATAGAAGTGCAATTCTATAACAATTACCCAACGAGTCTAGGCGGGTCAAAAAAAAAATCTCACTTTTTTACAATTTTACTAAAATTATTATTTTTTTTTAATAATGACCGAAACGTATCTAGACCCGGACCCGTTTAGGCGCAAACCCATCTGGACCCGTTACACGACCCGACCCACTTTTTTTTTTGAATGGCAACAACCCGACCCACCTATTTTGCCACCTCTATTGGTAATGCAGCAGAATATCCAAACAGATAATAACTGATTATCTGCGATTTGTTAAGTGAGTAATTAGATAAGCACTTCTAAAACACAATGCCAAACACAATGGAACTGGAAAGTTTATGTAGTATGAATATGATGGTCTCTCGTAAAGTTTTTTTTGTCAAATTCTGATTATTATTTAAGGATATTTATGTAAAACAGTCGGTAATTAGTATCTGAGGACATCGGATAGTCACATTTGGTTTTACTAGTTACTGTATCCAAACGCTAGAAACTAGTTATCTGCAAGTTGAAAACACAATAACAACGTTATAGCACATGGATATTTCTTAGAGATTGTACTTGAGGTTTGTTTGCGACATGTGATTATTTAAGGTCTGAACCGTCTGATGTGAATCTTTTATGTTATTTATTACAACAGGTGATAAGCTTGTTGAAAATGCTGAGGATGATCATTGTATGGCTGGCAATTTTGACTTCACCGAAGAGGTTGAAAGCCCCTTCAGCGAAAACCAATATGAGAATTTGGTTGCAGATACCGAGGAGTTGGATATTCCGAATTTTGCAGATGACTTAAGAGCCCTAATGGTGGAAGATAGTGAGGATGAGCTGGTCGTTTCGGATAGTGACGATGATAGGATCGCCGAGCCAAAAGTGGGAAAGACCAGAGGTAAGTTAAGGCGTAAAACAGTAATTTTCACAATGCCATTTGAAGATCGTAGTTTGTGCATATCTTTTTGTTTTATGTCCTTCAGTTGATGCATAGTTGAGCAATATCTGTGCTTTAGTAGTATTGTTCAGCATTGCATTTATTCACATAAAGCATGATGGATCCTAAGATTCTAGACCACTGTATTTCTTTCCGAAATGGGACACTGTGTTCTCGGATTTGTTTATATAGCTCTCATTTCGTTGCCTAAAAATTGGTTCACTCTAGATTCTAGAATATTCAGGTTTACGTGTACATGTGATGTTTACTAGCTGATTAGCAACATTAATCCAATGTAACGTGCCTAAGAATGCTCTGTATGTGTAAAACTATTAAGCATATCATTTAGTACATGCTACGACTAAAAAATATAGCTCAAGAATTTGTTTCATTTGCAATTGTTTTCGTTATCAGGAACGTTATGGAGACGAGTTAGTGCAGTTGATTCACAATCAACTGAGGTTCGGTCTTCAGCAGGAAGCAATTTGACAGACAAAGTAACTGATGATGGTCCCACTTATGTACATGCTGAGACTAAGTTACAGGAAGTACCTATCGAAAGATCAAGAGAGATGAGCCTTACATCAAATAATGAAAATACAGTGAAAGTTGATCAGGACACAAAAACTTCAAATCAAGATGGGCCTGTTAATGAATCTCAAGAACCTACTGAAGGATCAAGAGAGATGGGCCGTTTCTCAATTAATGAAAATGCAGCGCAAGTTGATCAGGGCACAAAAAGTTCAAAACAAGACGAGCCTGTTGATGAATCTCAAGAACCTACTGAAAGATCAAGAGAGACGAGCCATTTCTCAAATAATGAAAATACAGTGCAAGTTGATCAGGGCACAAAAAGTTCAGAACAAGACGAGCCTATTGACGAATCTCAAGACCCTACCGAAAGATCAAGAGAGATGAGCCCAATATCAGATAATGAAAATATAGCGAAAGTTGATCAAGACACAAACAGTTTAAAAGGAGACGAGATTGTTTATGAATCTCAAACACCCGGGGACTTATCACAAGCTAATGCATTAAGCTTTGTGGATCAGTATTTGTCGGTTAGTTTTGTAAATTCATCTCCAGAAGTCAAGATTCCAAAAGTTGATGGGATGAGATCACCTCTTGCTTCGTGTGCAAAGGGGTCCCACGATATGGCAAAGAAAGCCAATCTTATGACCAAAATTGGCATTTCAACCTTCGATTTTGATGATAATCAGTCTGATCACAGTGGGGAGCCTTTTCTAAAAAAGCGAAAAGAAGTCGACAATCAAAGAGAGAAACATCTGGATGGAAGATGTAAAGACGTGGTTAGCTCCAAAAGAAAGCTGGATGAACAATTTGAGGAAACGTTACCACAATCCCCCTTCGTTACTGGTGACAATGAGGATGCACATGGAATATTTAATGTTGGTTTCGAGACCCAAATGGCAGCTGAAGCTATGGAAGCCCTGTTCTATGCCCCGCCTCCCACTATTGATGCTAATGAACAGTTCTCGTTTCCTTCAAGGGCTAATTGTAATTCAAGGGCTGGTGGAATGAGTCTTAAGCAAAAAAGGGTTACTAACCAAAGCCATCAAATGTCTATTTCCTTCCACAAACACGAAAAAAACCACAAAGAGTTGAATACTGAGTACTAAAACAGCAACAAAAAGAGGTTCATCAAATGAAAAGTGTAAGAAGATAGATGATAAGTCATTAAAAGTTTTTAACCGAAAGAAGAAAAAAGAAGACTCGGAAAAGGAAAATATTCGAGGTGGTTATAGAAAACATTACTCACTTCGTCAGAGGCATCAGAATGTTAAAACCTCTTCGCCTGTTGCTTCTCGAACTAGACGTGGGTCATCAGTAAAACGGTCAAAGAAGACTGAAGATGCATGTAATTTGGAGTATACGACGCATGGTAAGCAGGTTGATTTCATTCATAAAAGAAAAATGAGTGATTTAGATACAAGTTTAGAAATGACTTCTGATCATTTGAAGTTTAATACATGGAACTGGCCCAAAAAGAAAAGGACACGTCTAAATATGAGAGAAAATGCAAAAGTAGATTCAGCTGTTGGAACTGATGTGGGAAATTCAGATGTGGGTCCCACGGAGACGGAAGGGAACTATAAGGAAGCTTTTTTTATGTTGAGTGTAAAGAGGAAAGCTCGTTCTGCTTCTAAATACAGGCCAATGGCTTGCAAATTTGGTCAACCAACTTTAGCAGATGTTACTAACACCAAATGTGTTTCAGCGAGCATATCTTTTGCTGATGAAGAGAAGATGAAAGATTCATTGTCGAAAGGAAAGAGCAAAAAGCAACCGATGAAGAAAAACTCTACAAGTCCCTCCCTCAAGAACGAGCTTACTAGATTGGGATACGCTGAATCTTCTCCTGATTTTATACCGAAGGACTCGAGAAGGCGTATAAGTAAGACAGAAATTCATGTTATGTTCAGCCAAAACCTCGACGATGACGTCGTCAAGCAGCAGAAAAAGGTTTTCTTTTTATTTGTTTGTTTGACTATTTTCCATCAGAATAGAGGTTGCAATAACTGAGTCGATTCGGGTTATGTTTGACCTTCAACGGGTCAAACTTGTACAGTAAAAAGTTGGCCAAATTATTTAGTAACATAATTTTTGTCACACAAATCATTAACTGATAATACTTAGCAAAAAGTGGTCGAGTCAACTCAACCCGCCCTGTTTTGACCCATTAAACCTGCCCGACTCGTCCATATGGCCAACTATAACCACATCCTTGCTTGTCCTGACCTGTCTTTGTAATGGACAGATCATGCGAATACTAGGAACTTCTATGGCGAAAGATTGTTCAGAGGCTACTCATTTTGTTGCTGATAGATTTGCAAGGACAAAGAAGATGTTAGAGGCAATGGCTTTTGGTAAACTGGTTGTGACACCCTTGTGGCTTGAGAGCTGTGAACAAGCAATGTGTATTGTCGATGAGAAAAATTACATTCTTAGGGATGATAAGAAGGAAAAAGAAATCGGCTTTAACATGTCTGTTTCATTGTCTCATGCAAGATCACATCCACTTTTGAAGGTAATATTGGGCTGTTTGGATGTTCATTTTGGAAGTAATTATTTTGCTATTCAAGTGTCAAATAACAAGTCTGATACTAGAACAACTCTGCAAAAATAAGAATTTGCCAAACGCTCAAACAATTTCTAGCATCGCGTTTTATCACAATCGGTTATGAATATTGAGTATCTAATAACAACTTGTAAAACACGCATTCAAACACTCCCAAGTCCCATGTGCCTTAATGCTATGTTTGGTGCTGGTTACCAGGATCGGAGAGTCTTGATTACTGCAAATGTAGAACCCGACAAAGAAGTGATTGTAAACTTAGTCAAGGCAGTTCATGGCCAGGTCGATATCCTACTCTTATATATGTTCATTACATTTTAATTTGATCATCTTATACCACTATACAAACGCCTTATGTCAAATTACATTTGGTTACATAATTTTTACGGATCCACCACTGTTATCATGTTATAAATGAAATGTTTCGCAGGTCATTGAAGGCATTCACGAAGCTGACATGGAGTATAATGTATTTGATGATCTCTTAATATTGTCTTGTAAACAAGATTATGCAGCATGCGTTCCATTTTTAGACAAAGGTATAGATAATAGACCCGTATTTTTTAGGCATATAACAGCGGGTACCTTCTGATAATCAAATGAATAAACCTATGGTATGTATATGTGTACAACTACTTGCAGGTGCAGCAGTTTACAGTTCAGAACTCTTGCTAAACGGTATCATTGTTCAGAAACTAGAATATGCGAGGTAAGTTTGCTGTGTGGCTCCCTGGTAGCTTTCTATGCAGACTGTCAAAATTCAAGTGGTATCAAAATGGGTCGGCAGTCGAGTAACTGGTCCAGTGGTTAACTCTAAAGTTTGGGTCGAAACAGGTCGCTTGACAAAATCTATGTCAATACTTATCTAACCTTTTTAAAAAACGCGATAAGGTTTTTGCACATTTAAATACACTTCAGATTACTTTCAACCCGTTCCACCCATTTTCTTACCCGCATGTGAGGAATCATTAGTAGTTAATCCTTTACTTTACCTTAACTCATTTGACCCATTAGTGATAAAAACATAAGCCACATTGGCACATGTATAAGTAAATGGGTCAGAATTTCCAAGTATCTGTGTAACCTAATGGCCACATGTATTTGTGATTTCATTTATTAGGCATTGACATTTTCATTACATGGGTCTATTTACTTGATGTAACTAAAAGAAAGACTAGACACAATATGGAAGAAATGTAGGAAATTATTCTAACCGAATAACAATAGATTCTAATGCATTACCGGATTAAATGCTTATAATGCCGAGTATGATGTTGAATACATGTTTTTTGACATTTCAGGCATCAACTCTTCTGTGACCATGTTAAGATGAAACGTTATGCCAGACAGCGAAAGAAATGGAAGCCAGCATCATCTTGATTGTTAGGAACGTGAAAATTTTAATCTCCTGTACATTTGTATATTTTTAGCTGACATGTCAAAATGGCGATTTTGAAACATTGTTTTCATCATTTTTTGCTTCTAATCCCAAATGCCATTTTGATTCTTGTTAAACGGTTGACAAAAGATTATCAATTTAAGTGCCACATCTTGGTCTTAACAAAAGATTATCCATATACTTGTTTTTCTTTATTTTTTTTTACAAAAGCAATTGTATAGAACCCAGAAGTTCATGGGTACAAAGTCAATGTTAGAAGACAATAATTAATGGTCATTGGCTTGGGATTATTAGCAATTGAAATCAGAAATTTCGGGAAACTTTTATTAACTCTCTAAACTAGCTTAAATAAATACCTAAAATAAGTGTATATGTGATATATAAGCTAAGAATAAGCCATTCTAAACAATCTTAAGCCAACACCCCGAACCAAATTATTTATGATATTGTAACATTCAAATATTTACAAGTTTACTACTTATAATTTTAGTGAGTGTTCGTGTTAGCCCGTGATTATAAGCTAATAAGCGTTTGAAGTGGTTTATGCTTGTAGGATATCTTAAAACCTAAGTAGGTTGAAGCCTTTCTAAATAGGCCACACAATAATTAGCTTGAATAAACACTTGAAATGTGCTTATTTTGGTATTTAAGCTAATAAGCCTTCTAAATAAGCTTAAATAAACACCCCTAATCACATTAGAAGATATACCTTTCAATATTTCAAATGACATAAATTATTAAAAAAAAATAATAAAAAAAATATATAATAATAATAATAATAATAATAATAATAATAATAATAATAATAATAATAATAATAATAATAATAATAATAAGGTGAGAGCATTTTTGACAAATAATAATAATAATAATAATAATAATAATAATAATAATAATAATAATAATAATAATAATAATAAAATTTAAGAGCTAATATAAGTCGAGGTTGTCGAATAAATGTTTTATAAAATTAAAGATGTTATATAAATCATTGAGTTATCAAAAGTGCGAAGTTTCTTGTTGGTTTTTCTCAAACTATACAAGTCATATTATATACACCACAATATATAAGTAAGCACAATTTTTTTTATTCCATGTGGGATTGAAAACTTAAAACCAAGTTTTCACAAAGAGTTACCCTTACGGATAATTGTTCTGGGGATATAACCCTTTTGTTGATATAATCAAATGCATTATTATTTTTGTTCTTTTACAAATTACTTTAGAGACAATATAACGTCTTTTGTAAGTGTTCATCGTTTTGTAATTTGTACCTACATAATTTATTTAGGTTGTAACACAACTTATTTATATGTTTTCTTTATGACCCATCGAAATATTTATAGCCCCATGAACAATATATAACATCGTTTCTCATATGCATTTGGGATAGGTA
Source organism: Artemisia argyi (assembly GCA_030686995.1). Classification (NCBI taxonomy): domain Eukaryota; kingdom Viridiplantae; phylum Streptophyta; class Magnoliopsida; order Asterales; family Asteraceae; genus Artemisia; species Artemisia argyi. Next base: position 41,569,662 of record CM060680.1, read on the forward strand.
CACAGTAAATTGTGTACCAAGAGGATCTCCAATCCATAAACTAACAATAGCTTTTTGCTATTTCAAAAAATCTTTTGAAAATGTTTTTTTGCATTACATTGAAAGCTTTTTAGAAAGACTTAGGTGGTGTTTGATTTTTAAAAAGTGTTTCTTAACAGTCTCTTAATCTGACTTGTTCAGACACGGTCAGACATTTGGGTCATTAAGTACGTTTGTTTTTTTCTTCTCGTTCAGAGGCAGTTAGAGGCTCAAACCTTTTAACAAACAAGATGTGTAGGGGATGTGTTGTTGCCTCTTAATGTCTTTTAATGTTTATGCGTCCTAAGACTAAAATTGCATCATATTCATATCATTCATATATTTTTTTTACGAAAAAAATAGAAAAAAAAAACACAATATTATTTCATTCAGATTCAGACATTTACGCCTCAGATTCAGATTCAGATGTGTAAATCAAATTCAGATAGATTCAGAGTCTCTTAATAAACAAACAGCTCCTAAATAAACTTCAAGTCTTTCCTCAAAGTCTTATTCACTAAATGTGATATGTACTAAACACAAAAAGTCAGTAAAGATATTTTGCATTGTAGATGCTCTAACAAAACATGCGTGTCTCTTAACACTTTGTCATTTCATTGCAACTACATAATGCACTTTATCATTTTATAATTAGATTTAAAAGACATACTCTTCAATATTTTACATGTTCAATTTTTTATATGGAAAAATTCAACACAAAAAAAAAATAATAATAATAATAATTAAAAAAAAATAAAAATAAGAACTTATATAAATTGTTGTTGCAGATGCAACAATTTCGTTATTTTTTGCTAAACGAAGTTGTTTATCCAAAACAATAACATAATACTAATCTCAATTTATCAACTTATATACACCACACTATATAAATAAGCACGCATTCTTTTCTTCACCCGATGTGGGACTTAAAATTTGAAATAAATTTTCACAAAAGTAACCACATACAAAAAGTTGTTCTAGAGACATGATAACACCTTCTATTAACATTCATGTAATGGATTTAGATGTGTCAGAGTCATGATTAAAAATCTTTGTTGTGTGCTATTGAATCAACATATATTGACTCACATTAACAACTTTCACTGAACCTACATATGATAATGGGTGCTTGGGATCGTATTTCTAAAACTGCTTACGCTTTCTGAATTTAACAAATAAGCAGTTTGTAACAAGCAACTCCCATATCCCAAGTTGATTTTTGAAATTTCTAAAATAAATCATATAAGTAGTTTGAATAAGCATTTAATCATCTTATAAAGTTGTGCGTTATTGGGATAATTTAAAACCTAAGTAGGTTGAAGCCTTTTTAAATAGGCCACACAAAAAAGAGTTATGGAACTCTTTAGTTATGCTCATAAACTCGAGTTTATAAGGTTGTTCAAACAATATAATGAGCTTATTTGCTATATAATTTAAAAGCTATTTAAATAAGCTTAAAAACATTAAAATTTGCTTATTTTATTATTTAAACTAAGACAAAAGTTCAATGCGAAACACATTTTATTTAAAGATCACACCCTTTGATCTCAACCATCCATCTAACTTCAATCTAATGGTTCAAATTAATTGAAATTTTATTTTAATTATTTACTAAAGGGCCTTTGGGTAATTATACTATGTCAACAGGGGTCAGTTTCATATGATTTCCTCACCGGTTACACACGCTGGCGTTAGTGGCGTTGTGAGATCAGGAGATGACGGAATCGGAAACTCCGGTGCCGGAAGGAATGAATCGGATTGAGAATAGTCGTCGTTACCGGAGCATTGATGAGAATGAGGATACCAAACCATAACAGAATTCTGTTGATGATTGAAATAGTTAATAGGAAGATGAATATTACCGGTGACGGTGATTCGCCGTGGAATATAAAGAAAATAAGGTGCATCGTATTTTTAGTGTTATGAAAATAAGGTGCATCAAAGGGAAGATAAAGAAAATAAAGAGCAGATCTGATTTCATAAGCTTAAGCAAATTACAAGAATCATAAGCTGACGTTATCAAAAAAAGATAAAGAAAATAAGGTGCATCACATTTGAAACCAACTTGCAGAGAGATGTGAGGGAGTAGATAAAAAGAACTTTTGTCATTACTTGTAGAGGAGTGCTACACCCACCAAAAGTTTACAAAAAATCATCCACTCGCTGACGTGGCAGAGTGGTGATTGGTTGGTTTTTTGTGGCCCACAGAAAACCAACCAATCACCACTCTGTCACGTCAGCGAGTGGATAATTTTTTGTAAACTTTTGGTGGATCTAGTAATATTCTTACTTGTATACATATAACTGTTACTTTTATTGAGTTTGTCATCCTTTTATTTTATTTTAATGAATTTGTATAAGAGAGTAGAGAAATGGTAATAAAAACCCCTTGCCTCTTAACCTAGAGGTCAAGAGTTTGATCCTCACTCCTTACAAAAAGGCCGGAGGTCCTTTCTACCTTAGGTAGAACCAGAAGCAGCCTCTCTACCTTAGGTAGGGGTATGGTTGTCTACATCTCAACCTCCCTCATACACCGTGGAAGACGGTATTGAGACCTATAACCCGTGGAAGACGGTATTGGGAGTTACTTTACTTTACTTTGTATAAGAGAGTAGAGAAATGGTAATAAAAAAGATTAATTTGTGTTTTGATGTCAAGGAGAATGTACGGGGTTTTAAGGGGGTGACAATGGTAATGCAAAAAGTAAGTGGTAAAAACATGTTCAACCAATCACATGCCAACAACACATTTTATAATTCATCATGACTTTTCTTCATTTTTTAGTGGCAATGGTGATGCAAAAAAAAAAAAATACAAATTATATTATTTTATTTATTTTACCTAAACCTTAACAAACTTCACTTATCTTCACCCCCAACACCAAAATTCACCATCACTTTTCTCCCTCCTTTCTCTGCTACTTCCGCCAGCCACACCACCCAAACCACCACACCACCGCAATCACCACTTCACCCCCAACACCAAAACAATCACCCTCATCACCTCTTTCCCCTGCTACACTTCACACGCCTTCAAAACCCCTCCACCACCATTTGATTTATAGCCGCCACTCAAAAACCAACACCATCATCATTATAACACCTTAAACCTGTAGATCGTGTGAAGAATGGTAAGGAACACGCATTTTATGTGGGGTTTGACTCGGTCACGAGTCAAACTTGGGATAACTTGTGATTTTGGGTAGAAAAATAAATGGGTTATGGTATCGTGTTTATTTTGATTTCACGGTATCCCTGATGATAGATCTTGTTGTCACGTTCTTTTTTTTTTTTTTTTTTCTTTTTTTTTTTCTTTTAGCCACAAACGGCTCCATGGTTTAAATGCTAACGGTCGAATTTTGTGGGGAGTCGTGGATGCCGATTCGGTATCACATACACCTTGCCCATGCCGATTTAGCCATGCCGCCTTTGTGGTTTTCGTGGATGCCGAGCGACATATCATGCCTAAGCTCCATGACCTTCCCATTGCCACCCCTAATAGCAAGTAAAAAAAAAGTGATAATAATAAAAAAGTGATTTCCAAAATAAAATAAAAGTTGATTTCCGAAGAAAGATTGGTTTTCTTTTTATTTGTTAGTAAAATTAAACTAAAGATTACTAATGTGTCAGTTATACCATTACCATATTGTTTAAGATTGCAAAAAAATGAGTTGGTCGAATCATATGTGATTTTAATTGTGATAACTAGAAATATATATATATATATATATATATATATATATATATATATATATATATATATATATATATATATATATATATATATATATATATATATTTTTTTTTTTAATGTTGTGTATATTCTTTTGGATAATTTGTCATATACTAAAATATTAAAAAAAAATCTAATGTGATGAATCAAAAAATCACACGTGATTTACAATGAATCCTTTGAGATTCATACTGAATCTCATGGGATTCACAATAAAACCCTTGTGATTTCATACAAAATCACATGGGATTCAAAATAAATCCCATGGGATGCACCAAAGAATCCCATGGGATTCACAATAAACCAAGATGTACCACCATGTACATAAAGTAATTAAATCTACGAACATGTTCTTTAAAGAGTTTAAATAGACATAATCCCATGGGCTTCACAATGAACATGTTCTTTAAAAAGTTTAAAAAGGTTACCCGAGAAAATGAATTAATACATAATCTCATGGGATTCACAATAAATCCCTTGTGATTTCATACAGAATCCCATGAGATTCACAATGAATCCCATGCGATTCACAATGAATCCCTTATGATTTCATACAGAATCCCATGGTATGCACCAAAGAATCCCATGGGATTCATACAGAATCTCATGGGATTCACAACGAATCCCATGGGATGCACCAAAAAATCTCATGGGATTCATACTGAATCTTTTGTGATTTATCGTCTTTTTACGAATCCCGTGGGACTTCTTTACAAATCCCGTGAGATTTTTCTGGATGGAAATTTTTAAAAAAAAATCGTCTTTTTAAGAATCCCGTGGAATTTTTACGAATCCCATGGGATTTTTCTGGACGAAAATTTTGAAAAAAAAAAAAAAAAAAATCGTCTTTTTACGAATCCCATGGGATTTTTATGAATCCCGTGGGATTTTTCTGGACGAAAATTTTGAAAAAAAAAATCGTCTTTTTACGAATCCCATGGGATTTTTACGAATCCTGTGGGATATTTCTAGACAGAAATTTTGAAAAAAAAAAAAAATCGTTTTTTTACGAATCCCATGGGATTTTTACGAATCAAGTGGGATTTTTCTGGACGGAAATTTTGAAAAAAAAATCGTCTTTTTACGAATCTCATGGGATTTTTTACGAATCTCATGGGATTTTTTACGTATCTCGTGAGATTTTTCTGGACGGAAATTTTGAAAAAAAAAATCGTCTTTTTACGAATCCCATGGGATTTTTACAAATCCCGTGGGATTTTTCTAGACGGAAATTTAAAAAAAAAATCGTCTTTTTACGAATCCCGTGGGATTTTTCTGGACGAAATTTAAAAAAAAAAAAAAAAAGTTATCAAAAATATATAATAATGCATATCTATATAAAGATAATTTTTTTCTCGTCGCGATGGTGTATTTTTCGTAACTTGAAGATTTACCGTTTGAAAGATAAGTTGTTTTTAAAAAAAATGTGAAAAATGAGTTTTTATATTAAATGAGCTAAAATGCCAATTTTGTCTTCTCTTTGTTATTTTTTAATTTGATCATTAAATTAAAGGTGGATGGATAGTTGATATTGACTTATTTGTTTTTTAAATGATATTTGTTTTTTAGTGATATTTGTTTTTTTAAGTTATACTTGTTTTGCATAGATCTCACAACATCATATGATTATATTGATACCAGATAAGATACCTGTTAAAGTAGTGTTAACAGAATTCATCAGGGCAATCAATAACGATATATTAATCTCAAATTATACTAGTCATATACACAACAATATATAAGCAAGCACAACCTTTTATCTTTACTCCATGTGGGATCGAATGCTTGAAACTTAAAAAAACTTAAAACCAAGTTTCACTAGAGGCATAACCCTTTCGTTGACGTCAAAATACAATATTATTTTTGTTCTTTTTACAGATTACTTTAGAGACATAATAACGTCTTTTGTAATTGCTCATCATCTTGTAGTTTGTACCAACGTTATTTGTTTAGTGTAGGTTGAACATATCTTATTTATATGGTTTCTTAATTACCCATCGAAATATTTATAACCCCATGAACAATATAGAACATCAATTTTCATATGCATTTCGGATAGCTACACATATTAAATTGCGTAATTAACGAAACTTGTAATATAAGTTTTCAAGCTTCATATATCATAGTTTAGGCCGATGGTTTCCAAACAATTTAGATGTATCTACGCTTGATATTTGTTGGTGTAATTCAGTTTCCACCTTGACTCGATTTAATTTCATCCGTATGTGAGATGTCATTCTGCATAGGTCTTGGCAAAGAAATTGGTGGCCTCATTCGAGGCCTTAATGGATTCATTCCGCGAAAAGGCATCATCAGATTAGGTAGAACAGGAAGATGAGGTATATGTTGATATATGTTGATTCAATAGCACACAATAAAGATTTTTAATCATGACTCTGGCACATCTAAATCCATAACATGAATGTTAATAGAAGGTGTTATTATGTATCTAGAATGTGTGATTTCAAGTCCCACATCGGGTGAAGAAAAGAACGTGTGCTTATTTACATAGTGTAGCGTATATGACTAGATAAGTTCAGATTAGTATAATGTTATTGTTGTGGATTAGCAACTTCGTTTAGCAAAAAAAATAATGATGTTTCTATCTGCGAGAATAATTTATATAAGTTCTTAATTTTTTTACAAACTTTTGTATTATTATTATTATTTTTTTTTCTGAATTTTTCCATTTAAAAAAAATACAGATATTGCTAAAATCTTATTAGGGGTGTTTGTATAAGCTAATAAAATGACAAAGTGCATCCTGTAGCTGCAATGAAATGACAAAGTGTTAAGAGACACGCAAGTTTTGTTAATACATAATTTACTATGTGTAGCTATCCCAAATGCATATGAGAGACGATGTTATCTATTGTTCGATCATGGGGATATAAAAATTTCGATGGGTCATAAAGAAAACATATAAATAAGTTGTGTTACAACCTAAACGGCTAAACTAAACAAATTTCGTAGGTGCAAACTACAAAATGATGAACAATTACAAAAGATGTACTTCAAATGCATATACCAACATACTTGGCCTTTATTTGTGACAATGTGTAAGTCATCTCGTGTGTAAATTATACAATAAGATCAAAGTTTCAAAAAAAAAAAAAAAAAAAAAGTAACATCAAACAACTAACCCGCCGTTCAAAAAAAAAAAAAAAAAATCAAAGTTTCAAAGGTATCAATGTGTAGTCAGATCAATGTAAAAGTAAAGTTGAGGATACGACCATTTCTAAGTTTATCATGTGTCAAAATGTCCATTTTGGAACTATAAAACACAAATGTAAGTCACACGAATTTTGATTTAATGATATGAATCTATGATTGTTGTACATCATAGATCAATGCTTCAACAATATGGCTCTCCATAATCGATTATTATAAATATTTTGGCCGTAAACACAAATCCTCGGTCGATGGTTAAACTTGTATGTGCCGAATGCGGATATGATGAGGAGACTTGTGGAAGAAAGTATCATTTTGTTAATAAGTTAAAACAAGTTGGGATTGATGGAATCACGGGACAAAGAAAGTATCATTTTCTCTTGTTGGTTTCGTGTAATGTTTGAGGTCTGGTCATATGATCATATGTATATGTTGTGTTGATTCACACATTGTATATTTTGGTTGTGATTAATAAATTTGCCTTTTTCGGAAAAAAAAATAGATAGAGGGTAGGTAAAGAACAAAAAATGTTGTTTGATGTGAGGAATACGATGACTATTTTAGTCATTTTGCTTGATAAATGGATATAAATTATGGGTAATGATACAGTGAGAAGAAAACTTAAAATGAGAAGATAAGAAATAACTATAACCACATATTTGATATGCATCAACTTGATTTAGATGCATCTCTATTCATTTAGATGCATCCCAATTAGTTCCGAAAAGTGATTGAAGTGAAAACGATGCAAAGTAGTACTAATAACAAATTTGACCCGCAGAGAACGAAAAATGTATATGATTTATCTAACTTGATGAAATGCATCTAATATATGTATATGCATCTAATTTTTTGCTAGAAAATATATTATTGTGCATCTAAAAGATTAGGGATACGTCCAATTTAAGTCGATGCATTCTCAAATGTGTGGTTATAATTATTTCTCATCCTTCTAATTTTAAGTTTACTTCTTATTTGATCATAAGTCTATAAATTATAAGTATAAAAGCTATAAATGAAAATCATTTGCTTATTTAGTACGAAAAATAACAACTTCGTGTACGATAATATATATTCGAAATTTGAAATGTTTTAACAATATAAAGATAAAATACGTTACATAATTAAAAAAAAAAAAAAATCTTATTTAATTAACCGGCGCACGTTTTTTATATGGGGGTGCCGACAAAATGTTTAGAAAAATTAAGAGCTTACATAAGTTAGTAGCTGTTTATGATATCTATTGTTATATTACTTTTGTAAGTTAACAAAAGCTATCATGGCAAGCCAATAACATAATGTTTATCTCTCACCACAAACAATTCATCCACTCCAAACTATATAAGCTAGCACAACTTCTTTTCTTTTCTCCATGTGGGATTAAAACCAAGTTTTCACAAAAGTAACCCATACATAAATTTGTGCCGAGGATATAAATTTTTTAATTTGTCTATCATTTGGATATATAACATCGCTTACTTTATCCATACATGCATCTTAGATAGATACACGTTTAACTAACAGAAATTGGGTACCTATATTCTCATTGTTTGGCCTTGGGAGGGAATAGTGAGTATATGGTGAAAAAAGGAGGTCTAAATTGGAGAAATGTACCATAAAGTAGGGTTGATTACTGTGAAGGGTAAGTGGTTGGGGCGGGTGGTGTATGATGAGTGGAATAGAGAGGTGTGCAAGATGAACCTTCTTGGTCCACTCAATACACCACCATAGGAGGTAATGGTTGGCTTCCCTCAAGGAATGTGTTTCCAAGTAACTGAGGCCATTCATAGAGATGGAAATGTAGGTTACTTGGAAGAGCTCTTGACTAGAAGGGTTATGGGTACCCAGTGATGCCAGTTACTCAACCATCTTTGATTACTGTGGATGTTGGATGAGTGATCTTTGATGGTGGGTATATTGGAAATGTAGCTGGATGGTGAAAAGTGCATATTATAAGGTGATTTCAGGTTGCAATATGAGAAGTTCTATGAAGATTGATGAATAGAAGAAATTGTATACTTAGATTGAATAAGTCTGATTGATGATTGTATTACTGTTATATCTGTTGCAACAGATATCAAATGTATTAGTGTTTGTTTGTACAAATGATTTGGGGAATGTCCAAATCATGAATGTTGTTATTCTTATGATTGTACATAAGTTTGGAAGTAATATAATTCACCTTTGCACTAAAAAAACAGAAATTGGGTGTTTGTGAAACTGTCATTTTATAACAAGTTAACAACTACATCCCAAATGAACATAACTTAGTAATCTAAGTTTTCAAGGTTCGTACGTAGTTTATGCCAATGGTTTCCGAGCAATTTAGATTTGTCTATGTTTGATATTTGTTTAGGTAATTCAGTTCCACCTTAGCTTTATCTTCGAGTTAGATTCGGATTTACTATATATGCAAGATGTCATTCCACCACATAGGTCTTCACAAAGAAATTGATGGCCTCATTCGAGGCAATACTGGATTCATTCAGGGCACATGTATCACTGGATTATGTAAAACAGGAAGACATGGTCTTGTTCGAAGCAACACCAACTTGTTGAAACGCTGCCGGTTTCCTAGATGTTCTTTATTCTTTTGCTCATTTAAAATTTGACGTTGCTGTGCCTCGTATTGTTGATAGTAGATTTTAACATCTTCCTGTGATCTGTTTACGCATGTCAGAACTCAGAAACATGATAAGAAATGTTGTCCTGTACTATTGAATTATACGGGACGTGGCTACCTTGTGTTTGTAACCAGCATAATGCTGCTTCCTTGCAAACAGCTCATAACAGACAAGACAAAAGCGCGAAACAAGCCATGAAAGACAAAACAAAAGCGCGAGTTACATACTATATTATGAAGTACTCCTTATGGAGTAACACTCACTTATATGTTAAGATACAATCTTCAAAATTGTATTTCCATGAATAGGTGTAAATATCATCTCAAAGCAGTAAGTGGGTGTTTAGGATTTCTTATCAAAGCAGTTCTTTTGAAAATCTTACCGAGGCATTGTTTCAACTTTCGTTAGGTTGTTAGGTCCGTATGATCTGTTACTGGTTACCTGGATCAGAGAGTCTTGATTACCCCAAAGATTGAAACTGACAAAGAGATGATTGTAAACATATTGTGTGCTGCACTACTGCTACTTGCAGGTGCAGCAGTTTACAGTTCAAAACTCTTGCTAAATGGTATCATTATATAAAAACTAGAGTACACGAGGTAGGTTAACCGTGTGGCTACCTAATTGCTTTATATGCAGTTTGTCAAGACTCTGAGAGGTATTAAAACAGTTCGGGCAGGTTGAGTAACTGGTCAAATGGGTATTTCAAGTGCGGGTCGAAACAAGTTGAGTGACCCACGCTTTATTAATTGAATAAAGTGCTTAGCTGAATTACGAAAACAGCATTATTAGTAACTACTATGTAAATAACATTATAATCTCATGCATTGTCGTATAAAATACAGTGTTGAATATTTGCGTTTTGAAATTTAAGCATCAACCCTTTAATGGCCATGTTCAGATGAAACATTATGCTGTTGCAAACATAGTTTAGCTGACAAGTCAAAATAGCGATTTTCATCATTTTTCCGCTTCGAATTAATACCAAATGCCATTCTGATTCTTACTGAACAGTTGACCAGAGATTATAATTTTAAGTGCCACATTAGAAACTTATACTCTCGGTGTAAAGGAAGGCCTTGTTTCACAATGTTTTTTTTTTTTTTTTTTTTTTTTTTTTTTTTTTTTTTTTTTTTTTTTACGTTGGCATCTTTAAAAGGGTAAGAAATGCGACAAATATTGTGTTTTTGGCGCTCTCATAAACCATAATGTCAACTTATAAAATATTGTGAACAACAGTTGTAAATTGTACATTTCTACACTTGGTTTTCAACATAAAAGAACGTATAATTACTATTTGACTTTAAGAAGGACAAGGTTGACTTCTTATATACATGAACATGAACCTCGTAAAATTTTGATAAGCTCAAAAGGTTGATGTTGGGACAAAATGAGCAATGACTATGGACGACAATTCTTCCAATGATTTGTGTTTATGGAAAACTTGATTAAACCAGATCAGTCCTTTAACATGGACAAAAGATAAGTCCTTTAGTTAATTAATCTTTTGTTCATGCACTTAATGATTAGTAAACGTGACAAAACCATAGCATATAAATTAATTAATTAATTTTTTTTTGTAAGACTAATAGTTTACGTACAAAGTCAATTCTAGAAAACATTAATCAATGGTCATCATTATTGGTAGTTGTTTTCAATTTTTCAAAACTTAACTGAAAAAATTAACGAGTTATTTTAGTTACCGGAAAAAAGACATTGTATTAATTATTTCAAAACTCACTGAAAAAATATTAAGATGTTATATACAAGTTATGATATGGAAGACCCAAATTCGTCAATTTTTTCCCGTAACAAACTTGGATGTCCCATACCAAACATAATATTAATCTCAATTTATATGGGCTACATACACCGTTACCATATAAGGAAGCACAAATTCTTTACTCTACCCGGTGTGGGATTTAAAACTTGAAACAAGTTTATCAAAAGCAACCATATGCAAAAAAGTTGTTTCTAAAGACATAATAACACATTTTATTAACATTAGCCTATAAGGAATTTAAACATTTCAGACTCATAATTAGAGTACATTATTGTGACTGTTGAATTATATGGGACGAGGGTATGTTGAGCTAGTAACCGGAATTATGTTGCTAATGCTTACTGAAGGCTAAAAAAAAAACAAGACAAAAGGCCGAGTTAAGTGATAAATAATGAAGTCACGAAGTTACTTCTTATGAGGTAAGACTCCCATTTCTGATAACATTCTAAATAACCCCTTAAAGATAATAAGTAAAATAGTAGTACTTCTTATTCATTAAATGTGATAGGCATCAAATGCAAAAAGTCATTAAAAACTTTTTGTATTGTGGATGCTTTAACAAAACTTGCGTGTCTCTTAACACTTTGTTATTTCATTGGAGCTACTTAATGCAATTTGTCATTTTATAATCCGATTTAAGAGACATACTCTTTAATATTTTACTTGTCCAATATCCGTATTTTGTATAAGGAAAAATTAAAAAAAATAATAATAATAGTAATAATAAATAAATAAATAAAATAAAAAGTTTGTACAAAAATTAAGAACTTATATAAATTATTGTTGCAAACCAACATTTTCGTTATTTTTAGCTAAACGAAGTTGTTTATCAACAACAATAACATAATACTAATCTCAATTTATCTACTCATATACACCACACTATATAAATAAGCACACGTTCTTTTCTTCACCCGATGTGGGACTTAAAATTTGAAATAAGTTTTCACAAAAGTAACCCCATACAAGAAGTTGTTCTAGAGACATAATAATACCTTCTATTAACATTTACCTATGATGGTTTTAAATGTGTCAGAGTCATGATTAAAAATCTTTGTTGTGTGCTATTGAATCAGCATGTATTATGTTGCGCAAATTCTTATTGATGGCTTGATAAAAGGACGCGACAAAGGCGATTTAAATGATAAATGATAAAGTCAAGAAGTACCATCTTATGGGGTAAGACTAACTTATGGGGCAGGATACCTCCGCGAGTTACAGATATCACATTAAAAACTTTCACCGAGCCTGCATATGATAATGGGTGTTTTGGGATTGTCTTTTTGAAACTGCCTACGCTTTTTGGGGGCTCGCCGGCTCCATATTGCAAGGTGACAATTATGTTTAAACTAACGTGTGTCCAGTTCTGACTTTTATAAGGGGTGAGCACAAAAACCAATAAACCGAATTGAAACCGGAAAAACTGAAAAAATCAAATCAAAAACACCGCCCCGGTTAACAAACCGATGGTGCTGGTTTTGAAATTTATAAAGACCGAATGCTTGAGGCAGCTTTTAGTTTCATATGAAAAACCGAACCGAGAAAACCACCCCACCATATATTTATATACTCTTTTAAATAACTTTATCTATATACAAGAGATTTGATATTTAATTTCACGGATTCAAGTATACAATTTTATTTAAAAAACAATAGTCTTGTTTATTATCTATAGACTCAAATATGATCACTTTATAGATATTATATCATTGCTTTCAAACAATAGTGTTCTTTGAATGTCTTGGTGAAGGAAAAACGCAAAGACATTTATACTTTAAATTCTTGTTTGGTAGTTTTTTACTATGTTTTGGAGCTTTGGATTGTTAGAAATTATGCTACTGTTGATATTTGTTTTAAAAATCATAAATTTATATAAGATAAAAACTTGCTTACTGTCAACTAAGAAAAACCCAAAACCGAATTGATCCAATGTAAAAAATAGAAAACCATAAAAAAAAAAAAAAAACCAAAACCGAACGTTTTGTAGTTCTAAAAAACCAAAATATACTGTTTGGTTTATGGTATTGGCATAAAACCGCGCCGCCCCATGCTCAACATTTTATTAGCCGACCAGGTGGATCAATATTGCATCACAAAATTAGAGCTTGTTGGTTCAGTTTGGTATTCATCAAATATTTAGTTTTATACTTCAACATAATTCTTCATAAATATTAATCTCAACATAAATTATTTTGAATGGTTATATAAAAAACATAAGAGCTTATATAAGTTATTAAGCAGTCCACAAAAATTAAGAGCGTACATTAGTCAAACGGGCTATTACTGTTAATTTTGTTATCCATATTTTGGTACTTCAACAAAATCAACATAACACCCCAACAACATAATATTAATCTCAACTTATACATGCCATATACACCATAGTATATAAGCAAGAACAACTTCTATTCTTTATTTTCCATGTGGGATTGAAAAGGTGAACCCAAGCTTTCACAAAAGTAACCCCATTACACTTTTGTTGTCCTAATGTATTATTTTTTTTTGAACGGCGGATTAAAAAAAAAAGAAAAAAATAAAAATAAAATAACACTATCAAGACGTTAGAGAAACAACATTACAAAATAAAAAGGGACGGGTTTTTCACCCAATCAGTCCAACTAACATTTAGCTTACATCGATAACTACACCAAGAAAAGGACCGAGCCACTACATCATCGAATACTGTAGCCTTAAGAGGGGAACTCAAACCAAAATTCATCTTATTTCGAAAATTCCAAACAAGCCACCATATGATATAGAAAACTCCCTCTAGCACCTCCTTGCGAAGACCTTGAAGATGAATATTTGACAACCAAATCCTCCACTCCTCAAACAAATAAACCTCCAATAACTGGAAATCCCACCAAGTAGAAATCTTCTGATAAATATCTCTTGTCATAGAACATTAGAAGATAATATGACTCGTGGTTTCAGCAACCTTACCGCAAATCGGGTATAAAATCGACTGAATATCCAGTCCTCTATGGGACAAGTTAAACCGAGTGGGCAAACTATCCAACTTAACCTTCCAAGCATGAACGTTAACTTTTTTAGGAACCGCTTTTAACCATCTAGTTTTAGAAGAGACATCAGGTAACATATGATCATCGATATATCTCCTAACTGAAGCAACAAAAACTCACCCGAGCCCATTAGAGACCAAACCCACCCGAGCCCATATGTCGTAATGTATTATTCATGTTCTTTTCATGCATTGCTCTAGAGGTATGATAATTGATAACATCTTTTATAATTGTTAATCATTTTGTACCTACTTAATTTGTTTAGTTTAGGTTTTAACACACCTTATTTTTGTGTGTTTTCTTTATGATTTACCAAAAAATCAAAAGATACATTGTCAAATTAGTTAAGATGAGTTAGGTTAGTACATCCGATTCACTCTCTCTTATAACATTCGTCATTTTTATAATATTTTTTTTTTGGAAAGACAACAATTTATAGAAACAAAAAGAGTATAAAGAAACAATACATGGCATCCCCACAACTAATCAAGCTAATTAAGTGTGAGAGGGACCCAAAAAGAAAACAAAAACAAATACACAATGAAAAACACTACTACTATCTCAGTAGCCAGCCGAATGAAACCAAATTGAACAAGGACAAATTAATATGACAGCACCAACACCAATGCAAATGGCTAAATGAGTACCATGGCCACAAAATCTAGAATCTCTCCCATGAACCTGGAAAACTACTATTGCAACTAAACCATTTGATCACAACACAGTAACACACTATCAAATTTATTTCTGCTGCAGCTTCAAACCACTTGCAGAGAAATTGCAGCAGACCCACAGAACACGAAACAAACAATTTTAACCACTTGCAGCAGAGGTGCCGAATACCCAAAAGGCAGGAACAGACTTACATCACAGAATGCAACTGAACTCGAAACATAAGGTTGAAAAATATCATTACTGAAGCCGATTTTTTAGAGGATCCCATAGCCATTGTTGCCAATCTATCTCTTTATATTTGTTTGATCTTCTCACAATCCACTCGAAACTTTTTGATTGAATATCTTGAACAATTTTATTTGTACTTGAAACCTTGTTGCCGAACACACGTGCATTTCTTTCTTTCCAAATGTAGTACCCGGTGGTCCAAATAACCGCTTGCCAAACACGAGAAAAAAAAGGTGGGGACATTAACGTTTCCGTTAGATGAAAAGAATTCATCAATAGTGAAAGCGTTAACACACCCCACCCTCCACCAATTAAAAATCTTCTCCCACACACTCATAGCTAGATCGCAAGATATCAAGCTATGAGCGCACGACTCCACAATATTATTACAACTTGGACATAGAACCGAGTCCAAATCAATACCTCTTCTATCAAGCTCTACACGAACCGGAAGTCTTCCTCTTAAAGCCCTCCATACGAATATGTTAACTTTCTTAGGTACCAACTTGTTCCAAAGAGTTTGTTGACCTCCATTTTCCGACAATAGAATCTTTTCCTCAATCAATCTTGATAGATCTTTGACCGTGAACTCACCATCTTCAACAAGCGACCAACTCCACCGATCCCTACAATTATTGGAAACCACAACATGTTGCAAAACACCTAATAAATCCTCAAACTCCTTACTTACCCGACCTGTAATACTTCTAACCCAATCCCATTCCCACACCCAACTACTATCGACCCAACTCCCTCTATCCGACACACTAACCTCCTTCCTCCTATCTAAATGATAAAGTCTAGGAAATCTATCGCAAAACCTTTGGTTATCCACCCAACGATCTATCCAAAACCTAATATCCCTCCCATCCCCCAAAACCCCAATACAAGAAGACGTGAACTCTACCCCCAACCCGTCAATCTCCTCGCCAATCTTTACAATATCACCCCAAACCCCACCCCCTATTACCCCCCACCTATGGCCCTAGCGCCCCCCAAACCCCCACTATCACCATGAATACTCTTGACTACTCTAACCCATAAGCTATCCCTTTCCTTCCTAAACCTCCACCACCATTTACCTAGCAAAGCCAAGTTTTTTGCCCGTAATGACCCAATATTGAGCCCCCCCCCCCCCCCTCCTCAAGCGAAGATATAACCGAACCCCATTTGACCCAAGAAATCTTATTCCCCTCACCCGACCCACCCCAAAAGAAATTTTTTCTAATTCTCTCAAGCTTTTTAATGACACTCAAAGGCACGCGGAACATCGAAAAATAATACAAAGGCAAGCTACTAAGAACCGATTTAACCAATGTAAGACGACCCCCGATCGACATCGTTTTAGCCTTCCATTCGGCCAACCTTTTTTTGAATTTCTCCAAAACGGGAGTCCAAGCATTTACCCGCCTCATGTTCTCCCCAATTGGTAACCCCAAATACGTAAACGGAAACTCCCCGATATCACACCCCATCCACCTTGCCATATCCGACATTTCACCCTCGTTAACCCCTATGCCATATATCTTACTTTTGTTATAATTAACCCTTAGTCCGGAAACTTCTTCAAAACATTTGAGAATACACATAAGAGCTTTAGCGTTCTCTTTACTCCATTCTCCGAAGAAAATGGTGTCATCGGCGTATTGAAGATGAGATATTGTGACATTATTTGCTCCAACCGCCACACCTCTAAATATGCCTTTTTCCACCGCTTCGTTAACTATCGCGTTAAGTCCCTCCGCGGCCAAAATAAATAAAAAAGGCGATAGAGGATCACCTTGTCTAACACCCCTCTCCAACCCAAATTCTTCTGATGGCGAGCCATTTACAAGAACGGACATAGAAGATGATCTAAGGCAAGAGTTCACCCATTTGCACCACTTCACCCCGAAACCCATTTTCTTCATAATATTTAATAAAAACCTCCAATTGATGCTATCGTACGCTTTCTCAAAGTCTACTTTAAATATTAAGCTCTTTATTTTCTTTTTCCTCAAATACTCCATAGCCTCATTAGCTATTAAAACCCCGTCAAGAATAAATCTCCCTTTTATAAACGCATTTTGAGATTCCCCCACCACAATCCCCACAACCCGTTTAATTCTTTCCGCTAACATTTTTGCGATAATTTTGTAATAGCACCCAATAAGGCTAATAGGACGAAAATCGCCTAGCCCAATCGGGTCCGCCACCTTAGGAACAATGGTGACAAAAGAAGCATTACATCCCCTAGATATCTCCATATTGTCCCAAAACCACCCGATTGCACCTAGTAACTCCGGTTTAATAATCTCCCAAACTTTACGAATGAACTTGAAATTAAATCCGTCGGGCCCCGGGGCTTTATCCCCTCCACATCCTCGAATTGCCTCCCAAACCTCCCTCTCGCCAAACCTCCCTCGCGTCATTTTTATAATATTAGTTTGAATGGATATTTAAGAATTAGTTAATTTGACGTTCCAAAAAAGCTTAGGTTAGTACATCCCTATTTTTATTTACTTAAGCTCACTGTTCACTTTATTGCTTATCATTTTACCGAGTGTTTGTATTAGCTTGTGATTATAAGCGTTTGGAGCTTGTAAAATAACTCACAACTCAAGTAAGTCAAAACTTTTTAGATAAGCCACACAGAAATAAGCATATGAAAATTCTTTAATTAATTATTAACATAAACTCGAGCTTATAAGCTATTTCAAACACTAGAATGAGCTTATTTATGCTATATAAGCTTATAAGGTATATAATTAAGCTTAAATAAACACATAAAATGAGCTTATTTTGCTGTTCAAGCTAAAAGCCCTCTAAATAAGCTTAAACAAGCACCCCTAATCACATTACTCTTCAATAATTTAAATGACAAAAAATTATAGAAAAAAAATCAATATCCTATATAAATTTTCTGGTTGTCAACAAAATGTTTAAAAAAAATTAAGAACTTATATAAGTAACTGAGCAATTGATAGAATATTGTTACCGTATTTCTGTACTTTAACAAAATTCATCATTACAACCCAATAACATGATATTTTATCTTAACTTATGCAAGCCATATCCACCACGCTATATATGCACGCACAATATCTTTGATTTTCTCCATGTGGGATTGAAAGCTTGGAACCAAGTTTTCACAAAATTGTTCTGTGGACATAACCGTCTTAATTTGTTGCCGTAATCAAATAATGTATCATTTGTTCCTTGCTTTATTTACAAAGATATAAAAGTACCATATAATTTTTATATAACATCGTTAACTTTATCCATAAATCTTAGATAGATGCATCTCATGTACGAAACCCTTCCTTTGAGCTTTTTAGTAACTCAAGGACTACTTAAATATTACTAGTAGTTTCAACATAAGTTATCACATTGTACTTATAGATTCTTTTCCATTAGTTTCACTTCAAAATAGTAGTTTTGGTGTACAGTATCATAACTTCTAATAAAAATACACACTTTGCCCTACTCACATGTATCGTAACTTCTAATCATATCCTTCAATTTGGAGACTCGCGATAGTGCACAAGTATATGATGAAGTCAAGTGACCCAAATTTGGACACTCGCAATTACTCGTCCTACTAATCATACCATCAACTTGAAAACAAAAATATTACACCCTCAGATTTTACGCTCAAGCCATATATTACAACAATTTAATCTTTAGAAAAATGTGTTACAATTCTGAACTTTGTTGACTTAGGATCATCATAATTGGTTTATGAAAGGCTTAATATTACAGGGTGATAACTTATGTTTAAACTAGCGTGTGTCCAATTTTGTCTTTTATTAGCCAACCAGGCGGATCAATATTGCAAGGTCACAAAATCGAGATTGTTCGTTTTAGTCAAATATTTAGTTTTTTTTAAATGTATTGGTTGTCTAAAAGAATTTTGTTATCCGTATTTCTGTACTTCAACAAAACTCCTCATACATATTAATCTCAACCTAAATTATTTTGAACGGTTAAATATAAAATTAGGAGCTTATAAATGTTATCAAGACAAAATGTTACATGAAAAATTAAGAGCTTACATTAGTTAGTGGGTGGTTTTGATGGATGCTGTTTTTCCCATGTTTTGGTACTTCAACAAAATTCATCATAACAACCCAATAACATAATATTAATCTCAAGCTATAGATACCATGTACACCACAATATATAATCAAGAACAAATTTCCTTTCTTATTCCATGTGGGATTGAAAACATAAAACCAAGCTTTTACAAAAGTAACCCATAACACTTTTGTTGTTGTAAAATCTATTATTTATGTTCTTTCTATGCATTGCTCGAGAGATATGATATCATCTTTTATAATTGTTGTCATTTGGTACCTACGCAATTTGTTTACTGTAGTTTAAGTTTCAACACACCTTATTTTTGTGTGTTTTCTTTATGATCTACCAAAATATTAAAAGATACATTGTACAAACGAGTTAGATTAGTATATCCAATTCAAGTATTAAATGAACACATCTATCTCGTATACATCACAAATTTAAGAAAATATTGATATCAAGTAACATGTAAGTTAGCACTTCATTTAATGATTCAAAACTTTTGCCACCATGACACAAGTTAGAAAAATTTTTGCCACCATGACACAAGTTAGAAAAATCCTATTTTAAATGATAGAAAGTTATACAAAAATTTAAGAGCTTATATAAGTTACCGGACCATTGCAATAAAAAGCAAGAAATTTTATTGCGGTATTTTTGTTCATCAACTTAACTCATCGTGACAACCCAACAACATAATATTAATCTCAACCTATGGTAGTCATATACCTCAAGGTATATAAGCAAGCATAACATCTTTTCTTTACTCCATGTGGGATAGAAAGCCATAACCCTTTTGTTGCTTTAATCAAATATTGTTTTATATATGTACGTTCCTTTTACACATTTTTAGAGGCATGATAACATCTTTTACAAGTGTTCATCACTTTGTACCAACGTAATTTGTTTAGTTTATGTTTGAGTTAACTACATTTTTGGTCTTCGTGGTTTACCGGGTATAACAGTTTTGGTCCAAAATTTTGAAATGTAACGGATCTTGTCCAATATCCGCTGACCCGTAACACTTTTGGTCCATCTTTCATGACTCCGTTAAATTGACTATGATTGACCGTTTGTTTTAGGGGTATTTGTGTCATTCACTTCCTTTTCTCTACCACAAATACATAAACACAAGCACCCACTCACCCACCCACATAAACACATTCATATTCTTTATCCCTTACCAGATTTCCGGCCAAAAATCACCGGCAACCACCCCCACCTCCGGCGACATACAGAGATAAGACACACCACTCCACCACACTACTTTTCATCTTCTCCCTTTTTCTACTCTAAACACTCATCAATCTAAACATTCATCCTTCCCATCAAACAGATTTATGCTAAATCTGGACAACAACAAAAAAGCAAAAAAAAAAAAAAAAAGTAGATCAGATTCAAGATAACCCTAACCTTAGACTTTCCACTCAAATCGCAAATAAACTTCATAAATCAACAATTCATTGTTAGTGGTGTGGGATCTTGACCATCACTGGTGATGGTTTCGTGGTGGCAGCGGCGTGGGTTTTTGGTGGCGGCGGCGGCGTGGGTTTTTGGTGGTGGTTGCATGAATAATTCACAACTAAAAAACTTGTCCAGATCTAGCCGTATATGGAGAAGGAAGCAGCGATTAGGAGAGTGAGGGAACATCTACTACAAGAAAACAAATAACGAGAACCTCTTGCCTAATTTATTCAATCGTTCAGTTCTATGTTTCGTATATGGTGGTGGTGGTTTCATGTTTGGATGGTGGTGGGTTTGAATATGTGAATGTGTATATATTTGGTTGTGTGTTTGTTGTTGAAAGGATGATGAAGACAAGTATAAGTTTGATACTTTGATACTGGTTAAGAAGATTTAGATAGATTGTATTGGAGCAGAAACATTATTGAAACTTATAGTTATACTTGTCTTCATTCTAGATTTTTATTTGTGGATGTTTAATTTAAAGATGGATGTATTGATTTTGAATGGTTGTTGAACTGAATTATGATGGAATGAAGATGATATTTGATGATAAGGATGTTGAAATAATAATAATAATATTAGTATTAATAATTGAAAATTAAAAATAGAAAGAAGAGTGAAAGAATGCAAGGAGGGTATTTAAGACATTCAAATTATCAATATGAGGGTATTTTAGACATTTCACATTATTCAACTGGTCAAACAAACGGTCAACTAAAAATTGGACCAAAAGTGTTACGGGTCGTCGGATCTTGGACTGGATCCGTTACTTTTTAAACTATTAGACCAAAACTGTTATACCCGACAAACCACGAGGACCAAAAATGTAGTTAACTCTTTATGTTTTAACACACCTTATTTTGTATGTTTTCTCTATGAACCATCAAAATATTAATAGGTACACTGTGTAGAACCGAACCTTGGTTGGAAAAAGACACATTGTAACAAGTTAAAATGAGTAAGGTTAGTATATCCTTATCTTTTGTTGTTTGTTTAACATTTGTAAAGGGCCTTTATTGTGTATCACTAGTTTAGTGGTTTTCATTAGTATATCCTTATCGAATGGCAAATTGATTAAAATCTAAGCAAGAGGCTAGGCAAAATTATAAGGAGAGGAAATAGGATCACATGGGTTACAAAGCCAAATTTAAGGACGCTCTTTTATACCTATTTGAGATTCATAATGTCGTTGAGGATGAGATCATTCTTTGGTCTTTTTGGAAGTGAAGGTAGTCTCATTTAGGAAATGCCGAAAGATCCAAAGTGTGGCTTGGACAATGGCATAAAAAAAGCTACAAGTTTGGCAAGTAAGTTGATGTGACCTGCAATGGTAAAAACATCATTGAGGTTATCAATACGATTATTTTGAATATTCCACCAATTAAGGATATATGGTTTTTGCAATGACACACTTTACAAAGATATGTTCTTCTGTCTCTTCAACTTCATCACAAACCGGGCAACGTGTGAATTGTTACCAAGCAATTTAAAATGAGAATTGCTATAACCACATACACTTTACAAAAAAATAACCACACAATGATATGACATTTCTTGATTGGTGCATTTCTCTAAAGTTTCTCTCTCTTCTCTCTCATTAAACCAATCACTTCTTTACACATCATTACCATGTCATTGTGTGGTTATTTTTTTGTAAATTGTATGTGGTTGTAGCATTGCTCATTTAAAATTATCTACGCTTTAGTAAATTAAGTTTTCAAGCTTCATAGTTTATGGCAATGGTTTCCAAGCAACTTAGATTTATCTACGCTTACTACATAAAGCAAATAAGATATCTAAACAAGTTTACACAAACATCCCTAATCACATTATTTTTTCCATATTTCACAATTTACATGAAAAAAGACATTATTTTATTACAACTGTTTGTAAGAATGAAATTTAACAATCACAATCAAGTGTCAATTGTGTATTCACTATATCCTAAATTGTCTTCACTTTTTTCGAAATAATCATCCAATAAGAAGTATTCATAAATGGTGTTGTAATATAACTTATTTGCTTAACGACAACCATTAGGGTTGTCGTTAGAAAAAACCTTTATTTTAATTAAGCTCGCTATTCACTTTATTGCTTATCATTTTAGTGAGTGTTTGTATTAGCTTGTGATTATAAGTTGATAAGTGTTTGAAGCTTGTAAAATAACTAAAAACTCAAGTAAGTCAAGCCTTTTTAGATAAGCCACACGAAAATAAGCGTATGAAAATTCTTTAATTAATAATTAACGTAAACTCGAGCTTATAAGCTAGTTCAATCACTAGAATGAGCTTATTTCTGCTATATAAGCTTATACGGTATATAATTAAACTTAATTAAACACATAGAATGAGTTTATTTTTGCTATTTAAGCTAATAAGCCCTTAAAATAAGCTTAACCAGGCACCCCTAATAGAAGACATACACTTCAATAACAAAATGAGAAAAAAGTATCGAAATAAATCAAGATCCTATATAAATAATCTGGTTGTCGACATACAAAATGTTTTAGAAAAAAAGTTAGAGCTTATATAAGTAATTGGGTAGCCTTAGAAATTGTGTTATCATTTTTTTGTTCTTTTAACAAAATTCATCATACCACCCAATAACATATATTTTATCTCAACTTGTACAAACCATATACACCACGCTATATATGCACGCACCACATCTTTGGTTTTCTCCATGTGGGATTTAAAGCTTAAAACCAAGTTTTCACAAAAGCAAACCGTACACAAAATTGGTCTGAGGACATAACACTTTTAATTTGTTGCCATAATCAAATAATGTATCGTTTTATTAACAAAATATAAAAGTACTATATAATATTAGATATATAAGATCGTATACTTTATC
Source organism: Artemisia argyi (assembly GCA_030686995.1). Classification (NCBI taxonomy): domain Eukaryota; kingdom Viridiplantae; phylum Streptophyta; class Magnoliopsida; order Asterales; family Asteraceae; genus Artemisia; species Artemisia argyi. The sequence continues at coordinate 41,593,295 of CM060680.1, forward strand.
CATATATCTTAAATAGATGCATCTCATGTAGGAACCCTTGCCTTTGAGCTTTCAGTTAACTCAAGGACTACTTCAATATTAGTTTAAACATAAGTTATCACATTGTGCTTATAGATTCTTTTCCATCAGTTTCACTTCAAAATAGTAGTTTTGGTGTACAGTATCGTAAAATATGATACACACTTGTGCCCTACTAACATGTATCGTAACTTCTAATCATATCATTCAATTTTTGAAAACCTGTGCACTGTCAACCCTGGGATTCACATTTAGATCTTATTAAATCATAAACACTTGTACTTCACCATTATTTTGCATTTTGTTAAATTTGGAGACTCGTGATAGTGCACGAGTATATGATAAAGTCAGGTGACTCAAATTCGGACACTCGGCGATTACTCGTCCTACTAATCATACCATCAACTTGAAAACAAAAATATTACCTCCTCAGATTTTACGCTCACACCATATATTACAACAATTTAATCTTTAGAAAAATGTGTTACAATTCTGAACTTTGTTGACTTTTTTTTGAACGGCGGCATATTATTAAGAAAGAACTAGCAAGAAGCTAGCAATTACAAAGGCGATTTCAGCCAATCAGACCAACTAATACATTTTTTGCCTCTAAACTTATACTAGGAAAGAGAGAAAAGGCGAATAGTATCAAAAATATCACATTTCCTCATAACATGAGAATTGAAAGCGATATTATTCCTAAAACGCCAAATGGTCTAACATGTTGAAGTGAAGATGACATATGCTCGATCCTTCTCGTCTTTTGAAACTTGATACGCCAAAAACCAAGCATCCCAATCGTTGCAAGAAGAAAAAAGCAGGAGCTTTACATCGCACCAACCACGAACTAACCTCCAAATAGCAGAAGCGCAAGAGAAGAAGACAGAGAATTTGACTCAACAAACGCATTGCAAACCGGGCACGTAATAGTGTCGATCTCTAAACCCCGAGAGGAGAGGTTAAGACCAAGGTTTTCAAGATCGAGATCCTACCAAGGATCGTTTTCATCTTTGCAAGATCGTGATCGTAAGATCGGATCGGCATCTTAAGATCCTACTATAATGTCATTTTCTTAATAGTTTTGTAATATTATACAAATTTACAAATTATTATATAACATAAACACAAAATTATATGAATGTTCCATCGAAATGTTGTCCTAAATTATGATTATGAAATATTTAATAAGATTAACATGTTGTTTTTTAAATTCTACAAAAAATAATCCAGAAATTTGCAGTTTTTTATTTTGTTATCCGAGAAAAGTATGATCGGATTGGATTAGATCTTAAGATCATATGGTCAAGATCGAGATCCTATAAGATCTTAAGCTTTCAAAGATCCTATGTAAGATCCGGATCGTTTTTGCTTTGCAGTATCGTAAAATCGTAAGATCCTAAGATCAGGATCGGATCCTGACAACCATGGTTAAGACGATGAAGGAGCCTATCCAGAAACAACCGCCACATGAATATGTTAACTTTCCTCGGGAGGACCATGTACCACCTTGTGCAAGGAAGAGAAGAAACAAGCATGCAATCATCTAAATATTTTCGGGCAACATTAACTGAGAAGATGTTATCCATGGAGAGCGTAAAGATAGGCGAATCTTTGTCAACATTAATATCCAAAGAGCTGATATCAATTAAGAGATTGTTAAAATCGGCTTGCGTTCTACCAGAGAGTATAGACCTACTCCAATCCCACGACCAAGATCCATTAGCAATGCGATCGCTAATAAGACAGTTTTTGTTTCTCTCAAGACAAAACAACCGGTTATACCTGGAACAAAGAGGTGAATCCCCCAACCAAGTGTCTTTCCAGAATCTAATCAAAAAGCCACCCCCACACTAAATCAAAAGGAATTCAAAGGAATGTATCCACTTGAATGCAGGTGGTAAATCGAACCAATAATACGAGCCCATAGCCCGTTAGATTGACATCCTTTTATATCGAAGCCCGCTTCGTCACCATGAATCGACTTTAGGACTTTAACCCACAAAGAAGAAGGACAATTTAACAAGCGCCATCTCCATTTGAGAAGAAGCGAATAGTTAAAATCTTTAAGGCTTCCCACACCTAAACCTCCTTTATCGAGAGAAGCTAAAATATTTGACCATTTGGCCCATGCTAATTTCCTTTTATCACCAGACGCACCCCAAAAGAAAGAAGCCCGGCTACTTTCAAGAGACTTTATGACTGCATCAGGAGCTTTAAAGATAGACATATAGTACAAACCAAGGCTGCCAAGCACGGATTTTATGAGAGTAAGACGGCCACCTGGCGATAACATATTAGCTTTCCAACTTGATAACCTAGCTTTAAACCGGTCAATCAAAACATTCCAATTCGAAATTCTACCCATGTTCGAACCTATAGGTAAACCAAGGTAAGAAAAAGGAAGGGAACTGGCCGAGCAACCTGTACCAGCTGCTACACGAACAACTTCAGAATGCGGGACCCTCACCCCGTATAAATTTGACTTGTTGATGTTGATCTTGAGACCTGATGCGAGGTAAAAGACATTGAGAATACGAATGATATTATCCATGTCGTTTGGTTCCATTCTGATAAGATAATAACATCGTCCGCATAGAAGAGGTGGGATAAGCGAATACCAGGAGATCCAATACAAGCGCCTCTAAACAAATTTTCCGACAAACCATCCCTAAGAGTAATGTGAAGGCCTTCCATGACAATAATAAAAAGAAAAGGCGACAATAGGTCTCCTTGCCTCAACCCTCTTTTTAACGAGAAATCTGACGTAGGACTTCCATTAATGAGGATAGAAGCCCTAGAAGTCGCTAACCCGCTCTTAACCATCTGCGCCAATTACTACTAAAGCCCATCTTATCCATGACATGATCTAAGAAATGCCAACTAACTGAGTCAAAAGCTTTTTCAAAGTCAACTTTGAACAACAACAACTTCTTCTTTCTCTTCTTATACCAATCTATAACCTCGTTAAGGATAATAGGACCATCAAGAATTTGACGACCTGAAATAAATGCAGATTGCTCATGACTAATGATTGAGTCGATAAACTTTGACAGCCTATTTGCTAAGATTTACGCAACAATCTTGTATTGAAAACCAATAAGGGAAATAGGTCTATAATCTTTAATATAGAGGGGATTAGCCACTTTAGGAATTAAAGTGAAAAAGGAGGAATTCACACCTGATGGAAACGTTCCTGACGAGAAGAAGTTAACCACGAAAGATTGAATGTCGAGATGCAAAAGGTCCCAATACTTTTTTACAAACATAAACATAAAACCATCCGGACCTGGGGCTTTTTGGCTCCCACAATCCCAAACCGCATTTTTAATTTCCTCCAAGGTCACCATGGAGTCTAAATGAGCCCGATCCGAGTTGCTTAATCTATTAACCGCAGACATGGAAGGGAAAACAACCAAGGAGTCATGACTTGAAAACTTATCCTAAAGCCGACTTAATGTCTATTGGATCAGTTAACCAAACTCCTTCGTGTAAAATACCTTTGATCATTAGCGTGTTCCTTTTTGAATTAATGATTCCATGAAAATATTTGGTATTTTCGTCTCCTTCCACGTCCCATCTAACACGAGCCTTTTGAAACAAGTCCATGGATTCAAGCTTCACAAGATTGTCTAACTCATGCCAAGTATTAACTCGAAGCGTTTTTTCATCATCAGTAGCCTGACCCGCGTCAGTCTTATCATCCAATGTTTTCAAAGAAGCCAAAATGGAGTTTTTTCTGCTGACTTCAGTTAATTTAGTGTGGGAGAACCAAAGCTTAAGCTGAGCTTTGAGCTCTTTTACTTTAACATGAAGAGCCATCGTGGAACCAACATTAGAAACCGAAAGGTTGTTCCAAGCCTCTTTAACAACAACATCGAAATCTTTTCTTTCAAACAACGAATGAAATTTTTTGAATGGAATCGGGCCAAAATCAGAATTTTTGCAATGCAAAAAAATGGGGTTATGATCTGACCAAACTCTATCGAGAACCGTCACCTGTAAATTTGAATGAGCTTGAAGGGTATTATTCGAAATCAGGTAACGGTCTAATTTGCTCAACTTGGTGCCTGTTTTGTTCATCCAAGTAAACATTTTACCTCCCATAGGGAGATCAATTAAGCCAACACCATGGATGAATGAATTAAAAACCGCCGCGTCACTACTAGAAAAAAAAAGAACCAAACCGTTCAGATTCATATCTGACTTCGTTCAAATCTCCGAAAAGGATAAAATTACCTTCATGACTTTGAGTGAAAGAGCGAAGAGAATCCCATAAGATAGATTTCTCCGGTTGGTGTTGTGGCCCATAGATATTAATAATAAAGTAGTCTTCACCTGAATGCATCCACTTGCCTTTAACAATAATATAATTATCGCTACACCAGATTCTAGATTTAGAATACACACAGATCCCACATGGTGACCAAGCCCCCTGATCTACCCCTAGCCGTACTACAAGCATAATCAAATTTAAAATTTCCCCACATGGATTTGAGATGAAACAATTCCAATTTAGTCATCTTTGTTTCTTGGACACCAAGACATTGAATATTATGCTTGAAACACAATTCCTTGAACTTTGTTGACTTAGGATCATCATAATTTGTTTATGAAAGGCTTAATATTGTAGGGTGATAACTTATGTTTAAACTAGCGTGTGTCCAATTCTGTCTTTTATTAGCCTACCAGGCGGCTGAATATTGCAAGGTCACAAAATCAAGATTGTTGGTTTTAGTCAATTATTTAGTTTTCTCAAATGTATCCGAAAGACGTATATTCATTTGTTGCATAAAAGATTGGTTGTCTGAAAGAATTTTGTTATCCATATTTTTGTAATTCAATAAAGTTCTACATAAATATTAATCTCAACATAGGTTATAATCTCAACATAGGTTATTTTGAAAAGTGATAAAATGTTTAGAGCTTATACAAGTTATCAAGTAGTCCACAAAAATTAAAGGTTACATTAGTTATAGAGAGTTTTGTGACCCATATTTTGGCAACAAAATCCATCATAACAACCCATAACATAATATAACCTCAACCTATACATGCCATATACACCACACTAAATAAGCAAGAAAAACTTCTATTCTTTACTCCACAGATGCTGAAGTGATGATTAAAGAGATCATTAATAAAGAAGTTAAGGAAGCAGTTTTTGAAATTTGTGATAACAAAGCTCCAGGGCCTGATGGTTATACTGCCAAATTCTATAAGAAAGCTTGGAATGATTGGGGAGGAAGTTTGTGAAGCTGTTAAGGAGTTCTTTAGTAATGGTAAATTGCTTGGGGAGGTTAATTCTACTCTCATTACTCTTGTTCCAAAAAGTAACACCCCTCAAAAAGTTTCAGATTATAGACCTATAGCATGTTGCAATGTGTTATACAAGGTGATTACCAAAATTATTACTAATAGACTGAAGATAGCTCTTGGCAAGATTGTGAGTCAGAGTCAAAGTGCATTCATTCCTGGTAGAAACATAACTGATAATATTCTCCTTACTCAAGAGCTTTTAAGAGGGTACAACTGGAAGAATGGTGCTAGAAGAGTAGCTCTCAAAATTGACATTCAGAAAGCTTATGACACTGTTAATTGGGTCTTTTTGGAAAAGGCTCTTAAAATGTTTAGCTTTCCTGAGAAGATGATACATTAGATTATGATATGTGTTAGAGGGGATACTTTTTCTATCAACATTAACAGTGATAGAGTGGGATACTTCAAAGCTGGAAGGGGTTTAAGACAAGGTGACCCTATGTCACCTTATATATTCACATTGGTAATAGAGGTTTTCACTCTTATTTTGCAAAAACAGATTGAGGAAAGTGGAAGATTCAAATACCATTGGGGATGCAAAGCTTTGAAGATCTCTCACTTATGTTTTGCTGATGACTTGTTGGTTCTTAGTCATGGTGATATTCATTCTGTAAAAGTGGTGAAAGATGCTTTGGGTAAGTTTAGTAGTATATCTGGATTGAAGCCAAATATCAACAAAAGTACTGTTTTCTTTGGTAATGTGCAGAATAATATCCAGCAGGAAATTCTATCTTTGTTACCATTTAAAGTTGGCAAGCTTCCAGTTACTTACTTAGGGGTTCCATTGATCACTAAACAATTGACATTCACTGATTGCAAATGTTTGATTGATAAGGTGAAGATCAAGGTAAGCAATTGGAAGAATAAATTACTATCTTATGCAGGCAGGCTTCAGTTGATTGTCTCAATATTATCTGCTATGCAAGTATATTGGGCATCTGTATTTGTTCTTCCTAAAGCTGTTATTAAAGACATTGATAAGCTGCTAAAAGGGTTCTTATGGTGTCAAGGTGAGCTTTCAAAAGGAAAAGCTAAAGTTGCTTGGAAGCTAATTTGTAGACCTAAATGTGAGGGTGGCCTGGGTATCAAAGAATTGGAACAATGGAATGAAGTTCTCATGACAAAGCATTTGTGGAATGTTGCTAGTAACAAACAGACAATTTGGGCAAAATGGATTCATGAAACAAAGTTAAAAAGAAGCAGTGTATGGGAAGCTAAGAGTGATAAGTGTGCTAGTCATGGATGGAAGCAGATTTTAAATCTCAGAAATAAGATTCATAAGCATGTTACTTGTCAAGTTGGTAATGGTGAGAGTATTTTTTTATGGCATGATAAATGGTGGGGACCTGAATCTCTTAGTGAAGTTATACCTATGGAATACATTGAACAAGCGGGGCTGAGTCACAACATGAAAGTTAAAGATATGATCAGCAATGGTCAATGGTGTTGGCCTGATAATTGGTATAGTGAGTTTCCTATTCTGTCCACAATACCTGTCCCTACATTGTATGCCAGTTCAGAAGACAAATACATGTGGTATTCAAATAATGGGAAGTCTAATAAGTACTCTACTAAAAAGGTTTGGGAAGATTTAAGACAGGGAGGGAGTCAAGTGGATTGGTATGATATTGTATGGTTTTCTAATTGCACTCCCAAGCACTCTTTTATCATGTGGATGGCTATTCAAGGTAGACTGTCTACTCAGGAAAGGTTGCATCAATGGTACCCTGAAAAGATTATGGCATGTCCTTTATGTGAGAAATGTTTAGATTCCCTGAACCACCTTTTCTTTGAGTGCCAATATTCTGGTAAGATGTGGAAAACTTTAAAAGAAAAAGCTGGCTATAGTTATCTTCCTGATAAGTGGGATGATATCATTAGCAGTTTGACTAGAATAAGATACAACAAGGCAATCAGAAGTGTATTAATCAGAATAATTTTGGCAGCTTGTGTTTATTTTGTATGGAATGAGAGGAACAAGAGATTGTTTACTAGTGAAAGAATTGATAATAGGGAGCTTATTGAGAATGTCATCAACCATGTGAGACTAAAGCTTTCAAGCCTTAAGGTGAAGAAGTCTGCTCAAATTGTGGAAGTAAGTAAACAATGGGATGTTTCGATGAATGAAGTATAGTTTTGAGCTGTTTAGAATATGGGGGTGTATATATGAGAAGTTTTTTGATCATGATGCTCCTATATGAACTGGCTTGCTTCTGAAAGGGGTGTTTGGTTCTCTGGTTACAGAAGCAGTATTCTTATTTGTACTACTGCTGTTATTTTCCAACCATAACAATGTGTATGTATCTTGTACCTTGGAGTTCTTTGGGTGTGACTGTACTTATTGGATCATCATTCTCTTAACCAGTTGGTCCTTGGGAGGAAACTGTGTTAGGCTTTGATGCTATAGTAAGAGGTTTAATTCCATTGAATGTACCATAAAGTAGAGCATCACATTGTGAAGGGTATATGGTTGTGGAGGCCAATGTATGTTGAATGGAATAGCGAGGAGTGAAAGATGAACCTGCTTGGTCCATTCAATACATTGGCACAGGAGGATAGGTTGGTCATCATTGAGGGTGAGTGTTTCCAAACAATTAAAGCCTCTCTAGAGAAGGAAATGTAGGTTGTTTGGAAGAGCCCCTCCATGGATGGGTTATGGGTTCCTAGTGAAGCCACACACTTTCCTGTCTCTACTGTTGTGGATGATGGTTGAATGGTTTAGATGGGAAGTGATGTGGAAATGTAGCTAGATGGTTGGTGCAAAAGAAGTTGAATTTAATAGCTAAAGGTTGGCATGGTTTCTGTTATAGTGCAGCCTGAAAGCTTGTGGATATTCATCTCTGTGGTGACAGAGAAAAGGTTTTATGGTAGTGGACATCTGGGTGTTCATATTACTGATTGTATTAGCTAGTATTGTATGTGTTTTTTTTCTGTATTCACTCGTTGAAGATGAGTTCAATCCAGTTAAGAGAATTGTAATGTAACTGTTATAATGTTGATAGTAATATAAACTTTCACTTTTTGCACCAAAAAAAAGTTCCAAACTGTTTTAAAGTTCGTGTTCTTATAAACAATATCCTGGTTTTAGCTGGGTTCCATACACCATACTTGCATTGCGTAATGCCTTCATACAACAAAGGGTGAGACTCAATGATACCTAATCTTTTAGGCACTCCATAAGTTGCTTAACTTATTTCGTAAATAGTTTTAGAGGTGGCAAATGGGCAGGTTTAGTTGGCTAACAGGTCAAATGGGTAATCTGTGTACGGGTTGTGTCATATTATACCTATCTGCAAAGAGATATTTATCCATTTTTTTAGATTTTTGTAAATTATAAATGTTCTAAATTTGATTGCTGAGAGTATACGGGTTGTGTCAACTTGTTTGAACCGTTTGACACACTTTCCTTTCCTGTGCATATCCCATGTGACCCATTTGAGGTAGAACATTTCCCAAGTCATGTTACCATCTCTACATTATTCCGATTCCTATTTATCTTCTCCGTGAGAGTTTGACTTCAGAAATATTGCAGGGGCTTTGCTATATTTGCAAGATTAGGTTAGGTCCACAGACCACCATAACATTTATACTGTGCGAGAAATTGTGTGAGCTTGCTGGGCTGAAACCAATCTAGTCCCAAAATTACTGGTAACATATTGTTCTTGATTGCATTATTAGTTGCATGCTGCAAGACAAGGTATATGCTCCTAATACAGCTCGAGATCGATAATAATAATTTCTAAGACACATTTTTAGGATTCTAGATGCTGAGTTTATTCATCCATTTATACCGATCGATGAAACTTTGTAACTTCCACACAAATGTAGTGGAAAAGAAATTGTTTCTGTTGTAATTGATGCACTTTGGTGTGGTTCAAAGGTGCTATTTATACGAAGTTGTGAAATACTAAAACTAGCTCAGTTCTGTATTTTGCAATTATAATTTTTCAGTTTTTATCTTATTAATGTAAAGTGTGAAGTTGCATAAAGAATCATTTCATGTGTAAATTATACAATAAGGTCAAGGTTTCAAAGGTATGACCATTTCTAAGTTTATCTTATTAATGTAAAGTGTAAAGAATCATCTCGTGTGTAAATTATACAATGTAAAAGTCGAATTTGATTTAATGATATGACTGTTGTACATCATAGATAAATGATTCAACTATAAGAACTGACTGATTGGTCTTGTGCTTTGGTAATTTAAACGACAAAAACTCAGAAGCTTATACAAGTTAGTGACCTCAGATGATGACTTTTGTTACCGTATTTTTGTACTTTGACAAAGATTCATCATAACAGCCCAATAACATGATATTAGTTCCAACATGCAAAAGCCATATATACCACAATATATAAGCAAGCCCAAATTCTTATCTCTATCCTATGTGGGATTACAAACTTGAAACCAAAGTTCACAACAAAAGTAACCCCATACAAAAAATTGTTTAGATGACATAACCCTTTTGTTGCCTAAAACAAATACTACTAGCTGTATTATTTATGATCTTTTTACAGATTGTTCTATAGACATATAGCATCTTATAAAAGTGTTGAGTACTTTATACCAATTAATATAGTTTGTTTAGTTTATGACTTTATGTTTCAACACATGTTATTACGTATGGCAACAAAAAATGGCGTCAACATATATAAGTTATTTGACTTTGTTTCTCTTGTATTCCTTGTTAAAAGTAAAGTAAAGTAAAGTAACTCCCAATACCGTCTTCCACGGGTTATGGGTCCCAATACCGTCTTCCACGGTGTATGGGGGAGGTTGAGATGTAGACAACCATACCCCTACCTAAGGTAGAGAGGTTGCTTCCGGTTCTACCTAAGGTAGAAAAGGACCTCCGGCCTTTTGTAGGGAGTGAGGATCGAACCCTTGACCTCTAGGTTAAGAGGCAAGGGGTTTTCCAACTGATCCAACCCTACTTATCTTGTATTCCTTGTTAGCTACATCCAAATCAATAAAGTTATCCATTTTCTTACAAACTATTTGCGAATTCTTTCTCTAACATCAACGAATTTGAAATCACTGATAAATTTGTCTTTTAGATCTTTTTTTATCTCAGGTTCACCTTAATTTGAAAGACGTATCTCATTCCTTAAATCAGATTCAATGATGAAAAAGTTATAGGAAGCTTAAGAAATATTCATATAAATCATAAGATATGCCATTATATTAGAGTAAAATTAATGCCATAGTCGTGAGTTTTGGAATTTGCATTTACCGGAAGTCTTTATCAACTCTCGAAATTAGCTTCGTGAACATCTAGCTTAATTTTGCTATATAAGTTAATAAGCCCTCTATATAAGCACATTAGAAGACATAATCTTTAATATTTACCGACCAGATTTGTTTTTAATATTAAAAAATCTAGAGTAAACTACATTTTTGGTCCTTGTGGTTGTATCAAAATTCCACTTTCAGTCCAATTTGCAAAAAGTGAGTCATTTTAGTCCAAAAGTCCACGTGGCTTTCAGTTTTGGTCCAATTTTCTAACGGGGTTAGTGTAGTCGTTAAGTTAGTTGCAACGTTAGTCCTTTAACCCAACGGTCGTTTGCAATGTTTGCACCGTTAGTCCTTTCACTTAGTTAGTTTAAAAAAAAATTCGAAAAAAATTTCTAAAAAAATTATTTTTTTTGGAAAATGTTTTTTTCCAAAAAAAAATTTGAAAAATTCTAAAAAAAATTTTAATAAAAAATTTTCTTAAAAATTACTAAAAAAATTATTTTTTTAGAAATTTTTTCGAATTTTTTATTTCCAAAAAAAATTTGAAAAAAAAAATTATAATAAAAAATTTTCTTAAAAATTACTAAAAAAATTATTTTTTTTGGAAAATTTTTTTTCCAAAAAAAAAATTTGAAAAATTCAAAAAAAAATTCTAAAAATTTTTTTGACGAATTTTTTTTTCCAAAAAAAAAATTTTCTTAAAAAATTACTAAAAAAACTATTTTTTTTTTGGAAAATTTTTTTTTATTGGAAATTCGAAAAATTTCTAAAAAAATTATTTTTTTTTGGAAATTTTTTTCAAAATATTTTTTTTGGAAAAAAAAATTTTGACAAATTTTTTTTTTTTTTTTTTCGAATATTTCAAATTATTTTTTTTGGAAAAAAATAATTTTTTAAGAAAAATTTTTATTATTTTTAGAATTTTTTTCGAATTTTTCAAAATTTTTTTTTGGAAAAAAAATTTCCAAAAAAAAATAATTTTTTTATTAATTTTGAAGAAAATTTTTTATTAGAATTTTTTTTTTCAAATTATTTTTTTTGGAAATAAAAAATTCGAAAAAATTTCTAAAAAAATAATTTTTTTAGTAATTTTTAAGAATATTTTTTATTAAAATTTTTTTTGAATTTTTTTCGAATTTTTCATTTTTTTTTGGAAAAAAAAAACAATTTCCAAAAAAAAATAATTTTTTTTTGAAATTTTTTTCGATTTTTTTTTTAAACTAACTAAGTGAAAGGATTAACGGTGCAAACATTGCAAACGACCGTTAGGTTAAAGGACTAACATTGCAACTAACTTAACGACTCCACTAACCCCGTTAGAAAATTGGACCAAAACTGAAAGCCACGTGGACTTTTGGACTAAAATGACTCACTTTTTGCTAATTGGACTGAAAGTGGAATTTTGATACAACCACAAGGACCAAAAATGTAGTTTACTCAAAAATTTAATTAAGAAGAAATTAAAATTTGAATGTTTATATACATTGTCAATGCGGAAATTTCAAATTGGTTATTTTATTTAAACAAATCCGTATGTCCCATATCGATAACATAGAACTACTCTCAATTTATATTTTTGCTAGTAAACTCCCTAAATAAGCTTAATAAGCGTCAACAAAACACTCTAATTATACCATAAGACATACGTTTCAATATTTTTTATATCTTTTTCAATATGTTAAATTGTTAATAGACAAAAAGTCGTCTATAATATCTTAAAATTCAAATGACAAAAAGTTAAAAATGAATTTGAAAAATTAAGAGCTTATGTAAGTGAGTGAGACAGAGAAACGTACCATGTTAGTATGTTACTCGTATTTTCGTTCTTTAACACGGCTAGTATCACTGCTCAATAACATCATATTCATCCCAATAGATTAATTAATACGTATAACTCTTAAAAATGTACAATAGCCATTCACACTTGACATAATCAAGTTGAATCCATTTACGTTTTTGTAGCCATTCACATAATGTACCAGTGACAAATCACACCAAGGACGAGTAGCATGTCACATGCATATTCAGTGTCGAGTATTGGGTATTTGGGCTTTTAAAATTGTTAAATACAAAATTATAAAATATTTGGGATTTTAAAATTATTAATTTAAAAATTAAATATTAATCTTTGGGTCTTATCGGGTTGACATGACAACTGGATAACATAACATAAATTATCTAACGCTAACCCGACCCAATAACACTATCGGGTTCATGTCAAAACAACCCGACGATATTTTTTACATAATAATTGAGAAATACATATCACAAACAATTTGGGTAAATTTATACATAATAATATACATGGCCATTATTATGTATGATTACGAAAACAGTGTATAACATATATAGTTACTAGTTATAATATCCGCGCACGCGCGGGTTTTATTAAAATTTTTTAAATCATATATTTTTATTTATTAAAAAACAAATAATTTAATCTTTATTTTGTTTGATTTATTATGTTTAATTATATTTTTTTATTATTAAAGATAATTATTTAAAAATTTTAATCCTATTATTAATTGCATCTTATCTATATTTTTTGTATTTATCTTCTACTTGTGTTACTAAATAAGGTATGAAACCATTTTTTTGAAATGGAAAATTCTCAATAGGGGTTTTGTTTTATTATATAAAAGATTCGACTTTGTTTCACTTGTATACCTTGTTAGCTATTTACAAAGTTATCAATTTTCTTACAAACTATTTGCCAATTCTTTGTCTCTTACATCAATGTAATTTGAAATCACTGATAAATTTGTCTTTGAGATCTTTTTGATTTCAGAATCACCTTAATATGAAGAGTGAAACGTATCTCATTCCATTAGTTAAATCAAATTCAATGATGTAAAAGTTATAGGAAGCTTAAAAAAATACATATTCATATATATCATAAGATAAGCCATTATATTAGAGTAAAATTAGTGCCATCATCGTGAGTTTTAGAATTAGCATTTGGAGTCTACAAACTACCGGAAGTTTTTATCAACTCGCGAAATTAGCTTCGTGAACTCTAGCTTATATTTACTATAAAGTTAATAAGCCTTCTAAATAAGCATGTTAGAAGACATAATCTTCAATATTTTACCGACCAGAATTGTTTTTAATATAGAAAAATCCAATTAAGAAAAAGTTTAAAAGAATTAAGAACTTGTATAAATTGTCAGAGATAGGATATCTAAAGATACGATATGTAATATCACATGTGATATTAGTGTTAAATCATATATGATTTTTTTAATTTTTATGTAACAAAAAAAAACGTGAAAAACATGAAAAAAATTTCTTTGTCGAAAGTATATATCAAAATGCGTATCTATAGAAAGATAATTAAATGATCGTCGTAACTGTATATTTTTTTCGTTTAACGATTAACGGTTTCAAAGATATTAATATTTGGAAAAAAAAAATGATGAAAATGAGTTTTTTAAATTGTTGGAATTAATTTCACCAATTAGATCAAATAAATATAAAAGGTGAAGATTAATCCATTAAAAAAGTTTGATTCTCTAATAATCTTAAATCCAATTTATTAGGGTCGTATACAACATCCGATATATAAGTAGGACAACTTGTTTTCTTCACCCCATGTGGGAGACTTGAAACAAGTTATCCTTACCATGTTCAAAATATATTAGGCAAATCGCATAAAAAGGTATCTATCTTAGGTCTAATTTCAATTAAAGGTACTACACTTTTTTTTTTCTCAATTTAAGGTACCCGACTTTTTTTTTTTGCCGTTTAAGGTTTTTATCTAACTTTCGTTAACTATTTCGTTAGTAAATTACATAATTGGTCCTTGAGTTCGTATAGGCATTTCATGTTTAGTAAATTACATGATTTAGGTTTTTTTTCTAACTTCCGTTAACTATTTCGTTAACTTTTTACGTTTTTCGTCCGTTTTTTTACGTTTTCGTCTGATTTTTTACGTTTTCGTCCGTTTTTTCACGTTTTCGTCTGTTTTTTACGTTTTCGCCCGATTTTTCACGTTTTCGTCTGTTTTTTACGTTTTTGGTCCGTTTTTTCACGTTTTCGTCTGTTTTTTACGTTTTTCGTCCGTTTTTTTCACGTTTTCGTCCGGTTTTTCACGTTTTCGTCCGTTTTTTCACGTTTTCGTCCGATTTTTTTACGTTTTCGTCCGTTTTTTCACGTTTTCGTCGGTTTTTTTCACGTTTTCGTCCGTTTTTTTACGTTTTTGTCGTTTTTTTACGTTTTTGTCCGGTTTTTCACGTTTTCGTCGGTTTTTTCACGTTTTCGTCCGTTTTTTACGTTTTGGTCGTTTTTTCACGTTTTCGTCCGGTTTTTCACGTTTTCGTCCGTTTTTCACGTTTTCGTCCCGTTTTTTACGTTTCCGTCCGGTTTTTCACATTTTCGTCTGTTTTTTCACGTTTTCGTCCATTTTTTCACTTTTTCTTCCAATTTTACACGTTTTTTGAAACGTGAAAAAACAGACGAAAACGTGAAAAATCGGACAGAAACGTGAAAAAACTGACAAAAACGTGAAAAGACGGACGAAAACGTAAAAAACGGATGAAAACGCGAAAAAATGGACGAAAACGTGAAAAAATGGACGAAAACGGGAAAAAACAGACGAAAACGTATAAAAAATGACGAAAACATGAAAAAACGGGGAAAACGTGAAAAAACGGACGAAAACATGAAAAACCGTACGAAAACGTAAAAAAGACGACAAAAACGTGAAAAAACGGACGAACACGTGAAAAATCGGACGACAACGTGAAAAATTGGACGAAAACGTAAAAAACCGGACGAAAACGTAAAAAAACCGGACGAAAACGTGAAAAAGCGGACGAAAACGTAAAAAAATGGGCGAAAACGTGAAAAAACGGACGAAAACGTGAAAAAACGGACGAAAAACGTAAAAATCAAACGAAAACGTAAAAAATCGGGCGAAAACATAAAAAATCGGACGAAAACGTGAAGAAACGGACGAAAACGTAAAAAATTTGACGAAAACGTAAAAAGTTAACGAAATAGTTAACGGAAGTTAGAAAAAAAACCTAAATCATGTAATTTACTAAACATGAAATGCCTATACAAACTCAAGGACCAATTATGTAATTTACTAACGAAATAGTTAACGAAAGTTAGAAAAAAACCTTAATCGGCCAAAAAAAAAGTCGGGTATCTTAAATTGAGAGAAAAAAAGAGTAATACCTTTAATTGAAATTGGACCTAAGATGGATACCTTTTTATGCGATTTGCCCAAATATATTATACACTTGCCCTACTCTCTTGTATCATAGTTTCTAATCATATCCTTCAATCTTTGAAAGCCCGTGCTCTGTTGAACCTAAGATTCACATTTATATCTTATTACATCATAAAAACGTGTATCTAACTATATATTCTGCATTTTGTTAGATTTGAACACTCACGAGTGTGCACAAGTTTATGAAGTAGTCAAGTAACTCAAATATGGACACTAGCGATTATAAGTCCTACTAATCATACCATGCCCTCTGATTGTACGCTAACAATTTAATATTTGGAAAACTGTGTTACAGTTCAGAACTTTGTTGACTTGGGATCATCATAATTGGTTTCTGAAAGGCTCGTAAAATTGTAAAATTTACTATAGAATCCGGGGCTCAATATTGGTAGGTGATAACTTAGGTTTAAACTAATGAGTGTTCGATTCTGACTTTTATTGGTCAATCAAGCAGCTCAATATTGCAAAATGACAAAATTGAGCTTTTATGCTTGTCCAATTTGGTTTTCTTCAAATATTTAGTTTTCTCAAATGTATCCGAAAAGACGTTTTCCTTTGTTGCATAAAAGATTGGTTGTCTGAAAGAATTTTGTTATCCATATTTTTGTAATTCAACAAAGTTCTACATAAATATTAATCTCAACCTAGGTTATTTTGAAAAGTGATAGGAAAAAAGAGCTCATATAAGTCATCAAGCGGTCCACAAAAATTAAAAAAATTAGAGAAAACTGCAAAATACATCTCTGTGGTTTACACAATTTGGCACTTTACATCCTTGTCAGAAACTTTTGGCAATGTACATCACCCGTTAGGCAAACGTTTGCCACAATACATCCCTAGTCCCTAACTTCGTTAACTTTTTGGACCAACTGTTGTTAAGTTGCAAAAAATAAAGGGTAGTAATGTCTTTTCCTTTACCCACTACCACATATCTCTTTATAAATAAAACTTTACCCTAATTTAGCTTACCCACCACCCACTTTTACACACACACGCTTATCACCACAGTAAAAAAGTGAAATAGGTTACCATTGAGGAATTGCCAGATGAACTAAGAAGTGAAATCCCCTAGAACATTAGTCATTTTCCCTTCATTGATTACATAAATACACATTACATTAATCAAACACATAAACATTAGATTCATTGATTTTTCAAAACATTACATTCTTGATAAACCACAAAAGCTTACTTCTACCCATACATTTCTAATCTAAACCTTACTTCTACCCCACAAAAGCTTACTGTAACCCATACTTCAATTCATAACAACATACAACACAAACAAACACCAACTAAAAGCTAATAACCACTTCCATTTGCGAGCTTGATTTGCACTTTCCCTTGCTGCAGCTCGAAGGTTGTTCATGTTATTCAAAAGTCCAGGAATTATCTCCATGGCTCTTGCACACAGTTGGTTCAGCCCACCCAAAATAACCACAGTTTTGTACCTAAAAAACCACTTACCATTAACTTAACACATTACAAACTCAAATTAAATAGACAAAATGATACACACTTACATTCCTAGCACAACAATAAAAACGACGTCCGGGATTTGCTTGTGTCCATGAAGTACGAATTATTGCTGGAGTCCCACAAAAACAATTTCTTGCTTCCATTATTATAGTTTCTTAAATTAGGGTTTTTTTTTTTTTTTTTTTTTTTTTTTTTTTTTTTTTTTTTTTTTTTTTGATTTGGGGGTTTTTTACTGTGGTGATAAGCGTGTGTGTGTAAAAGTGGGTGGTGGGTAAGCTAAATTAGGGTAAAGTTTTATTTATAAAGAGATATGTGGTAGTGGGTAAAGGAAAAGACATTACTACCCTTTATTTTTTGCAACTTAACAACAGTTGGTCCAAAAAGTTAATGAAGTTAGGGACTAGGGATGTATTGTGGCAAACGTTTGCCTAACGGGTGATGTACATTGCCAAAAGTTTCTGACAGGGATGTAAAGTGTCAAATTGTGTAAACCACAGGGATGTATTTTGCAGTTTTCTCAAAAAATTAAGAGCGTACATTAGTTAGGAGGATGTTATCAAGATTTTTGTTTTCCCATATTTTGGCACTTCAACAAAATCCATCATAACACCCCAATAACATAATATTAACCTCAACCTGTACATGCCGTATACACCACAATATATAAACAAGAACATCTTCTATTCTTTACTCCATGTGGGATTCAAAACATAAAACCAAGCTTTTACAAAAGTAACCCATAACACTTTTGTTGTAATGTGTCATTTGTGTTCCTTTTATGCATTGCTCAAGAGATATGATAACATCTTTTATAATTGCTAGTCATTTTGTACCTACGTAATTTGTTTACTGCAGTTTAGGTCTTATAAAACCTTATTTTTTGTGTTTTCTTTATGATCTGCCAAAATATTAAAAGATACGTTGTACAAACAAGTTAAAATGAGTTAGGTTAGTATATCCGATTCACTTTCTTTCTAACACTCGTCATTTTTATAATATTAGTTTGAATGGATCTTTAAAAATAGTTAATTTGACGTTTCACAAAAATCTTTTGTTTAATTGTTCCCATTTAAAAAAGTTTATTTTAAGAATTTTTTCGCCAAACAATAGCCTAAAGTATTTTAATATATCTGACTTTTAGAAGGTCAAAGTAGACTTTAAATGGGAAGTACTATTTTTCATATTTAATGATTTTATCAACCAAGATACGTCAATTTCAACTTATTGGTAATCCGATTAATTATTTGCACGAAAGACAAGTTTTCAATCAATAAATAATTTGTTCATGCACTTACACTATGTTCCCGAGTATAAAACAAAAAGAAGAGAAATGGAAAGGTGAATAAAGAGAGAAAAAAAAGGAGATGATATAATTTTATTTTTTAATCTTGTGTTACCCAAGTAGGAAAGAAAAGAAGAGGGGTGTGACAAAAAAAAAAAAAAAAAAAAAAAAAAAAAAAAAAAAAAAAAACCTTTAAAATTATATTCTCTCTAAATCATCACAATTTGGGAAGACGATTAGGAGGGAAGTTTTGGCTTAATTTCGTCTCCTCTTCTTTTCAGAAAAAACTCGGGAATGCAACATTTTTTTTTAATTTTCTCTCATTTTCTTTTCTTTTCTCTCCAAATGAAAACTCGAGAACAAAGTGTTACTTTTGATAAAATGTTAACAAACCATGACAAATGTTTCAAATTTATTTACTACTAGTAGTATATACCAATGATATATTTTTAACAATAATCATATGTTTTTTTAAACAAATTCGTATAATCTACCACCATAACATAATACCAATCTCAACTTGTAGGTCATGTACACCACACTATATAAATAAACACAAACTCTTCTCTTCACCCTATGTGGGACTTAAAACTTGAAGGTACTAAAGTAAAACTTGGTTTATCTGGTTCATTATCCGGTCTGACCGGCTGAACCATTAAACCAGTGAAAGGCCGGTTCATTGTTAATTAAATGAAGTGCTCAGTTGGATACGAAAACTGTGTTATTGGTCATTGAATAACATTAGTATTTGATGCATTGTCGGATAAAGTACAATGTTGAATATTTGCGTTTTGAAATTTAAGCATCGACACTTCATGTGACCATGTTAAGATGAAAAGTTATGCAACGCAGCGAAAGAAAAATGGTAGCCAACATGTTTATAGTGGTTAGGAACATGAACATTATCTCGCGCACACATTGGAAACTTTGGGGCCGTTTAGTTGGTGAAAATTTTTCTATTTTTTCAGGAAAATTTTTATATGAAAAGAAAAAAACTGAAAATCCGTTTAGTTCAACTTTTTTCCAACAATTTTCAAAAAATGTGAAACTCTCATTCTCTAAATTTTAACTAAAGGTTTGAAAAGCCCATTATACTCTTCTCACTTTTTTCATTCTTCAGAAATTTAGAAATAAAAAATCAGGAAAAATTTTCACCAATTCTTGGTGTTAAGGAAGGCCTTGTTTCACTAGTTTGTTTGTTTGTTTTTTTTTTTTTTTTTTTTTTTTTTTTGTTTTTTGTTTTTTGTTTTGTTTTGTTTTTTTTTTTTTTTTTGGCTAGCATCTTTATTGTGTTTTTGGCGCTCTCGTAAACCATAATGGCAGCTTATAAAATAGTGTGAACAACAGTTGTAAATTGTACATTTCTACACTTGGTTTTCAACATAGAAGAACGTATGTTGACTATTTGACTTTAAGAAAGTCAAGGTTGATTTTTATATACATGAACCTCGTACAATTTTGATTAGCTCAAAAGTTGGGACAAAATGAGCAATGACTATGGACTTCCAATGATTTATGTTATATGGAAAACTTGATTAAACCAGATGCAATCCAATTAATATGGACAAAAGTTCTTCAGTTGATTAATCTTTTGTTCATGCACTTACTGATTAGTAAACGTGAACCATAACATATTTGCTACAATGTCAATTATAGAAAACAAAAATCAATGGTCATCATTATTATAGTTGTTTTCAATATTTCGAAACTCAACTGAAAAAACATTAAGTGAGTTATTTTAGTTACCTTTAAAAAATATTACTCCCTCCGTCCCAAAATTATTGTCCCCTATTGACTTTTTCGGTCTTTTTTTTCTCAACTTTGACTATAAATATTTTTGTTTGTGTTATACAATTTTTGATAAAAATTATACCAAATGAAAATACATTCAAAACTCAATCCATTCATATATTTTGTATCAAGTATTATGTAATATAAACAAAAATACTTAAGGTCAAAGTTGAAAAGTAAAGACCGAAAAAGTCAATAGTGGACAATAATTTTGGGACGGAGGTAGTAAGATGTTACTCCCTCCATCCCAAATTTATTTTCCACTATTGACTTTTTTAGTTTTTCTACTTCAACTTTGACTTTAAATATTTTTGTAGCTGTTATATAATATTTGATGCAAAATATATAAATGGAATGAGTTTTAAGTGTACTTTTCAATGGTATAATTTTTCATCAAGTATTATTTAATAAAAAAATATATATTTATGGTCAAAGATGAACTAGTTTGACTTTGAAAATTCAAACTGGACAATAATTTTGGGACGGAGGGAGTATACAAGTTATGCGCATTTTAAATCACCGCGTTCGTTAATTTTTTTTTCCTTAACAAACCGAAAATCTGAAAACATTACTCACAAGCAACTTAAAATCCGTAATAAGCTTAGCCAAGCTCCTCCTGAGTTATGCGCCTTTACTTAACAATACTCACATCAAGTAGTTAGGTGATATGTTGCAAAATTTGCAGCAAACATACGTATTTAGTTAACAATATCAACTAAATTTTAGAGCATCATTCATCATCATCTACAGAATAACATACTAGACCTAATATCAACATTGAGCATAAAAATCATTTTTAACTATAAAACGATTGAGGAGTACATCTGGTATGTGTGTGTACTACTACACGTGGGTGCAGCAATTTACAATTCAGAAATATTGCTTCACGCGATCGTTGCTCAGAAAATAGTATACATGAGGTATGTTTACAGTGTGGCTCTATGCAGTTTGTCAACAGTCATCAAAATGGCTAACATGGGTCGAATGGGTAACTGTTAAGTGCGGGTTGAAATAGGGTGACTGGCCCACATAAATTTCTTTCCTTATACTAATCAGATAATGCGCTCGGTTGGATTACAAAAACCGTAATATTATGTAACCTTTTTTGTTAAAATATAAAGGGACCAGTTTGCCATTAATAGAAGTACAAGGGCTGAAGTTGCTATGTCTTATATGTGGGTGCATGTTTAAGACCCATACCTGCTGTGCTTAACCCATCATTTTTATCAATTTATGATGGGTCTTCTTTCTTTGGAAGTGTGCTTGGCAGAGATTGTGTGAAGACAACGGTCATATTTTCTCAACGGTCATATATTCCCTTCTCAGTATTTAATCCCCCAGCTTGGTTCCATGTTGCATATGGAAGTCTAATATTCTCTGAGGATACATCTCCTCAGTTGTTCACATGACTGGTCATAGTATCAGCTTGGTGTATTATTGGTAACACCCTGAGGGTTCAGGATTGTGCTTACCTTCTATTGATTGACTCAAGTTGGAGTTCAATCTTGTCTTGTCTTGTTCTTAATCTGATCGACCAATGTTGGTGATCAATCTGATCTTGTATGGTTTGGTTTTGTAATCTAACATTTGAATATTGAATAAAAGGAGGTTGGTTGGATTCATACCCGTGTGTATTTCACCATTTCTACATGGTATCAGAGCCATGTTGTATCAAATTGGTGAAGTAGGTTTTTGATCGAAGAACCCTAATTTTTTCCTGAATTGGGGGTTTTCCCAATTGGAGGTTTAATTGGTTATTGAGGCTGTGTTCATTAACAGCTATCGTTGGTAAAGTGTTTCTGGCTTTTCTGAGGTGGTAATTTTGCTCCGGTGAAAATAAAATGGGCTCAATTTGGCTGTTCCGATTGGATTATTTCAGGTTGGTGAATCTGATTGGTCTGGTCTGAATCGGGTTTAGTTGAAACCATCGATTAGCCGACTGTTTCTTAGTTCGTGTTGTTGCTGGTCATTGTTGTTACCAGCTGTTCATGTTGCTGGTCGTTATTGTTGCTGGGGCAGTATGTGTACTTCCTTTACACAACGTACGGTTTTGGTAAAGGAGATATTGGGCAGCTATGTATTGCTGGATTTGGATCTTCCATGTTGTTTGGAACGATTGTTGGATCCAAGTTTATCATCTCTGAGTATACTTTCTACTCAGTGTGGTTGGATCGCCCAACTCTATTATTTCCTTGTAATATGTTCTTCAATTATCATCAATAAAAGGGAAGAGTTGGTATTATTTTATTGATCACTGTCGTCGCGTTGATGGTTCAATTTGGTTGCTCCGGTTGGGTTCTGGTGTTGATTCTGTTGATACTGGTCTTCTTATCTCTGCTGAGGGGGAGAGAATTATTCTGGTGGACTTTCTGTCCTTCGTCTTCCGCTGCTGCTAAACCACTGTATTGTTCTCTTTCCTACCTGATTTTGGTAGAATCAGGACTTCTTTGTGTGATTACTTGTTATTTGAGATTGAAGGTGTTTATTGTTATTCATCTAGTTTTTTTTTGACTATTTTTAGTCGGCTGTCAGTTTCAATCTTTATCTGATTATTCTCTTATTATTGTTCTTTGTCTGCCTGATCTTCATCAGTTTATCTGTTTAATTATTTATATGTGCTTGTTTATCTGATTCTGTGTTTTTTGCCCGATTACTATGTGTTTTGTGTTATCTTGTTAACACTGTTTTTATTATGTGACATTTCTTAGTGAATTCGGGTGTAGATCCTTTGATCCGATTCTGCTGTCATGTTGTTGATTTTATGGTTATCTCTTTGAGTGCCTTGTGTATGATTGGTTTTTTTTGGTTTTGTGTTGGGTTCGGCTAATTGCCACTCCACCAGGGTATTTATAAGTGCATATATTGTGTTTAAATCGAGCTTTAGTTTTGGCTTATTTGTCATGTTTTTTTTTGGCTTTCTTGGTTGTTGATTATATGATCGTTTGGTTGACGTCATGTTATGTGATCATTATTGTTTTCCTTTTGTGCCCGGTAAACCCTCATAGGGTGCACTTGGTTTGGTTGTTTGCTGTTGTCACTGCCCACCAATATAGGGTGTGTCATTGTCGTTTTTGTTGCTCAGATAGGTGTGTTTGTATGCTTGATTTCCTACACTATATGGCGTGTTTATTGGCTGTTTTTTCAGCCCCAAATGGGGTATATTGCTGCTGTTTCTCCAGCAGCAGGAGGGGTATTTACTATTTGCTTTTTTGCAGCCCCATGTGAGGTGTTTAACTGCTGTAAATTAGCCCCAGGAGGGGTGTATAGCTGCTGTATTTACAGCAGCACCAAGGGTGCTTGGTTGCTGATTTTTCAGCATGTTCTATGGTGTTTTTGGCTTGCTGTTTTCTATGCTATTTATGAGTGCTATCTTTGATGTTTGTTGTTGGTTTTTTATTGTTGTTCTTGGCCGTTATTCAAACGGTTATTTTAATATTGCTTCTTAACATTTGCGATGTTCTTTTGGTCTGATCTTGCTGTCATTCTTGCCTTTATGGCAGCCTCTCTATATATTATGGGCATTCTTAGTCTTTTATGACTGCCCCTCTGTTTCTGATAAGGCCTTGTGTGGCTTTGTTGTGGATATTGATCTTGTTATATCTGGGTGGATCAAGTGTGTTTCTGGTTGTGATCATGTCTGATTTTATTCAGATTGTGATGTTGGTTGTACACCTGCTTGAGATCAGGTGGTACTTTGTCCTTTGCTGTTGATCTGATTGAGATCAGATTGCAGCTGTGATTGTTGTTGACTGATTGAGATCAGTGCTGTTACCTGGATATGTTCGTTAATAATTAAAGATGTTCTTGGTTGTTGCTGATTAAGATCAGTGTTGCACTATGGGTTTGTCCTTTGGATACTAATACATCTTGTTTCTGGCTTACCTGATTGAGATCAGATTAAAGCATTTCGTTTTACAACCTGCTTGAGAGCAGCTTGCCATTTCTAAGTTGTGTCCTCTGATTATAAAAGAATTTTTTAAATTACGATTATGTTTTTCTACCTGGACATTGCCCTACACTTTGAAAGAAATAAATTCTTTTTCAGGATTGTTGAAACAATGGAAAACTATTGCAAAATTGTTTGTCCAAGCCTTAAGAGGTTTCCCAGCATAACAAGCTGTTTTCAAAATGGGCTGGATCGTGTGTCTCTAAATCTGTTATTTTCTTGGGTCTTAATATTCCTTGTCTTTCAAAATCTAAACCAGGAATTTTCTCTTTTTCCAGAAAAACCTTTTGTGGTTGAAAGGCTGCATTTATTATTGAACCTAACTCTGTCTTTTCTTCTTATAAAAGTTTAAAACTCCTGGTTGTTTGACTCTTATTTTCGGATTGAAATTTTTGGTTTCTCTTATTTCTTGACATTGATTGTCATTTTTCTTTGACATTGTAACTTTTTACAATGGTCTCTCTCTTGATGGTTGTTATCTCAATATGTAAGTGTTGGCTGTTGTTGTGTTCCTTATCATAGCAGGTTTCTACTGCTAATCTTGTGGGTCTTGGGGATTGATGACCCCTTGCCTACGTTGTTTGCTGTGTTGTCTTGGCATGGCTTTGGTTAAAAATTGGTTTACCAAATGAACTTCATTTGCTGAAGATCATTTGGAATGTTGTTAGGTTCTCTCTTGAATGGTGGCCCATGTTAAACCAACCCATCTGGTTGTAAGGGTTGGGTTGTGTCTTGTCTAGTTCTTTGATTGGACTGGTTATTGTATAAACTGAATTTGATCAGTTTCTTGTGTGTAGTTGTACTATCATCCTGCAAGTTATCGATGCCTCACTCTTAAAAGAGTTGGCTAGTGTTCCTATATGGTGATGGTATGACTACTCAACATCAGCAGCTATCTGAGCTGCTCTCTCTATCTACCCATGGGCTGATCTTGTGATTCATTCTCACATGTCTCCTTTGTTGGTTTGCCTGATTGAGATCAGGTTGTTCTATCTCTTGGGTACTAATCTGCTTGAGATCAGATTGGGGTATTACTGTTGATATTGGTGGTACTCTTTACACTTGATTAAGATCAAGTTATTTTTTTGATACTGTTTGAGAACAGTTAGGGTGTAATCGTTCGGTTGTCTTTGAGTAATAAAATCGTTCGGTTGCCTGATTGGTATATTGTTGTTAAACATCCAGTTGTGGAATCTGGTTGTATCTTGTATAGATTGACTCTGGAGTTCAATCTTTTGCAGTCTCTTGTGTGAGCTACTTTTTTTCACCACTCTCAACTTTGAAGGTGGCTGGTCTTCTGTTTGTGGACCATTCGACTGGTTTTTCAGTCGTGTTGTATTATTGTTGAACTGATCCTTGAGGAATCAGTCTTGTTGGCTGTTGTTCTTGCTGGTGTGTATGATCAGCTGGGGTTGTTGAACATGTTTGGTGTGTAAGTTTGAGGGAGGGTGTTAAAAATAACATCCAAACTTCCAGGGATTGTTTCTGTCATAACAGAAACATTCCCACCTCTAACACATTAACTTTGTTCCTTTTTTGTTATCTTTGTATGTGCAGGGGATAAAGATGTCATCTTCCTTTCTTGGGTCCATATCTTGACCCACGCCTCCTGCCCTTTGATAATGTCAAGACATTTCTGGGAGTTCTTTATTGCAAAATAAAGGAGGTGGATACCCAACGGTTTACATATTGTTGCTGCTACTGTTGAGGTTGTTTGTTGCGATGCAATGGAGGTGTGCTGGATCGCTCATTCTACTGCAAGCTCCTTCTGTTCGTGTTGAAGGCTGCTAGTTCTCGTTACTACTGCCAAAGTTGGTTCTAATACAATGCTTCTGCTGCGTTCCAAGTTTTCTTCATTGGAGGTCTCTCATGGTTTCAGAAGTATGTTGGGAGGTCCAATGGTCTGCTCTCATCGTGTTTTCTCCCAAGTAAAGAAAAGTCGGGTTAAAAATTTAAACCCGCAAGAAAAGAATTTTAGTTCAAGTTGAATTTTGGTAGTCCTGCCATTCAACTTGAGGGGGAGTGTTAAAATATAAAGGGACCAGTTTGCCATTAATAGAAGTACAAGGGCTGAAGTTGCTATGTCTTATATGTGGGTGCATGTTTAAGACCCATACCTGCTGTGCTTAACCCATCATTTTTTATCAATTTATGATGGGTCTTCTTTCTTTGGAAGTGTGCTTGGCAGAGATTGTGTGAAGACAACGGTCATATTTTCTCAACGGCCATATATTCCCTTCTCAGTATTTAATCCCCCAGCTTGGTTCCATGTTGCATATGGAAGTCTAATATTCTCTGAGGATACATCTCCTCAGTTGTTCACATGACTTGATCATAGTATCAGCCACCTTGAGGGTTCAGGATTGTGCTTACCTTCTATTGATTGACTCAAGTTGGAGTTCAATCTTGTCTTGTCTTGTTCTTAATCTGATCGACCAATGTTGGTGATCAATCTGATCTTGTATGGTTTGGTTTTGTAATCTAACATTTGAATATTGAATAAAAGGAGGTTGGTTGGATTCATACCCGTGTGTATTTCACCATTTCTACATTTTTAAATAAAGCGGTAAGGCTATTTTCACATTTGAATACACTTCGGATTACTTTCAACCCATTCAACCCATAATGCTAACTTTGCTACTTTTTGAAATTTCAGGCATCGACTGTTCATTGACCATGTTAAAATGGACTGTTACAGAGACGTCAAGACAAAAATGGAAGCCAGTATCATCATGGTGTTAGGAACATGAATATTTTAATCTCTTGCACATTCATACTGATATTTTAGTTGACATGGCAAAATGGTGATAATGAAACATGGTGTTGGGTCAATCTTTTATGCTTTGAATACTTAAATGCCATTTTGATTGTTTTAGCACTTGACCAAAGATTATGAATTTTAAGTGCAACATCAGATGCTTATAATTTTGTCTTAATGAGGTCTTATTTCATGATTTTCTCTTTTTGTAGTTTCGTTTGTATTTAAGTAAGGTTGAAATAAAACGTCCATGGAAGATTATGTAATCCATTCAAGTAACTACAAACATATGTTTTCCGGATGATAAATCTTTTGTTCATGCATTTATTTTGAGAAAATTTGAGACTAGCAATTACTTCCCGTTGAAAGTGTTTCATGTTTGTATCTTGCAAGCACAGCTGTAGATGTGATGAAATAGAACTAACTAAATGACCTTATTTTTGCTATTTTAGCTAATAAGCACTCTAAGTAAAATTAAACAAGCACCCCTAATCACATAAGAAGACACGCTCTTCAATAGTTTAAATGATAGAAAGTTATACAAAAAATTAAAAGCCTGTAAAAGTGGTCGGGGACTCGAAAAATGTTATAAAAACTTAAGAGCTTATATAAGTCACTGGAAATCACCAAGAACTCTGTTACAAAATTTTTGTTGATATATTTTTGTTCATCAACAAAATTCATCATGACAATCCAACAACATAATATTAATCTCAATCTAGGCTAGTCATAAGCAACCATAACTTCTTTTCTTTACTCCATGTGGGATACAAAGCCATAAAAAAAACTGTTATGAGGACATAAACCTTATGTTGCTTGAATCAAATATTGTATTATTTGTGTTCATCACTTTGTACCTACATACTTTGTTTAGTTTAGGTTTTAACGCACCTTATATTTTATATTTTCCCTATGAACCATCAAAATATTAATAGATGCACTGTGTACAACCGAACCTTGGTTGTAAAAAGACACATTGTAACAAGTTAAAATGAGTAAGGAGAGGAAATTGCATCACATGGGTTACAAAGCCCAATTTAAGGACGCTTTTTTTATACCTATTTGAAATCCATATAAAAGTATAATTCATAATGGCGTTGAGGATGACATCATTCTTTTAGGAAATGCCATAGGCTTGGACAATGGCATCAATAAAAGTGACAAGTTTGGCAAGTAAGTTGATATGACCCGCAAATGGTAAAAACATAATTGAGGTCATCTATATTTAAGGATATGTGTTTTTTGCAATGACATCTTTTACAAAGATTGAAAGATATGTTCTTCGGTCTCTTGAACTTCATCACAAACCGGGCAACGTGTCGAATGGTTACCAATGAATCTAGATTTATCTACGCTTTAGTAAATTAACTTCTCAACTTTCGTAGATCAATCTACACTTGCTATTTTCTTTATAAAACAAATAAGCCATTTAAACAAGCTTACACAAACACCCCTAATCACATTATTTTCTAATATTTAACTACATGAAAAAAAAATTATCCTTAATACCAAATAAATAAATAACAGAAAAAAATCAAGAATTACTATATATATAATTTCAGGACAAGTGACGCCATCCCACGTCATTTGGGCTCCCGAAACTTTTTTTGCCTGCTAACCAAGGGAATGATACTCAGGGCTCAGGCCCATAATTCTTCATTTGGAGTTTGGACTATGCTAATCTCTAAGGACGGGTTTTGGTTATTCAAAGACAACAATCCATTACCATTGCTGGCATGATATTGTTTCGGCAGAATTAAATATCTAAAACTTATTTTGTTAATAAACCGTTGTCAAGAATCTCATATTTTCCTTATATAACATCAACACACGTTATATTCATCTCGACTGAAGATAGAAAAATTATGCTGAGAGTCATCACTTATTATGGTTCATGTCCTTTTCGCATAATTGACTATTGCGAGAACTACTTTAAACTTTTATCGAACATATATTTTAGCGAGCCTCGCCGCAAAACGCCGTCAAGAACCACGCCGTTTCAATTTTTTTTCCGGACTTTTTAACCCCGCACCGAACCTGACCCACTTTCTACTTAACAAAAAAAATACCGTGCAATAATCAACGACATTAAACAAGGACCGTTGCCCACCTCGTTTATATCAAATTATCCGTGGATCCAGCTAACTTGTTATTTTAGAATTTAACAAAATTAGATGTTCACACCGATAAAATAACACTGATCTCAATTCGCATGATTTATGTACACCACAATATATATGAAACCACACGTTCTTTTGTTTGCTCCATGTGGGACTAAAAAGATAAATTTTCACAAAAGTAAAACCACTCCATGCAAGAAGTTATTCTAGAGAAATTATATCACCGTTTATTAAAATTTGCCTATGGATTTATACATGTCAGAATCATGATTAGAAAATCGTTGTTGTGTACTAATCAATTAAACGGGATTAGGCTACCTTGTCTTATAACCGGCATTATGCTGCTTCCTTTCCAACAATATATAACTAAACAAGAATTCTTTTAATCTTGATCTATATGTACCCTAACTAACCAACAACATAATATTCATCGTTATGTATATGTACCCTATAAACAAGAATATATAATTAACTAAACAAGAATTCTTTTCTTTATCATGTGGGATTGAAACTTTACTAAAAGTTCATGTTTCTTACACATTGTTGCATAGATGTATTAACACACTTTATTAACATTTGCATATGATTCAAAAACGATCCCAAGGTTAGTCCGGTGATGCCGCGAACATTTAAGTCAAGAAGGCTCACCCTCTCCGCCCCGGGTAACCTTAACAAGGAAAACCTCATCCGTATTAACATTTGCATATGATGAATTTATACATGTCAAAATCATGATTACAAATGTATTTTGGATTATATTGACGAGGTTTCCTTGTGCTAGCTTGTAACAGGCACTATGATGCTTTCTTACAGAAGGCCGGAGAAAGACAGGACAAAAGGCCGAGTTCAGGGGCGTTGCCAGGCTTTTACTTTTGGTGGGCCAAATAATTTTCGATATACTAATAAGTTCAAATTTTTTTTACAAATTAGAATAATATTTATGGTAGTAGTGTATTCTTAGACATTTACAAGCACCATCAATATATATATATATATATAAAAAAAAAAAAAAAAAAAAAAGTGTGAACTAAGATAAGAAATGATTTACTATGGGCCTTAGTCTATTTTTTGTCTATCGAATAGTTAAAATAGGCACATATCTATACAACCCATACAAATATTTTGTTGCTTTATAGGTGGGCCATGGCCCACCCTACAACGCCACTGGCCGAGTTAAATGGATAAATAAAATAATGAAGTCATACAGGTACTTCCTATCGAGTAATTAAGACTCTCTTATCAGGCAAGATACTAAATACTCCGTAACACTTTAAGATAATACAAAAAATAATACTTCGAGAGTCGCAAACATAGAAGGTGCACCTGGTGGTGGTATCATTTGAGGCATCCCACGGTATCCTGATAAATGAAACAAAAGGAAAAGATATAGGAGTGCAGTGGTTTCAGGAACAATGGTCATGTTTTCAATAAGAAATTAACTAGTTGTAGCTAGGAATGTAGAAGATATTACTGTTTAGATGTGATAATCAGATTTCCGAGTGTTTTAACTTTTAACAAATGTCTTGTAACATGTGAGTAAAAGTCTCCCAATGTTTTTGTTGCAGCCAAGATGAAAACCGTAGCAAATGAGCTTTTTTCAAACATTAAAAACTGATTATCACGATTACAAGTCCATAATAATCCACATAATAAATAAATAAAATAAAAAAAGCTACACTCAAAAAGAAGCAAATGAGCTTATGTAAATCTCCAAGCTAGCCTTTTTCAATAAGCCACACACAAAAAAAGCTTATGAAATTCTTCAATTAAGACCATAAACTCGAGCTTGTAAGTTTGTTCAAACATTATAATGAGCTTATTTTAGCTATGTAAGCTTCAAGCTGTATAAATAAACAAATAAAGTGTGCATTTTCTTTTCCTAGCTCTAAATTATTAGCTTAAACAAAAACCCTGATCACAGTAGAAGACATATATAATAATTTAAATGACAAACTTATAGAAAAAATAAGGGCAAATGATAAAAAAAAAAATGCATCAAACTTGACATTTTTGTGATTGTGTGTATCCAACTATTTTTTTTTATTGTATGTACTGAACTTTCAAATTTCGATCATTGTGTGTATTTGTGATTATTCTGGCATGTAAAATGACCAATTTACCCTTTGAAATTTTGAAAAAAGTAAGGGTAAAATGGTCATAGAATACACACAATGATCGAAATTTGAAAGTTCAGTACACACAATAAGAAAAGAAATAGTTGGCTACACTCAATGACAAAAGTAGTCAAGTTCAATGCATTTTTTTGTCATTTACCCAAAAAAATTAAGAGTGGAATCTTCTAATGAAATACAGTTAATATTATTTTTGTACTTCAACAGTATTTATCACAAGAGACGACTAACATAATATGAATCTCAACCTAAATAAGCCACATACAACATATTATATAAACAAGCATACCTTCTTCTTTGTACTCCATGTAGGATTGAAATTTTTTTCCACAAACTAACACCATACAAAATATTGTTCCTGAGGCATAAACTTTTAGTTGTCGTAATCAAATACGGAATCGTGTATTATTTACTTGCTTTTTACACATTGTTCTAGAGACATAATAACATGTTTTATAACTGTCCATCACTTTGTACCGTGTAATTTGTTTAGTTTATGTTTTAACTTACACAGTAGTTTATATTTTCGATCAGTGAGAATTTGTCATTCCATTTTGGGGCATTATAGTCATTTCACTTCTAGGCTAGGTCGATATCCGCATCAATGGCTTTCCACAAGGACGATGTATGCACTTTTGATAAATTAAGGATTGCGCCTCCGATTTGAACATAACAAATGGACGGTTTTTGCAATTTACTCTCAAAATAATAGATACATTGCGCCTCCGATTTGAACATAACAAATGAACGGTTTTGCACTTTACTCTCAAAATAATAGATACAGTGTGCACAATCGATCCTTCGTGCTAACCTTGGATAAACAAAAAGATACATTATAACGAGTTAAAATGAGTTAGGTTAGTAGCAAGTTAAAAATTCTGAGGTTAGTATCTGTAAAGAGCCTTCATTGCGTTTCACAAATGATCAAAAAAGTAAAAGGGGTACAAGGGATCACAAATGGCCTCATAAGTGCTTATTTATCATATCAGGTCGCAATTGATTATAGTCCCATAAGCACTTTTAATAAAGGGATTAAATCCCAATCCCAAAACCCGTGTACAATCTAATGGTATAAGCAAATCAAAATTTAAGCAATTAGCATTACAAGCATAATATTCAATAATTAGCATGAATTTTTTTTTTTTTTTTTTTTTTTTTTTTTAATATTTTGAATTCAAACGAAATCAGTTAAATAAAAAAGTTAAGAATTTATACAAGTTATTGGTTTGGGACCAACAATTTTTTTTTTTTTTTTTTCTCCATATAACTAAATCACGAGTCCGAAACCAATAACATAATACTAAACTAACTTGTATGAGCCATGTAGACCTGTCTCTATAAATATGCACATATTCTCTTCTTTGCCCTATGTGGGATTTATATGAGCCATAAAGACCAGTCTATATAACTATGCATTGTTGCCGTAATCACATATTATTATGTTCTTTTTACAAATTGTTATAGAGACACTATTAACACCTTAATTATGCATGTTAATAATGTTCTTCACTTGCTACCCAGATAGTTTATTTAGTTTATGTTTTGAATTTTATTTACAATTGCCCCTATCGTGGATTTAAACATGTTAGAATCATGATTAGAAATCCTTGTTGTGTACTATTGGTTGGATGTATTAGTTGGGCTTCTAACAGTCATTTTATATCTTTAGGTGGAATGGGAGTGAAGAATCCTCTGATTTGGTGGGCTTCGCCATCGAAAGTTGCATAGCATTTTGGATCGAGTGGTCTTGATGTTGCTGCAGGGACTGGTGTCACACATCCGTTAGGTTTCTTCTTTCGTTTTCAATAACTTCATGTTGTAATTGTACTTTTAATTCTGTTCCATCTGTTTGGATGCAATATCGAGATTTAATATGATAAAGTAGTACTAGCAAGTTTTTGAAAACCATGATCTGGAGATGGTTTTGAGAGGTTGAAGCTCAACTCTGAGTGTGATTTTGCTTGTACTAGAGTTACTATCATGGATTATGTTCTCCTAACAATAGTATAGAATGCATTCGCAAATTATACCGTCTATTCCATGGCAGTAAAAAGTGAATAAAGAGAATAATTGTTTATCAGTTTTTCTTGCCAGGCCATCAGGCATCATAACTAAAATCATGTAACACGAATCCGGTTATTTTGGCATGTAATCAAACAGACCCATTCTCACATAAATGCTAAAAATCGCCTTGTCTACTTAGTCGCTTATAAAGCAATAAATTTGTTTTGTTATGCAGATGTACGTAAAGTTAGGCAGCAGATGCAACGTGTTAGACGAAAAGGCCCATTTAGCGGAATGGTATGGTGGTCTGTTATTTGTCATAAATACCGGGCTGGTAGAAGTGAAGGAGCTTGGTCTTTGTTTCTTGTTTTGACACTAACATCTTTATGAAGATTGCATCTGGAGTTGTTTCTGGTGCTTGTGCCACTTTGCTGACCAACCCTATGGAAGTTTTAAAGGTGAAATTCTATATGTGTTAAAATTCCAACCTCTATATATCCTACGCAATGAAGTGCCACATGATCGCACAAATCACTTTTTTATTTAAAGATTATATGTTGCATTGCACAGAACTCGAATGCATTCTGATGCCATAAGTTTATTATTGTTACCATTTTTATTCATCTTATCAGTGAAACATTGGTTGTTGAATAGGTGCGTTTGCAAATGAACAGTAACATGTGTATGTAGAGGAACAATTGGTGAACTGCAGAAGATTGCTGCAAAGAGGGTGTACTAGCTATCTGGAAAGGGGTTGGACCTGCTATTGCCAGAGCAGGAGCATTAACTACATCACAGCTAGCTACATATGATGAGTTAAAAGCGTGGTAAGTTCTAAAACTGATTAATTTTAAATATATTCATATAGTATCTTCTCTAGTTACAAATGCGTCTATTTGGGTTGTGTTCAATCTCAAATGGGTAAAATACAAAATTAAGTAAAAAGGGAACGGGTTGACTCAATCAGAGAGGTTGAAAGTCGCCCATAAGTTTATTTTTAATGCATACAACCACACAAATCATTGTATTTAAAGATTTAGATTGTAATTGTAGCTATGTTGATTATGTAATTGTTACTACGGCAATTTTTTTTTTTTTTTTTTTTTTTTTTTTTTTTTTTTTTTTTTTTTTTTTTTTTTAATGGGCAATATAGACCCAAACTAAAACTATCCCCTTTCAACCATAACACGTTTTGACCCAGTACCCAAACCGTCCAGTGTGCCCATTTTTACCTCTACTTGCGACACAGTTCCAGCTGTCATTTTGTTTTTGTGGATATGATGTAGGTCTTAGTAAAATGGACGCCTCAAGAAGAAGGATTCTATCTGCATCTCATGTACGAACCCCTCCCTTTGATCTTTGAAGAAGAAGGATTCTTTTCCATTTGTTTCACTGAAAATAGTAGTTGTGGTGTACATTAGTTATGCTTAGCATGTTCAAAATATAAAACACACTTGCCCTACTCTGCTACTCACATGAATCATATTTCTAATCACATCCTTCATTTTCTTACCCGTGCATTGTCGATCCTGAGATTCACATTTAGATCTTATTACATCATAAACACTTGTATCTAACTATATATTCTGCATTTTGTCACATTTGGAGACTCGCGATAGTGCACAAGTTTATGCTGTAGTCAAGTAACTCAAATTTGGACACCCGCATTACAAGTCCTACTAATCATTCCACACCCTCTGATTTTATGCTTGAGCTATATATTGCAACAATTTAATATTTGGAAAACTATGTTACAGTTCGGAAATTTGTTGACTTGGGATCATCATAATTGCTTTCTAAAAGGCTCGTAAAATCGTAAAATTTACAATAGAATCCGGGGCTCAATATCGGAAGGTGATATAACTTAGGTTTAAACTAATGAGCGTTCGATTCTGACTTTTATTGGTCAATCAAGCGGCTCAATATTGCAAGATGACAAAAGCTTTCATGCTTGTCCAATTTGGTTTTCTTCAAATGTGTCCAAAAAGACGTTTTCCTTTGTTGCATAAAAGATTGGATGTCTAAAACAATTTTGTCATCCGTATTTTTGTAAATCAACAAAGTTCTACGTAAATATTAATCTCAACATAGGTTATTTTGAAAACTGATACAAAAAGTTAAGAGCTCATATAAATTATCATGCAGTCCACAAAAATTAAGAGCTTACATTAGTTACGGGATGCTGAAAGAATTTTGTTTTTCCCATATTTTGGTACTTCAACAAAATCCATCGTAACACCCCAATAACATAATATTAATCTTAACATGTACATGCCATATACACCACAGTATATAAGCAAGAACAGCTTCTATTCTCTACTCCATGTGGGATTGAAGACATAAAACCAAGCTTTCACAAAAGTAACCCGTAACACTTTTGTTGTCGTAATGTATCATTTGTGTTCTTTTTATGCATTGCTCTAGGGATATGATAACATCTTTTATACATAATTGTTAGTCATTTTGTACCCACGTAATTTGTTTACTGTAGTTTAGGTTTTAAGAGACCTTATTTTTGTGTGTTTTCTTTATGATCTACCAAAATATCAAAAGATACGTTGTACAAACGAGTTAAAATGAGTTAATTCGATTCACTTTCTTTTCTAAGACTCGTCATTTTTATAATATTAGTTTGAATGGATCTTTAAAAATAGTTAACTTGACGTTTCACACAAATTTTTTGTTGAATTGTTCTCATTTAAAAAAGTTGGCTCTAAACTTTTTCCGTAAAACTTAAACCAAGAAGAAGAAGAAAAAAAAAAAAAAAAAAAAAAAAAAAAAAGTCAAATTTGGAATTTAACTCTAAAATTTGAATTTAAGAAATCTGACTTTTATAAGGTCAGAGTCGACTTTCAATGGGAAGTACCATTTTTCATACTTTATCAACTAAGATACGTCAAATTTCAACTTATTTTGGTACCATTTTTCATATTTGAATTTTAATGGGCAAGCCCTTGCTTTGTATAGTTTTCTTGTCTACTTGTACAAATTTTCCAAACTTCAATTTCACGTAGTTACTGAGAAACAACGCCATCGATGAAGCAGCTTCTTGATTCCAGTGATACTGATCGAGCTTTAAGTGCGTCGTTGTGGTCCAAATTATATTCCTTTCCTGCAGACTTGCAAAGTTATATTGAGATAATTCATATTGTTGTATTGATAGTCAAGTTACGATTAATGAATGATGCATATATGAGTTCAACTAGTTACTAGTAACTAGCCTGTTAAATGTCGATTTCTAATGGCCACCATGTAATTCTAAAAGCCCATGTTGATAGGAAGCCACTCGTGTTTCAGATCCAGCTTTTTGGATACTCATATAGCCTGTTCAAACTTAAAAAGCTCACACAATCACACTTGAATAAATGTAATGCTTGTATACTGAATATAAAATTATAAATGTTAAATGCTTGAAAGAAGTTTCTAAAAAGAAAAATTCGATTAACTTCCATTGTCAAGGCAATGAAGAAACTTAATTAGATGAAGGAAGGAAATGTCTACGAAAGCTGATTGGGATATAATTGTTTGTGAGCAACAATTTTGAAGCATATGAGGGTTTAAGAAGACTTCAAATTAGAATTAAGGTCTAGAATTTAATGTGTTGTCGACTTGTGTAGACTTTTCAAGTAAACTCATCTTTGTCTACAACTACTATCTAAATACAAAAATACTTTGTATAGAAAATAAATGAACTTGTAGACATCAACCATGTGTGGCCCCCTATATAGTTAGCTAATTTATTAAATTTCTCCGAGAATCAAAAAGGAAAGAAAAACTGTACGCTCAGTGATGTTTTTGGTATAATTTCTGTTCAGAGAGCCGAGGTGGCCAAACTAGAGTATCCAAAGCAATTTGGTCTAAAACGCATTACTTATACGCAGAACCGGAAGGAGAACACACTGGATGGTATATAAGATAAAACAAGTTATTATTATTAATCATGCTTTAATTTACACACATTTATTTTACTGCAACTTTTTGTTAAACTTGCAATTTACAAATAATATTCTTGTTACAGTATTGTTATACCAAAAGCAAAGCGGTATTACTAACAAACAACAGTATTAATATCCCTTTGCATCCATTGGATTCATACAATTAGCTTCGTCAGAAGAAACAGTTGCATCAACACATGATATGAAATAGTAACTGAACTACCATTAAGGTCAAGAGCAATAATACACCATTGCTAATTAAGTGACCATAGTAAATTTATTATCCAATCCTGACAACACACTAATATTACATACCACAATCTATCGAAATGATAAAACTTAAACATCATAATTCGAAGCTGATGTTCACTGCAACATTCAAAAGGTCCCAGTCCTCCCCAAACTCCTCTACCTGCATCATAAATGTTTTAAGAGCAAGAGAATTAATAAAGTAAGCCCCTTTGCAGAATTTACTGATATAAGAAAGCATGTGAAAAATCGTACCTCTAATAATTGAATGGTCATCTCCCGATAAATACATATCTTCTCTTGTTTCGTGCTAAAATCATGTGCTCCCCTGCATCGGCAATCACATTGAACCACTGTACTTTTCTTGTTGACAACATGAGATATCCCATCACCAATCCAAGTAGGGTCCCACATCCGTATCCCAACGTCACTACTTCCCATGTAAAAAATCCACTCTCCTCCTCATGTGATTCAAGCTGCGGTTTGTGTGTACGCTCGTCACACTTTTTGGTCAGCGGAAACCCACATAGTCCCGGATTGCCTTCAAAGGATTTCTCTTCAAATGTGTTAAATTGTGTTCCGCCTGGAATACGGCCCACTAGACGGTTTTGCGAGAGATTTAACACTGCAAGAGTGGTGATGCGTGCAAGACTTTGTGGGATCCATCCTGAAAGTTCGTTCCAAGATAGGTCTAAAGACTGAATCTCTATAAGAATCCCCAGAGCATGGGAAATTGGACCCTTAAGGCCGTTGTGGGATAAGTTGAGCGCTATTAGTGAATTAAGACCACCAATAACATCTGGGATCTTTCCTTCAAATATGTTATTTGATAGATCAATAATTGTATAGTCAACCAAAATTTTTGGAAAGGTTTGATTCACCCCTTTTACCACAATAACAAATGAGTAATACTTTTCACCCATGCGTAAATATTGTGGGTTTGTGCCTCTTCTAACAACATTCTTCATGGCGTTAAAATTTTGAAAATATTTTGCAGGGAGTTTCCCTACAAACCCATTATGAGATATGTCAAGAACTTGAAGACTTGGAAATGGGAATTCAACAGTTAAAGAGGGTTGGATGCCTCCATTAAAGTTGTTTGATTTGAGGACAAGAACCTGCATATTTGGAAGATCTTCTAACCAACTAGGGAATGTACCATTTAAGTGGTTGTTTCCAAAATCAAGTACACTTAAGTACTTACATTTGGACAAGGAAATTGGCACCTCTCCTCTTAATTGATTTCCATTCAAACTAAATCCCATTAATGAACAATCATCGTATACGTTTGGAATTGTTCCTTGAAAGTTATTGTTCCCCATATCTATCATCTCAAGAGATAAGGTGATATTTCCAAAGCATTGTGGAATCAATCCAGCAAAGTGATTATTGGACATATCCAAATTCGATAGATGGCTCATATTGCAAATTGACAGAGGAAATGGTCCTTCAATCATGTTGGACTGCAGATGCAGGTTTATTAATCCATACAATTGAAATTGTGACAAACCTGTTATGAGGTTATGTGAGAGATTCAAACGACGCAACTCACTGCCTCCTATCTCCCCTGCCCAGTGAGGAATTTGGCCATGGATGTCGTTGTTAGAGAGATCTAGCTCTTCAAGTTGTTTCATAGCTCGAACTGAACTTGGAAACACATTTAGCTTGCAAGAGGCCAATCGTAAGTATCTAAAATCAGGGTTGACATAATGATTGGCGACGTTCTTTGATGTAACAGAGAAACCGTTGTAAGAGAGATCGAGAGTGTCAAGGTATGTGAGGCTTGTTAACAATGTATCCAACTCCCATTCACCACTCAAATTATTATATGAAAGGTCTAGAACAGTAAGGTTGGTGAGTTTTCGAAATGTTTGCATATCAATTTGTCCAACTAACTGATTGTTATTGAGGTAGAACTCTTTTAATGATGGAAGAACAAATGACTCAAACGGAACATTTCCACTGAACATGTTATCATTTAGATAGAGATATTCTAGAGAGGGGGAAGTAAATAGCCAAGATGGCAATGTGCCATTAAGTCTGTTATATGGTAATTTCAGAGAAGTAAGGTGCGTTAGGTTAACTACGATTTCCGAAGGAATGTCGCCTGTGAAACTGTTATGTGACAAGTCGAGTGTTTCCAAAGAATGAAAACTGAAAACGTAATGAGGTAATTTTCCTTGCATATTGGTACTAAAAAGATTTAGTAATTTCAAAGAAGACGATATATTAAGACTCATAGGTAAAACTGAAGAGATATTAACATTTGCAAGTGAAAGTTCTTCCAAATTAGTAACATTTTTAATTAGATTGATGAAAACATTTGGTTTGAGATTCAAATAAAGGTTTGAAGAGAGATCAAGGGACACCAATTTATGAAGGAGCGTGATATCCGGTGGGACTTGGCCAGTAAAATAACAACCAGAGAGGTTGAGATGTGTGAGACTATTTGAAAACCTTCCAATTTTATTTGGAATTTGGGATTCATCAAAAGCATTGTACGCAAGGTTGAGGTTTTGGAGATGCGGAAGGTTGAAGAGGGAGCTGTTAGGATGAATGATACCTTGTAGCATTCCACAACTAACGTCGATACCAATAACGTCACCGGTCGAGCGGTCACAAGTAACTCCATCCCAGTTACAACAATCTATACTTGCGTTCCAGTTCATCAATATTGGATGATAATTAGAACCAAGCATACGATCACAGTATACAGCATTGTCTTCGTTATTGATTTTGGAAAGGTTTTGTTTAAAAGTAAGCAAAGCTTCACTCTGTTCTTCGGAACATTTATGAATATTACTCAAAGAGGCAAAAGTGGTGGAAAAAAAGAAGAAAAAAAAGATACTCAATAATTTTGAATTACTCATTGTGTTATTAATTGTAATTGCTATAAAGTTCATAGTTGCTAGAAACATATATATACACTAACACCACTACTACAAGAATACGCGTGTAGTTGCTTTCACAATAATACGATCGAAATATGTGTAGGGTCTATGTCTCATTGACAAACATAACATTGGGGTTGTACAATTCTAATCAAAATTAATAGGCTCTATACACTAATTTCTTGTCAAAATATGCAAAATTCCAACTGTGATTGCGATAAAAATGAAACTTTCAATGAAAATTATGTGGTTCATAATAATGCTTTGACTCAATAGGCCCTTAAATTTCATTTCCTTTTTGAAGTTGTTGAGGTTTCTTTAATTGAGTTTTACTATACGGTGTGGGTTTAAATGTTTGTGTTTTTTCCTACGCGTGTATAGACTTTTCAAACGTATCAAGGTCAAAGTTTCAAACTTCAAAGGTATCAATGTGAAAGTAAAGTTGAGCGTATGACCATTTCTGAGTTTATCATATGCCAAAATATCAGTTTTCCAATTTGTGATATGATTGTTGTACAAAGAGTTCCATTAAATGGAATGGTATGATTGAGTGAGGGTCTCTGTTATTTGTCATAGATAACTTCAACAATTAGAGTTGACTAATTGGTCTCGTGTTTTGGTACTTTAAACGACAGAAAAATTAGAAGCCCTTATATAAGTTACTGGGAACTGGGAAGTACAGATGAATTGAGTTACCGTATTTTTGTACTTTAATACAGATTCATCATAACATGCCACTAAGACTACTCGCCAAAGGCGCGAGTAGTGCTAGATGAAAATCAAGTCACACGCGAGTAGCCTTGGCCAAAGTAAGAAGTCACGCGCTAGTTGGGCATTTCGAGGCAAACAAAGGTGACCGGTTCACCTAGTTTCATTTGCAAAAATCGTGGGCCTCATAATTGAATATAACCGTTGCATGCATAAAAAAAAAAAAAAAAAAAAAAAAAAAAAAAAAAAAAAAAAAAAAAAAATTACACACTACCCCCTTTTTACTTAAAAATACCCACTAATTCATCATTTTTTAAACCACTACTTCACCATTTTTTAAACACAACTCCACTATTTTATACTAACATTAAGAAATCATCTAAACTTCTAATATGGCTTGTCGTCTCCCCTATACCATCAAAAAAATGCAAGCGTATATTAAAAAACAATGCAACCAAGACGATGCAGCTCGACAACAGGCTATTATCGAAGTTATCAAGCAGTTTAAGCTCGCAAAGGCAAAGAAACAACGTGTGAGACAATGATAAGCGGAGTGCAAATACATTTATGCGGAAAGACAAGCTGTGATTGACAAATTTTTGAGCGATGAAGCCAAAAAAGACGCCGCCATTAGTAAGACGTTGTACTGGCGTGTTTCACACATACATGACCAAATCAACAATAAAATCCGTTTGAGTTATTAGGAAACAAAATTGTTGGTGATGTATCACAACAGATGAATCAACTTGGGCTAGGTGCATCAACTTCATCTGATGCACCAGGATTTATTGAGCAACAACATTATCAACCTTAGTTGACTCAATTTAGGCTAGGTTATGCAGATGAGGCCGTTGATGAGCATGGCTTAACAGCAAGCCAACATTATGATATTATGGTTGGTGAAGAGGCTTTCAAAGAATTTGAAGCAAAACAAGCAAGGCTTCAACAAGAGTGAGATGAGAAACTCAGGAAGGAAGAGGCGGCGTTCATTGTGGAATTTTCAGGGTATAGGTCTCATTCGTATAATTCTGCATGCGGGGAGCATTCAGATTAGGATACGTTTATGTACTTCGCATCGTATATATTTTTTTCGTATCGTATCGTATTTTATGTAATGTTTATGTAATGTTATAAATCTATGTACTTTTTTATTCCAAGAAGTTTATGCAACGTTTTAATTTTTTACGTTGTGTTTAAAAAAAAAAAGGGGGGGGGGGGGGGGGGGGGTTAAGGTGAATATAGTGGTTCCTTGTCTACAAATAAGTGAGTGGGTGTGAGGGAAAGTGAGAGGAGAGAGAAAGCTGATGTGGCACTGAGGTGTAATGTAAATTTAGTGTTTTCTTGCCTTCTAGTCTAACATGATATTAATCTCAACATACAAAAGCCATATACACCAAAATATATAAGCAAGCACAAACTCTGATCTCTACCCCACGCGGGATTAAACAAAAGTTCACCAAAATAACCCAATAAAAAATTTTGTTTAGATGACATAATCCTTTTGAGGCCTTAATCAAATACTACTATATTCTCAACACATGTTATTATGTAGGGTTAAAAAAATGGCGTTAACATATATAGGTTATTCGACTTTTTTCTCTTGTATTCTTCCTTGTTAGCTATTTACAAATCCATCAAGTTATCCATTTACGTACAAACTATTTGCGAATTCTTTGTCTAACATTAATGTAATTTGAAATCACTGATAAATTTGTCTTTTAGATCTTTTTTTTATTTCAGGTTCACCTTAATATGAAGAGTGAAACGTATCTCATTCCATTAGTTAAATCAAAGTCAATGATGTTGAACCGTATATTTACATTGAAACTGTGTGTCTTTAGCTTTATTAATAACCAATATTTATAGATTACAATAAACCCTAATGTACCCTAAGCCCACAGATCGGGCTTGGGCCATTCATCAATTATATCGGCTAATACTCCCCCGCAGTCTGAGCGGCGAAATCGCGAAAGCTCGGACTGGAGATACATAAAACAATAAAGCTATAACTATTTTTGTTGGCGAAGACATCCACAGCAAGTAAACAAAGAAAACGGTACTTGTCGAAGAACTTGTAAATTCACCAATGAGGTGAATTAGGACATCAAAAGGTTTTACATTGATTCTTGAAGAAGTAACCTCTTGCGGCTTATTGAATGAAGCAACACCATTGATCGAGCTTTAGTCGACATTAGGTGGAGACAGGTCGAGCTTTAGTCGACTTTAACTGAAAAGAAAAAAATAAATAAAAAGAAAACATTAACGTAATTTTTTTTTTTTTTTTTTTTTTTTTTTTTTTTTTTTTTTTTTCACTTTGTGAGTTATGGAAGCAAGCATGTGTGCAGATGTGGTGGAGTTATGGATAAAGTGAGCAACGGAACAATAGAAAACACTTTAGAGTTGACTAATTGATCGAATGTTTTTTTTTTTTTTTTTTTTTTTTTTTTTTTTTTTTGGAAGATGAAGGGCATGGCAGTAGGGTATTGGAGGTGGTAGAAGAAGATCACCATTAGTCATTATGATGGTGATGTGTAGACTGTATGGCGGCAGACCGGTTATGATGGTGCTTCATTGGTATGAGAACAGTAACGAACAAGAAAATAAAAGAAAAGTGATTGACTAAGATATTCGAACAATAATTGAACATAATACTTGTGTCATTTATTCGAATGAGGTGTGGTGGAATTGATTATAATACTCAAACAATGAATGGATGAATACTATAAAATGCGGCTCTTTGTGGGGAGATTAGACGGAAAAGAAAAAAGAAAATAATGTTTGGGATTAGGGTTAGGAACCTGGCTGTGATACCATGTTGAACCGTATATTTACATTGAAACTGTGTGTCTTTAGCTTTATTAATAACCAATATTTATAGATTACAATAAACCCTAATGTACCCTAAGCCCACAGATCGGGCTTGGGCCATTCATCAATTATATCGGCTAATAAATGATGTAAAAGTTATATAGGAAGCTTAAGAAAATACATATTCATATATCATAAGATAAGCCATTATATTAGAGTAAAATTAATGCCATCATCGTGAGTTTTGGAATTAGCATTTGAACTCTACAAACTGCCGGAAGTTTTTATTAAATCTTGAAATTAGCTTCGTGAACATGAGCTTACTTTTGCTATATAAGTTAATAAGCCTTCTAAATAAGCACATTAGAAGACATAATCTTCAATATTTTACTGACCAAATTTGTTTTTCATATAGA
Source organism: Artemisia argyi (assembly GCA_030686995.1). Taxonomy (NCBI): domain Eukaryota; kingdom Viridiplantae; phylum Streptophyta; class Magnoliopsida; order Asterales; family Asteraceae; genus Artemisia; species Artemisia argyi. Next base: position 41,637,620 of record CM060680.1, read on the forward strand.
AAAATCCAATTAAGAAAAAGTTAAAAAAAATTAAGAACTTATATTTATTTTTAGAAAGTTAAAAAAAAATTAAGAACTTATATGTTTTGCCTTAAACATATTCAAATTTCCTGTATCGACAACATATTACTAATCTCAATTTATAAAGGTCATATACGAACACCTATATAAGTAAGGACAAATTATTTTCTTCACCCCATGTGGGACTTAAAACTTGAAACAAGTTGATGAAGTTGTTCTAAAGGCATAGCCCTTGTATTATCGTACTCAAATATTATTTATGTGTTCCTCTTTTACCGCCTGAAAGGGTAAAAGTCCCGGGTGGGACTCGAACTTGAAACCTCCCCTAGCTAAATACCCCTCCCCAAGGCACATTAAGGAAACCTTGGTGGACAACTGAGCTAGCCCAGTTGGTTATTGATATAGAGACATGATAACACCTTCAACTAACATTTGCCTCGTGTGGATTTATATGTGTCAGAATCATGATTTAACATATTTATTGTGTGCTATTGAATTATATGGGATGAGGCTACCTTGTCCTTGTAACCGACACTATATTGCAAAAGCAATTAGCATTTGAAGTCTCAAAACCTCCGGATGCTTATTGTGCTCGACTGGCTTGAGACATAATTGGTGCGAACATTAGAGGGGCACCCGATGTAGGGGTTTGTGAACTCCCTTGAACCAACATTGGGGTTTCCATTGACTTTCGCCTTGGCATACAATTGTTAACTTGACCAGGCATAGATGAGTTGCGTTGACCGAGCGCTGATAGGTTAAAGACATTCAACTGACTGGGCTTAGATGGGTTGAACTAACCCTGCATCGGTGCACCTAGCGGTGCTACCATCTGAGGCGTCCCAAGATGACCTGATACATAAATGCAATTACGCGAACAATCCAAAAGTGTTTAGTTAATAGCTAGATTTGACAAATTTGTTTTGTGGTTTTCATATTAAAAATGCAAATTTTCATATAAAAATGGGCAAATATAACTATAAAATAAGCTGATATAGCGAACAAACGGATTCAAAGCCGTCCAAAAGTGTACTTAAATGCTTAAAAACTTCTATGTCATTTTATTCAAGATTTTTGTCAAAACAAAATAACTTCTGTAAACATTATCACACTAATTATGTCTAACAATGGTCATTTTTGTTAAGTTTTGCTTTCACGATCACAGAGTTAGGGGGTCTTTAATGGTGAGTTTAAACCTCTATAATTTGCAATTATCTTTTTCTAATCAAAATATTGGACTTTCGAGAAGCAAGTAAAAGTTACTACAAGAAACCTAATATAAAGTGGCGACAATAACTTTCAAAATGCACATCCAGACACCCCCTTACCCACATTTTGGTACTTCAATAAAATCAACATAACACCCCAAACAAAATAATATTAATATCAACTTATACATTCCATATAAACCGTAATATATAAGCAAGAACAACTTATATTCTTTACTTCATGTGAGACTGAAACTTAAGCCCAGCTTTCTCAAAAGGCCCCCTATTACACTTTTCTTGTCGTAATGTATTATGGGCGATGATACTTACACCACAAAAAGTTATGCACACACCACAATATTACATCATTAATGCATATGGTACAACATGATATTGCATAAATTGTGGTGTACGCATCACTTTTTGTGATGTAAGTATCAACACTCATTATTTATGTTCTTTTATGCATTGCTATAGAGATATGATAACATTTTTTATAATTGTTAGTCATTTTGTACCTATGTAATTTTTTTAGTTTAGGTTTTAACATACCTTATTTTTGTGTGTTTTCTTTATAATTTACCAAAAATTCAAAAGATACATTGTACGAACGAGTTAAAATGAGTCAGGTTAGTACATCCGATTCACTCTCTCTTACAACATTCGCCATTTTTATAATATTAGTTTGAATGGATCTTTAAGAATTAGTTAATCTGACGTTTCAAAAAATCTATTGTTGAATTGTTCTCATTTAAAACTTTTCAAAACTTGAACAAAATGTAATATATATATATATATATATATATATATATATATATATATATATATATATATATATATATATATATATATATATATATATATATATATATATATATATATAAAAAATAAAAAATAAAAAATCCTTCAAATTTGGAGTTTAACTCTAAAATTTGAATTTGACTTAGAACCAAAATTTTGATTTTAAGAAAGTTTTCGCCAAACTATAACCTAAAGTAGTTTAAGAAATCTGACTTTTAGAAGGTCTGAGTTGACTTTCAATGGGAAGTGGAGTACCATTTTTCATATTTTATCAACTAAGATACGTCAAATTTCAACTTATTTTGGTGCCATTTTTTCATATTTGAATTTTAATGGCCAAGCCCTTGCTTTGTTTAGTTTTCTTGTCTACGTGTACAAATTTTCCAAACTTCAATTTCACGTAGTTAATACGAAACAATGCCATCGACAAAGCTTCTTATTTCCAGTGTCACTGATCGAGCTTTAAGTGGTCGTTGTGGTCCACAGACTTGCAATGTGATTGTGAGATACTTCATCTTGTTGTATTGGATGTCAGGTAGGATGAATGAATGATGCATATATGAGTTCAACATTATAGTTTTGAAGCTAGCCTGTTAAATGTTAGTGTTCATATTAGCTGAGTCATGACTCATGAAAGTCTAAGGGTTGAATATGATCTATGTTAAACTCTAAAAAATTAAAACTGCAAATAGTTTGTTAGAAAGCATTTACAACTTTCTTTAGACGGTTCAATACAATTGTTGCTTAATTCCTCATTTCCTTGTATCACATGAGTGTTTATCAGTTAAGTTATCAGGTTATTCGTTTCGATTAGCTTGGTTAAAAAATTTTCTAGGTAAAACCGAAATCAAACTGAACTAAACCGGATTCAAATTGAATTAAATTTGATTTGATTTTTTTTGGTTCTATTACAAATTCGATTTGATTTTATTCTATTCCGTTCGGTTTTGGTTTTATGCGGTTACTAGTTATAATACCTGTGCACGCACAGGGTTTTTAAAATTTCGTTTTGATTATGTATTATTATCGATTAAGAAATGAACCACTTAACATGTTTCAAATAGTTTTACTTAGTGGACTAAAAATAAAAAATCATATGTATATATGTTATAATCTACCTATTAGTTTAGGAGAATAGTTTTGGATTAAAAATTATATTTTATTATTCAAGCAAAATCACATGATGATACTTGACTTGCATGAGATGTTAGTGATATATGCTTTTAGTTTTGCAAACCCGTGCTATCAATTTACGATGTGTTTTGTAATTGTGGTATTTCTTTTACTTATATTTTCGTTAATATATGTAGCATATTTAGATAGCTTTAAAGATTGATTCATTTCCTTGATTATGAATAATCATCATACCATGTTTACTAATGTACCTTTTTGTTTGAAAATTTGTATTTTTATAAATTTGTGTTATTTACTTCTCATGTTTGATCATAAAATTACCAAATTAACATAGATGCTTACATTATAGTTTCTTTATTACATAAAGAGAAACAAAAAAAATGTAATTGATAGAACTCAAATTTAATCTTACGATTATTTATAATGTATAAGAATAATTTTTCTCTAAACCCGAACTATATAAAGAAATTATTATTACTTGTATAAGTAAATTATAAATGCATAAAAAATGACAGAGTACATCCGTAAGTCTTTTAGGATTGTTTGAATCCTTACCGACCTTTCACTTTAATGCAACTTTCTTCACAATTGGCCTAAATCATCAAGGTAAAACACACTCATATTTTAGACCGTTGGTTGACACCAATAGTGTTATCAATGACGGCAAACACCTGCTAAGTTTTATTAATTCATTCAAAGACAAATTACACTCCGAAAAGAATTCCTACCATAAAATTCCTCATATAGGCACTAAAACACATCTTTGGTACATTAACCTTCTATAACAATCAGGTATTGATACTTAATCCTCCTTTAAAAAGCGCACACAACAAATTGCATTACACTTTAGTGTGTGCGATAAGATTATAAAACTGCAAAAACCACTAACATGTTGCATTATAGTGAGGATAACAACAAAGTTAGTCATAACATCAAATCAGAAAACTTCAGATTAGAACTAAAGGGATGTTTGGTTACGCTTATTAAATGTGCTTATTGGCTTATTCAATTACCATAACACAATAAGTTTATGATAAAACTATAAGCTTTTTTGAGAAGCTTAGTCTAAAACCCCTGAACTCTCAACTAATTCTATCATAGCTTAGTGTGTTTATAGTAAAAACACAAATATTAAGTGTAGAAATTTTCAATAAAACATTAAAAAAAAAATTACTAAAAGTTGGTATGTATAACAAAAAAGTTAAACCATAAAAAAATTTACTAAAAACTATCAGCTAGATAAGGCATAAGCCAAAGTGCTGTTGAGGTCTCTTTCGGATTCTATTCAGAAGCAAAAGGGGGTTTACTCATCAATCATAAGTATAGAATAATTGTTCTATCTCACATCCGTGATTACCAAGTCAATAACATTATCGCAGTATAGTAACGTAATAACCTAATTAAAAACTATATATTCTTGCTGAATAATTCTCATGTACATACTTTTAATTCCTTTACAACGACCAACTATTATTATTTATTTTTTTATTTTTTTTTGAAACATCAAGTCAATGAATAAAGTTAGGTTATCACCTACGTAGTTTTTCTTTTTTTGATTTAGGAGGTGATTCTTATCAAATAAGGATTGTGATGCGTGCATTTTTTTTTTATAATTTAAGAAAAACACCTTCTATATTAAAGAATGACTATCTAGCCGATGTTTTTTTTTTTTTTTTTTTTTTTTATTATTATTATTATTTTTTTAATAGTTAGCTTTGTATAACATTTTAACTGACAGAGATGTTGAGTTTGAGGTTAATGTTGTTGTTTAACTTTAACTATTGATATCATGTTGTACAAAATGTGCGAGTTTAGTGGTACATAATGAGCGTTGATAAAGTTAAAATATGTTCCGTAAAGTTTTTAAAATATTTTTATTGATATCCATATATAAATTTTAAATAACAATTTTAATGAGTCGTTATAAGTAGAATCACGTATATTTATTTTATATCACAGTAACTCATGCTTACCATTTGATATTTATATTCCCGTTACTAATAATTTAACCGTATTTCAAACCCGTGTACGCATAAATTAAACTTTTAAATAGTAACATGAGTCCTTATTTTAAAAAAATATTCTAATGGAAGAAAGTTTAAAACTAACGTTAGTTTGAAAAATATTTAACGTATATTAAAACTAATTCACATATTTACCAAATTTATTTTAATAGATGAAAGTCAAAAAAACTAATACTATTACTCATGTAATTTTAAACAACGTTAACATTATAAAGTATAGGGGGTATGAAGTGTAAGGGGTTATTTATTTATGTATCAATTTTAACGCCATGAAGAATGTTGTTAGAAGAGGCACAAAACCACAATATTTACGCATGGGTGAAAAGTATTACTCAATTGTTATTGTGGTAAAAGGGGTGAATCTAACCTTTCCAAAAATTTTGGTTGACTATACAATTATTGATCTATCCAATAACATATTTGAAGGGGAGATCCCAGATGTTATTGGTGCTCTTAATTCACTAATAGCGCTCAACTTATCCCACAACAGCCTTAAGGGTCCAATTTCACATGCTCTGGGGAATCTTATAGAGATTCAGTCTTTAGACCTATCTTGGAACCAACTCTCAGGATGGATCCCACAAAGTCTTGCACGCATCACCACTCTTGCAGTATTAAATCTCTCGCAAAACCGTCTTGTGGGCCGTATTCCAGGCGGAACACAATTTAACACATTTGAAGAGAAATCCTTTGAAGGCAATCCGGGACTATGTGGGTTTCCGCTGACCAAAAAGTGTGACGAGCGTACACACAAACCGCAGCTTGAATCACATGAGGAGGAGAGTGGATTTTTTACATGGGAAGTAGTGATGTTGGGGTACGGATGTGGGACCCTACTTGGATTGGTGATGGGATATCTCATGTTGTCAACAAGAAAAGTAAAGTGGTTCAATGTGATTGCCGATGCAGGGGAGTACATGATTTTAGCACGAAACAAGAGAAGATACGTATTTATCGGGAGATGACCATTCAATTATTAGAGGTACGATTTTTCACATGCTTTCTTATATCAGTAAATTCTGCAAAGGGCCTTACTTTATTAATTCTCTTGCTATTAAAACATTTATGATGCAGGTAGAGGAGTTTGGGGAGGGCTCGGACCTTTTGAATGTTGCAGTGAACATCAGCTTCGAATTATGATGTTTGAGTTTTATCATTTCGATAGATTGTGGTATGTAATATTAGTGTGTTGTCAGGATTGCATAATAAATTTACTTTGGTCACTTAGCAATCGTGTATTATTGCTCTTGACCTTAATGGTAATTCAGTAACTTTTTCATATCATGTGTCGATGCAACTGTTTCTTCCGACAAAGCTTATTGTATGAATCCAATGGATGCAAAGGGATATTAGTACTGTTGTTTGTTAGTAATACCGCTTTGCTTTTGGTATAACAATACTGTAACAAGAAATATTAATTGTAAATTACAAGTTTAACAAAAAGTTGCAGTAGAAATAAATGTGTGTAAATTAAAGCATGATTAATAATAATAACTTGTTTTATCTAATATACCATCCAGTGTGTTCTCCTTCCGGTTCTGCGTATAAGTAATGCGTTTTAGACCAAATTGCTTTGGATACTCTAGTTTCTCAGCCTCGGCTCTCTGAACAGAAATTATACCAAAAACATCACTGAGTGTACAGTTTTTCTTTCCTTTTTGATTCTCTGAGAAATTTAATAAATTAGCCAACTATATAGGGGGCCACATATGGTTGATGTCTACAAGTTCATTTATTTTCTATACTAAAGTATTTTTGTATTTAGATTGTAGTTGTAGACAAAGATGAGTTTATTTGGAAAGTCTACACAAGTCGACAACACATTAAATTCTAGACCTTAACTCTAATTTGAAGAGTTTATTATTAATACCTGTGCACGCACAGGATTTTTAAAATTTCGTTTTAGTTATGTATTATTATCGATTAAGAAATGAACCATTTAACATGTTTCAAATGATTTTACTTGGTGGACTAAAAATGTATGTATATGTTATAACCTACTTATTATTTTATGAGAATGCTTTTGGATTAAAAATTATATTTTATTATTCAAGTAAAATCAAATGATAATACTTGACTTGCATAAGATGTTAGTGATATATGCTTTTAGTTTTGCAAACCCGTGCTATCAATTTACGATGTGTTTTGTAATTGTGCTATTTCTTTTACTTATATTTTCGTTAAAATATGTAGCATATTTAGATAGCTTTGAAGATCGATTCATTTACTTAATTATGAATAACAATCACATCATTTTTACTAATGTACCTTTTTGTTTGAAAAGTTGTATTTTCATAAGTTTGTGTTATTTACTTCTCATGTTTGATCATAAAATTACTAAATTAACATAAAGATAAATGAAAAAATATGTAATGGTAGAACTCAAATTTAATCTTACGTTTATTTATAATGTATAAGAATGATTTTTCTCTAAGCTCGAACTATATAAGGAAATTATTATTACTTGTATAAGTAAATTATAAATGCATGAACAAATGACAAAAAGTATATTCGCAAGTCTTTTAGGATTGTTTGAATCCTTACCGACCTTTCACTTTAATGCAACTTTCTTTACAATTGGTCTAAATCATCAAGGTAAAAGACACCCATATTTTAGACTGTTAGTTGACACTTATAGTATTATCAATGATAGCAAACACCTGCTAAGTTTCATTAACTCATTTAAAGACAAATTACACTCCGAAAAGAATTCCTACCATAAAATTCCCTATATTGGCACTAAAACACATCTTTGGTACATTAAAATACATTCATGTATTATCTAAATCAGCAACTAAACTAAATTATACATTCATAACTTGAGCAGGCGTAGAAAATCATTCCATGACAATCAAGTGTTGATACTTAATCCTCCTCTAAAAAACGCACACAACAAATTGCATTACACTTTAGTTTGTGTGATAAGATAATAAAACTGCAAAAACCACTAATGTGTTGCATTATAGCGAGGATAACAACAAAGTTAGTCATAACATAAAATAAGAAAACTTCATATTAGAACTAAAAGGGTATTTGGTTATGCTTATTAAAGGTGCTTATTGACTTATTCAATTACCATAACACAATAAGTGTATGATAAAGCTATAAGCTTTTTTTAGAAGCCTAGTGAAAAATCCATGAACTCACAACTAATTCTATTATAGCTTAGCGTGTTTATAGTTAAAACACAAATATTAAGTGTAGAAGTTTTCAACAAAACATAAAAAAGAGTTGCAAAAAGTTGGTGTGTATAACAAAAAAGTTAAACCATAAAAAGAAAGTTACTAAATACTATCAGCTAGATAATACATAAGCCAAAGTTCTATTGAGGTCTCTTTCGGATTCTATTCAGAAGCAAAAAGAGGTTTACACATAAATCATAAGTATAGAATAATGGTTGTATCTCATATCTGTGATTACCAACTCAATAACATTATCGCAGTATAGTAACGTAATAACCTGATTAAAACTATATATTCTTGCTGAATAATTCTCATGTCCATACTTTTAATTCGTTTACAACGGCCAACTATTACGTTTTTTTTATTTATTTTTTATTTTTCATTTTTTTTAATAAAACATAACGTCAATGAATAAAGTTAAGGAAAACACCTACGTTTTTTTTATTTTTTATTTTATTTTATTTTATTTTTTTAGGAGGTGATTGTTTTCAAATAAGAATTGTGATGCGTGCATTTTTTTAATATAATTTAAGGAAAACACCTTCTATATTAAACAATGACTATCTAACCCAAGTGTTTGTTTGTTTTTTTATAATTAGCTTTGTATAACGTTTTTAACTGACAGACATGTTGATGTTGAAGTTGATTTTGTTGTTTAACTTTAACTATTGATATCATGTTCTATAAAATGTGTAAATTTAGTAGCACATAATGAGCGTTGATGAAGTTAAAATATGCTCCGTAAAGTTTTTAAAATGTTTTTATGGATATCCATATACAAATTTTAAATAACAACTTCATGAGTTATTGTTATAAGTAGAATCGTGTATATTTATTTTCATATCACATTATCGTGCTTACCATTTGATATTTATATTCCCGTTACTAATAATTTAGCCGTATTTCAAACCCGTGTACGTATAAATTAAACTTTTAAATAGTAACATGAGTCTTTTTTTAAAAAAATATTCTAATGGATGAAAGTTTAAAACTAACATTAGTTAAACAAAATATTTAACGTATATTAAAACTAATTCGTATATTTACCAAATGAGTCCTTATTTAAAAAAAATATTCTAATGGATGAAAGTTTAAAACTAACATTAGTTTAAAAAAATATTTAACGTATATTAAAACTAATTCGCATATTTACCAAATTTTGTATTAATGGATGAAAGTCTCATGTAATTTTAAACAACGTTACTATTATAAAGTATAGGGGGTATAAAGTGTAAGGGGTTATTTGTGTTTTTTATAAAGTTATTAAAAAACATGGAAACTTGTAATTTTACACTTTACTCTATATAAATTATTTAAAATTCAATCACTAAAGTTTTATTAATTACTTCCTCTTTTTTTAAGTTTTTGTTTTCATAAATTTGACACCTATATTTTCATGCATTTTTTTTCTTAACCAAATTTCTCCACCAAATTTATTAAGTTTGACCAAAATCAATTTAATTTTGACTTTTTATTGACCAATCACGTTGCTCGATTTCGCCTACGTGGCCAAATTGAGCTCTGCTATTGGTCCAATTTTTTTTCTTCAATGAGAAGGGATTTTAAAAAAAACTCTGAAATGATGTAATTCTTTTATTATATAAAAGATTACCCAATTTGTGAACTCCCTGTCCCTTGTAGCCAGTCTATTAATGATGGGCCACCATGTAATTATAAAAGCCCATATTGATTGGAAGCCCAGTCTTGTTTCAGTTCATCCTTTTAATATGTTGATGAATTCTATTTTTAGAGAGGTAAGATTTGGGCATTACAACTTACAAGTCTTATCACTCGTAGTCCCCAGGTGATTAGAATTTTTTTGGAACAAATATACATTTAAATATGACTGTAAGACCTCGGTTATAATCTGGTTTCTATGTTTATAAACAATAACTATAAGGTTAAGAAAGATTTCAAAGCACTCTGAATTGCTGAAGTGATTGGAATTAGTCTTTTGTCCTTTTTGAATACTCATATAGCCTTCTCAAGCGTAAAAAGCACACATAATCACACTTAATAATTCTAATAAAAGGTTTAAATCCTTGAATTAGTTATACAAAAAACCAACTCGTAAATTTTAAATGTAATGCTTGTACTATAAAATGTTAAATGCTTGAAATAAGTTTCTAAAAAGAAAAATTCGATTATAACTTTCATTGTCAAGGCAACGAAGAAACTAAATTAGATGAAGGAAGAAACGTCTACGAAAGTTGATTGGGTTTGTGAGCTACGACTTCAGAAGCATATGAGGGTTTAAGAAGACTTCAAATTAGAGATAAGGTATAGAATTTGGTTTGTTGTCGACTTGTGTAGACTTTCCAAGTCAACTCATCTTATCTTCCTTTCCTTCGTCTAGTGGCCCTTCTAAGGTTTTGGGCATATACAAAATATCTTGTAACATAAACCAATGGTTCATAAACATAGATCCACAACCGATATCTCATCCTTTGATGATATGACACACAAAACTATAGTTCTCAAAGATAATTACTTTGTACATAAAAATAAATGAACTTGTAGACATCAACCATGTGTATATGGCCCCGGCTAATTTATTACAATTTCTCAAACTAGTACCAGTTAAATTTTTTACACCTCACTATTTTTTTTTGTATGTGCAACTAATTACTTTCCTCTAACGGAAGAAGAACACACTGGTTTGTATATAAAATAAGAGATGAGATCAATATAGATCTCATATTTGACATATAACCAATGAACCAATCATAGACACCCATTTTTATTTTTCACATTTTTTTAAAACAAAATATCTTGCAAACGGTAAATCTTCAAGCTACAAAAAAAATACCATCGCGATGAGAATTAAATCATCTTTCTATATAGATATGCATTGTTATATACTTTCGACGATTTTTTTTTTCTTTTTTTCAAAATTTCTGCCCAGAAAAATCATATATGATTTGTAAAAATCATATATGATTCGTTAAAATCAAATCATATATGATTTTTCTGGGCAGAAATTTTGAAAAAAAAAAGTTCGTCGAAAGTATATAACAATGCATGTCTATAGAAAGATAATTTAATTCTCGTCGCGATATTATTTTTTTTTGTAGCTTGACGATTTACGGGTTGCGAGATATTTAATTTTAAAAAAAAGGGGTGAAAGTTTATTTTTATAAAAAAAATGAGTGGTTAAAATTGCTTGATAGGTTCTATGGTAAAAATTTGATCGAACTTTTGGCTACAAAATAAACAAGTTATTATTATTAATCATGCTTTCATTTACACACATTTATTTCTACTGCAACTTCTTGTTAAGCTTGCAACTTAGAATTTATATGATTATATCTCTTGTTAGTTGTTACGGTATTATTTTACCAAAAGCAAAGAGGTATAACTAACAGACAACAGTACTCATATCCCTTTGCAACCATTGGATTCATACAATAAGCTCTGTCTGAAGAAACAGTTGCATCAACACACAGGGGCGCAGCTTCTAAGGGGCCGGGGGGGGGGGGGGCGGCCGACTCCCCGAAATTTTTTTTACGATGTAGGGGTATATAGTTTTCGTGTAGAAAAATTTCGGTATTTTCAGTTTCGCCCCCCCCAATTTAATTCGGTTTCGACCCCCCATAGTGTTAGGAAAAAAAAAATTTAGATCCCGACCCCCCACTCGAAATTTCCAAGCTTCGCCCCTGTCAACACATGATATGAAAAAGTTACTGAATTACCATTAAGGTCAACAATGTTAATACACGATTGCTAAGTGACCAACGTAAATTTATTATATGATTCTGACAACACACTATCGAAATGATAAAACTCAAACATCATAATTCAGAAGCTGATGTAAATTGTAACCCACACAATTGAAATTGTGGCAAGCCTGTTATGAAGTTATGTGAGAGCTTCAAACGATACAACTAATTGCCTCCTATCTCCCCTGCCGAATGAGTAATTTAGCCGTGGATTTCGTTGCTAGAGAGATCTAACTCGCCAAGTTGTTTCGTAGCTCCAACTGAATTCATAGACAAATTTAGCTTGCAAGAGGCCAATTAAGTATCTAAAAACATGGTTGACATTATGATTGGCATTCTTTGATTTAACAGAGAAACCGTTGTAAGATAGATCGAGATGTTCAAGGTTTGTGAGGCTTGTTAACAATGTATCCAACTCCCATTCACCACTCAAATTATTATGTGAGTTTTCGAAATATTTGCATATTAATATGTCCAACCAACAGATTATTATTTATATGACACCAATTTATGAAGGAGTGTGATATCCTGTGGGACTTGGCAAATAAACGAACACAAGTACAGATTGAGATGTGTGAGACTATTAGAAAACCTTCTAATTTTACTTGGAATTTGGGAACCATGAAAAGTATTGTAAGCAAGATTGAGTTTTTGGAGATGCGAAAGGTTAAAGAGACAGCTGTTAGGATGAATGGTACCTTGTAGCTTTCCGCAACTAACGTCGATACTGATAATGTCACCGGTCGAGCGGTCACAAGTAACTCCATCCGAGTTACAACAATCTGTAATTTTGTTCATCGTTATTGGATGATAATTAGAACCAAGCAAACGATCACAGCATACAACAAAGTCTTCGTTATTGATGTAGGAAAGGTTTTGTTTAAAAATAAGCAAAGGTTCAATGTGTTCTTGGAAAACAAGAAGAGGAAAGAGATACGTAACACCTTTGAATTACTCAGTGTGTTTGCTAGGACAAGAATACGCGTCTAGTTGCTTTCATAATAATACAATTAAAATATGTGTGTGGTCTACAATTTTGATAGGCTGTAAACATTATTTTTCTGTGGAATTATGCAAAATTCCAACTTTGATTATATAAAAGAAAACTTTCAATGAAAATTACGTAGTTCACGATAATGCTTTGACTCAATGAGTGGAGTATCATATCCTTCCAAAATCACCTACCGACTCCGCTGCTGCGCTTTTATTTTATTTTATTTTATTTTTCTTCAAATGAGTAAGAAAATTGATTATTTGACTCGTTTTTTAATTTTACCCTCAAACTTTAAATTGTCATAACTTTCAAATGACAAACTATAATGAAAAATCAATTTCATGCACCATAATTCTCAAAATTTAATTCTTTTTAATTTGACATGAATTTTTGATATATAAATTGAAACATTTTTTTTTTTTTTTTTTTTTTTTAAGTGAGTATGGATTTTCTTTAAATTTCCAACATTTTCGGCCCTCATTTTGTCTAACTTAAAGGTTGAATTACGCAGTGAAAATTCTTTTTTGTGCAAAGGGTTACCCCGGTGAATATAAAAAATAAAAGAAAAAAAAAATAAAGAAACCAATACAATGAGCATTAAAAACCATTAGCCTATCTAATGGCCTCCTTTGATGAACATCATCAGAACGTCCAAATTACAAAAACCACTAACCTGCTAGTTACTACTTTCAAAGTTCCACTCAATCTTCATTCGATCCACATATGAGGAGTCTTTAAACTTGATTGTCATTAGTTTCAAATGCATATTTGAGAAGATTATGTCAAAATTTTGATCCACCTGTCTCGACTTCTTCTTGAATAGCCTATTATTTCTTTCGTGCCATATATAATACACAATAGCACCAAATAAGAGCTTTTCCATGACCACCCTCACCAAACGCTTATGAGCTATAGGCTTTATGGCCATAATGAAGCTCATCCAAGAATTACACACTTAGGGATTATAATAAACACTTTAACCTTAGACCAAACCTGCAATGAAAACTAACATTAGAAAAAGAGATGAGAGTGAGTGTCTTAAACAAGCTTACAAACACGGCAACACATAGCCTCTATATTCACCATTGGCGCGACTTTCCATGATTTCAATTTGTCTTGAATCTTCAAACGTTCACTAATGAGGAGCCACACATCGCAAGCGTGTCGGGGATGCTTTGAGAAAACCACACAACATTAAATCACTCTACAGTTGTACTACGAGGACGAATAGATTTGCAAACGTTACTAACCGAAAAATTTTGCACACTACCATCCAAGTGCTACCAACATAATCTATCATCCATGTCAATGAGGTGAATAGGATTAATAGTTTGTAAAACCACATATTTCTGTAGCCATTTGTTGGGCCAAATCCGCTGGATGTCTTGAATTAAATCTTTGACAACACTATTTTCATTAAAAACCACCACGATATATTTCCCTACAAGATATAATGATGTCTAGGGGTCCTTCCTCCTGCCATTTATCAAACCATGCAAACGTTTGATCACATTTCCCAACAATATGGAAGAAAACCTCACACCTCATTTGTAAGATTTTTCGTCATCCATAACTCGCATCCGGCTTAATCAGGATATCCCAAAAGTTCCTATTTTGTAACCGATAGGAGTGAATCCATTTTACACATAGAGACATTCGTTTTGATAAAATCCCCCAAACGTGAGTAGTCATAAGATCAATATTCAGTAATTTCGATCGTCCAATATCATGGCCACCCTCACACTTTGGTAGACAAACCGCGTCCCATTTCACTTTTGCTTTTCCCCGTTTCATCTCGCCTTAAAGCCACAATTTCTTTTATAATTGGCTTGGGAAGAATAAATATAGATGACCAATAAACTTGCATTAATTTGAACCGAAGTAATAAATGATAAGGGCTTATTCTTCCAATCTTCAATCTTGTTCTTGACCCGTTTCACTAAGATTTTACAATCCGTTTAAAAAGAACCAATGAGTTCAAAGGAACACCTAAATATGTCACTGGCAAGTCTCCATCTTCGAATAACATAATGTCTAAAATCTAGTTTCTTGTACTTTGATTAACATTAGCAAAGAACACAATACTTTTTGGGAGACTAGGAACTAAACCAGAAAAACTTTTGAACTCGTCTAATGAACCCTTAATAACTCCAACCAAATCCGCATTAGCATAAGCAAAAATGAACAAATTGTTAGTGAGTAGTATTTGTATTGGGCTAAGCCCGTTTGATTATTGACCACTATTTGTATTGTAGTCATATTGATCATTCAATAATGAGAATAACCCCTTCTACATGGTATCAGAGAATACCTAAAACCTAAATTCCACTACTAATCTCTCATCAATAACCACACGTCAAAACCCAACTCTTTAAATCCTTAGCATTGTTTGCATTCGCTTGCATCAAAAATCACTCTCTTAATGTCAAAATCCATATTATGATACAACTTCAGTATAGGTTTTGTTATAAGATTCGGGATCCAGTAAGAAGTAAATTAAAATAAGAAGTGGTGAGAAGTGATCAAAACCACGCATTTGAGATGCAAAGACTTGCAATAGATGCATTTCTATTCATATAGATGCAACATTTTGAGTTTCGTAAGTTAATTTGATGTATAGATGGTCCAAATTGATTTTCATGATTTTGGCACGTGCAGAGGAACAAAAAACAAGAGAAATCATGAAATGCATCTAATATACGTATATGCATCTGATTAAAAGCTAGAAAACACACTATGGTGCGTTATAATGCATGTAAGATTATAAGGATGCATCTAATTTAGGTCGGTGCATATCGGATTTGTGGTTATAGTTCTTCTTATTCCTTCTTATTTTAAGTAATCTTCTTATTTGATCCTAACTCTTTGTTGTTATATTTAATTGTGAGAGATTTATTTGTTTGACATTTGGTATATTTTAATTGGTTGATTGATCGTCTTCGCTTTCGCCATCACTCAATACAACTTTTTGGCTTGAGTTTATTGATTATTATAATCAAACTAAGGCTTGCATAACCTATGTAGCACCGAAACGGAAACGACAAAGGGATACAGGGACGATACGGGAACGGGAAACGGCAAAAATAAAAAATTCAATATATGGGAATGGCATAGATACGACAATAAAAAAATTTAAAATATTAAACATATATTTAAAAAAATCCAAAATAGATATATGTTGATGTAAATTGTACTCCATCAGTAATCGAAATAAGTGAATAGTACTCCGCATAAATTACTAATAAAGAAATAGTGTGAAGTTAATTGTTTTTTAATAATACTATATAGTAAATTCATTATGTTTGTTACGTAAGTGTCTTAGTTAAAAGTCATTAAACAAATCCAAGACCCCAAACTACCCCTATGGCTATCTGCAGTCAAATTTGTTGAAAATAAAATACACAAACCAAAGCAACAAAAAGACAAAATACTTAAAAGATGAAAATAACTATTTATCATCTTCTTCCTAATTTTTTTTTTCTGTATTCTTCCTCAAAACTCAACCATGTATTTCCTCATGATTTTTTTTGCTTATTCCGTGCATCTTTATCTCCAAAATACATACAGCACTTTCAGAAACTTCTTAAATATCAAGAAACGGCTAGGGATACGGCGTGGAAATCCATAAACGGCTAGGGATATGGCGTGGAAACATTTCGGGGGCGTTTCGGGGGCGTTTTCGTTCCCACCCCATTCCCAAACGGGCATGCGGGCCTAATAGGTGTTTCGGTGCATTAGAGTGCATAACACATGTAGAATTACAGGAATTGATAGGACATCATGACTCGTGCACAGTTCACGGTATTCCAACAAAAAGCACAACTTCTTCAACTTGCTCAAGCACAACAAGTACTAGCACATTATGAGTTTTAGCAAAAATTGTACCAGTAGTCCAGGCCCAGTTTTCAGCTTGCCAGTCCATTTGGCTTCAACCCACAACTACTTCAGCATACCCACATTGTTAGTCCAACCCAATCGAGTAATCCACAAGTTTTTAATGTGGTGACTCCTCAAGCTTTTCATGACGCAGGTTGGAATATGGACACATGTGCGTCCTCCCATTTAAATTCAGATACAAATAATCTTAGTACTATTTATAACAAAAGTATTTATCTATCTATCTTTGTTGGTAATAGTAAATCCATACCTATCACTAACACGGGCCATAGCTTGTTGCCTAACCCTCAACGTCCACTTCATCTTCACAATGTTTTAATTACTCCACATATTGTGAAAATTTTAACTTCTATACGCTAGTTTACTCGTGACAACAAAGTTTCTATTGAATTTGACGAGTTTGGTTTTTCTGTGAAAGAGTATTTGACTCGGCAATTCTCCTCTGACGTGATAGCACCAGAGACATGTATCTTGTCACCTCGCCTACATCTTACCCATAAGCTTTTCTTGCTTGTCATCACACGTAGCACCAATGAGTTGGACATCCGGGAAATGAAGTGCTATGTTCTTTACTTTCTAATATTTCAATTTTCTGAAATAAAGTGAAGTCTCCTCACCTTTGCTATGATTGTCAACTTGGCAAACATGTGAGACTTCTATTTTTTATATTTGATACTATAGTTAATTTTGCTTTTGATATTGTGCATTCGGATGTGTGGACTTCCCCACTTCCGAGTCAAAGTGCTATTAAATACTAATATGTTATTTCTTTGGACCATTATTCTCATTACTTATGGGTATATCCTTTGCATAACAAATTTGACACTTTTGCTAAGTTTGTTGAATTTAGTTCTTTTATAAAAACTCAATTTAATAAGGAAATTAAAGCTATTCAATGTGACTATGGTGGTGAGTTTGATAACACCATATTTCACCGATTATTTACAAAACACGGCATCCATACACGTTTCTCATGCCCCCGTACCTCTCAACAAACGTAAAATCCAAAAGTATGATTCAGACAATAAACAACTTTATCCGTATGTTACTTTTCCAGCCCATCTTTCACCCAATTTTTGGGTTGAAGCCCTTCACATGGCCACCTACCTTTTAAATATTTTACCATCAACCACCATAAATAACGACACACCTTACTTTCGCCTGCATAACACAAAACCCAACTATACGTCTTTGGGTGTCTTTGGTTGTTTGTGTATACCCATATTGACAACAATCATAAACTTGGCCCATGCTCCACTCCATGGGATTTTTCTTGGCTACCCATCAAACCACCACGTTTTCGTTGCCTAAACCTTTCTACAACAAAATCATCGTCTCCTGTAATGTCACCTTTGATGAGACCATTTTTCCATGCGTCTCCATGACACCAAATGATGCTCCTTCCTACACCTTTCTCGACACCACTCCAAACATAATAGCTCGACATATTCTCTAACAATCGGCTCCTACCAGCGGTACGCCTACTCCACAACCCACATCTCCTAACCCATCAACACCCTCTTATGTTACAACTACTCAAACCACGCAACCCCATCTCCCACATCTGTACAACTGGCCCAACACCCACACAACCTCCTCTTACCTCCAGCCCAACTCCCGCACCAATTACCACAAACCCAACTCCTTCTTTCCAGCCTAACCAACCCATCCAACCCACCCCTCCATGGACAAACTCACCCATACCTAATACTCGCCCAAACCCAACATCAACTCACCCTATGGTCACTCGTTTTCAAGTTGTTACTAATAAAAAGAACCCGCGTTACAATTGTCATGTGTCTACCATTTCCCCTTCCCAAATCCTACGCCGTAGCCATTGAAGATCCTAACTGGCAATGAGCTATGCTTGACGAATATAATGCTTTAATTAAAAATAATACTTGGGTTTTTGTGCCACGACCATCTGACGCAAACGTTGTTCATTCCATGTGGTTGTTTAAGCAAAAGCATTTTGTAGATGGATCTTTAAGCAGGTACAAAGCACGTCTTGTTGCTAATGGGAACAGTCAACAACTTGGTGGTGACTATGATGAGACATTTAGTCCGATTGTTAAACCAACCATCATGGCACAGTTCTCAGTCTTGGTGCTTCTCGGCGTTTGCCTGTACATCAACTCGACGTCAAGAATGCATTTTTACATGGTACATTATCTAAGACAGTCTATATGCATCAGCCTCCTGTTTTTCAGGATCCTCACCATCCCGATCACGTTTATTTGTTTATCTTTAATGTTTCGAATAATTTGTGAAAATGCTTCATTTTGTTTTTAACTTCGTTTTAATCACATATAAAGGTATTTTACAAAAAAGATAAGTGTAAGGAAGATCACATTTGTTTATAAGAACGAATTCGAACATGAAGGATAACAATTAATGATTAACATATATATATATATATATATATATATATATATATATATATATATATATATATATATATATATATATATATATATATATATATATACACAGAGAGAGAGAGAGAGAGAGAGTCAAATGCTTGTATCGAGTCAAAATGAGTGTTTTACAGAATTTCCAGTTCTTAATAATCAGATTTTTTTTAGAAATTCTCCAGAAAAAAAACGTAGACATACTGTCAGGTCATACCTGACACCTAACGGCATCAGGCACTTTAACTGCACAGTTTTCTAGGATTTTGTTGTTATGCTGGAATTTAATTTTTGAAAAATTTTAGAACTTTAAAATTTCCAAAAATATGTAAAATATTAATTTTGCAAGCATTATATCTTACCTTTCTTTCTAGGATTAGCTTTTATATATATAGTATTTACCGCCGATTTTATGAGAGGTTTTGTGTTTCGTTTTCTTAGTGAATTACAGACTATATTGGACAAGAAGATAAAAGATGAAGTTTGATGAGCATTTAGTGCATTTGTTTTCTTGGATAAGGATCTAACCATGTTTTCACATCGTTCATGCCGAGCAAATCAGCGGAGTATTTGGCGTCTTTATGAGTCAAATATATGCTAGTGTTTAGTGGTTTTTTCTTTTGATAGGAGTAGTTATACCTTGTCATGTATGTTTTGTCGCTTATGTAACGGGCTGAGATGTGAGATTCACTCACATTTGATGTATTAATTGATTTGTGGAGTAATATATTTACCGGGTTAAAACACTTTACCAAAAAAATATATAATCCGTGATAATTATTCGAGATACAAATCACAAAATGGGCTAGGCCTATCAACTAATAATAAACCCCAATATCTTGTATAATTAATAAACGTCTAATAAAAACTTCTTTGTGTTGTAATTACAATTCTTCCACTAAACAATTTGTCACAATAGATAGCATACACAGCATCGTATACAATTGTCCCAATGACTCTTTCATTATGTTCACTTATATTCATTCTGAACACCTTGGCTTGCAGTATTTTTTTGATGAATGCAAACAATATTGTATGAAAGAGAATGTTTCGATCAATAGACTTGCGGACATCCATCAACCTTAATTCCAGGAGCAGTCGGGCAGCCCGCTAGGGGACAGTGATCATCTATCTCCATACCCCACCATTTTGGTCCATTGATATCCCTAATCTGTAGCGCGAAGTAGCAAAGGATAGCCATGAATGCAACCCCTGCATCTAGTCCAGCTGATAGAATATAGTTGTGCCTTGCCCACCAACCCTTGAACTTCTTATACACCACAAAGTTGAAGAAAATTCCAACAGCAAACCACATATTGTAGTTAACGGCCCGAGCTGGTGGCATCCCCCCTGGACCCGATATTAAAATCGGCATGTTTATGAGCCTAATCCATTTCATATTGGGAAACTTTCGAGAAAAAAACCAAACTGGCACTGGTGCAAGAATTCCCAATAGAAAGAAGTAGTTCATTTTGGAATATAGCCCCAGATTTCCAAACATTCGTTGAGGTCCCACCACTCCCCATATGATCGAGGCATTGTAGAAAACATCGTCTCCAGGGCAAGTCCATGGACTTCCTTCAGGCAAGTCAATCGGGTCACATATGTACTCCACTGTTGTGAGGAGCCACCAGGATGTTGCAAAGTAGATGGAGGAAGCAACTATCGTCCCTACTAACTTTATCATGCACCAAAGTCAAGTATTAGTCATTTTATAGTCAAGACTAGTTATCCAATAAGATAATACTACGTAATGATTTACCTGCACAACAAACATGGACTTTGGTGGGATTTTCATATAATGGCCTAGCTTAAAATCTTGGAGGAACATTATGGCTTGTGACATACTTATGTAGCCATACGTTTTAAAGGCTACATTTGCAAGTGGCTTCCCGGGGTACATATAACCAATAATCAGCTCCGTAATAACATTTAGTCCTGGTTGCTGTAAGAAAATTCACTTTTAGGATACAACGTACAGAAGCATTAGGATATTCGTGGAATGACTAATTAAGACATTACCTGGTTTGTAGTAGCGGTGATAACACCTATAGGCAGTGTGAAGACCAAAGCCAACCCGATTCCCAAAAGGACACCCCAGTAAGGAAGCTGTAATTGTCCTCCAAATCCCTCACAAGTTAGTAAAGCAAGTCCGACAATCAATATTAGTATAGAATAGAACCACCACTGTGGGACCGGATCGTAATTTTTCTTCATTATCCTAGTATGGACATCCCCAAACTTGTCCTTAAATGATGCTGTTGTCTGCTCCCAAATCGTTCTGAAGATGGAAAAATTATATACATACAGTTTAACTAATAGAAACACATGTCATTTTTTTTAGAAACAATACCTTTAAAAAGCATCATACTTGTCCAAAAATACTCTTCTGGCTATCAAACAAATTTTTTTGCTTATTTAGGTACTGAACTTTCAATTTTGGACTTTTTGAGGTACTTTGTGACGTTTTTGCCCTTCAAATTATGAAAAATCCATGGTCAAAAATGTCACAAAAGTACCTCAAAAAGTCCGAAATTGAAAGTTCAGTACTCGTATAAGCAAAAAAATTTCATACCCAGAAGAGTATTTTGGACAAGTATGATGATTTAAAAAGTTATTATCCCTTGTTTTTAATGTCTCAAGCCTACGTACCTTCCATGAAAGAGTGCAACGTGAGAGAGTGTTGCAGCCAATGTGGCGAAACTTAGACCGTAGGCAAATGTAAAGAAGATGCTAAGGTTTATTTTGCTGTATTCATTATAGCCCTGTTGGTCAAATGAAAAGGTCGCAGAGTCTAAGACTCTTGAAACGTTGTACCGCCCTCCATATGCATCAAACACTTTAGAAGAGTAAATTGGGAAACGCTTGGCTTCATACCAGTTATTCCAGTAAGCAATAGGAATCACTATGTAGACGACTATTATATAACCAGCCAAAATGTTCATGATGGCAAATCCCGGGGTGGCTAACGGACTTCCAAGAAAAGCAGATACGGTCGCCCAATCAAGCCCAATTGCTCCAACTCCAAGTCCACGCAGACCAGAACCAATTTGTTGAGCAGTCACCGAGTCCTTCCATATCCAGCAAACAAAGGAGATTGCTGTTATGGATTGAAACAGATAATTGGGAACGATGTAGTACGCGAAGCTTGACATGAGGACTATGAGGAAGAACTGCAGCCTTGAGAGCCCTCTTTTAGGTCTCTTCTCTTCATCATGCAATGCCCTGAAGAGTGAGACTTGAACAAGATTGGCAGGCCACCACATATAAGGCGAATCAACCAAAAACTTTCGAAACAGACCAGCCCATCCATATCCAAGCATCTACACATTAACATCAGTTTAAGATATAAAATTTTTGACAATCTTGTTATATAAGAAGTCCAATGGATGGAAAATGGAGAATAACCTGAGTTGTTTGTGTGAGCAACATAGCTGCAACGGGATTGAGCTTACGGTGATAGAAAGCCTTCACTATGGTAATGATTGAGACTGCATAAACAGAATTAGAACCTGAATTTGCAAATATGGTGATGAGAACATGCTCCTTTAAGTTAAAGGGTCCAGGGTTGAGTGAAAAGGACCATCTTGTTTTTAGAACACGGATTGGTTTTGTGGGTAGAGTTGCTGCCATTAGCTTCCCGAGTGGAAGTACAACGATTTGAGCAGAAACTGATGATATGTATAGTGGATTCTGGCGATAACCAAAAAATTGGTTCAAGAAAGCTAGAACTCCACATGAAATTATCCCTAG
The DNA here is from genome assembly GCA_030686995.1 of Artemisia argyi. NCBI lineage: Eukaryota > Viridiplantae > Streptophyta > Magnoliopsida > Asterales > Asteraceae > Artemisia > Artemisia argyi. Next base: position 41,660,764 of record CM060680.1, read on the forward strand.
AAACCATGTCCTGAATGTCAAGCAAGGCAGTGTTGGATCATCTGTGATAGGGACGGTGAGTCTCACTTGCTCGATCGGAGAATCATTAACCTCTTCTGTTAAGTTTTCATAAAAAATACAAAATTAGAGTCATGCTCAAAGGAGTATGTCATGGTAATAATATCTAATATAGTAGTACCTATATGCACCCTTAACAACTTGTAACGAATTTAGAAAACTTGTAAAGTGGAGATGTTTTTTATAATTTTGCAAAGATAAGAAACATTACTAATACAAGACATTACTTGAATTAAACCAGTATATATCTTACCAATTGTTTGATGTTCATCAGGTGCTGACTTGTCATGAATCTCAGTCGACATTGCAGGATCGGACTTGTTGTTGGAATTCAGTAAGGTGGTTAACAAAGAAAGTTAGGAATCTATAGGTAAGACTGGTTTGATATAATGCTCATGTATATTGCAAATGCACCCTTGTTACATGTTGTATTATATAATCTTGATGAAGGCACCCGGATCATGGTATTCCCGCCAGTCTGCACCTTTGTGGAATATAATGTTAATGAAAATGAGTGCATGTGGATGTACACCCGACCATATGTCATTTGTCTTGTAGTCTAAACTTAACAGATAGTGACATGTTACTAAGACCAATTTAATTGCAATTATGTAAACACAATAACTATCTTTTAATGTGAAAATTAAGCTGAACCAGATATAATTCAATTAAACCTGCAGTAACTACTGTAAATTATGAGAAATTGAGAATATACTGGAAGATAAAAGTAAGTAGTGTAAAAAGAATAATGTAAATTATGCATATTCATTCAAATCATATTTGTTATAGTAAAGTAATGCTACGTTAAATTCTTGGATCTGTCATTATCTTTCTGCGTGGCCATACGCTTCTTGACGTGAAACTTGTACTCGCTAGCTGTAGCATCACTTGAGAGTGTAGAGCGATGTTGTCTGGTTAACAACAAACCAAACACATCACCTCAATTCCAAACATTAACTAGGGTTTGACTGATTAATAACAAACAAAACACATCACTTCCAAACATTAATTATTGATCTCGTCGCATAGTATCAAAAATTATTTAGAAGATAAAAGACAAATAGGTTAAAAGGTGTCCAATTATAGTAAGCTGTTTATCAGCCTATAATGAACTTGATCAATAAATTTATATCATGTAGCAAATCCAAATTAAAATAACCTCTTGGAACTTAGATTATCTATATGTCTGCAAATGTCTTGTTAATCGTCATTTAAAATATATTTGTAGTCTCTCTTGGTTCAATAATTAGAAGCCCGTCAGGAACCCGTAAATATGACATCATATGTACGCACAATAAATTATTGTATATTGTTTTAATTTGAAAAAGGCGACTTTTATCATCATAAGTCTCCCTAGAGTTGAACCCATTATTTGTGGGATTCAGCAATATTCAATAGCCAACAACCTAATATGGGAGTGGCTATCAATATCCAAGTGTGCCACTTATTATTATTTTGTGGGATTTAGAAAAGATAATATCTTAAACAGAAATTGAATGCTCTATCAGACTTTTAATATGATTTTTTTTTTAAAGTTAAATGAAATCATTTTTCAACAGAAGCGTGGGAGAGATGTATTTCAAAAGAAACATGGTCCTATATATAAGACTAGCCAGGTACCCGCTCCTGGCGCAGCGGTGTCTAGTTTCGATAAAATTACGACCCAATAAGAAATCGGGTTGTTTGGTTCAAGAGTTTATCGGGTCGGATTAAGTCGGATAAAGTGATTTGGGTTGTCGGGTTATAAGATAAATCAAATTCAAGTTCAATACATACAATTTTTAAACAAAGAAAATACCTTGAATAATCATTACGTGCGAAAATATATTTGACAATACCAACTAATGAGAATACAAAAAGTACAACGCTTTTTAGCATATTATTCCTCAGGTGGGCATGCAATCTAGGAATTTTTTTTTAGTGTTACTACTTATACTATGGCTATATTTGGCGAAGAGCTTTTTAGAGCTTTTAGGGTGATAAGCGGTGAGCAATGAACTTTTTGATTTTTAGTATTCATTTGGCAAAAGAGCGGTGATCTTTACTATTTTTTAAGAAAGCTAATTTTTTCAATGCTTCTTTAAGAAACTGTGAGCTGTGAGCTGTGGCTCCATCTCACAGCTACTACTCACAGCTCACTGTTATTGCTCACAACTACTTTTGCCAAACATAAATTGCATGAAACTTACTGATCATTTTTATTTTATACACATTTTGATGATTTTTTTTTTATTGCAACTGGATTGAATATTCATTTTGTCATGTGTATTACGTAGTATTAATGTTACGGACTTCACTGTTGAATGAGCTAGTAACCTCAAAATTTGTATAAGTGTATTATCACAATGAAGTTAAGGACTAATGTCATAGCATTACAACATACTTACGATGCTTGTCTCTTTTGGTACTTATATTTAACCTTGTTAGAGCAAGTAATAATATCTTTTTAAGAGCATGTGGTAAGGTAACCACAAGTTAAAACATAACGCACTGTCACTTTAGCGCCACGTCAGCTTTTCCCTTTTAACTTTAACTCTTGATTTTCCACCCCGGTAACATAACTCACTTATAACTCACCTTAACCCCAAATATTTTCAATTTCAACCCCAATTTTTAACAAATACTTCATTTAAATAAAACATAAACATTTATAAAACACAAATTACATAAAACATCTTAATTAAAGAAGCGGGATATTTTTGAATTCAAAATTCAAACAGAAGGCGGGATAAATTTTAAATTCAAAAATTAAATACAAGGCGGGATCTTTTAAACACAAACGTAAATTTTTTATTAATAAAAACATAAACGTTACATAAACAGAAATTAAAACATTACAATACTAAATTAAAAACTAAAACTTCAATTATAATCTGGGTGATCCCAGGTCTGCGAGTTGTCAGAGCGGAAACCGTCGTATACGGATCAAAGCTCGCAAACCTCTCTGCTTCGATCTGAGCTTCCAACCTGCTCAGCTCCCGCTCGTCCTCAGAGTTCCAGCCATCATCAGCAGGTTTCACAGTTTTCTCAAAACTTAGCTGAAAGTTATCAAGATGAGGTTGTTGTTGTTGTGGCTCAACAACTCTTGGTGCAGATGAACTTGATGCACCTTGCACAAATTGTTGTTGTTGTTGTGGTGGTGCATCAGCAGCTTGCACATTCTCTTCAAAACTCCAACGTATCTTGTTGGATTTTTCGTTCTCTATCTTCTGCACACAACCCCACAATGTTTCAACAGTATCAGCATCTTTGCGAAACTCATTGTACAAAAACTGGTCGATCACATATTTTCTGTCGACAAAGATATCTTTGCACGCTGTGTATCGTGTTCTCAGGCGTTCTTTGCGTAACTTCGCCAGCTCAAACTTCTTAATAACTTCGATAATTGCATCTTGGCGTTCCTTGTCATCAATTTCGACTTGTTTTTGAACTTGTTCCACAGTGTGGGGAAGTTTACAAGCCATTTTTTGTGTTTGATTTGTTGTTTGAATTATGCTGGAAAGTGTGTGTTTGAAAGGTGTGTTTCAAAGTGGTATTTATAGTGTGTAATTTTTTTTACTCAACGGCTATAAAACATTTATTTATTTATTTATTTATTTAATTTATTTTTTTAAGTCACAACGGCTATAAAACGTTTAAGTTGTGATTTGATTTTTAAATCGTAGGGGTTGAATTTGTAATTTTTTCATTTTGGTATTCAAAAAAGGAACTAATATTACAAGGGCCAAAAGTGCAATTTTTTTTAAACATGCTGCTTAACGCACGTTAAGCACTTAACGTGCCGAGTTAACGTGCGTTTGCCTTTCTATCGCGGTAAGGTAACTCGGTCCAAAGTCAAGGTGCGTTAAATGTTAACGTGGGTGAGGTAGTCACCTTACCGAGTGGTCTAAAGTACGCTAGTTCATAAGCAAACTCATCATAAAAACAAGTGATCAAATGAGCTCATCAGAAAGGCGTTACCCCTATATAGCATTTTTCGGGTCTTAGCGAAGTACGCTAGTTCATAAGCAAACTCATCATAAAAACAAGTGATCAAATGAGCTCATCAGAAAGGCGTTACCCCTATATAGCATTTTTCGGGTCTTAGCGAAGTACGCTAGTTCATATGCAAACTCATCATAAAAACAAGTGATCAAATGAGCTCATCAGAAAGGCGTTACCCCTATATAGCATTTTTCGGGTCTTAGCGGGTTGACCCGATAACCCAACAATAAAAATAATTCAACCCTAACCTGACCGATAACAATATCGGGTTATCGGGTTCGGGTCAAACAAACCTGACTAGGTGTATCTGTAAGATTTGAGTACATATTTAATAGTCGTATGTCCGGTTTGAACTAGAGACTATGGATTGCACGCATTGCGTATGAGATTCAGTTAATAATAATTAATATATAATAGTTATGATTTAATTATTATTTCGCAATAACGTCTAACAGTCGTTAGTGTAACGGTTGTTAAATATCAAGTAAAAGGACCAAAAGAAAAAATAAGCCAAGAGAAGGTTCTAGAACCTCTCTCTTGTACATGGCCAATCGTTTGGGGTATTCCATATTGATATCCAAATCAAACATGTACTCTAAGTTACCATCCTATAAATACAAAGTCTTGTATTCATTAGTTGGTAACTTGTGTCTCCAGCTAGCCAATTTTCTCTCCTCTCTCCCTCTTTTGTCTTGCATCAACGAATTACAAACCCTTAGAGCATCTCCAATGTATAACACTAAATTTTGCACTAAAATAGTGCAAAATAAGCATCTTAATGGAATATGCTTGCACTAATTAAAAGTTTCTCCAATGTATGACACCAAATTTTAGCACTAAACATTTTCAACTAGTTTAAATTACATTTCAACACAATGGACGAAAAAAATAGTCTAAAAAATATATATCAATATTGGACTCATTTTAATTGTATTTTTTAGACAATTATAAGAATATAATTTATATCAACTAGTTTTTATGTTTTTAGTCAAATATCAAAGATTTAACAAATATATTGAGTTTAAATAAAGAGAATAGTGTTTAGTGCCATTAATAGTGTTGCACTATATTTGGTGCTTTACTATTCATTGCACTAAATTAGTGACAAGTTTAGTGCTAACATTAGAGAAGAATTTGTGTAGCTATTTGTACTTTTTTGCACTAAATTAGTGTAAAAGGTACTTTTAATGATAACATTGGAGATGCCCTTAGGGTTTGCATTTGATCTTGAACGAAACCAAAGTAATTGGTTAGTTATTGTGATTTAAGAAACTAGCATTCTAATTGAATCGTTAACAATACTCGTGTACAAGACCATAGTAAAAATTCCAATTGGATTTTTGTGTGAAACACTAATCGACTTTTATTGTAGTCGATTGCTAAACCCTAAACTTTTTAGGGTTTGTGATTTCTTGATTGTTTAATTCATGTAGAAGCTAATAAGGTGTGTTTTCGTTTATATTAAAGGTTAATTAATTATACTATATTGATTTTTATGTCTTCCGCTGCGTGCTTTTTGATTATATGTTTAATTATATGAATGTCATGATACTTAATTCCGACAATGGCATCACGAGTCGTTAATATGGTGTAATTGATTACCTAAATGCATAAAATCAAATCTCAGGTGATTGTTGCATGATAACTAGGTTTTCTAGGGTTTTAATTTTTTAAAACCCTTATATGGTCGATTGACCTATAATTAAAAAATAATAATAAAATAAAATAAAATAATAATAATAATAATAATAATAATAATAATAATAATAATAATAATAATAATAATAATAATAATAAAGTTTTGAAAATTGTAGAAACCCTAGGTTGCATGCAATTTTTATGTGGTTTTTGTAACGTATAACTTAGGTTTATGGCGTTAAAACCAATCTTGTTACCTTGAATTAATTGTTAATACGTGGATATATGAGATCTATTATGAAAACATGCATGTTTTGTCATGGATCTATGGATTTGATATATGATATTATGTGCATTAATTGTTAAGTCTATATTACATGCTTACTATGATGATATGTTAATTAATTAAGGTTTATTAGTAATTAAATTTTTATGACACTTTAATTATCTAATATTTAATTAATTCTAAAATTGGGGAAGACCCCATATGTATCGTTATTTAATCAACTTATTTCTTTTATTGTATATATTTATCGTAGATCTTACGCTATTGATTTATCGATGTAGGTGGTCCACTTGTACCTAGCTCGAAAACAAGTCGGAGTCTTAGGTAAATATATACATGTTAGTTCATTTTAAATTGCGCATGTTTATTGTATTAGTTGGTTATTTTTCTAATTTGCTTTATTATTGTTTGACAAGTAACAAGCAAATGGTGTTTTAAGAATAGAAAATAAACCGGACTAATCAATGGTGAAATTTGATTTATCATAAACTTTAATCTTGTAGAATCTTATGTGACATTAAAGGGTTGACCTTACATGCAGTAATGCGTTAAATGCATCCTCGCGTTGAGATTAGCAAATTTAAGGTTTATGGTGTTTTTAACAATAAAGTCTTAAACTTTTTATTCGATTGATATTGTTTGTACCATTAGTCAAAATCAGCTCATCCATTGTGACAAACTATAAGAGAGGTATGAGGGTTTATCCTTAAAGAACAAGGTTTTTAATATGCTACGCGCTGACCCGTTTCTCCGCTTCTTTATGCGTCAAATGGAGCTACCGAGGACTAATTTGACTGACAAAAACATATTAAGGGTGAATTACCTTAAGTCTACGAGCCATGTTGTGGTAATTATCCGAATAATTTGGGTCTTTTGACTCATGCAGTAGTACGATATAGTAGATGATAATAAGTGATAATTCTTTGATTGCTTTACCCAATACCTCTATTAAAAACTTTCTTACTTTATTTTTAAAATCATGTTGAATCGTCAAAAGGTGCTTGAATTATGTTCATAGGATTGGCACATAAATATGACTTACACCATAATAAAATAACTAATTGAGTAATGTTTTTTATTAAAATTTTATGATACGAAGATGTGTGCATGCTTCTTCATATATATTTGATTACACATCAAATTAAACGTACCCTTTGAAAGTTTAAGTTTGTGCCATACAATTAAAGGAACACTTGCAGTTACCATTTATGTTACGTGGGATGTAGCTAGATTGTAATCCCAAGGTAAATCTCCAAGTTACGTGAGACGTTGCTGGAATAAATATACAGTTTTCTAAATTGGACAACTTAATTGAGTTACATGGTGAGATCCCTTAACCCAAGGCATAAGATGTGATGAAACATGCTTACATGACACTATATATGCGAATGTCCCTAGTGCCATTAGTAAGTCCCATAATGATCTAGTAATTGCAAAATGTTTGGCAATTATTGTTCGATATTTACCTTGTTAGAGTACTATCATTGCTAGCAGATCATTACATCAATGGTACTATATCAATTAGGATCCTAGTTTTAAGAAAATTATATGGTTTATGTGTATTAAACAATGGGTATTTAATTCTCTTAAAATGTTGAACTATCAAAAGTACTAACTTTTGAACTTTTTTCTATAGAATTGCTCAACCTGAAAATCCCGCACCAAGTTCTCCTTTCAAACAAATGATCGAGAAAAATTGACGGACGATAATTTCAATGACTGGTTTAGACAACTGAGGATAGTCATGCGGGTGTCTAAGAGACTAGATGTATTGGAATAGCCTTTGACTCCAGCTCCTCCTCCAGACTCAGCTAATGATGTCTTGGATGCATGGAACATTAAACAATGAGGCCGCGTGTCTTATGCTTGGCAGTATTGTCCCTTCATTGCAAAAGCAATTTGAAAATCACTCTCCCCATGATATGTTAACATAACTGAAATCCATATTTGAGAAGAAGGCAGTTGTAGAACTTTATGATCTTCTTGAATCTCTACACGGCTACAAAATAGAGGATGGTAAATCCGTGACTACTCATGTACCTGAGATGAAAACTTACCTGGATCAACTTGAGAATCTCAACTACCATCTTCCACAAGATGTATATGATGGCCTGATCAACAGATGCCATAATAAGGAATTTGTTGGATTTGTGGGCAATTATAACATGCATTGCACAGGGAAGACAATCAGTTAGTTGCATGCAAGGTTGATTGTTTATGATAATGGTTTACCGAAAAAAGCTCCTTTACTTTAGGTACTAGCAAAAAAAGGTGGTAGGATTAATAAGCCAAACAAGCCGCAGGCGAACAAGAAGAAGGGTAAAAGCAAAGGGAAGGGTAAGCAGTTTATGGCTTATCAACCCATGCCCAACAAGAACCCTCCTAAAAAGAAAGATTATCCTGGAAAGGATATGGCTTGTCACCACTACAATGAGGTAGGACACTCGAAGAGGAACTGTCCTCTCTACCTTCAAGAGTTGGAACAGAAGAAGAGAAAGAATGCTGGTTATGTCGCCACTTCAGGTATCTTCATGATTGAATTATTTTCTTTTCCTCGTAAGCATAATTCCTGGGTGATTGACACTGGATGTGGTACTCATATTTGTAACATATTACAGTAACTTAGAGGAGTAAGAAAGCTGGCCTATGGAGAGCAATACATGTACGTGGGAATTGGAATACGTGCAGCTATTGAAGCCATATGGACGTTTGATTTAGTTTTGCCTTCAGGCTTATTACTAGTATTAAACACTTGTCATTACACACCTTCTATTATTATAGGTGTTGTTTCAGTTTCTTTGCTAAAAGATATTGATTGTGTTCAAATATTTACAAGTTATGGAATTTCAGTTTCTTTAAATAATGTTTTTTACTTTAATGTAATTCCTGTAGATGGTGTATTTGAAATTGATATGCATGGACTTGTATCAAATGATAAGAATAATTTTGGACTCTACTTATCTTTAGTATTGTCAACTTTCTCACATAGGCAAGAAACGAATAGAAAAGGTGCAACACGATGGGCTTTCGAAATCTATCAATGATGAATCATTTGATAAGTGTGAATCTTGCATATATAGTACTATCAATGCTTCGGCTCCAAAACAGAGTTAACCAGTTACGCACAATAAACACATATGAGAAAACCACACAACAAGGCACATATTGCAATCAAACGCACATATTGTCCAAAAACATGAAAACAGTGAATCACAGCATAAAAATAGTTAAAAAAAAAATCATTTGAGTACCATTTTCCCCCAAGGAAAACATAATGAAAAAAGGGCTACGAAATCTCACCTCAAGCAATAAGTAATACGATACAAGAAAGTGTGCACGGAAATCGAGGTGAGGTAACTCTAACCGCAAGCTATATTAATGATACGACTTAGGTCATGTAATAATGTCGTGTATGCAATTTTATAAATTATTATATCACCCGTACATGTTTGCATAAAGGTTTTGTAAATAAAATGTAGTTACGTCAATGTTTTCTATTATTAGTTGTAATATATACTTTTAGTGACTTAACAAGTATTTCTCGTAATTGAATTAGTGGTTTCGTTAATAAGTATTTTGAAAAGTTCCCAACTTGAAAATTACGTGTATATAAAATGCTACAACTTTTGTTTAGGTCGTTTTAGCTTGTTTTGGACGTTTAGGGCTCGAAAAATGGCTTTGAAAATATATTTCAGCATACACTTGTTAAATTTCAGCATATACCATTTATAAATGCTGTCAAAATTAGTAAGTTTCATCCAAGACTTCAAAGAGACGTAACTTCCTCGTTTTAACTTCGTTTTCTAAGTTTCACATATCCTCGTGAACGTATTTAAGTATACCAACCTATTTCTAGTGTCTCGGCTAGTCGATTCACCTTTTAAAGTCCGGTTTTACCTAGTGAAAATTTCTAACAGCAACTATATTTTCAGAAAATTAGTTTGTGTTGTCTAACTTAAAACTAACGTAACTTACTCGTTTTAAATCCGTTTTTGCTCGTTCACGCGACTAAGTTTTCATTATAAAGTCTATTTTCTATTTTTTTTAGTCAAATCTTATCAAAACTTAACCAAATTTTATGCTTTTAACCAAACGTAACAACCCTTAATTAATACTGTCAAACCTTGTTTTTCCTAGTTTCTAATACTAAAATCAACTCAACATCAACTCCAAATCTATTCCTAACCCTTCCACCAATTCTCCAACAATCCAAATGGTGATTGAACAATATAATTAACATAGTAAAAGTTCAAATCATCGTCAACTAATTAAACATTAAGTCTAGTTAATTAAATTTACTTACTAATCTATTTGCAAGAACTTATTTTCCACAATCATTCAAGAGTGTCATGTAACTTATGTATTCATAGTAAAATCAAGATTATGGCACCTCAAACTAGTTGTCAACTTTGTTTATGTTTACAAAATCCACAAACATGTACATAAGGTGATATATATATATATATATATATATATATATATATATATATATATATATATATATGTGTGTGTGTGTGTGTGTGTGTGTGTGTGTGTGTGAACATGAAATTAAGCTCTAGTAAATGAAATTAACACAAAGTATATTGTGTAGAGATTATGAAAATAATGTAGTGACTTACATGCACTTAAGAAGTGTATGTGATGATAATGAACATGAATGTAGCCAAATAATAACTCCTAAACCCCTTGTTACTAATTATGTTACCCAAATTAGCACACTTAAACACTTGAACTAGCAAAACTAACTTTCCTTCTTGTTCCTCTTCTCCTAGCCGATTTTTAGAGTGAATGGAGTGGTTTTGATGTTGATTTTGTGACGAAATGGGAAGTATAGATAATAATATCTATATATAGGAAAAATTGTAAGACCTATCAATCAACTAGGAGACCAAAAGGACAAGCATTAAATGCAAAAATGTGGTGAGAGGAATGAGTGGATGGCTTGAGGTATGGGGGGAATGGGGAGGTGATGGTGAAGGTTGAGTGTGTAAGTCATTATGTAAGAAAGATTTGGAAAAATTGAGTATTAGTTTGACTTTTGGTAATCTTTACATATATATGAGACAAGATATGAGTTGTATTTGATGCTTTGAAAGCTGTACCATGAGAATGAAATGCCACTTGGCATGAAGTGCTGACTGGATAATATGAGTCATCATGTGACTAGACAGTCTCATCCACGCTGGCAAGTCTATGCTACCACGAAATTGGTACAAAACATTAGACACTTATGAGAATCGAACCCGGGTCTTTCCACCCATTTAACATAGTGTCAACCAATGGAGCAAGTTGGTTTTTGTGATAATTGCATACGATCCTAACATGTCATGCTTTAATTTCGAAATGCCTTTCCAAAACACCAACACATACAGAAGTTATTATCTACTATCACTTACATCATTATTATCCTTTAATATCACGCTCCCTAAATTCTTCAATAAGTTACACTATTCACTTCAACAATTTCAAAAACCCTAATTTTTCGCCCTATGATTTCGCCAAAAATCATGGCAAAAAATGCTAATCCTTATTAAACAAATCTTGATCCATCAATAACCTCAAAACGCCATTTTCGTTTTGAATTATGAATGATTATCTCTAACCAACGATTCTTCAAACTCTTCGAAGCTGCCATCATCAGTAATCAACCAAATTTAATATCCGGTAACTTTTAGTTTTTGTTCGAATTTAATCCGAATTAGGTTACTTTTAGTGAATTAGATAATACTTTTTGTTTCCATTTACAGATTTTGATTATTGATTTTAGTTTTGAATTCAGCCCCGACTCAGGTTTGTTCAATCTCAATTTCTTCTTTCAATTATGATTCTGCTTTCATGTCGACAAATTATGATCAATGTTTCATATGATTATTATTGTTTATTTGGTCAAGAGCATGTTCTATTTGGTACTTGATGGCATCCTGAATAGCATATTAGAAGGGAACTAGGGATGCATTGTTTGCTATTCATAGAGTCTAACTGTCTTTAGGTATTGCATTATATGAGTTGATTTAATAAGTATGCATTACATGAGTTGTTTATCGGTCTCGGTTCTCACTAACAGAAAGTGGCTATTGGGAATGCAATCTTTGAGAAAAAATGACCCAATAGGCACTACTTAAATGCTTTGTGGTGTGTCCAATCCCCTGCTTTCCTCCCATAGACCAGAGTTCTACCTTTCCTACAGTACTAATGTATGCAAGCCATAGAAACTTTCCAATAGTTTCCATACTTGCATTTTTGAGATTCAGTACCTCTTGATTGTTGTACTTTGATATTTACATTTATAGCATCAGTAACAAACAACAACATTTTTTATATCAGTTATTTTGAATCTTCATATCTGCCAAACTTGAATGAAGGGTGTTAGCAAATCAGTAACAATCTTAGGCTGTTGCTAATTTCATCATTGATGTGTAGCTTGGAACGATCATATCGGCTCATGGATGATGGATGCACTATGAAGAGCATGGACCTCCATTCAAAAAAGGGATAAGTTCCTGAAAAAGGACTCTAGCCTAAAGTTAACTAGCCTTCCCAACACAACTATACGCAAGTAAACCAAGAAGCTGGGTTTTGAGAAAATCTTATGCAGATCAGGTAATATACCATCTAGGATGGATCTTAGTCATTTGAAACAATGTGGTTAGGATACATCTTTATTGTTATATTGATTGAATATCTAAAATCGAACATTTTTACCTCAATTACACATAAAGATTAAAAAAGAGTTTCATTTTGGCTGGACTGCGCTGACCACACTAAAATTAGGCATTTTGAACCGGCAACATTTCACCCAATTTGCCATGTTTATCAATAGTATCCTCCTGGTGTAAATTGTAGGTTGTACGACTTATTTCTAAGGTGATGTACCTTGCTTTAAGGGTGCATGTTTAACATATGCACTGGTATGTGTATCTCAGTTATTAGTAATTATATTGGTCATATACTTATAATAGCTATTTACTCAAATCATCATTGGTTAAATTTAATAGGTAGCCACTATAGATGGAATAGCCACGGCTCAACAAGCTCAAGCTGTTAATTCAAACATAGAGTTAAGAAACATAAATTTTCTGAAAACATGTAGTAAGATATCTAATATATATATTTTTTTGCCTTAAAAAAATATATCTAATATTTTTTTAAAACATGACATTATGATAAAGTGGTAACTTTAAAGTATTGTCGCGGATTCAGATTTGTACATGATGACGTATAGTCTATATTTGGGCCACGAGCCCAAATGATAAACATTACTAAGACCCAAATCCACCATAAGTGGGCTATTATAACAATGACTTGGGCCGCATTACCAAAGGGATTGGGCTCACGCAGACCCAAGCCCAATCAAACTATTTATGGTCTAGATAAGGATCTTCTATCTATGGATAAAGATCCTTGGACCGGATAAGCACCATGCGTGCGAAACGTAAGGAGCACGAAACCTACAAGGATTCTGCGCCTATATAAGGAATGACATAATTCTCATTAAAGGTACGATTAACAAACCCTAAAACTCGTTACGAGAACCCTAAAACCGATTACTTACTCTCACGCCGGAGGATAATCGTGGGAGACAATCCCACGATAAGCCTAACGGTGTTTGTTTATTTTCTTAGTGCGCAGGTTTCAAGCATTAAGAGCTAATTGGTACGAGAGCAAGAGCCCAAACTAGGAACGTCCAACTTTTGTATCAACAAGTGGCGCCATCCGTGGGACCAACACTAAGAACTAAGAACTAGAATGACGAAGAATAAAAACTCAAGCCAGCGGACTCCACAGTTGGAAAAAACACGTGACCCCCAGAGGAAGAACCAACAAGATTCGACCTCTAGGCAAGCTTCTGGGACAACCAGTGCGCCTGGTCACCAAGAAACGGGACCAACCCTACCTCTCCCAGTGGTAGAATTGCCCGTAAGGACTACCCAAGCCACCACAGTAGTCCCAAGCATTGAAGAACTTCAGCGCACCCTCTTCAATACTCCCCACCAAACGGCACCTATAGTGGACAACACTGTGCCACCTGGCGCACCTAACCGAGATAGGGTGCCCAATACTGAGGCAGATATTCTTGCAGCGGATGAGGACGCACCTGAACTAACATTGAGTAATTTTGTATCCCAAAATTACGAAACTCTAACCGCCCTCATGCAAGAAGAAGCGAAGAGAAGGTCAAGTACGAGCCTGCAAACCCGGCTCAACTTTGGTCCTGAACGCGAAATATCGCCACCGCGCCACCAACGAGGAAGACGCGAAAATAACGAAAGACGTACCACTATCCATGATAGGCTGGGTACGATATCTGACTCACAATATTTAGAGGAATATGAAGACGGTGAGAGGCGCACCAATGTTCATTCCAAACTTGGTAGTCGAAGGATACAAGACAGATTAGGACCTCAACATTCACCAAGCGAAGGTTCCTCCAGGTCTGGGAGCAAAAGAATTCACGACAGATTAGGGAGGAGAATATCCCCAAGTGAAAGCCCCTCAAGCTCTTCCTCTGAAGGAAGCCGGCGCAAGCGCCGCAAAAGAGATTACTCTTCCTCCAGTGACTCCTCGGACAACGAGAACAAGGAAACAGGATACTGGAAGTATAGAGGAAGACGTCGCGAGGAAGAAGACGAAGACATATCTCTTCCGTGGCGTCGCCAGAAAGTTGATGCCTTTACAAGGCGTATCAGCGACTACTCTGATCATAAGAAAAGGCGCATGCCCACTAATGTTAAAACATATGACGGGACAGGTGATCCTGATGATCACCTAAAAATTTTTGAATCCGCCGCTACTATCGAAAATTGGCCACAACCTGTGTGGTGCCATATGTTTAACTCCACGTTAGTGGGTAATAAGCGAACTTGGTTTAGCTAGCTTCTACGAAGGAGCATTGGTGGGTTTGAAGAGTTGCGAAAAGCATTCCGTTTAAACTTCACCCAAAGAAAGAAGTGCGCTAAAAACCCTGTGGAACTAGCTAGAGTAAAACAGCGCCAAGGGGAATCAACCAGCGCTTATATGGAACGCTTTAAAGATGAGTGTATACACGTAAAGGCGTGTCCCGAAGTCCTAAAAATCTCAGGGTTCATGAATGGGATCAATAACCCAGAACTTATTAGGAAGTTAAACGACAAGGTTCCCCAAACCTTCGATGAACTAATGAAGCGCACAAGATCCTTCATCCAAGGAGAAGCAGCTGCTGCGGATAGTAAAAAAGGCTACTCAACTTATAGGCAACAAGAACATCCTAGGAGACAACCCAATGATCAGAGCAGCAACCGCAACAAGAATTATCGCAGTGGACGAGATAATGACAAGTATACCCCTCTCACAAAGACTCCGAGGGAAATATTTGTAACAAAAGGCGCAAACTTCCCAAAACCTCCACCAATGCGCACCGCAGAGGACAAGCGTATAGGGAATGGATACTACGAATACCACGGCCAAAAGGGCCATACAACCAACGAGTGTGTCCAGCTACGACAACTAATTGAAAAATTAGTAAAGGAGGGTAGAATGGATCACCTCGTAAAAAACATTAAAGAGGGGAAGGACAAGCAAAGGAATGGAGGCAAGAAAGAGCCTCCCAAGGACAAAGCGGACATCATCTACATGATACAGTCATGGCAACGCAAGACAAAGCAAAAAGTCAGTCAAAAATTCTCTCCAGAAAAGGAGATATCCTTCCCCACTCTAGCTGCGGACAACGCAGTAATAGAGCCACTGACCATTGAGATACATACTGGGGGACATGACATCTGCCACATGTATATCGATGGAGGAGCATCCGCAGATATTTTGTATGAACATTGCTTTAAAAGGCTACGACCTGAGATACAAAATCAGTTGATACCAGCCACGACGTCGCTGACTGGGTTCACAGGAGAAAATATATGGCCTATGGGGCAATTACGCTTACTTGTAGTTGTGGGCGATGAGCAACACTCTAGAGCAACGTGGATAAATTTCATGATAATCAAGTCTCTTCACAGTACAATGGCATCATTGGGAGACCTGGAATATCATCCATGCGCGCTGTACCATCCACAGCACATGGGATGCTCAAATTTCCAGTAGAATGAGGGATTGTTACCCTCTACAACACCACAGTACCACCTAAAGAATGCAACACAGTAACCAGTGAGGTGGAGAATATTCCAGAACAGCACGCAGAAAAAATACCAAACTTAAAGGTCGCTATTCATCCTGATTACCCAGATCAACAAATATCGATTGGAGGATCTTTATCTGACAAAGGTAAAGCAGCTGTTTACGCACTCTTGCAAAAGAACCTGAGTATCTTTGCGTGGGAACCAAAGCACATGACCGGAGTGCCACGCTTCATTACGGAGCACAAGCTACAAATCCGACAAGGATATCCCCCAATACGACAGAAGAAGCGCGGCCAGGCCCCTGATCGCGCAAAAGCTATTCTGGAAGAAGTACATAAACTTGTAGACGCAGGCATTATGCGCGAAGTATACTATCACGACTGGCTTTCTAACCCAGTGATGGTAAAAAAGAGTGATGGTAGTTGGAGGATGTGCGTGGACTTCACAGACCTCAACAAAGCATGCCCACAGGACTGCTATCCACTGCCAGAGATAGATTGGAAAGTAGAATCCCTGTGCGGATATCCTTTTAAGTGCTTCCTAGACGCATACAAAGGGTACCATCAAATCCAGATGGCAGTGGAGGATGAAGAAAAAACAACTTTCCACACAAGTCAAGGGGTCTATTGCTACACAAAAATGCCTTTTGGCCTAAAAAACGCAGGTGCAACATACCAACGATTGGTGGACATGGCTTTTGAAAAACAAGTAGGACAAAACTTGGAAGTCTATGTTGATGACCTCGTCATCAAGAGCCACACAGAGGAAGAATTGGTGCGCGACATCGAAGAGACGTTCAAAACATTGGGAAAAATAAACATGAAGTTAAATCCCAAGAAGTGCACATTTGGCGCGACAGAAGGCATGTTCCTTGGATACTTAATAGAATCTGATGGAATCAAGCCCTGCCCAGAAAAAACAAAAGTTGTTATCGATCTCCCCTCACCGCGCACACTGAAAGAAGTCCAGTCATTAAATGGAAATCTAGCTGGGCTAAACCGTTTCTTATCTAAGTCAGCAGACAAATCACTCCCTCTCTTTAAAACACTCACGAAGTGCACCAAAAAGGGAGACTTTCGTTGGACTGAGGAAGCAGAGGAAGCCTTCCAACAGCAAAAACAGCATCTGGCATCACTCCCCAAACTTGTCGCACCACGACCAGGGGAAGAGTTAATCATGTACTTATCTGCAACCCACGGAGCAGTCAGCGCAGTACTATTGACAGATAGGAACTCCATCCAGACACCCATATACTTTGTAAGCAAAGCATTGAAGAAGACAGAGACTAACTACAACGCCATGGAAAAGCTGGTCTTAGCTCTAGTATTCGCAGCTAAAAGACTGCGCAGATACTTTCAAGCGCACCCAATAGTTGTGATCACGGACCAGCCAATCAAACAAGTTATCTCTAAACCTGACGCATCAGGACGGCTACAAAAGTGGAGTGTGTTGTTGAGCGAGTATAACATCTCGTATAGACCGCGCACTGCAATTAAGGGGCAGATATTAGCTGACTTTATTGTTGAAAAGCCAGATACCGATACTCCAATTTCAACAAGCAAAACAGATCTAGAGGAACCTTGGATTCTATTCACAGACGGATCCTCATGCGTGGATGGATCAGGCGCAGGCCTTATTCTTACTAATCCAGAAGGAATGGAGTTCACCTACACGCTGCGCTTCGAATTCACAGCCACAAACAATGAGGCAGAATACGAAGCCCTACTTGCCGGACTGCGTATTGCAATTCAAATGGGTGTACGCAACCTAGAGGCAAACGTGGATTCCAGGCTAGTAGCTAACCATGTGTTAGGAGAATATGAAGCCAAGGATGAACATATGATCTAGTACCTTGAAAAAACAAAGTCTTTAATTCAGAGCTTTGATAGGTTCACAATCAAACAAGTACCTAGAGGAGACAACAGGAAAGCTGACGCGCTTAGTAAGATCGCATCTACAAGCTTTGCGCACATATCAAAACAAGTATTGGTAGAAACTCTAAAGAATAAATCAATCTTGGAGATGGAAGTATCCACAGTGATAGAAGAACAGGATCCCACGTGGATGACACCAATCATTGAATTTATTAGCAAAGGAATCTTACCACAAGATCAAAAGGACGCTCGAAGAGTGCGGCGCACAACGCAAAGATTTGAACTACGAAATGGAATCCTATATCGACGTTCATTCCTACAACCTTGGCTCCGATGTGTTGGACCTCTTCAAGCAGATTATGTACTCCGAGAAATTCACGCAGGATCATGTAGCATGCACTCAGAGCCACGGTATGTTGTGGCGCGTGCTCTGCGGTCAGGATATTATTGGCCTACTATGCACCGCGAAGCGCGAGATATGATAAAAAAATGCAGCAATTGCCAAGTACAGAGGCCAATTCCGCGCCAACCACAACAAGAGTTAACCCCCGTCACCTCACCATGGCCATTCTATAAATGGGGCATTGACATCGCAGGCCCTTTCCCAGTTGCAGCGAGAGAGCTAAAATTCCTCATCGTAGCCATAGACTACTTTACAAAGTGGATTGAGGCAAAAGCAGTGGTAAGCATCACTGCCAACCAGGTAAAACGCTTCGTGTGGGACAATATTGTGTGTCGCTTTGGGCTACCTAGGGAAATCATATCAGATAATGGGAAACAATTCTATGACAACCCATTCAAAGATTGGTGCGCCCAATTGAACATCACACAACACTTTGCTTCAGTGAAACACCCACAAACCAATGGCTTAGTTGAACGCGCGAATCGCAGTTTAGGCGAAGGGATAAAAGCGCGCCTTGACAGACACAAAGGAAAATGAGTGGACGAGTTGTCACATGTTTTATGGGCGCACCGCACCACAATCAAAACAAGTACCGGAGACACACCATTTTCTCTTGTCTATGGAACAGAAGCCGTCATACCAGCTGAAATTGGAATGCCAACTATACGCACAGCAGAGATAAACGTCACAACAAATGACGAGGAGCGGCGCATAGACTTGGACTTACTGGAAGAAAGGCGTGAACGAGCAGCTATACGCGAAGCAAAGGCTAAAGCAAAAATGAAGCAGTATTATGATGCAAAAGTCAAACACACTTCTTTCAGGCCAGGAGACTTCATATACCGCGCTAATGATGCAAGCCACGCAGAAGACACAGGCAAGCTTGGACCCAAATGGGAAGGACCCTATGAGGTTATGGATGCACTAGGTAATGGTGCATACAGGTTGCGTGATATGGAAGGTCATGACCTGGCGCGCACTTGGAATATCTGCAATCTCAAGAGATGTTACCTTTAGGAAAGGCTACGGCCCACAAACAGACAAATTTGCACCTTAGTTTGTGCCCAATAATTGTTTGTCATTGAATTTTCTCTTCTTTTTTAGGAATTGTCTTTATTTTCCAAAAACTTGCAAGTATTAATAAAACATTATGGTTTCTAGCTAACTCCATAACACATTTTACTTTATTGCATACATTCTTATATGTGTCAATATTGTTATTTTATATTTTTGCCTACATGGCGTGCATGCACTAATTAAGACCCACGATGGTAGAAAGGATGAGTAAACCTACTAACTAACTCGTTGATTAAGAGGGTTGCAAACCCATCAACATTGGATCACGCATCCTTGCTAAGCGCCTTACCTTCAAGATGTTGAAGTAAGATTTCCTTGTGCATTCCACGAAGGATGCGCAATATCACGTACACTGTACAAGCTTAGCAAATTATGAGCCAAGACTCTTGGTCATTTAATAAGACTTTGCAAAAATAATGCAAGTTTATTTTCATACTTATGATTTATTTTAAGTCACGCACTTAATTTAGATATAGGTTCCAAACGAGCATCTTAATTGATCTTTTTACACAAAGGATAAACAATTTAAGAACGGATATCATCAACACGCAAAGCAAAGATATATAATTTGTTATTTATACAAGTGATATACAAGTTACAAAAGCTTATATCTACACACTATGACGGTGCTCAGGACTATGTTCTGGGGCAGCGGAGCTCCCAGCCCCTTGGAGCTTCCTCAAGAGTAACGCGTCCTTAGGCGATATGGTCGCCACGCTGACCGCAACTCCATCCGATCTGGGGATATGCGCAACGCCTACACCACAGAGGATGGCCTTTCCCTTAACACCTTTTTTCTTGGTTTCCCTCTCCGCATGAAGCTCCAAGACCTCCTTCAAGGGGACCTCCTTCTCAAGAACAAAGGGGTTCAATATATCACGCGGCTGCGCAAAAACTGGAACCTGCAGCTGCGACTCGTCAGGCTTTAGAAAAAAGTCTGGCTGAGCCTCCGCATCCTCCAAGATGTGCCTTCCCAGGGTTAATCCCTCCATAATCAACCTTATGGGGTAATCCTGGTCGCGCTCCAGCCGCGCAATATGTGGAAGCTCAAGCAGCTTCATCCCCTCCATAGCCTTCACCAGCTCGTCATAAGCGTCCGCCTTATACCCCGGCACCTCAGCAAGTGCCACGGTCAGCATCTTCGCCTCATGGAGCTCCTCCATAGCTTGCGCCCTACCACGCTCCACGTCGCACTGAACAACCTTTCCAAAGGTCTCCAATACCTCCGGGGACTCCAACGTGCCCATCGCAGCCAGGCGTAAACCGTGACTGATCAACCACCTACACACGCAGACAAAGGATGCATTAGAAGCAAAGATGAAAATTAATAAACATAGTAAGGCAACATTGCGGAGAATACAAAACATACCTGCTCTCAGCGATTGTAGACATAAGATGAGGATATAATTCCTTCAGCAATTTCTCCATGCGCGCACGAAATTCATCAATATGGACAAAGTGCTCGGCCTTTTCCTCCTCAAGATACCTTACCCCCCAGGTAAGGTTCACCTTGAACTGATGCAGTTCCCCGTGCGCATGTTGCAGCTCAGCCATCATGGTCAACTTTTCATCAGTGACCTTGTCCGCATGCGCCTTGACGGACCCTACTTCCGCTCGCGCATCAGCTAACTGCGCGCGGAGCAGGGTAATCTCCTCGTCCTTCTGCGCGAGGCTGCTACTCTCCTCAACATACCGCGTCTTTAACTGAGCTACCAGCTCAGTCTGACGCTCAGCAGCAGCAGCTAGCTCCACCAACAGCTGCTGCCCAGATACCTCCTCAGCCACCTTCACTCCCTCCTCCACGTTTGCATTCTGAGGAGGGACCACGCTTTCCACAAATGCCACATCACCCCCTACAGCATGGTCACTACAATGAACAAAGAGGCAGTTCAGCGCATATTACGACAAGTAATAACATAAAAAATAATAGACGAAAGAGAAAACATGGACATCACTTACAGAAGGGGAGAAGCCTTTGCAGTCTCCTTATCCGCGCCAGTGGCGGATGTGTCATCTTCTGCGGATGACTCTTCATCCGTGATAAGATGGCGCCTCCTCTTGGAAGTACCAGCGCCATCAGCCTCTCCCTTGCGCTTTACACCCTGCGCCACAATCTCAGGCTCCAGCACCTCTACGCTGTCAGAAGACTCAGCATGTAACTCCTCCACATGAGCAGGCTCCCCAGTAGGAGGCACGCTCTACACAGGCGCCATAAGCAAGGGAGGTGAATCTTCAGGACCTGCATGCGCCAACACAGTCAGCTGCCCAGCAGTTGCATCTAAAAGTGGCTCCTCATTTTCCCTTAGAGGACGCACACAACCGTCACCTGCTTCGGCTTCTCAAGTTTTACCACGGCGAACAAATCCATCTCTGCGCAACACATGAGAAAATAACAAAAAAACATATTAGTTATTGAAAGTACATATACGGGAACACTTACATTATTTGAAGCGAACAAATAAAAGGGACAAGCACCCACCCCGGCCGCTCTCATCAATGAAGGTTGGCACCTCGTCAGAACCATGGAAATAGTTGCGACTCAGCCCCATGTGAACCAAAAATTCCTCAGGGTAGGGGTTAATGGGGATGTGGTTGGCATCAATCGTATCCGCATCCGCTACGCTATACGAACCGGGTGCGGGGCGCCCATCCCTTGGCAGCGTCTCTTGAGTATAAAACTCAAAAGGCGAAGGAAATACTCTATCATCTACCCAGAAGAATTTTTCCCTCCAATCCCTAAGAGAATCCACCTTCTCCGTATAACACTGAAGGCGTCCACCGCGCTTCGCGAAAGATACCCATCCATGCGACCACGTTGTGCGGTAAAACGCACGGAATAGGTCAACAGTCGGGTTGATAGCAAGCTACCGACAGTTTATTTCAAAATTGGCTACTTTTGCCGCACCTATACAGTGCAGCTGGGAAATGTGAAGGCGGTAGTGGTTGAGCACATTGTTCAAAAATATGGATATGGGTACGCGCTGGTTTGCATACTCGAAGAAGCGCGTATATAACCCTATTTTTCCCTTAGGGAAATCCGCGATACACGCGTTGGCCTCCGGTACAACCGGATGCACGTCAAGAGGTATAAAATAGTCCGAGGAGAACTGACGCAGTTCGTCCTCGTCTATTTCAGATGGAAATTCATGTAATTGACGAACCATTTCTAAGAGAATATAAATGACACGTTTTCGCGGTTACCTAATAAAACAATTGCTTTCTTTGAAGAACGCTTTGAAGAAATGTGAAAATGGTGGAAGTGTGTTTTTTACTGTGTGTTCCTCAGTAAATGGGAGGCGATGCTTATATAGGGTTACAAAAACCCTAGCATGTGAGCCACGTGGAACCCACTATCCTAATCGTGTGGCTAGAAGACGATCGGGTACAAGCACTTTTTCCCATTTCCCGATACACACGTGGACACTCTCCCCACTTCTCTAGGTATTTTTTTGATAATATTGGTGACTAGATACATTGTTTACCATATTGGGCGGTAATTTTTCCCGCCACACTTACCGTTGCTTCAAGAAGTCTAGTATCCGCGGCTAGCAAGCCGCGCACACTAGACTGGGGGGACATGATGACGTATAGTCTATATTTGGGCCACGAGCCCAAATGATAAACATTACTAAGACCCAAATCCACCATAAGTGGGCTATTATAACAATGACTTGGCCCGCATTACCAAAGGGATTGGGCTCACGCAGACCCAAGCCCAATCAAACTATTTATGGTCTAGATAAGGATCTTCTATCTATGGATAAAGATCCTTGGACCGGATAAGCACCATGCATGCGAAACGTAAGGAGCACGAAATCTACAAGGATTCTGCGCCTATATAAGGAATGACAAAATTCTCATTAAAGGTACGATTCACAAACCCTAAAACTCTTTACGAGAACCCTAAAACCGATTACTTACTCTCACGCCGGAGGATAATCGTGGGAGACAATCCCACGATAAGCCTAACGGTGTTTGTTTATTTTCTTAGTGCGCAGGTTTCAAGAATTAAGAGCTAATTGGTACGAGAGCAAGAGCCCAAACTAGGAACGTCCAACTTTTGTATCAACAGTACACTTTATAAATTTGATATGAAAAGCTTCATGCCTAGGTGTGATGAATGTTCTTAGTTGACACCAATATATTTTATGGCTAGAAATATAGCTAACGAACCTAAATTATGATCTTGCACAGATTTGAGATCCACCCTTTATCCCATTACACCCATTCGCTTTAAAATGTTACCAACTATAACAAATCACCAACTCTCTTTTCAGTCATGTGCAACTGGTGTGGTGAGTGGTGACAATATCCAAGTCTTTTCTTTCTTGCTTTTGAAATTTTGTAAAGAATTCACTTTTTTTGGGCAGATTTTTGAACTTCGATTTGAGGCAAGCTGTTGAGGTGAATTATTTCAAATATGGAGATGATGATCGTCAATGGCTTGTGTTCAGAAACATGAAGGTATGTAAGATAATCTTATAAGGAGAAAAGGACCACCTTTATTTTAGTATTCCTAAAAGTCTATTATCACTTCATCAGGTTGCATACCATTGAGTGTTGACTCTTGTGGTCAAATGCCAACTCAGACTATCTTCTTCCTTAAATACAACCCTCAGTTAGTGCTTTCTCCGCCTTTGAGAATCAGAATAATGAAGAAGACTATGTACCGAATAGTTGTCCGGGGTCACAATTAGGCATTGCGAAGTCATTTGTTTAAATGTTTTTATGTATCTGTGACTTGGCCATTCTTTGCACAAACATGTTTATTAACTTTTGTACATCTATGACTTGGCCATTCTTTGCAGGTACGAGGTCACATTAAGCTTCTTTATGATTCTATTGATTTAATTTTCTATATTCAAAGCTAATTTTAATCCAGGTTTTGCGTTTGGGACTGTGTAAAACAGTTTGTTAAGTTTGTTGAGAATGGAGGATAGTGGTGGTGGTGGATCATTTGTTGCAGTTAGGAGGTTTTTTCATGGTCTTGATATAACCAACCACACTTATCATACTAATTCAGGTATAATCCAATTTCGTTTTGTCGATATTCGATTCAATTTTAGATATTGTTTCATTTTAGCCATGGGTGATTGTGTATATGCATGGATGTACATCTTAATAAAAAAAATTTGCTTTTGTAAAAGGGACTTTCCTTGTCAGCAAGAAGGTACTTACTGTAGGAAATTATAAGAAAATTATATAGATGGATACAATTGTTTTGAGCAAATATATGTTAATTGAATGCATAAAAGAGATACGCGTGTGTGTTTAGATGGGTTAACACATGCAATAAAAGTGATTGGCTTAGTACGAAAAAGGGTGAAATGGGTCAAAATTTGTCAAAACTTTATATGGGTTAATATTTTAATTAGTGGACGTAACACATTTGATATTAAACTTCAGTATATTTGTACTGTAGTAAAGGAAGGTTTCTGATAACTCAAAATATTACTTGACGGAGACGAGCATGAATGACAATATTAATAATTAAAAAGGTCAATACGTGTTTTGTTTTGTTTTTTTCATGTAACTCTTTTAATAGTTTGCTAATTTATATTTCAATGTTTTAAACAACCGTAATATGCTGATGTTTGTTTGTATGCATTGTTATTGCAGATGGTCCAAGTGAGCACATTGTTCTGATGTCTTCAACGATAAACTTTTTGGTTGTAAACTAGTCATTTGGTGGAAAAACAAAGAAAACAAGAAGAAAACAAGGTCAACAAAGTACTGGATAAAAATCTTTAAGCCAACAGTACGACAGTAGTGACGACGAGTAATCCTGCATTTGTGATAGCATTTAAACTTAATAGTTAATTGTTCCTTGCTGTAACGGGTCTAGCCCAGATTTTATATGGACAAGATATACTGATTTTTGCATTACCTGATAGTTGGCACATTCCATAAGTAGTTGATACTTATTTTTTAATAAGTTCGATATATCATGTGAATTTTTTGTACCAACTGCTTAATGTGCATTTGACTTGCCACCTACTAACTTATTTATAATATTACAACTGATAATCATAGTAGGTTAAGATGGCTAGAACACGTTGAGAGACTTAGTAGTATTTGTGTACAAAGAAGTTTTATTTTATATAAAAATAAGCACCATTTATTTTATTTATTTTTTTTCATACTTTTCATTGTTCTTTTTACATATATTAGATGAACACTTTCTTTTTCTTTTCAATTTTTGTGTTTAAGATATTTGTCATTACTCATTATTCATTTACGTCTAATTAGATTTCATCAAATAATATTACGAAGCGAACCCGCCCATCGGGCGGGTTATGAAGCTAGTGTTTTGTAATATAATGGGGAGAATGAGTTAATTTGAATTTATATAACGTATTAGAGATGTTAATTTAAATGTGGTGCGGGTATTCGGTAAGTATTTATATTATTAAAGTTATATATATATATATATATATATATATATATATATATATATATATATATATATATATATATATATATATATATATATATATATATATATATATATATAAGTGTTTATAATAGAAGAATTACAGAAAGCAAGAGAAAATAATTTTGGAATGTTTGTAGTAATTTAAGGAGTATAAGAATGTATTAAAAATAATCATTGAGAGCATTGGGTACATTGTGTGTTCATGCAAGTTGTGAAAAGCGTTTATTAAATTAATAATTGTACGTATATAAAAATGCAAATGTGCTAGCAATTAAAATATGAATTAAATAGTGGCAATGTGTAGACTAAAGTTTTAGTCCAAAGTCGTTGTGCGCAGAATATTGTTACTTGATTACGCGATTTATTAAATAATTATACGTAAAGGTAAATATGTAAAGTTCCAAAATAAATAAATTTTTAGTTTGAGGTTGAGTGAGGATGATGCGAGGATTGCGGCCTCACAAAAGGTTTTACTCTAAAGGGATCTTAAGAAGCTTGCAATCCTCCAGGCAGTGTACCTAGTCGTTGTAGTGTAGTATATGTATGCCCGGGGGATTGGTCGTTCTCTAGGGGAATAGCATCGTTAGGTTGAGATTTATGTCAATTTAAGCCTAAAGGTGAGGGATGATTCTTTTTGTGTTTTTATATTATATGAAAGCAATTTAAATCTCGGTTTTGAAGGAGTGGGCAAAATTAGTTACTAGTCAACTAACCAAAAACTACTAATTAAACTAATAACAAGAAAAGTGAATTAGGGTTCTACAAGGGAAGTGAAGCGTATCTACCTATGATGTATTACTTCTTGCTAGCTATCCAATTCTACCTACTGAATGTCACATAAATCCTTGTTTTAGTTGAAGCGTTGTATTCCTTAATACCGGTCGTGGGGGTGTGCACAACCTTCCCAACTCTATGAATATCAATTTCTCCTACAACGACACGTTTAGTACTCAAATCATAGAATCACTAACATCAATTCATGCATTAAATACAACGAGAAAAACCGCGGTGCACATACGATTGCCTTTTCTAAGACGTTCAAGCTAGTTACATAAAGAGGTCAGCTAGTTTCCTTAGCCTAAGGTGAAGCAATCAATTAAACAAGAGACAGTAGGAAGCAAGAATTATAAACTAAATCAGCTAGAATTATTAAATTTGTCAAAAACAATAAGATCTAATTAATTAAAGACAAGTTTCATACAATCATAGGTAAACACTAGGTGAATTAGCAAAATATAATCAATGAAGAGCAATCAACAAAAATGATAATTGAAGATATAACATAAGATTGAATCAATAAACAAACTATTACAAGATGTTTATGGAGTGGTTAAGGCCCTCTAAGTTGCTAGAAAACACCTACCTAAACCCTAGAATCGCACTTAGGGTTTAGGGCTTACAAAAAGTGAAGTTATAATGTTATATTTATAGGCAGATTTTCTGTCGACAAAAGCTAACAGCGTCAGCTTTAATGAGTGACGACGTCAGGTCATAATTTAACACTAGATGGCCTACATATAATTACACCTGACGCCGTCAGTTTATAAGTCTTATGGGCCATCTCTCTTTAAGTTAACACCAGATGGCCTACTTCTAAATACACCTGACGCCATCAGGTGTAAAACCTTCAATAGTTCACTGGAGCGTCATTTGCAATATATCCAAGCTCCATTATCTTTAAGTGACGGCGTCACCTATTAAGGCATGATGCCGTCATGTGACAACTGGCAATTTAGGGAGCCATTTTGAAAACCCGCATTACATTAAAGTTCGCTTATAAATTTTATTTGGAATTTTATTCGTAACGGACTTGTAAGACCTATTTTATGGTTAATTATATTTAATATCGTTATGGGATTTGAGATTTATTTAATGATTCGTTATGGAACTATACTTGGTGATTTATTTTTGAATTCTCACTTGGTACTACGTTGACTCCGGCACTAGGATTACCTAACAGGAATTTTATGACTTGATTTTACGAGTCCGACTATATTTAATTATTTACGGAATGTTTCGCGAGATATTAAACGTTTGAAATGAGTTCGGGTTTCGGACCATGTGTTTTACACTTACCCATTATTTACCCACTCATATTATTAGTAATATTATGATTATTACTATTATTATTATTATTTTTAAAAGAAAAAGAGTTTTTTTTAAGAGTATATTACAAAAATCGTCTTTGTGGGTATCTCCACACACACACAACACATCACACATCATCCTCACCAATTCTCTCTCTCTTCTCCCCCCCCCCCCCCTCAAAACCCTAGCCGCTGACCCCCCTTTTCCGGCCACCACCACCACTACGCCGGCCACACAACAAAACAAACACCACCATCTTATTCCTTATTCTTTCCTCTTTCTTTTGGTATATTATACACACCATATAACCCAATTTAACACCTCGAAATCTTATAAAATCCGACCCAACTTTGTTGTTTTTACTAGATCTATTCGATTGGAGGTTCAAGAAGGTAAGAATAATCGATTTTTGGCTTTGGGGTGTCTCGAATTGGTTTTAATCCGTGGCTACACGGATGAGTTTCATGGGAATCGAATATATTTTGTTGGGAAATGATGTTTTGATGCTAAATAGATGGTTTGGTATCCGGGTTTGGTGTTTTCTTTGATGGTTCGAATGAACCGTGAGTCGTAGACTCACGGCTTGGTGTTAGATCCGAGCCTATGGCTCGATATTGTTGCTTCTCGTGGTCTTGAGTTATGGTTTTCATGTTACTTGCGTTGGACCTTGGTTTGACTCGATGGAGTCACGGCCTTGTGGCCGTATATGGTTGTATGATGCCGCGACCCCATGTGGTCGAATATGCAGTTTGGGTGTGCTCCTTGGAGCCTATTTTTGTGACCCTTGTTTATTGATTCGAGTCCTTGTGACTCATGGTTTTGAGCCGTGACTCAAGTGAGTCGAGGGCTCGGGTTTGGCTTGGTAAACCAACCCGAATATGGACCTTGTTTGTATCTATATTTCCTTGTTATAATTTTTGTTAACTTGATATTGTTTGGCATTTGTTGATTTTCGGCCGAATGCTTGTGGTGTCGAGATCAATTTGGTCTCGACAAGGGATTTATAGTATATTGAGAAGTTGTTGTCGAGTGGTTATGTGGGGACCGATTGTGAGACAGTCACTTAGATTGACGGAGATAGGTTAGTCGGGTGCCGTAGTCGGACCCTATTGTTGTAGCACGTGTTTTGGTATTGATTTGGACGGAGTTGGATTGATTATTTATGACTTACTCACATTATTTTGGACTTGGACAATGAGCCGAGAGACATGACTCGGACATGTGACCATTTCGTATGACTCGATAATTATTTACAATTTAAAACACAAATAATAAAACTCGTAATAATATTATTGGTAATATAAATGTTTATATAAATATATAGACGTGAATAACGTATATATAATTGTATAAATGCGTATATTAATAATAACAAAAATCACGAGTAGTATTATAAATAATGCGACTAAATATATATTATGCTACGAGAGTAGCGTAATATTATTGGAAGTATTATTGTGAATAAATATTATAAATAACGAGAAATTCTCGACGTTAACTAAATATTAAATGAAATATTATTTTATATATATAACGAGGAAAACTATCGAGTTATGCGGAGTCGTGGTCACTTGAGTCCAGGTGAGTTATTGTTTGTGACTTTTGTGTTGTCGCGGATATATGACGATTAATATAAACATTTTCTATAACTAAATAACTTACTTAATCGACAGGTTAAACCGAGTTATTTGGTTATACGAAATGAGTATATTAATGGGCATCGTATCCTACGACGCCCATAGGTTGTGGTATATGTAGATGATAATAAATTGCTAAATATATATATCGGGAAATCTGGCCAATTTGACGATGTATATAAGGAGTTTATTAGACTACGATATATACCATATAGTATTTGTGTGCTATGTGCTTTAGGATTGGGTGTAATCTTGGAACGGTATGTTACGTAAATAAATATGGGGATTATCAAATCAACGGATTTGATAAACTTCGACGATTTATTTAAATAATATATTGGGCTAATATTAGATCTATAGTTTATTTTATTATTCTTTTGTGTGACCTTTTTGGTTTGTTTGTGTCGACCCACCACCCGTATGGATACCAAACGTAAATACTCCAAACTAATACGAAATGGATTTTCGGAAAATAAAACGGAATACGTCCGGGTTTGGGAATATTTGAATTTGAGGAAATGATTTCTGAGCAAGTTGATATTGTTAGGTCGTGCCGAGTCCGTAGTTGCCGTCTTGTGAGTTATTATACATCTTACTTCTACCGATTTCATCTTGCTGATTTCTGGACTTGAGGTGAGTCATAGCCCCACTTTTTACTCTTGAACTATGTTTTCAATATTTGGGGTGAGAAACGTGCAAATTATTTATGTGGACTATTATCACTTCTATATTCTTTCTAAAACTTGCTATGCGTATGGACTAGGATGTATTGTCAGCTTTAGTCACATATATTTTGTGTGTACTATTCGAGGTTGGCTTATTTGGAATTGTCAGCTTTAGTCACACGGTTTTGTGTGTACTATTCAAGGTTGGCTTATTTGGAATTGTCAGCTTTAGTCACACGATTTCGTGTGTACTATTTGAGGTTGGCTTATTTAGATACTGTATTGTGCACCTATAGGTTATTAATACTTCGGAGGTTATCCGAGTATTTATGATATTGCGAGGGTTACCCGAATATCTATGTTAGAGCGGAGGGTATCCGTGTGTTATATTGGAGCGGAGGGTATTCGCAGGATTTTAGTAAATCCTTAGTCTAGCTAGCAAGCGTTTTGCGTATATGTCCACTATATTGATGATGAATTTAAACCTATGATCTCACCAGCGAAAGCTGACTTTTAGCACGTTTTCTCAGGTAATTAAGTGATGATTTAGATGCATGGATTGGAAGGCTCGGCTAAGGCACCTGGTTTATGGATCTATTTTTCTAAACTCTGATATTGAATTGTGGACCTACTGTTATTTCTTTTGGGCCTGACTCTGAATGATGTTGGGATAAATGTAAACTTTAAAACCCCATTTTGGTTGTGTTTTTATTATGTTTACTTTATCTCGTTCTATTATGTCTTGTGTTGGATACCAATCCCCGTAGCACCCCGAAAGCTTGTTGAGTCTTCCGCTGTACCAAATTTTGAGGGTGTTACAGATTGGTATCAGAGCCAAGGTTATAGAGAACTAGGTAAATAAACACCTAAACTATAACCGAATTTTTATAGAAAATGATCCTTGACCATTGCCCGCCAGCCCGCCAAGCCGAAGCATTTTCGATTATTTTGAGGTATTATGAGATATTTGAGATGACTTAAGATTATGGAATATATTGATTTAGTGATAAGATGGCGTTTCGAGGAATTATATGGTCTAATTATTTTATAAATGTTTTAGTAATGCGGTATTTGAAATTCTTTATTGAGATTATATAATTGAAATTATATGATGAGGATTTTTGGTATGGTATTTTGAGTTGCGATTTAGTTGTTTTGAAACACTTACACCTACCCTACGCCGTTGTCACAGACTATGGCCTCCCATATGCCCGATGTTGTCGAGGATATTCTTACTGCACCGGTATTCCCAGCACAGTTCACTATGGCATCTGATGATCCTTACAAGGTTGCCATGCTTTCAGCTACTGTGTCGCAGACAGCTTCTACTTCAGCACCGCCTGCTGCATCTACGCAGGGACCCTCATCTTCTCTAGGGCTCCCTGGTACATCGAGGCAGCTTACTCTTCATCAGGCTTTGGCTCGTGTGGCTCCACGCTTTGCCCACCGAGCTACGGCACGTATGTCGGTACGCCCTACTCCATCACCTTTACAGATTGATGCCCACTCTCTTCTGTCAGAGGCGCCACCCACATCATTGCGTCGTCGTCCTAGATCACCTACCACATCTCCACATGGTTCACCTGTTAGGAGACGACGAGTGATGACGTACTCTTCTGATGATGAGGAGGAGGAGTACGAGGGTGAGGATGAGGCTGATGACCCTCAGGAGGCTGAGCAGGGTGATGATGATGACCCTGAGGAGGAGGATGACCCTCAGGAGGAGGAGATGCCTGATGATGATGATGTGTTAGTGCCACCAGCTCAGGCTGAGGAGCCTGATTCACCTATACATCCGATTGAGCCTGTTTCACCTGATCATCCGTTTCTGTTTGATTCACCACCTGGTAGTCTAGTGGCGTCGGATGCGTCATCTGAGGTTTCTGCTGAGCAGGCAGAGTTAGGTGAGAGTGGCAGGTTGTGGGCTCAGATTACTGCCCAAGGCGAGAAGATCTCGCGATTATCTGATCGACTTGAGAGGGTTATTGGAGAGTTTATAGCGGATTTGAGAGTTGATATGACTGTTGTTGAGGGCAGGTCGACTGAGATGAGGAGAGTTCTGATGGAGATTCATGAGCAGATCGAGAGTTTACAGCGAGGTTTTATCACAGCTCGAGAGGCCGACCGCAAGTTATGGCAGCGGAACACCGAGCTAGAGAAGGAGGTGGCAGACCTCAGGAGAGACAGCGACACCCATAGTGTGGAGTTAGGATCATTATGGAGAGATCTTGATGGCTTGAGGCAGGAGTTGAGGAGCCTCCGCCAGCAGCGTGGCTAGATGTTTGGGTTATGTTGTCTTGTTGCTTTCTACACCGAAGAGTGTTGGGTTAGAAAAGCTAGTTATCATATTTTGATGTATTTTTTCGTTCACTATTCGTCTCTTTTGGAACGATTAGCATGTTTTGTGTTTCCCAGTAGTTGGAACGATGTTGGATCTCTATTGTATGGTTGATGGTTATTAGTATATGGTATTATATGGTTTTTTTGGGTGTTATGGAAATTGAGTCCCTATTCGCTTTATTGATGTTTTGTGGTGTATTGTTGATATTCTTTCCATGACTTGGCTTCATTGAATTACTTTTGTTGAGCATATGATAAGTTCTATTGGAGACTCATGAACTTGTATGATGTTTCAGATCAATGGCCCCACGACGAAACCCTGTTAGAGCTACCAGAACTAGTCCTGCAGTGACTACCCCTGGTCGCCGAGGACGCCGTCCTACTCGAAATGTTGAAACCCCTACTCCTGACAACCTGGACACTACTAACCGCAACAACAGGAATCAAAATGTTGATGTCCAGGGAGACAATGATCATGTTCCACTTAATGCACCTACTGTGGATCAAGCAATGATCAATCAACTTGTGGAGCAAAGAGTTGCTGAACTACTGGCTGAGTCAAATCATTCCAACAATTCTGCTGGAACTTTTCCACCTGTTCGTGCTAGTGGATGTCACTACAAGGAGTTCAAGATTTGTGGACTTATTGAGTTTGGTGGAACTGAAGGAGTGGTTTACTTGGTCAGGTGGATAGAGAAGACTGAGTCAGTGTTTAATGTCAGTGGTTGTGCGGAGAATGCGAAGGTAAAGTTTGCTTCTTTTACTTTCAAGGATGAAGCTTTAACTTGGTGGAACAATTACCGAAATTCAGTTGGGAGTGATGTGGCTTATGCTATGACTTGGGAGCAATTTAAGTCTCTGCTGATCCAAACTTATTGCCCAAGGAATGAGGTTAAGAAGCTAGAGATTGAGTTTTGGAATCACAAAGTGAAGGGTACTGATATGGCAACTTACAATCGTCGTTACCAGGAGTTGGCCTTGCTTTGCCCAGATATGGTAAAAACTGAGACTCAAAAGATTGAGCGGTATACCGATGGGTTGCCTGTGACTACAAGGAATGATGTGATTTCTGCTAGACCTGCAAACATCCATGAGGCAATCATAATTGCTCAACAACTAATGGATTCGTTGGAATTGGAAGGAGCTGACAAAGATAAGAATGGAAAGAGAAAGAGAGACCATCACTTTAAGGGTAATGATCACCGAAACAAGCGACAAGCTAAGGCTTATGCTATTGGGAATGGAGATAAGAAGAATCAAAACGGTGAAGCACCCAAGTGTGGTCGTTGCCACCAGAATCATTCTGGATGGTGTAGTGTAAGATGCCAGAACTGCTCAAAGAAAGGACACACATCTAAGGATTGTAGAGCTCGACCTCTTGCTATGGTTCAAGCTGCTCCTGAAGTGAGAAATAAGGCAGACGTTACTTGTTATGGGTATGGGAAGAAGGGACATTATAGGAACGAGTGTAGAGAATCGTGGAACCGACGAAATCAAGGATCGGGTGGTAATGGGTACAATCATGGAAACCGTGGAGCTGGAGGAAACCGTGGACGACAAGATAACGGGGACCAACGTGTGGAAGCTGGAGCTGCTCAGGGAAGAGTGTATGCACTCGGGAACGCGAGAGGAAAAGATCCGAACATCGTTACTGGTACGTTCCTTCTCAATAATCGTTATGCTTCCATACTATTTGATACTGGTGCCGATAGAAGTTTTGTGTCCACTACGTTTGCACCCTTACTAGAGAAACCCCCGATGGCCTTAGGAATTGGGTATGATATAGAGTTAGCAAATGGGAACATAGAAAGGATTAATACCATCATTCGCGGTTGCACGTTAAATTTCTTGAACCACCCTTTCAATATAGATCTGCTACCCGTCACGTTAGGAAGTTTCGATGTCATCATTGGTATGGATTGGTTGTCGAAGTATCGTGCTCACATACTTTGCGACGAGAAGATCGTGCGTGTACCTTACGGAAAGGAAATCCTAAATATACTAGGAGATCGAAAAGGTTCAAGGAGCCCATCCCGGTTAGCAGTCATTTCTTGCACTAAGTTACCAAAGCTAATGGAGAAAGGATGTTACCTTTTCTTAGCTCAAATTTCTGAGAAAGAGGGACGGAGAAGAAGGAAAGGTGCATTGGAGATGTGCCTATAGTTCGTGATTTTCCTGATGTATTTCCCGATGATTTGCTGGGAATCCCGCCTACTAGACAAGTGGAGTTTCAGATTGAGTTGATACCTGTTGCTGCACCTGTAGCACGAGCGTCTTATCGTCTTGCACCCACCGAACTAGAAGAGTTGTCAAAACAGTTAGCGGAGTTAGCCGAAAAAGGATTCATAAGACCAAGTTCTTCATCTTGGGGAGCCCCAGTCTTATTTGTGAAGAAGAAGGATGGATCGTTTCGTATGTGCATTGATTACCGAGAGCTGAATAACTTAACGGTGAAGAATAGATACCCGTTACCGAGGATCGACGACTTGTTCGATCAACTTCAAGGATCGAGTGTGTATTCAAAGATCGATTTGAGATCGGGATATCATCAACTTCGAGTTCGCGAGGAAGATATTCCGAAAACGGATTTCAGAACCCGTTACGGGCATTACGAGTTTCAGGTGATGCCGTTTGGGTTGACTAACGCACCGGCGGTATTCATGGATCTCATGAATCGGGTGTGTAAGCCTTATTTAGATAAGTTTGTGATCGTATTCATCGACGATATTCTTATTTACTCAAAGAGTGAGAAGGAGCATGAGGAGCATCTAAGACTTATTTTAGAATTGCTCAGGAAGGAGAAACTGTATGCCAAGTTCTCCAAATATGAATTTTGGATTCCGACGGTACAATTTTTGGGTCATGTGATTGATAGACAAGGAGTTCATGTGGATCCTGCTAAGATTGAAGCAATAAAAGATTGGGCTGCACCTACGACCCCGACAGAAGTTCGTCAATTTTTAGGTTTAGCCGGTTATTACCGAAGATTCATCGAAGGATTTTCGAAGATAGCTAAACCGTTGACCAAATTGACTCAAAAGAGTGTTAAGTATGAATGGGGAGATAAAGAAGAGGAAGCATTTCAATTACTTAAGGAGATGTTGTGTAGTGCTCCTATCTCGGCGTTACCTGAAGGTAACGAGGATTTCGTCATCTATTATGACGCTTCACATAAAGGTTTGGGAACTGTGTTAATGCAACGAGAGAAAGTGATAGCTTATGCTTCCCGACAGCTCAAAAAGCATGAGAAAAACTACACCACTCATGATTTGGAGTTAGGTGCGGTGGTTTTTGCCTTGAGGATATGGAGACATTACTTGTATGGAACAAAGTGTGTTGTGTTTACTGACCACAAAAGTCTACAACACATCTTGAATCAAAAAGAGCTCAGCATGAGACAACGACCTTAGATTGAGTTGCTAAGCGATTATGATTGCGAAATTCGCTACCATCCTGGTAAAGCAAACGTTGTTGCTGGTGCTCTTAGTTGAAAGGAGAGAATACCACTGTTACGGGTTAGGTCACTGGGAATGACTATCGTATCGCCGTTACCGTCTCAAATACTTGAAGCTCAAACGGAAGCGTTGAAAGCAGAAAACCGACCTGCTGAGAACATATTTGGGATGGCTGAGAATGAGAAGGGATTTGTTAAGCGTTCCGATGGAGTACTATGTTTTGGAGATCGGATCTGGGTACCCTTATATGGAGGAATTCGGGAGTTGATTATGCATGAGTCGCATAAGTCAAGGTACTCTATTCATCCTGGATCCGACAAGATGTACCAGGATTTGAGAAAGTTATATTGGTGGCCAAACATGAAGGCAGATATAGCATTGTATGTTAGTAAGTGCTTGACATGTTCTAAGGTTAAACCCGAACATCAAAGACCGTCAGGATTATTGACGCAACCAGAACTCCCAGTTTGGAAATGGGAGCGGATTACAATGGACTTTATTACCAAATTACCGATGACAGCTAGCGGTTGTGACACTATCTGGGTAATTGTGGATCGATTGACCAAGTCTGCTCATTTCCTGGCAATTAGTGAAGATGATAGTGTGGATAAACTTGCGAGGTTGTATGTGAAGGAAATTATTTCTCGTCATGGAGTTCCGATATCGATTATTTCTGATCGCGATAGCCGTTTTACGTCAGCTTTGTGGCGATCACTTCAAACGGCTTTGGGGACGAGACTTGATATGAGTACTGCATATCATCCCCAAACCGATGGTCAAAGTGAGAGGACCATTCAGACTTTAGAGGATATGCTTCGTGCATGTATTATAGACTTTGGTAAAGGCTGGGAGAAGTATCTACCCCTTGCGGAATTTTCCTATAATAATAGCTACCACACAAGTCTTAAAGCTGCACCATTTGAAGCTTTGTATGGCCGAAAATGTCGTTCGCCTATTGGTTGGGCGGAAGTTGGAGATAGCCAACTCACAGGCCCAGAACTTATCTTGGAGACTACTGAAAAAGTGACTCAGATTCGTGATCGGTTGCAAGCAGCCAGAGATAGGCAGAAAAGTTATGCCGATCAGAGACGTAAACCCTTAGAGTTCCAGGTTGGAGACAAAGTGATGCTGAAAATCTCGCCGTGGAAGGGTGTGATACGTTTCGGGAAACGTGGAAAACTCAACCTACGCTACATTGGACCATTTCTTATTTTAGAAAGAATTGGGCCCGTGGCTTATAGGTTGGAATTACCACATGAACTGAGTAAAGTTCACGATGTGTTTCACGTTAGTAATTTGAAGAAATGTCTTTCTGATGAGATGCCTGTTATTCCAATAAAGGATATCCGTATTGATGAGAAATTAAATTTTGTGGAAGAGCCGATTGAGATTTTAGATCGTGAGGTTAAACGACTCAAGCGAAGTCGCATTCCGCTCGTCAAGGTTCGTTAGAATTCCCGACACGGACCAGAATTTACTTGGGAACGTGAGGACGAGTTCCGGAAGAGATATCCGAAGCTTTTCACTTCGTAGATGAATTGTTCCGAGAGAAACCCGGGACGGGTTTCTTCTGAGACTGGGAGGATGTGACAACCGGCAATTTAGGGAGCCATTTTGAAAACCCGCATTACGTTAAAGTTCGTTTATAAATTTTATTTGGAATTTTATTCGTAACGAACTTGCAAGACCTATTTTATGGTTAATTATATTTAATATCGTTATGGGATTTGAGATTTATTTAATGATTCGTTATGGAACTTTTTTTTTTTAGAACGGCGATTCGTTATGGAACTATACTTGGTGATTTATTTTTGAATTCTCACTTGGTACTACGTTGACTCCGGCACTAGGATTACCTAACAGGAATTTTATGACTTGATTTTACGAGTCCGACTATATTTAATTATTTACGGAATGTTTCGCGAGATATTAAACGTTTGAAATGAGTTCGGGTTTCGGACCATGTGTTTTACACTAACCCATTATTTACCCACTCATATTATTAGTAATATTATTATTATTACTATTATTATTATTATTAAAAGAAAAAGAGTTTTTTTTAAGAGTATATTACAAAAATCGTCTTTGTGGGTATCTCCACACACACACAACACATCACACATCATCCTCACCAATTCTCTCTCTCTTCTCCCCCCCCCCCCCTAAAAACCCTAGCCGCCAACCCCCCCCCCCCTTTTCCGGCCACCACCACCACTACACCGGCCACACAACAAAACAAACACCACCATCTTATTCCTTATTCTTTCCTCTTTCTTTTGGTATATTATACGCACCATATAACCCACTTTAACACCTCGAAATCTTATAAAATCCGACCCAACTTTGTTGTTTTTACTAGATCTATTCGATTGGAGGTTCAAGAAGGTAAGAATAATCGATTTTTGGCTTTGGGGTGTCTCGAATTGGTTTTAATCCGTGGCTACACGGATGAGTTTCATGGGAATCGAATATATTTTGTTGGGAAATGATGTTTTGATGCTAAAAAGATGGTTTGGTATCCGGGTTTGGTGTTTTCTTTGATGGTTCGAATGAACCGTGAGTCGTAGACTCACGGCTTGGTGCTAGATCCGAGCCTATGGCTCGATATTGTTGCTTCTCGTGGTCTTGAGTTATGGTTTTCATGTTACTTGCGTTGGACCTTGGTTTGACTCGATGGAGTCACGGCCTTGTGGCCGTATATGAATGTATGATGCCGCGACCCCATGTGGTCGAATAGGCAGTTTGGGTGTGCTCCTTGGAGCCTATTTTTGTGACCCTTGGTTATTGATTCGAGTCCTTGTGACTCGTGGTTTTGAGCCGTGACTCAAGTGAGTCGAGGGCTCGGGTTTGGCTTGGTAAACAAACCCGAATATGAACCTTGTTTGTATCTATATTTCCTTGTTATAATTTTTGTTAACTTGATATTGTTTTGCATTTGTTGATTTTCGGCCAAATGCTTGTGGTGTCGAGATCATTTTGGTCTCGACAAGGGATTTATGGTATATTGAGAAGTTGTTGTCGAGTGGTTATGTGGGGACCGATTGTGAGACGGTCACTTAGATTGACGGAGATAGGTTAGTCGGGTGCCGTAGTCGGACCCTATTGTTGTAGCACGTGTTTTGGTATTGATTTGGACGGAGTTGGATTGATTATTTATGACTTACTCACATTATTTTGGACTTGGACAATGAGCCGAGAGTCATGACTCGGACATGTGACCATTTGGTATGACTCGATAATTATTTACAATTTAAAACGCAAATAATAAAACTCGTAATAATATTATTGGTAATATAAACGTTTATATAAATATATAGACGTGAATAACGTATATATAATTGTATAAATGCGTATATTAATAATAACAAAAATCACGAGTAGTATTATAAATAATGCGACTAAATACATATTATGCTACGAGAGTAGCGTAATATTATTGGAAGTAATATTATGAATAAATATTATAAATAATGAGAAATTCTCGACGTTAACTAAATATTAATTGAAATATTATTTTATATATATAACGAGGAAAACTATCGAGTTATGCGGAGTCGTGGTCACTTGAGTCCAGGTGAGTTATTGTTTGTGACTTTTGTGTTGTCGCGGATATATGACGATTAATATAAACATTTTCTATAACTAAATAACTTACTTAATCGACAGGTTAAACCGAGTTATTTGGTTATACGAAATGAGTATATTAATGGGCATCGTATCCTACGACGCCCATAGGTTGTGGTATATGTAGATGATAATAAATTGCTAAATATATATGTCGGGAAATCTGGCCAATTTGACGATGTATATAAGGAGTTTATTAGACTACGATATATACCATATAGTATTTGTGTGCTATGTGCTTTAGGATTGGGTGTAATCTTGGAACGGTATGTTACGTAAATAAATATGGGGATTATCAAATCGACGGATTTGATAAACTTCGACGATTTATTTAAATAATATATTGGGCTAATATTAGATCTATAGTTTATTTTATTATTCTTTTGTGCGACCTTTTTGGTTTGTTTGTGTCGACCCACCACCCGTATGGATACCAAATGTAAATACTCCAAACTAATACGAAATGGATTTTCGGAAAATAAAACGGAATACGTCCGGGTTTGGGAATATTTGAATTTGAGGAAATGATTTCTGAGCAAGTTGATATTGTTAGGTCGTGCCGAGTCCATAGTTGCCGTCTTGTGAGTTATTATACATCTTACTTCTACCGATTTCTTCTTGCTGATTTCTGGGCTTGAGGTGAGTCATAGCCCCACTTTTTACTCTTGAACTATGTTTTCAATATTTGGGGTGAGAAACGTGCAAATTATTTATGTGGACTATTATCGCTTCTATATTCTTTCTAAAACTTGCTATGCGTATGGACTAGGATGTATTGTCAGCTTTAGTCACATATATTTTGTGTGTACTATTCGAGGTTGGCTTATTTGGAATTGTCAGCTTTAGTCACACGGTTTTGTGTGTACTATTCAAGGTTGGCTTATTTGGAATTGTCAGCTTTAGTCACACGATTTCGTGTGTACTATTCGAGGTTGGCTTATTTAGATACTGTAGTGTGCACCTATAGGTTATTAATACTTCGGAGGTTATCCGAGTATTTATGATATTGCGGGGGTTACCCGAATATCTATGTTAGATCGGAGGGTATCCACAGGCTTTTAGTAAATCTTTAGTCTAGCTAGCAAGCGTTTTGCGTATATGTCCACTATATTGATGATGAATTTAAACGTATGATCTCACCAGCGAAAGCTGACTTTTAGCACGTTTTCTCAGGTAATTAAGTGATGATTTGGATGCATGGATTGGAAGGCTCGGCTAAGGCACCTGGTTTATGGATCTATTTTTCTAAACTCTGATATTGAATTGTGGACCTACTGTTATTTCTTTTGGGCCTGACTCTGAATGATGTTGGGATAAATGTAAACTTTAAAACCCCATTTTGGTTGTGTTTTTATTATGTTTACTTTATCTCGTTCTATTATGTCTTGTGTTGGATACCAATCCCCGTAGCACCCCGAAAGCTTGTTGAGTCTTCCGCTGTACCAAATTTTGGAGGTGTTACACGTCAGGTGAAATTCCTGATAGGTTTTGCACGACTTTGTTGTTTTCTTCACTTTTAAGCCCAAAAACGTCCAAAATGCTCAAAATTCCAGAAATCAAGTCCCAAGTACCTAAAATGAGAAAAGAAATGATTTAAGGAAATATTTGACCATATACTTACGATTTAAGGCTTAAATAACCCCTTAAAAGTGTAACAAATAAATCTTTATCAGAGGACGTGAAAAATTACGGGTTATTATAACTAGCAGGGTACCCACGGGATGTGGCAGCGGGTATCCTGTGACTATATTTTGTGACAATATGATGTTATGCAACCATATTTTTTTAACAATTAATTTACAAATAACAATAACTTTAGTTAATACAGTAGTATAAAATACATTAAAATAAAATCATATTATGTGAATGAACTTGTTTGTACAATGCAGCTAAAATTAAGATAGAAAAAGTTTTTAGCCCAAATTTAATAAAAGCCGAAACCAAACATTAGTTATATATGTAACACCCGTCTCCCTAATTTGTCTCAAACCTAACTTAATTACTCAACAAAAAATGCAACCATCCTTCTTTCTCTAACCAAACTCAGCTACTTGTTTGGTTTCTTCCTGCCACACCCAAACAATAAACTTGTATAAAATTCGAAAAAAAAAAAAGTTAAAATCAGGAAAACGTGATGCATGGTACCCATGTGGCGACATCCAGTTGCCTCTTGCGGGACGATGTGGGTTGGTCACGACGGCTCAGTACGCGAAAACACAAGCCACGGTACCATGGTTGCGTCGTCCCGTTGCATTTTTCAGGATAACACCAGCGAAAATGTTGGGTACCCGCAGCTCTAATAAATTAGTATCTTGCTGATTGTACCATATGTTAATAAAGTTGTATTTTTTTTTTATTAAGATGGTGTTTTAATAAGAGTTTTAATTATATATGTATTTAACTAGTAGGGTACCCACGCGTTGCAGCGGCGAGTACCCCAAAATAAATGTTAATGACAACAAAAGGAAAAAGTGATAGCTAAAAGTTGTAAACTTTTCAGGCTCGAGCCCGTTGGCCCGTGCTCGTTTAGGATCGAGCCCGTTTGGCCCGTGCCTATTTAGGCTCGAGCCCATTTGGCCCGTTGCCCGTTCAGACTTGAATATTTGTATAATGTGCTCTATTATTTGTATTAGTGACATTTAATGTAGAAATTGTGTTTAAGTTGGTTGTACAATATGCTTGATAATTTGTATTTCTTATGTAACATGTGTTTTAATAACTGCAGTAATTGTATTTATTGATCAGTTTATTAATATTAGTAAATGTGTTTTAATTAGTTGTACTTTTAGCTTAAAAACTTGTAATGCCGAATTTTAAGCATTTCTATTTAAAGATTGTATTTAATGTTAAAAAATGTGTTTTAATTAGTTGTATTTTTAGCTTAAGAATTTAATGTTAGAAAATGTGTTTTAATTAGTTGTACTTTTAGCTTAAGAACTTGCAATGCTTAATTTTAAATATTTCTTTTTTTAGAAGGCTTAAATGCTTTATAAGATAGTATGATGTTAGGAGATGTGTTGAAATAACTTGTAACTTTAGAAATAAAATTTGTAATGTTCAATTTCAAGACATTTAATGTCTAATTGTGTTTAAATTACTTGTAACTTTAGCAATAAAATTTGTAATGCAGAATATAAGGGTATTTAATGCCTAAAATTGTCTTTATGGTTTATAAGATAGTAAGATTTAGCACTTATGACTTACCATTTTGCACATTTGCAACCTTTGTCTTTAATAAAGTTGTCTTAATTATTTGAGAAAATATTTTTTTTTTCAATTGATGTAGTTTGAAAATTTTCAAAAGGTGTCTTGATTGTTTCTCAATGACATACTTACGATTAAATCATATTTTTTGAACTTTGTAACTTGTTCTTACATTTTGCAACTTTATCGATTTATTTGTATATATTTTGCATAAAGAAATATAAATATTCAAAATAAATAATAAATGAGGTATTAAAATATTGTGGTGGAAGAT
This sequence comes from Artemisia argyi, assembly GCA_030686995.1. Taxonomy (NCBI): domain Eukaryota; kingdom Viridiplantae; phylum Streptophyta; class Magnoliopsida; order Asterales; family Asteraceae; genus Artemisia; species Artemisia argyi. Next base: position 41,703,915 of record CM060680.1, read on the forward strand.
AATTTAGTAAAAGCATTTGTAGTGTGTACACAATGCATCAAAATTTGCATTTCTTAAAATTTATTAATGTGTGTCTTACAAATTTAAAAAAAAAAACAAAAAAACAAACAAAAAAACAAACAAAAAACAAAAAAAACAAAAAAAAAAAAAAAAAAAAAAAAAAAAGGAAAAAGAAAGAAAAAAAAGGTAAAAGGTAATTCTTACATTATATGTGGTATATATAGATAACTCTTATCTATCTGGATCTTGAATTTAATGCGTAAACCCTTGCTTGTTTATTTTTCTTGTCTACTAGTACAAATTTTCCAAACTTTAATTTCACGTAGTTAATGAGAAACAACGCCATGTCGCCATCGACGAAGCTTCTTATTTCCAGTGACACTGATCGAGCTCCAATTGGGTTGCTGAGGTCCAAATTATATTTCTTTCCCACAGACTTGCAAAGTGATTGTGAGATAATTCATCTTGTTGTATTGGATGTCAGGTTAGGATGAATGGAGGATCGAATATGAGTTCAAAATTATAGTTTTGAAACTAGCCAATTAAATGTTAATTTCTTCCTGCTACACCAAAACCATAAACGTGTATAAAATTTGAAGGAAAAAAAGTTTAAAACGGGAAAACGCGTGGCATGGTACCCATGTGGTGCCATCCAGTTGTGTTTTCCATGACGAAGTCGGCTGGTCATGATGGCTCAGTACGCGAAAACATAAGCCATGGTACCGTGTTTGCGCCGTCCCGTTGTATTTTTTGGGATAACGCCTGCGAAAATTCTGGGTACCTAAATTAGTATCTTGGTGATTGTACCATGTGTTAATATACTTTTGATTGAGATGATGATCTAATAAGAGTATTAATTATATGTATTTAATGTATTTAATGTTAGGAGATGTGTTAAAATAACTTGTAACTTTATCAATAAAATTTGTAATGTTGAATTTCAAGGCATATATTGTCTACTTGTGTTTAAATTATTTGTAACTTTAGCAATGAAATATTTAATACGTAATTTTAAGGCATTTAATGCCCAAAAGTGTCTTTGTGGTTTATAAGAGCATCCAGTATAGTGGTTTAGGAATAGGTTCAAGAAATTATGAAGAGGTTCAAAAATTTGTGAACCATAGTCAGGAACCATTTCCAATCTAGTTAGCATGAAAAGGTCTAGGATTTTGAAGAGGTTTATAAATTAACACATTGTATGAGTTGACAAATTTATAAACCTATTAAAAGCTTTATCTATAGTGGGAATAGGTTTATAGTATGAAAAGGTTTGTAAATTAATGATATGTCATGAGATGTCAATTTTATAGTGGATGCCCTAAGATAGTAAGATTTAGCACTTATGACTTACCATTTACACATTTGCAACCTTTGTGTTTAATAAAAGTTGTCGTAATTATTAGAGAAATTTTTTTTTTTTTCAATTGATGTAGTTTAGAAATTTTCAAAAGGTGTCTTAATTGTTTCTCGATGACACTCTTACGATTAAATCATATTTTTTGAACTTTGTAACTCGTTCTTACACTTTTCAACTTTATCGATTTATTTGTATATTTTTTGCATGAAGAATTATAAAGAATCAAAATAAATAATAAATGAGGTATTAAAATATTGTGGTGGAAGATAATTTAGTAAAAGGATTTCTAGTGTCTACATAATGCATCAAAATTTGTATTTCATAAAAATGCATTAATGTGTGTCCTACAAATTTTAAAAAAATGTAACTCTTACATTATATGTAGTATGTAGATAACTCTTATCTATTTTGCGTCATCTAGGTCTTGAATTTTAATGCGTATACCCTTGTTTGTTTATTTTTCTTGTCTACTTGTACAAATTTTCCAAACTTCAATTTCACGTAGTTAATGAGAATCAACGCCATGTCGCCATCGATGAAGCTTCATATTTCCAATGACACTGATAGAGCTCTAAGTGGGTCATTGGCGTCCAAATAATACTTCTTTCCCACAGAATTGCAAAGTGATTCTAAGATAATTGATCATGTTGTATTGGATGTCAGGTTAGGATTAATGGAGGATCCTATATGAGTTCAACATTATTGTTTCGAAACTAGCCTGTTAAATGTTAATTTCTTCCTGCTACACCCAAACCATAAAATTGTATAGAATTCGAAAAAAAATTTAAAACGGGAAAACGCGAGGCATAGTAACAATCTCGCGCCATCCAGTTGTGTTTTTCGGGACGATGTGGGCTGGTCATGACGGCTCAGTACGCAAAAACTCATGCCACGGTGCCGTAGTTGCGCCGTACCTTTGCGTTGTCCAGGATAACCCCAGCGAAAACGTTGGGTACCGCTGTTCTAATAGATTATTATCTTGTTGATTGTACCAAGTGTTAATAAAGTTGTACTTTTGATTGAGATGCTGTTTTAATAAGAATATTAATTATATGTATTTAATGTTAGGAGATGTGTTGAAATAACTTGTAACTTTAGCAATAAAATTTGTAATGCTGAATTTCAAGGCATTTCATGTTTAATTGTCTTTAAATTATTACTAACTTTAGCAATAAAATTTGTAATGCTAAATTTTAAGGCATTTAATGCCCAAAACTGTCTTTGTAGTTTATAAGATAGTAAGATTTAGCACTTATGACTTACCATTTTACACATTTGCAACTTTCGTCTTTAATAAAAGTTTAATAATTAGAGAAAACATTTTTTTCAATGATGTAGTTTGAAAATTTTCAAAAGGTGTCTTGATTGTGTCTCGATGACACTCTTACGTTTAAATCATATTTTTCAAACTTTGTAACTCATTCTTATATTTTGCAACTTTATCGATTAATTTGTATAATATTTGCATAAAGAAATATGAAGATTCAAAATAAATAATAAATGAGGGAATAAAATATTGTAGTGGAAGATAATTTAGTAAAAGCATTTGTAATGTGTAGATAATGCATCAAAATTAGTATTTCTTAAAAATGCATTAATATGTGTCTTACAAATTAAAAAAAAATGTAATTCTTGCATTATATGTAGTATATGTAGATAACTCTTATTTATTTGGCATCATCTAGGTCTTGAATTTTAATGCATATACCCTTGCTTTTTTATTTTTCTTGTCTACTTGTACAAATTTTCCAAACTTCAATTTCATGTAGTTAATGAGATAAAACACCATGTCGCCGTCGATGAAGCTTCTTATTTCTAGTGACACTGATCGAGATCTAAGTGGGTCGTTAAGGTTAAAATTATATTCCTTTCCCACAGACTTGCAAAGTGATTGTGAGATAATTCATCATGTTGTATTGGATGTCAGGTTAGGATAACTGGAGGATCCAATATGAGTTCAACATTATAGTTTTGAAACTAGCCTATTAAATGTTAATTTCTTCCTGGTACACCCAAACCCGAAACTTGTATAGAATTCGTAACAAGTTTAAAACGGGAAAACGCGAGGCATGGTACCCATGTGGCGCCATCCAGTTATGTTTTTCGGGACGATGTGGGCTGGTTATGATGACTCAGTACGCGAAAACACAAGCCATGATACCGTGGTTGCGCCGTCCCGTTGCATTGTCCGAGATAACACCAGCGAAAATGATGGGTACCCACTGCTCTAATAGATTAGTATCTTGCTGATTGTAACAAGTGTTAATAAAGTTGTACTTTTGATTGAAATGGTGTTTTAATAAGAGTATTAATTATATTTATTTTATGTATTTAATGTTAGGAGATGTGTTGAAATAATTTGTAACTTTAGTAATAAAATTTGTAATGCTGAATTTTAAGGCATTTAATGTTTAATTGTGATTAAATTATTTGTAACTTTAGAAATAAAATTTGTAATGCTAAATTTTAAGGCATTTAATGCCCAAAAGTGTCTTTGTGATTTATAAGATAGTACGATATAACACTTATGACTTACCATTTTACACATTTGCAACCTTCATCTTTAATAAAAGTTGTGCTAATTATTAAAGAAAACATTTTTTTTCAATTGATGTAGTTTGAAATTTTTTCAAAAGGTGTCTTGATTGTTTCTCGATGACACTCTTACGATTAAATCATATTTTTTGAAGTTTGTAACTCGTTCTTACATTTTACAACTTTATCGATTTATTTGTATATTGCTTAAAGAAATATGAAGATTCAAAATAAATAATAAATTAGGTATTAAAATATTGTGGTGGAAGATAATTTAGTAAAAGCATTTGTAGTGTGTACATAATGCATCAAAATTTGTATTTCTTAAAAATGTGTTAATGTGTGTCTTACAAATTGAAAAAAAAAATGTAACTCTTATATTATATGTAGTATGTAGATAACTCTTATCTATTTTGCGTCATCTAGGTCTTGAATTTTAATGGGTATACCCTTGCTTGTTTATTTTTCTTGTCTACTTGTACAAATTTTCCAAACATCAATTTCACGTAGTTAACGAGAAACAACACCATATCGCCATTGATGAAGCTTCTTATTTCCAGTGACACTGATCGAGCTCTAAGTGGGTCGTTGAGGTCCAAATCATATTCCTTTCCCACAGACTTGCAAAGTGATTGTGAGATAATTCATCATGTTGTATTGGATGTCAGGTTAGGATGAATGGAGGTTCCTATATGTGTTCAATATTACTGTTTTGAAACTAGCCTGTTAAATGTTAATTTCTTCCTGCTACACCCAAACCATAAACTTGTATAGAATTCAAAAAAAAGTTTCAAACGGGAAAATGCGAGGCACGGTAACCATGTGGCGCCATCCATTTGTGTTTTTCGGGATGATGTGGGCTGGTTATGACGGCTCAGTACGCAAAAACATAAGCCACGATACCGTGGTTGCGCCGTACCATTGCGTTGTCCGGGATAACACCAGCGAAAACGCTAAGTACCCACTGCTCAAACAGATTAGTATCTTGCTGATTGTACCAAGTGTCAATAAAGTTGTACTTTTGATTGAGTTGATGTTTTAATACGAGTATTAATTATATGTATTTTATATATTTAATGTTAGGAGATGTTTTGACATAACTTGTAACTTTTGCAATAAAATTTGTAATGCTGAATTTCAGGGCATTTAATGTCTAATTGTGTTTAAATTATTTGTAACTTTAGCAATAAAATTTGTAATGCTAAATTTTAAGGCATTTAATATCCAAAAGTGTCTTTTGGTTTATAAGATAGTAAGATTTAGCACTTATGACTTACCATTTTTCACATTTGCATCTTCGTCTTTAATAAAAGTTGTGCTAATTATTAGAGAAAACATTTTTTTTCAATTGATGTAATTTGAAAATTTTCAAAAGGTGTCTTGATTGTTTCTCGATGACACTCTTACGATTAAATGATATTTTTCGAAGTTTGCAACTCGTTCTTACATTTTGCAACTCTATCGATTTATTTGTATATTGCTTAAAGAAATATGAAGATTCAAAATAAATAATAAATTAGGTATTAAAATATTGTGGTGGAAGATAATTTAGTAAAAGCATTTGTAGCGTGTACATAATGCATCAAAATTTGTATTTCTTAAAAATGCGTTAATGTGTGTCTTACAAATTGAAAAAAAATGTAACTCTTACATTGTATGTAGTATGTAGATAACTCTTATCTATTTGGCGTCATCTAGGTCTTGAATTTTAATGGGTATACCTTTGCTTGTTTATTTTTCTTGTCTACTTGTACAAATTTTTCAAACTTCAATTTCACGTAGTTAATGAGAAACAACACCATGTCGCCATCGATAAAGCTTCTTATTTCCAGTGGCACTGATGGAGCTCTAAGTGGGTCGTTGAGGTCCAAATCATATTCCTTTCCCACAGACTTGCAAAGTGATTGTGAGATAATTCATCATGTTGTATTGGATGTCAGGTTAGGATGAATGGAGGTTCCTATATGTGTTCAATATTATTGTTTTGAAACTAGCCTGTTAAATGTTAACTTCTTCCTGCTAGACCCAAACCATAAACTTGTATAGAATTCGAAAAAAAGTTTAAAACGGGAAAATGCGAGGCACGGTAACAATGTTGCGCCATCCATTTGTGTTTTTCGGGATGATGTGGGCTGGTTATGACGGCTCAGTACAAAAAAACACAAGCCACGATACCGTGGTTGCGCTGTACCATTGGGTTGTCCGGTATAACACCAGCGAAAACGCTAAGTACCCACTGCTCAAACAGATTAGTATCTTGCTGATTGTACCAAGTGTCAATAAAGTTGTACTTTTGATTGAGATGATGTTTTAATAAGAGTATTAATTATATGTATTTTATGTATTTAATGTTAGGAGATGTTTTGACATAACTTGTAACTTTAGCAATAAAATTTGTAATGCTGAATTTCAGGGCATTTAATGTCTAATTGTGTTTAAATTATTTGTAACTTTAGCAATAAAATTTGTAATTCTAAATTTTAAGGCATTTAATATCCAAAAGTGTCTTTGTGGTTTATAAGATAGCAAGATTTAGCACTTATGACTTACCATTTTACACGTTTGCAACCTTCGTCTTTAATAAAAGTTTCCTAATTATTAGAGAAAACATTTTTTTTTTCAATTGATGAAGTTTGAAAATTTTCAAAAGTTTTCTTGATTGATTCTCGATGACACTCTTACGATTATATCATATTTTACGAACTTTGTAACTCGTTCTTACATTTTGCAACTTTATCAATATATTTGTATATTTTTTGCTTAAAGAAATATGAAGATTCAAAATAAATAATAAATGAGGTATTAAAATATTGTGGTTGAAGATAATTTAATAAAAGCATTTGTAGTGTGTACATAATGCATCAAAATTTGTATTTCTTAAAAATACATTAATATGTGTCTTATAAATTAAAAAAAATGCAATTCCTACATTATATGTAGATATCTCTTATCAATTTGTGCGCATACCCTTGCTTGTTTATTTTTCTTGTCTACTTGTACAAATTTTCCAAACTTCAATTTCACGTAGTTAATGAGAAAAAATGCCATGTCGCCATCGATGAAGCTTCTTATTTCCAGTGACATTGATTGAGCTCTAAGTGGGTTGTTAAGGTCAAAATTATATTCCTTTCACTCAGACTTGCAAAGTGATTGTGAGATAATTCATCATGTTGTATTGGATGTCAGGTTAGGATGAATGGAGGATCCAATATGAGTTCAACATTATAGTTTTGAAACTAGCCTGTTAAATGTTAATTTCTTCCTGCTACACCCAAACCATAAACTTGTATAGAATTTGAAAGTTTAAAACGGGAAAACGCGAGGCATTGTACCCTTGTGGCGCCATCCAGTTGTGTTTTCTGGGACGATGTGGGCTGGTTATGATGACTCAGTACACGAAAACACAAGCCACGGTACCGTGGATGCGTCGTCCCATTGTGTTGTCCGAGGTAACACAAGCGAAAATGCTGGGGTACCCGCTGCTCTAATAGATTAGTATCTTGTTAATTCTACCATGTGTCAATAAGGTTGTACTTTTGATTGAGGTGATGTTTTAATAAGAGTATTAATTATATGTATTAATGTCAGGAGATGTGTTGAAATAACTTGTAACTTTAGCAATAAATTTTGTAATGCTGAATTTCATGGTATTTAACGTCTAATTGGGTTTAAATTATTAGTAACTTTAGCAATAAAATTAGCAATGTTGCAAAAATCGTGAATCGGTACTGAGGTGGTCCATGGTTGAGTAGCGATTTTTAACCAATTAATCGACCGATTACCTTGTAATAGCCGATTAATCAGCCGATTACTTTGTAAAACTCACCAAGTTCCGTGGCCGAGTAGCGATTAATCGGCCGAGTTGGCCGATTTTTGCAACACTGGATAATTAGTAATGCTGAATTTTAATGCATTTAATGCCCAAAAGTGTTTTTGTGGTTTATAAGATAGTAAGATTTAGCACTTATCACGTACCATTTTGCACATTTGCAACCTTTGTCTTTAATAAAAGTTATCCTAATTATTAGAGAAAACATTTTATTTCAATTGATATAGTTTGAAAATTTTCAAAGGTGTCCTAATTGTTTGTCGATGACACTCTTACAGTTAAATCATATTTTTCAAACTTTGTAACTCGTTCTTACATTTTGCAACTTTATCGATTTATTTGTATATTTTTTGCATAAAGAAATATAAAGATCAAAATAAATAATAATGAGGTATTAAAACATTGTGGTGGAAGATAATTTAGTAAAAGCATTTGTAGTATGTAAACATTGCATCAAATTTTGTATTTCTTAAAAATGCATTAATGTGTGTCTTACAAACTTTAAAAAAAATGTAATTCTTACATTATATGTGGTATATATAGATAACTCTTATCTATTTGGCGCCATCTAGGTCTTGAATTTTAATGCGTAAACCCTTGCTTGTTTATTTTTCTTGTCTACTTGTACAAATTTTCCAAACTTCAATTTCACGTAGTTAATGAGAAACATCGCCATGTCGCCATCGATGAAGCTTCTTATATCCAGTGACACTGATCAAGCTCTAAGTGGGTTGTTGAGGTCCAAATTATATTCCTTTTCCACAGACTTGCAAAGTGATTATGACATAATTCATCTTGTTGTATTGGATGTCAGGTTAGGATGAATGAAGGATATGATATGAGTTCAACACTATAGTTTTGAAACTAGCCTGTTAAATGTTAATGGTCATATTAGTTGAGTCATGACTCTATGACTCATGACTCATGAATGTCTAAGGATTGAATATGATCTATGTTAAACTATAAAAAAAAATTAAACTGTAAATAGTTTGTTAGAAAGCATTATAACTTTCTTTATGCGGTTCAATAAAATTGTTGTTTAATTCCTCGTTTCCTTGTATCACATAGCCCGCTAGGGGTGTCCATCGGTTTGGTTATCAGGTTATTTGGTTCGGTTAGTTTGACTAAAAAAAATTCTAGGTAAAACCGAAAACCAATCCGATCTAAACTAGATTCAAATTGAATATTCAATTTGATTTGTTTTTATTAAGTTCTATTACAAATTCTATTAGATTTTATCTGGTTCGATTCTATTTTGGTTTTCACTTCTTGTGGGTACTCTGAATTATTGAAGTGATTGGATTAGTATTTTGTCCTTTTTGAATACTCATATAGCCTTCTCAAGCTTAAAAAGCTCACATAAACACACTTAATAATTCTAAAAAAAGGTTTAAATCCTTGAATTAGTTATACAAAAACCCAACTCGTATATTTAAATTGTAACGCTTGTATATTGGATATAAAATGTTTCAGTCTTGAAATAAGTTTCTAAAAAAATCAATTATTAACTTTCATTGTCATTTGTCAAAGCAATGAAGAAGGCTTCAAATTAGAGATAATTCAAATTAGAGATAAGGTCTACGAAAGTTGATTAGGATTTAATTGTTTGTGAGCAACAACTTTTGAAGCATATGAGAAGGGTTTAAGAAAACTTTAGAGATAATGTCTAGAATTTGATATGTTGTCCACTTGTGTAAAATTTCCAAGTCAACTCATCTTATCTTTTGTTAAAAAAAAAAAAAAAAAAAAAAAAAAAAAAAAAAAAAAAACTCATCTTATCTTTCTTTCCTTAGTCTAGTGTCCCATCTAAGGTTTTGGGCATATAAAAAATCTCTTGTAACATAAACCAATGGTTCATAAACATAGACACACAGCCGATATACCTCATCCTTTTAGATCAATGCTAATGATGACCGCTGAGAATTGCGGTCACCATTAGCATCAGTCTTAGTCTTACGATATGAGACACAAAACTTGTACAGAAAAATAAATAAACTTGAAGACATCAACCATGTGTACGTGGCCCCCCTATATTGTTGGCTAATTTATTAAATTTTTCAAACTAGTAGTAGTTAAATTTGAATCAAAAAAGAAAAAGTACTGTACACTAAGCGATTTTTTATTTTTATTTATTTATTTTTAAGTTACCTTCTTCTAACGGAAGAAGAACACACTGGTTGGTATATAAAATAAACGACAAGTTATTATTATTAATCATGCTTTCATTTACGCACATCCTGCAACTTCTTGTTAAGCTTGCAACTTACAATTTATATCTCTTGTTAGTTGTTACAATATTGTTTTACCAAAAGCAAAGCGGTATTACTAACAAACAACAGTACTCATATCCCTTTGCAACCATTGGATTCATACAATAAGCTCTGTCCGAAGAAACAGTTGCATCGACACATGATATGTAAAAGTTACTGAATTACCATTAAGGTCAACAACATTAATACACGATTGCTAAGTGTCCAACGTAAATTTATTATATGATTCTGACAACACACTATCGAAATGATAAAACTCAAACATCATAATTCAGAAGCTGATGTAAATTGTAACCCACACAATTGAAATTGTGGCAAACGTGTTATGAAGTTATGTGAGAGCTTCAAACGATACAATTAACTGCCTCCTATCTCCCCTGCCCAATGAGTAATTTGGCCATGGATTTCATTGCTATAGAGATCTAACTCGCCAAGTTGTTTCATAGCTCCAACTGAATTCAGAAACAAATTTAGCTTGCAAGAGGCCAATCCTAAGTATCTAAAAACATGGTTGACATAATGATTGGCATTCTTTGTTGTAAAAGAGAAACCGTTGTAAGAGAGATCGAGATGTTCAAGGTTTGTGAGGCTTGTTAACAATGTATCCAACTCCCATGCACCACACAAATTATTATGTGAGTTTTCGAAAGCATATTAGTATGTCAAAACAACTTATTGTTACTGAGGTACAACTGTTTTAATGATGGAAGAACAAATGACTCAAACAGATTCAGCTGAACATGTTATCATTTATATGACACCAATTTATGAAGGAGTGTGATATCCGGTGGGACTTGGCAAATAAACGAACACAAGTACAGATTGAGATGTGTGAGACTATTTGAAAACCTTTAAATTTTACTTGGAATTTGAGAACTATCAAAAGTATTGTAAGCAAGGTTGTGTTTTTGGAGATGCGGAAGGTTAAAGAGATAGCTGTTAGGATGAATTGTACCTTGTAGCTTTCCGCAACTAATGTCGATACTGATAACGTGACCAGTCGAGAGGTCATAAGTAACTCCATCCCAGTTACAACAATCTGTACTTTTGTTCATCACAGTATAAAGCAACGTCTTCATTATTGATGTAGGAAATGTTTTGTTTAAAAATAAGCAAAGCTTCAATGTGTTCTTGAGAACATTTATGAATATTACTTAAAGAAGCAAAAGTGGTGGAAAAATTGAAGAGAAAACGGATGATACTTAACACCTTTGAATTACTCAGTACGTTTGCTAGTACAAGAATACGCGTGTAGTTGCTTTCAAAATAATACGATTAAAATATGTGTGTGGTCTCCAATATGATAGGCTGTAAACATTAATTTTTTGTGGAATTATGCAAAATTCCAACTTGGATTGCTATAAAAAAAAAAGGAACTTTCGATGAAAACTACGTGGTTCACAATAATGCTTTGACTAAAAAGTAATCATGTAAATTGATTTTGCAAGATTATCTTGAGCATTATTGATCATATCTGTCCAAAGTCCAAAATCACCCACTCCAATTTTATTATTATTATTATTATTATTATTATTATTGTTTTTTTTCAATATTTTCGATCAAATGAGCAGTTTGGTCATTTGACACATTTTTCTAAAATTCAATTACCAAAAAAAAAAAAACACGTCTCACACTCAATTATAAAAAATAAACACTTTCAAATGGGTTTATCAAAATCGACATTTCGAGCAAATGGTATTGTCCACCCCTTGAGTTTGCTCGCCCATATTGCATTAAATTTCAGCCACATATTGCAATAAAATTTATGATTTGGGAGAGCAAAAGCATTTCTCGCTACTTTTGTTTGCTCGCTAATTCATTATAGCCGAATATTGCATTAAATTTATGATTTTGGGAGAGCAAAAGCATGCATATTGCATTAAATTTATGACTTTGGGAGAGCAAAAGCATTTCTCGCCACTTGTGTTTGCTCACCAATTCGAAAGAAGACAATAGGATTTGGGTGCTAAAAGACAACGAAAATAGTGAGCAAACCCTTGCTCGCCCCTTCAGTTTGCTTACTTCGTCGATTTCTGTAACACTACTTTCGATGGTCCATTTTAGTAATCGGTCTTTAATAGTCGTCATTTAAAAAATTCACACTTTTTGTAATTTCACTTTCAAACTTCAAATTGTTATAACTTTCAAACGACAAACTTTTGGTATAAATTTTGATATATAAATTGATACTTTTTTTTTTTTTTTTTTTTTTTTTTTGATTCTTAGTGGGTACTAATCTCTTAAAATTTTCGGTATCTTCGGCCATAATTTTGCCTAAGTTAAAGGCTGAATTATGCAAAACTTAAAGCGCGAAAGTTGTAGCTTTTTTCATAGAAATTTGTATCACCCGAATTCGATATGATATGGGATGAGATATTGCTTGTTGAAAATGACGTTTTAAACATATTTAGTTCACAGAAAGTGTTTGATAAAATTCCTAAAAGAGTTTTTTCTCGTAGGACAATACATTTAAATGCACTAATTGGTGTACCATAATACATTTTTAGTTATTTTTACTTATTTGAGATCAAGAGGTGGGATATGGGATGAGATTTGGATGTAAGGTTTATGTAGGACAATTTTTTCTGGTTTGGAAATAGTTGTGAAAAAATAAACGGCCCAATAAAATTTTGTGAAAATTTGTTCATGGCGTAGATGCAAGTTGATGATGAAAAACATTGATGAACAGAAATATGTTGCTGAAGAACATTGATGCACAACATGGATTATGATGAACAAAATGTAGATTGATGTTTTCTTTTACATAGTTAATCTTGTTCATCGGTTTTTTTTTTTTTTTTTTTTTTTTTTTTTTTTTAATTTTATTTTATGAATAACATCACAATGTTTTCAGTTAGATCACGTTGTTCGTCAGTTTTCTAATTAAAAGAAAAAAAAAAAGAAAAAGAAAAATCAAAGTGTTTCTCAGTTAGACCACAATATTCAGTTAAGAGTGAAAATAGCAAAAAAGAGGGCTGAAAGATGCTTGTCACCATATGATCACTTTTTATACTTTTTATTTTTCTCCCCCTTTATAGAGAACCACAACTCTTGACTCAATTCGCCCTTAAATTTCATTTTATTTTTTATTGTGCAAAATTTCTAACTTCAGATTGACATAACGAAAAACAACATTCTTTTATTGGAAGGTTTGAGGTTTCTTTAATTGGGTTTACAAGTTTATGTATGGTGTGGGTTGAAACTTCACAAACAAATGCTTGCGTAGTGGTTTTTTTAAGTTTACTAGTTTATTTATGGTGTGGAGATCTTAATGTTTGTCTTTTTACTACGTGTACATAGACTTTTCAAATGGTATATGTTCGTCTATGTATAGAGAAATTTAAGGGTCTTTTTACTCTTTCTATGTTTGCATCGAATGAACCAACTCAAAGCAAAGATTTATTTATTACTGCAAGTCCTTAGTTATAATGTTCTTTTTATGTTTTATATGTAGAATTTTTAGATGAACCAAGTCATGAACTTATTAAGACCTTGATTTACAAGTCCTTTGATCCGGTAACAATAAACAAGAACTATTGATATGATTTCTTTAAATCAAGTTGGGGAAACATGCACTCTACCAAAACCACATACTTGATTAGCGACGAACGAACACACTTTTCACTCTTGTTTAAGTTTTGACTTAAAATCGTAACAAATTAATTGATATTGATGAATTGAATTACACAGGCTAGACAAACTTATATCTACATAAACAACCAAACGTGATAGCTTAAGACAAGTCGAATTCAAGTTCAACTTCAAACACATAGATAAGCAATTCTAATTAAGTTGGGCTAAAAAAAATTTTTAAAAATAAAAATAAAGTAATAAATAAAAAATAAAACTTTTTAGACATTATGCTTGAATTGATTAAAAAAATTGAATGCTTGAAATAAGTTCCACGGTAAAAACGTAATATAACTGTCACCGTAATGCAGTGAAGAAACTTTTTTTTGGGAAAAGAGTTACCCAGGTTGAATACCAATACAATGAGTGTTCAAAAACCGTTAGCCTATCTAATGGTCTCTTCTCATGAACATCATCAGAACGTCCAAATTACAAAAACCACTGACTGACTAGTTACTACCGTCAAAGTTCCACTCAATCTTCATTCGATCCACATATGAAGAGTCTTTAAACTTGATCGTCATTAGTTTCAAACGCGTGGTTGAGAAGATTATGTCAAAATTTTGATCCATTTGTCTCGACTTCCTGCCATATATAATACACAATAGCACCAAATAAGAGCTTTTCAACGACCACCCTCGCCAACTCTTATGAGCTATATGCTTTACAACCATAATTAAGCTCATCCAACCATTACCAACTTAGGGATTAGAATAAACGCTTTTACCTTGGACCAAACCTTCAATGAAAACTGACATTAGAAAAGGAGATGACAGTGAGTGTCTTGAACAAGCTTACAAAGACAACACATATCCTCTATATTCACCATTGGCGCGACTTCCCATGATTTCAATATATCTTGTGTCTTCAAACGTTCACCAATGAAGAGCCACATAAAGCAAGCATGTCGGGGGACGCTTTGAGAAAACCTCACAAAATTAAACCAATCTAAAGTAGTACTACGAGGATGAATAGATTGCCAACATAATCTATCATCCATGTCAATGAAGTGAATAGGATTAATAGTTTGTAAAACCACATATTTCTGTAGCCATTCGTTTAGCCAAATCCACTGGTTGTCTTGAATTAAATTTTTGACAACACTATTTGCATTAAAAACCACCACGATATATATCACTACGAGATATAATGATGTCTAGGGGTCCTTCCTCATGCCATTTATCAAACCATGCCGACGTTTGATCACATTTCCCAACAATATGGAAGAAAAAAGGCCTAACCTCATACCTCATTTGTAACATTTTTCGCCATCCATAACTCGCATCCGCCTTAATCGGGATATCTTAAAAGTTCCTATTTTGTAACCGATATGAGTGAATTCATTTTACACATAGAGACTTTCGGTTTGATAAATATTCCAAACGTGAGTAGTCATAAGAGTAATATTCAGTAATTTCAATCGTCTAATACCAAGGCCACCCTCATACTTTGGTAGACAAACTGCATCCCATTTCACTTTTTCTTTTCCCCGTTTCATCTTGCCTTGGCACCATAAGAATCCCTTGTTAAAGCTTCAATTTCTTTTATAGTTGGCTTGGGAAGAATAAATATATATGAACAAATGAACAATAAACTTGCATTGATGATAGGACCAAAGAAATAAGTTGATCTCTACCCACAAATGATAAGGACTTATTCTTCCAATCTTCAATCTTGTTCTTGACCCTTTCCACTAAGATTTCACAATCCTTTTGAAAAACCAAATGAGATTAAAGGAACACCCAAATATTTAACTGGCAACTCTCCATCTTCGAATGGCATAATGTCTAAAATCTGGTTTCTTGTACTATGCTTAACATTAGCAAAGAACGCAATACTTTTTGGGAGACTAGGAACTAAACCAGAACAACTTTTGAACTCCTCTAAATAATCCTTAATAACTCGAACCGAATCCACATTAACATAAGCAAAAAAGAACAAATCATCTGCAAAACACACATTAATAATTTCTTGTCTATCACATTTTGAATGGAGTTGAAAGGTCCCTTCCTACCTCACATTATGCTTCAAAATAAGAGTTAGAACTTCTGTAACAAGAGTGAATAAACAAGGAGACATCTGATCCAGCTGGGGTGACCATTGGACAGAGGGTTATGAGTGGTTGTGGGAGTCCAAGAGGGAAAGGGAAGGGCTTGATTATGAGCGGTAGTAGCCAAACGGGACAAAACCAAGTTCACATTGGCTGAGTTAGAGCTATTCCTTAGTATATGATCATGTATAAAGTCACAACAGTCCCCGGAAATCCGGAATGAAATGTGCCATTTGAGAAGTGATTGCAAAACTGGTTTGAGAGTTTTCCATTCGTCAGTTTAGTCATTTTAGTGGAGGATGTATTTAAATTTGTGAATGATTCCCATGATTATTATTTGATGCTAAAAGAATGGTAAGTGACGGGGTAGATGAGTCCACATGTGTTTTAGCCATGGAAGCATCATCATTTAATTCACTTTCTTTCAAAACTAGCATATTTTTAGTAGTAGAAAACGTTAGAAGAGGGCATGTATGTCTAAGAGCATCCACTATAAGAGGTCCATGAATAGGTTAAGAAACTTGAAAAGGTTTATATTTTGTTTCAACTATAGTGCGAAATCTAGGTGGCATGAAAAGGTCCTAGTTCTTAGACCTCTTCATAAACTCAACACAATTAATGCATGTGTAATGTGGAGCATGTATAAAGTTGTAACACATTTTTAATCATAGTGATAAAAGGTTTATAAACTCAAAAGGTTTATACTTTATTGATATGTGATGACATGGAACACTTATAAAGCTTTATAAATTTTAACTATAGTGGATGCCCTAATTATTTTGGCTATTTATTTGTAGTGAGAGTCGAACCCATTTAAAACGTAAATTACCAAAATTTTATCTTTAACTAGGGATGGCACATGTGGGCAATGGGCACAGATACCTCTAACCTATCACCCACCCCCGTGGTTTTTTCATCACCCACCACACGCCCGTCACGTGCCAGTGGGTACAATTTTCTACCCATGCCCATGCCCGTGAATATCTGTTGCCCATGGATTAGTCAAATGCATCAAAGCACAAAACCATGATATGGACACTAATTATGAAACTACATAATAAGACACCATATCAATTTGTCAAAAACCAAGTTAACAAAATACTGAAACATATGTCTAAAAATTAAACATTAATACACCAAATCATATTCATAGGAGTTCATTTTCAGAGATAAAGTAAAATAGTTTAAAACATCTTTAGCAAAACATAGAATTCCATTCACTTGGCCCTCTTAACATCCTACTTTTTCAACAACTTTGTCATTGTGTCAAATCATGTTCTCTTATCAAATAAGGATAAGTTTGTTATTAAATATACACACATAAAAATAAAAGAATGATATCAAATTATTTAGGAAGGGTGTGACACTATGAAAGCACTACATAGTAAGTTAACTCATACCTCTTCGTACTCATCCATTTCTTTAAAAAAAAGACAAAAGTTTTAAAACATCTTCAGCAAAACATAGAATTCCATTCACTTGGCCCTCTTAACATCCTACTTCTTCAATAACTTTGTCATTGTGTCAAATCATGCTCTCTTATCAAATAAGGATAAGTTTGTTATTAAATATACACACATATAAAAATAAAAGAATGATATCAAATTATTTAGGAAGGGTGTGAAACTATGAAAGCACTACATAATAAGTTAACTCATACCTCTTCGTCCTTATCCATTTCCTTAAAAAAAAAAAAAAAAAAAAAAAAAAAAAAAAGGTACAGCAAGCAAGCGACATGTTTTTTTTATGGTTTGATATTTCATATTCACATTTTGGTCTTGATACTCAAAGAAACTTTTATTTTAATGTGTTTTCTACAGAGTTGTAGTTATTAAATATATACCAACAACCTCACAAATTAATAAATTTTAGTTTAACACAAATGAGTTTACGGGTACACCCACATGTATTTTGATAGGAATACCCTTGGGTAATTTAAATGGGTGTTACGGGTTTACTGAGTATACATTACCCGCCACCCGCCCGCCATCCACCACCCACCACCCACCGATGGGTACAAATTTTTACCCATGACCCACCGCGCTTCAAAATTGACGGTGTTACCTACCCACTCACATGCGGTTACCCGCGGGTTATGGGTTTTTTCTTGCTCATTGCCATCCCTATCTTTAACTGTCCCACCATACTTTGAATTTGAGAAAAATAAGCATTGATTGAAAGGTTACCTATTTTGATAGAGCGGAGTTGGTTATCAAGGGTGATGGCCCGAGCATCTTCATTGTAATGGAACAACTATGATCCCATAAATCATTGGTGGTAATCGGGGTGGTTACAACTTGACCTTGTAGGGATTCCGAGACCCAAGATCTATACTTTGATAAGATCATCAAGACGACTCCATACTCGATCTGTTGAACTGGACGAAGCATCTTCAATATGTTTCTTTAGACTAAGAGCCCCGAGATGAGTTATGAAGAAAGAACTATCTGGTCTCATATTGATCGGAAGTTGTCTGTATATTAAGTGTTATAATCGTTTATGAACAAGAGAGAGAGAGAGAGAGAGAGAGAGAGAGAGAGAGAGAGTCGTGAGAAATGGTGCGCACATGAGAAAAGAACTTTTCATTCAACTGTGTGTCACCCACTAGACAATGTGTCTAGTGGGGGTATTTATACCATTATCACACATTGTGTAATCATCACAACTATAAGCTAATATACAAAGTAAATCCTAAGCTATTATGTTATGATCATTATTTTCTAAAGCTAACAAACTCCAAGAGTTATAATTCATCTCTTCTAGGTTAAGTTTCACGAGGTACATTGTTAGAGATACTTGTGACCCCAAATGGTATTAATTTATTGAATTGAATAAGGAGTGGGGGAATAGGGGTTGTATCGTCACCTTTCATGGGTCAAATTAAAATTACAGTTTTGAGTAGTTACAGAGGATCGGTTGGGGGGGGGGGGGGGGGGGGGGGGGGGGGGTATGAGACCATATTCATGTAATGACTACGATTTAAGGATACAAAATGGTCCAAGTCATACGAAGAATGTTGCTGCCCAAAATGATGGGTTCCAAGTGGTACAAAACCGTAAACCTAAAGGTAAGCAACAAGCTAGGTCAATGGTCTTTAAACCTAAGACATTTGTGTACCATATTCATGTAATGACCATATTAAGGATACGAGACCATATTCGGTTGGGGGGGGGGGGGGGGTATGAGACCATATTCATGTAATGACTACGATTTAAGGATACAAAATGGTCCAAGTCATACGAAGAATGTTGCTGCCCAAAATGATGGGTTCCAAGTGGTACAAAACCGTAAACCTAAAGGTAAGCAACAAGCTAGGTCAATGGTCTTTAAACCTAAGACATTTGTGTATTGTCCTGTAGCTACCCCTAGTGGGTCTGGGATGTCAAATAAGCAAGGGAGTGAGGGAAAAAATTGGGCCACGACTTTGAAAAATGATACCACTAATATAGCCTCGAGTTCTAATAATAAAGGACATGTGGATTCAGATGATATAAACCTAGTTACGCTTAAGAATTCGATTGAAGTGTTGAAGGAAAATGACAAGATATTTGAGAATGTAGGTACTTTAATTGCTGAAAATGTTGGTAATACCGTCAAGGATGCAGAAAAGCCTATGGAAGAGAGTGATAGTGATGTTGATGAGGTGTACGATGGGACTCCTCAATTCATGGCTAGTCAATGTGCAAAGGATGCAAGTTTATATGAGGACGAAGATTATGACAATTATGACCTTTAAGGTTTAACAAAAGAACAACGGACATTTTTCGATGCGATGGATATTTATCTTCATGGTCGAATTAAAGATAGTTCATATTTGGTGTTTTTGTTAGTCAAATTTATTGCTAGTGCTTAGTGGTTTTTTCCTTGATAGGAGTACTTATACCTTATTATGTATGCTTTACCACTTATGTAACAGACTAAGATGTGGGATTCACTTGTATCTGATGTAGTTAACTGATTTTTGAAGTAATATATTTACCGGGTTAAACTTTACCCAAAAAAATATATAACTCTAAGAATTATTCTCGATACAAATCACAAATTGGGCTACGCTTATCAACTATTAATAAAGCCCATTATCTCGTACAAATAATAAACGTCTAACAAAAACTTCTTTGTGTTGTAATTATAATTCTTCCACTAAACAATTTGTCACTATAGATACCATACACAACATGAGGCGAGATCAATATAAAACTCATATTTGTCATATAACTAATGAACCAATTATAGCCATCCATTTTTTATCTAAATTAATAAAAAACCATTTTTCACTTTTTTTTTTTAACAATATAAGAAACAGTAAATCTTCAAGCTACAAAAAATACACCATCGCAAAGAAAATTAAATTATCTTTCTATAAATATGCATTGTTATATACTTTCGATGAGCCCTTTTTTTTTAAATTTCCGCCCAGAAAAATCATTTGTGATTCGTAAAAATCACATGTGATTTGATTTTTAAAAATCACATATGATTTTTACGAATCACATTTGATTTTTACAAATCACATGTGATTTTTTTGGGCAAATTAAAAAAAAAAAAAAAAAAAAAAAAAAAAAAAATCTTTGAAAGTATATAACAATGCATATCTATAGAAAGATAATTTAATTCTCGTCGCGATGGTATGATTTTTTTCGCATAACGATTAACGGTTTGCGAGATTTTTTATTTTTTTTAAAGGTGATTTTTTTTTTTTGATAAAAAAAAAAAAATGA
The DNA here is from genome assembly GCA_030686995.1 of Artemisia argyi. Lineage (NCBI taxonomy): Eukaryota > Viridiplantae > Streptophyta > Magnoliopsida > Asterales > Asteraceae > Artemisia > Artemisia argyi. Next base: position 41,724,304 of record CM060680.1, read on the forward strand.
ATGGCTAGTATTGGCTCATTGGTTCTATAACAAATATGAGTTATATATTGAACTTTTGTCTAGACAGCATCATATACAATCTTTTTCCTAATAAAACAAAACCTCTAGTGGGAATTTTCATTTTTAAAAAAATCAATTCATACCTTATTTGGTAATATTTTGATTATTATTACTATTTTTCTTTTAAAGATATTTAATTAAAAATCCTAATATTTCTTGATTTAGCAAATAAATTAGTTCTTTACTTAGTTAAAATGTATAAACCTTCGTTTTAGAGAAATCTGAGTACAAAAGTATATGTGTCAAAATTATAAAATAAGAAAACTTTAAAAAAGCGGGGTGATTTACAAAACCTTAAGGGTCAAAAGTAAAATTCACAAAAACAAAACTACAGAACAATTTGACTCAGTCCAACCCACTTTTTCTATCAACCTGTAACAACCCCAATTTATAGATAGTAGCGGAAGCTAGATCTTGGGGTATTACTCATGGAGACACGGTCACAATAATAGAAAATGAATCAAAAGAGACGTTTTTATAGGAAAAGAGTTGCCATTCATTTATTCATGAGAGTTTTACAGTAAAAGATAAACTTTTACAAAAGAGAGGTCCCACAGACTCGATGTAAAGTAAAGTATTATGAATGATAACAGGTATGAACATCCTCATATCCATTGCCACTCCATGCCTTATGTCCTAAGGGTCTAGTTACCTAGGATAATATGCTTAAAGGTCAACACTAAGGTTGAGTGAGAGTCATAGGTTTAGGTTTGATATAGGGTTGAATACAAGTTCCACGGTGTTCAGCTGAAACCCTTGGGATTGTGGAAAAAGTAAGGATAGAGTATTATTCCACAGGGTTCAGCTGAAACCCTTGGGATTGTGGAAAAAGTAAGGATAAAGTATTATTGCACTAAGCTCATGACACCCCACGTTAACAAGTCCAGGTCATGGGGCACTGCAGACCCTTGCATGATGGGACGTAATAAGGATTAACTTGCCAAGGCTAACCCTTTTAGTTCTCAAATATAGTGCTTATTGGTACCCGGCAGGTGCAAACCAACGAGAGTTGTCAAACTCCAAATAGATCTATTCACTATACTCGCGTTCACTCGCAAGTGATTATGGTTCATGATATTTTGTAAGGTAATGATGGCATAGAAGGTACTCGTGCAACAACCAAAGAAAAAGACTTGTATTCGGTTTAAAGCATGTATCCCCCTCACAGATTTGTAAAGAATTTTAAAAAGTGAGGCTATGAAAACTCACCTGGGATTAGAGATGAGTGTGGGTGCTACTAGACGGTCTACTCACGTAACCTGGTGTAGTTTATATGTCAAGCCTGACTGGGTGCATTCTAAGTTCTCCAAATTAATTATTCTTAGGGTTTCTAGATTTAGATATAACATAACACCGTTCGGGCCATCGTAATTCAAAAGTATAACTCCTCACATGAAGCTCCCTACTATTGTATTATGTATAACATAATATCATTCGGGCCATCATAATTCAAAAGTATATAAGTCCTCACACAAAGCTCTCTAGTATTGAGTTATGTTATTATATGCTCAAGTTATAAATAGAACACAACACCATTCGGGCCATCATAATCAAGAGGTCATGTAGTAAATGTTTGAGGAGCCAGGGCACTTTAACTCCAGAGGTCATGTAGTAAACGTTTATACTTCTAAGATGTGGGCAAACAGTCCCTAGACCTAATAGTTTCAGAAAGTTACAATACATACCCCTATGCATGAAAACATTTACAAAACTAGTCCTTTTTCTACATAAACTATATTTTTATGAAACAAGAAGCTATCCTAGCTTATGGTTAACTAATATAAGCCAAATAAAGTATCATAGACCAGCTCATGGCTCATGAAAAGGGCTGGTTACATGCAAATAGAGTTTCGACTCATATAGTATGCTAGGTCAGTACTAAAGCTAAAATGATCAAAGTTTAAGCTTACTTGGGTGAAACTAGAGGTAACGAGGGTTTAGGGTTTCTCGATGGAGTTTTCACTTCGACAGGGGTTCTAGGCTTGGTTTGCTCTACTCCTACTCTTACTAGGGCTTCTATACTACTGAATGTTTGAGGTGAAGAAGAAAGAAAAGTGTGCTTTGAAATGGAGAGGTGATGGGGGTATTTATAGGGTGCGTTTGGTTTGTCAAGCAAGCAAAGGGAGAACAAGGTGGCAAGAGGGGGGTGACTATCTACTACTACTACATGACTCTTAGGACCTATAGGTAGTGACTAATGATGGCTAGGAGTAGCTATGAGTGGTGGTGAGAGGTGGTTGGACCTAGAGGTGCCGCGGCCTAAGGTGGTCACAAGGAGGTCACATGGTGGTGAATGTGGTGTTTGGTTGGTTGCTTGGTAGTGACATGGTGATGGGTAAGCTACTAGGATGGTAGCTTGAGGTGCTTAAGTTGCTTAATTCTAAGTTTAGGGTTTAGTTTAAACTTAATCTTGCTTAGTGAGTGATTAGTGTCTAGCTTAGGTTCTAGTGCCTATATTAGGGTCCTATGAGTGCTTAGTGACTTAGGTTAAGTTCTAGGAAGCTTATACTAAGTGGTAGTAGCTTTTACTAGAGATTCAAGAAAGTTTTGACCTAGTTCCGGGACTTTAAAGCCTATTTAGGGTTCTGAGCTTAAAGGACTTGTACTATGAGCTATGAGTAGTAGTACTAGGGTTTTGATAGGGTAATGTATCTAAGATATCATATACATGAGCCTTGAACACTTTCAAACTAGTTTGGTTGAGAAATTAGGGTTTTAGAAGGAACCGTAAACACATAGGGCTAGTTTAGGGTTTGTAATAGCTATAGTGTACTAGAGTGTTAGAATACTTATTGAAATGATGTTTAGAACTTAGGCTTGACATACTAGGAGGTTTACAAGGCATAACCTTGATTATATTTGACAATAGTAGTTATGTGAGTCGTCTAGGGGGCTATGTAAGTTACTTTACATAGTAGATATGTGTAATGATTGATGCGTTATTTTCATCCTGTTTTACATTTATAAATTTCAAATTATAAGGATTAACACATACTAACGGGCAGTGTACCCGGTCATGTGTAGTATGCCTTTAGATAAATCCGAGTGGCATCCCAAGAGCTGTTGGTCTGGCAAACAAAGGTTAGTACTAAAAAGGGTATTAGTGAATAGAGTAAATAGTAACCAAGACATAAAGTAAACAAAAGAGAAAATAAAGACACTAAAGATAAAGATAGGTTATTAAGATATTAAGGTGAAGCCTAATTCATATCTTAGTGTTCTATGTAGTGGGTGCAAGTCGACAAGAGTTAGTTGGTCATATCATCAGCCCTATCTTGCATCTCATCCTATTCTCGACTATTGTAAAGCCAAGAGTTCATCGGTTAAGATACAAGAGTCATTAAGTGCCATGTTTAATAGACTTGTTCTAGTGGAACCCAGCATGGTCAGATCTTAGATTCCCTCTAGCTCCTTAAATACATCCGGTTGGTAGGTGGTCCAAGGGTTAATTCGCACATAAGGAAAGGTAGTACTATGGCCGATTCTTACCAATCCCCATAACCTACCAGTCTAGGGTCCTAGGGTTAATTCACCTAGACTGAATAGATTCAACCAAGCTTACATATTACCGAAACAAAAGAATAACAAACAAGCTAAGATAACGTCTACAAAAATGAATATGAATAAATAACTAAAACCAAATCTTAATAAAGAGAATTCATAAAATTGCGAAACAAAATAGAATTCGAACATGTTTTAGACTAGATGGTTCCTAGTCTAATGGCACACCATATCTCTAGCCTTCGTGGTCTTCATTCTTCTTCTGGGTCATTTTCACCAAACCCTAGTGTAGGTTTGGGGGGAGAAACTTGACCAATTGTGGACGAAAATTCCTTTAGTATATATAGGGTTCGTCTTTGCTACGGCGTAGTCGTATGGTAAGACTATGCCATAATCTTTGTAATAATCACTACGCCGTAACTCCATCACATGTTACGGGCGTAGTCTTCATAAAATCTTAGTTACGCCGTAGTCCAATTAATAACTACGGGCGTAACCTTCATAGAATATTTCTTACGCCGTAGTCCTATTACTAACTACGGGCGTAAGGCTCATATCATCAACATTACGCCATAGTCCAATGACTAACTACGGCGTATTCTTTGGTAATCTATGTTACGTCGTAGCTTAGTGGCTTGCTACGGCGTAGTCTTCACAGAATGGGGTAAATCTTCTAACGGTGTAGTATCATCACTTAACTAGACCGCCGTGTTTGTGTCTTCAATGTAACTTTAAGCTTAATTCCCACTTTTTAGTCAATAAATCGTCAATAACGTACTTTTGCTCATCTTTACCCTGAAACCAAAATAGGAAGAAATAAGAGTATATATTCTTCATATAAGTAGAAAATATGGGCATTTTAAGGGAGAAATTAACACTTAGATTGGGGGTAAATTTGATGTTATCAAATATCCCCCACTTAAACTCTACTTGTCCTCGAGTAGACCGTATTAATAATTAAAAGATCATCCTTTTCATTACTTAGAAGATACAAATTTGAATTAATAAAACTGCCAGAAATAAAGTTAAGCCGAACACCTCACGAAAAGAAGGGAAGAAATTCACTCAACGCTCCCTAATCTAAGTGTTAAATTTCGGGGTGCTCTCATAAACGCTCAGTCATAGCAGGTATTCTATCATAAGCTTGGCATTTACATAAAACTCCACCACTAGAGCTAAGGTTGAAACAGTTTTTGAAAATAATATTGTTTAGATAATCGTAAGGTTAAGGGTGTAAGGTTGTTACTAATATACAATGGCAAGAGCGACAAAGGCAATGATACATGACCAGAACGCCGGGCAAGACACCACTGACTGCTTGAATCCCTCACCTAAGAATACATCACAACTAAAAAGGGCAGGTTATGATGTTGACTATTGTAAGGGTAAAGAGGAAAAAGTAATCTTATCTTTCAACCAAATTGTCACCGATTGCCTTTTTGCCAGAAAATACCAATCTTCTGAGGTGTAGTCTCTTGTTAGTGACAAGTGATACAGTTTTTCTTCCAACAATTCTTCCGGTAAAGAGAGTTATGCCTTCCATGATAAGCTATCTTATTTGGTGCTCACGATTTGCAGGCTTTATTTTTCTACTCTACATACTGAAATTCACCTTTTTTATTTTTATTTTTTATTTTTTAAAGATGAACTGATAACATTATCCCCCCACTTGAGATTAACTTAGGTGGAGAACATTTGGGGGTCCTTGATAACGCTCAAAATGTGCATGTTTTTAGTTGCGTTATTCGTGTTTTTATATATGTTATTTGGTTATTTTTATATGTTTTTGTCACTTAATCGTATCGAAGTATGTTTGCAAAGCATTTGTAGCCAAAAACAGGAAAATGGAAGAAAAAGTGAAAGAATTGAAGGATTTGTCATTTCCTAGTCGGGATCCGATTCATTCAAGCATTTCACAAAGAAGAATCCAAGTTTTTGTCATTCCAAAGTTCGTTGACAAGGAATAATCAAGTTTGGACAAAGAACGAAAAACCGAGAGAAATATCAAGATTGTTGTTGTCAGAAGTAATCCAACCGATCGGTATAAATCTAACCGATCGGTTAGAAGAAAATGTCACAAGTAACCAATCGGTTGGAATCCAACCGACCGGTTAGACCCATACGTCTCATCCAACCGATCAGTAATGCCCCGAAACCGATCGGTTGGTCAGCTCGTTAAACTTTTGCAAAACTCATTCTACCTCATTCTAGGTTCTTCTATTCACCTTGGAGGCCAAGTTGCTGCATTGATGAGCCTAGGCTTGTGGGATAGTATAAATAGTGGCTTTGTAATATCATTTGATATATCACTCAATACACCATCATCTACCATCAATTAAGTAACTATAGTAACTATCAAATAGTTATCTACTAGTCTCAAAGTTCCAAATTCGTCCATAAAAGTTTAGGAAGCATTGGAAGTCCAAAAAGTCAACATCCGGAGGTCAAACTTTCAAGAAGTCAACACCAATACTTGGGAAATCATTTCCTACTCATTCGTAACCATATTCCAACATTTGTAAGACTTTGATTATGATTTCTAATGTTCAATATTCTGAGTTTATGTTCATGTTTGCTATGAGTGGCTAGTAACCTTTTGCATTTACTTAGATGATGTTAATTACTTAATGATTAGTCTATGATTGTGATAACATGTTTTAATTCAATTTCAAGTCAATTCTAAAACCCAATTAGACTAAAGTTTCATAGTGACATTTGTTGAGTCAAGTTTAACTAGTTGCTTACAATATCATTGGCCGAAAGGGTTGTTATCATTCAACTAGTTATAATCTTTTGTCTATGAAATATTGTTTTTCACCATAATTATTCTTGACTAAACAAAGGAACTAAGGTGTAATTGTAATGAGAATACTTTTTGTTAATCAAATCGGATTGGTTGTAAACGCCTAATTGGTCGAAAGTTTTAGTAGTTTATAATCAATTGTAGCCTACTTGTCTATGGTGAGGTTACCTTTTGTATTTACCATTTCTTAAGAGTATTTGATTAAACAAGAAACTATTTTTGTGTTTAAGGTTGTTAATTCAACTTTATGAACCTTGAATTGATCTTGAATTGATTGGTCCAAACCTAATGCTTGTTTTTATAAACTAAAATCTTGACGAAGGTTTAGCTTGTAGAAACAATAGATTAGAACACCAACTAATTTTGATTACCAACATTTTAAGGAAGTTATCACAATCATGCTTTTCTTATGAGTAGTTAACTAGTCTAAGCAAGTGTAGTTTTTAATCATTTGAATTATCTTATCATCATTATTGCTAGTATTAGAGATTTACTTTTTAAACTTACACTTAGATTCACTCACAAATCCCTGCGAACGATCCCGACTTACCAACCCAATCTTGCTATAACGGACGAGTGCACTTGCTCGTATGTGTTATTTCTAGATCCGGTAATCGTGTTTATAAATTTAAAACTTGTACACACCGTGAGCACATCAAATTTAAAACTTGTTGCCGGGGATTTTGATTGTGTTTTCTATAAGTTTTAAAGTTCCATTTCTTTTCTTGTTCGTTTTCTAAAAAAAAATAAAATAAAATAAAAAAATAAAGTCCGAGCCATCTATCCGTTCGGTATCCATTCCAACCGATCGGTATTTCAAAATTGTCCAATCCAACCGTTCGGTATTTCAACCAACCGAACGGTTACTTTTCCTGATTTCTCAAATTGTTTCCATTCTTTGCTCGTTTGTTCCAAGGATTCCGAGATTCACTCGGTAATTGTATGAACACTCGATCAACCGGAGTAGAACCAATTTCACCTCTTTGTAATCCCGAAAGTCTGATTCGTAGATCAAGAAGAAGAAGAATACCTTTTGTTCCACCAACCAACCATGTACCAAGAATACCAAACCTGCCGTTTGATAACCTTTCCGAAGCCTTAGTTGTTTATAACCCATTCACCAATCAACCATTTCCAATGGCCGATGACCAACCCATGTGGGCCACAAACCGAACCGTAGCACCCACTCCTGGAGCTGCTATTGTTGCTGTAAACCTTGGTGACAACTTCACCGTGAAGGGACACCATCTTTTTATGATCAAAGACCGTCAATTTGATGGCCGTTTGAGGGCCGATCCGCACAAACACATTGCCGAATTTAAAGAAATTTGCGGCATATTTCGATATGGTGACACCGATGTCAACGCCATTAAACTCAAACTTTTCCCATCATCACTCACCGAGATACCAAAGTGTGGTATAACGAACTAACCCCAGGAACTATCAATACTTGGGAGGAAATGAGGCAAGCTTTTGTAAGCCGATTCTTTCCACCTGCCATGTTTGATCGTCTCATGGGAGAAATCTGTGCTTTCACACAAAACCCCAATGAATCTCTTGTCGAAGCTTGGCTTCGTATGAAAGATTTACTTCGTAGTTGTCATGGACATGGTTTAGGACGAGGAACCATTATCCAAATCTTCTACCATGGACTTGATGAAACATCTCAAGGAATTCTTGATGCTGGAGGAATTTTTCTCTACAAAACTCCCAATGAGGCATATCAATTGCTCGAAGATCGATTGCTCCATAAACTCGATTGGTCAAAAGATTTCAAAACCAAACCCTTACGAGAAACCGTTGCTTTTGCCGAAAGTTCCGATACCTCTAAACTCATGGAGAAAATGGAAGCCTTAACTTCCAAAATCGACTCGCAATATAAAGATATCAAAGGAGAAATGAAAGAAATGTGAGATGACTGCAACAACTGTGGAGGTAATCACACTTCATCCGAATGTGACGACCAACCCATGGTCGGACCCAAAGAAGGGGAAGCCAATTATGTCCAAGGAGGATACCGTGGAGGCGGCTTTCGTGGTAATTATTACGGAAGAAATTCTGGGAATTGGCAAGATCGCCAAAGGGATAACAACCGTGATTCTCAAACATGAGTAGACAATCCAACTCCACCAAACTCTGACAAAAAACCAGAAGAAATTGATTTCGAAAAAATGATGCGAGATTTCGTGACTGCTCAAAGATCCACAAATGAATTTGTTAAAACCCAAATTTTCAATCTCAAAACCAAAGTTGAGCAAGGTCAGAAAAATCATCAAGCTTCTATCCAGGATCTTGAACAAAAATTTGGTAGACTCTCTGATCAATTTTCTTCACGACCACCTGGAACATTACAAAGCAATACCCAATCCAACCCAAAGCCTTATGGATCAAATGACAAAACTTTTCGTCCACCACAAACCAGAAATGAGCATATCAATGTTGTATTCACAAGAAGTGGTATTTCTTATGATCCACCAGCCAATCCCAATGAAACTCAAATCATTGATGATGATAGTGAAGAAGAAGATGAAGAAGAAAAGAAAGATATTCCTGAAACACTAACCAAAGAAACAACCCAACCACTCAAAGCATACACTCCAAAAATTCCATACCCACAAGCTCTTAGAAAAGAGAAAAAAGAGGAACATTATAAGAAGTTTGTTGAGATGATCAAAGAAGTTAGACTCAATGTACCTCTCATTGATGTTCTATCTGGAATGCTGATGAGGCGAAAAGTGTACCGCTTTTAAGGGGTCATTTAAGCCCGAATTCATGATTATTTGATCAAATATTGCCCTAAATCGCTCCTTTTGTCATTTTAGGTACTTTTGGAGAGAAATCTGGAAAAGGAAGCATTTTGGACGTTTTTGGAGCATAAAAGTGAAGAAAGCGGCAAAGTCTCAATTTTCCTTGCTGGAACAGTACCTGACGGCGTCAAGACTCTCCAAATCATTCAATATGTCTATGCGTTGTTTGATTATATCTTACGCTTGTATTCTATTTAACATGCTAGGCTAGATTTTCATTGTGTTTGCTTAGATGTAGTGAAACCTAGATGTTGATTATGGGTTGATTGTTTGTTTATAATTGTTATGGATGATTGTATTCGATGTTAGGCTTAAGAAAACTGGCAGACTTCCATTGGTAACTTGCTTGAACGTCTTAAGAAACATGATCGGAGGTGTAATACGATTTTTGGTTGTATTTAATGCATAGGAGAATTCTAATGATCCCATGTTAGGAGCTTCTAACGGCTCGACATAGGAGTGAAGTAGGATCCTATAGAGTTAGGGAATATTGTACACGGCCCTACGACTAGTATTAAAGAATATGACCCATCATCCATGCAATTGTAATAAATTAATCAACCTGTAAAAGATATCTAGGGAGTAATGAAGTCTAAGTAAACACAACTTTCCTCATTATTGTTTCACCACATTAGTATAATAGTTGTATTTTCATTTCTTTTATTTTATTTTGATTGCATCTTTAGATAAATTGGGTTAGTTAGCTAGCAACTAATTCCGCCCACTCCTTCAAAACCCGAGATTTTAATTTCTTTCCATAAAATATAAAAATACAAAAAGAATCATCCCTCACCTCTAGACCTAGTTTAGTAGGCTTTCTAATCCTAGCAACACTATTCCTAAGTTGAACGATCAATCCCCCGGTACATGTCACTATACTATACTACAACGATCAGGTATACTGCCTGGTGGGGGTTCTAAGCTTCTCGAGATCCCTTGAGAGGTAAAACCTGTTGCAAGGGTGCGATCCCCACGTATCAAGTTTTTGGCGCCACTGCCCGGGGAATAGTTATTGTCTAGGTTAGGATTTCTCTTTATTAGGTCTACTTGCTAGATTCCTTTCTAGTAAGGTTTTATTTTTATTTGTAGGTTTTCTTTAGTCTATCTCATTTCTTCATGTCTTTGTTCATAACCTTTACCATCCGACATCATGGAAGGTGGTAACATCTTTGAACCCATCAACCCACCACAACAAAACCACCCACAAAACCCACCACTAGCAAATCAAGCTCCTAGGCCCCGAACTTTAGGAGAGTATTCCCGTCCTAGCCATCAAGGCTATCGAAACACTATTGAGCTCACTCAAGGAGCCATTGTGTCCCCTTTGCGATCCGACACCATCCGGTTGATGCAAAGCGGATGTGCATTCCATGGACTTCGTTCCGAAGGTCCTAATCAACATCTCAAGGATTTCCTTAAAATCGTAGATTCTATAGATCTTGATGTTGTAACTAGAGAGTCGACCCGACTACGCCTATTCCAATTCTCTCTACATGATCAAGCTAGTCAATGGCTTGAACGTTTACCCACGGGATCCATCACCTCATGGGATGATGTCACCACTTGATTCCTTGCTCAATTTTTCCCACCGGGGAGAACTACCAAGCTTAGAAATGATATCTTGATGTTCCAACAACGTCAAGGTGAAACTCTATATGAAGCATGGACTCGTTTCAAGGACTTACTCCAAAAACCCCTTCATCATGGCATAGATCTTTGCCTTCAGTCCAAATCTTCTATGACCACACCGATCTCTCCACAAGGCGAACCATTGACCAATCGGACAATGGCAAGCTACGTGATATAAGTGCGGAAGAATCATGGGAACTCATATAAGATCTTGCTCTCTATGACAACGAAAGTTGGAATGATCCCCGTGATTTGAACAAAATGGTCAAGGCAATATCTTTGCCTTCGAACAATTCTAGCACTCCCGACTGCAGGATCATGGAACTTGAGGACCAAGTCAAGTTTCTTATGAAATCTTACGAAGCTCCTAAGCCTTCATGCCAAGTGAATAAATCACTTCTTCATGCGAATTATGTAGTGGTCCCATTGACAATCGTGATTGCGTGAAACTCCCCGGACAAGCTTTTGCGGATTACGCATCCTCGCGTACCGACGAAGCGGGATACAAGTGGTACACTTTCAAACCCGAGCCAAACCCTTACGGTGATTCCTACAACCCTTCTTGGAAAAATCACCCGAACCTTAGGTGGAAACAAAACCAAAACATGTCCCAAAACAATTCTTTCAATCCACCTAATCGTTACCAACCAACCGGTCCACCCTCTAACCATACTTCCAACAACAATCCTTCCAATAACTATGGTAGTACCAATAATCTTGAAGGATTGATGTCCAAGTTTACGGCATCTCAATAAGCTCGCATATCTAAGTTTGAAGCCGATTTCAAGCAAAAGCAAAGCGAGATGACCACTAAAATCGACACATTGTTGAAAGTTCTCAATGACCAAGAAATGGGAGCACTCCCAAGCGATACGGTCAAGAACCCGAAACTAAACGTTAATGCCATATCATCGGTTTCGTCACCCACTTCTTATCCACAATACTATTCGGTCAAAGCAATGAGCACGTGTTTCAAGCAAACCCAAATTCTTCAAAAGGACCAACTGAATAAAACATCCGATATCAAACCGGTCAATAACATAGTTGAAACACCTCCTACACAAGACCTTGACGATGAATTCAAGGAGCTCCACCTTGAACGCCCCGTCATTGATGTCTTAGCCCGAGCTCCCTACTATAGTGCCCTCCTAGGAAAATATGAGAAATTTAAATTGGGTAAAAATGGAACCGCCTTCGTTCAAAACAAGTTGCCTAAGAAGCTTGATGATCCGGGTATATTTGTTTTGCCTTGTAAGATAGGAAAATCTGAAGCTTTCGACACACTAGCCGACTTAGGATCAAGCCTCAACTTGATTCCCTTATCCCTTTTCACTACTATTAAGCTGGGGAAGTTAGAGGAGACGGAAGTACTAATTGGTCTAGCGGATGGAAGTATTGCCCACCCGGTCGGAATGATCAAGGATGTAGTCGTTCACGTAGGAAAATTAACTATCTTAGCGGATTTTCACGTCTTAGATATGGTTAGTGATACTACATGCCCATTGTTAGTAGGAAGAGGATTTTCAGCAACCGCTAGTGCCATGATAGATTGTAAGGAGTCTAAGATAGCGGTAGGAGAGCGTGAGACTTGGTCGGTTTATGATGTTAAGAAGCATAGCTATGATTGTGAGGATGAACCGACACCACATTGGGTTGAGATGAATAGGAGACCATCTAGATATGGGCCTTGGATAGAAAGAAACTTTATAGGACCTCAACGCCCATTCTATCTAGAAAAAGATTTCATCGATAAAACACATTCGGTGGAACAACTCATAGCTATAAATGAGGAACTAGACCCTTTTGAGGATCCCCTGGTCTTTAGGAAAATGATTGAATTCTTAAGCGTAATGCCTATCAACCTAGACATGAACAAGTGGAAAAGGGAAGGGGATAAGTGTAAATGGAAGTGGGACAAGCCACCTAAGGAAGGTGACGGATCATGGCATATGAAGATGATTTTATATGATCCGGATGGAGAAAAGTTTGATAGGTCATACCGTACCAAGAAAACCGATAGGAACTTGAAACCCAAGTTTGATTCCAAGGATGTCCTCAACGAGGAGGTCACGTAATAGCCCATGACCTTGAGTCTAGCTACAAGACTCGTTAAAAAAGAAAAGCGCTTCTTGGGAGGCAACCCATGTTTTGTGTATTTTTATTTGTTTAATTGTTTGATTGTTATTTGCTTCCGTATGCATGCTTTATTTTTATTGTTGGTAGATCATGTTTCAAACTAAATTGTGAAAATGCTTTATTTTGTCGTTTAACTTCGTCTTAACTTCATATAAAGGTATTTTGCAAAAGCTAAGTGTAAGGGGAAACCCCAAATTTGTTTCTAAGAATGAAAATGATCTTGATTGGCCACAATATTAAATGAACATGTGTATTAGTATTTGTTAGAGTCAAATGCTTGTATCGAGTCATAATGATGTTTTGCAGGATTTTCCAGGAAGTAGGACATAAGTTTTTCCAGAAATTTTCCGGAAACTTAACATAAAGATTTCTGCAGGTCACTTCTGACGGTGTCAGGGCTTAACTCCCGACGACGTCACGTGTAAAATTCTGGAAATTTTGCGTGTTTTGTTTTTCTAACGGAGTCTTAAAGGTTTTGTTAATTCTTTAGTTTTATAAACTCCAAAAAATCTACAAACATTCATTCCACAAGCATTATATCTTAAATTGTTTTCTTGGATTTGTTAGTATATATAGATTGCCGCCGATTTTACGCGAGGTTGCCTTGCTTGTTTTCTCAGGTTTAACAGGTTATATATGACAAGAAGATGATTTATTTTTCTGGAAGGGAAGCTTTGAACGTTCATTTTCTTAGAGGAAGATCAAACCTTGTTGCCACACTATCCACACCGAACGAATCAGGGGAGTATTTGTTTTCATTCTTTTACCTATTCTACTTTTACATCTTTTAATTGAACATTGTGGACAATTTTCATCCTAAGTGTAAGGGGAGGGTAAATGATGATACCTTATAGGATACAATTGCACGTAAGTTTGTTTGTTTGATGGTAGGTGTGTAATAAAACTAAGAGAAATACTTGTTAGTGTAATTTTAGCGCCAAATTTAAAATTTTTTACAACATTTAGGAGTGAAACTTTAGCCTTAATGAGCGTCTAATGGATAGGAGTTGTATGACTAGCACAAAACTGTACCATTCAGAAAAATTTTCCACCCAAATATGTGAGGTTTGCCTTTAGATTTGATAGAAAAAGCATTCATTATTAGTGCTTATGAGTGTACCGGTAGCATTTAGATTCTAGAACTTGCGTTAGTGATTCATCCCGAGACCGCTAGTGAGACTACATTCGTGTAGTAGGATTTACTACATGATAAGAGGCATTAGGATCACCCTTGTGTTAAACCCGTATCATAATTACTTGACCATTTAAGTCATATTACTTGACTAGTAAAGTCAATTAATTTTTCCCACACCTTAGCGTTGTACTCATTTTTAGTACACGAAACCCCTAGTACACCCCTCCGAGTCTATCTTTTCATTTCTAACTTTAAGCATTTTACTTAAAGGAAGAATTTGTTACAACCCACCCAAATGTGCAACCAAATCGCCTTAGCCTTCCGTGTATGCACTCATCTTTAGTTCATTATTGTTATTTGTTTAAACCCTTAGTTAATTATCTAATTGATTACATGGTTGCTAAGTCGAGTCATATCTTGTACATATTGTTTTGGGACGATTGGGACTCATGGGTAAAGTACTTGTGTTATGGAGTAATGGGGAAGAGCATCATATATTACCCCATATGTGCGTTAATCTTAAAAAGTACTCCAAGTGTTTTGATTATCTTAATTCGAGTCATTAGAGTAGTTTATTGTAAAGTATGTAAAAATTCAAGTGTAAGGGGAATGTACATTCCCTATGATGTATTATTTTGGATGGTAGGGCAAGAGTGTATGCAAAAAAAAAAAATAATAATAAAAATAATAAAAAAAAAATCGAAAATTAAAGAAAAAAGAAAAAAAATAATAGAAAAAGAAAAAGAGAAAAAACATACGGACTACCATCCCGTTTCATTCTATGTTTGTTTATGTTTTTGTTATTTTTGATTTATTAGCTTAAGTCGAGTCTAGTCTTGGCTTAGCAACGCCATATTGTACATGTAATTAACCAAGATGATTAACTCGCCACCAGTAAATATTGCCTTTATCCAACAAAATCGTGTTTTCCATATCCCTACACCTAACGTTATAACCATTTAAAAGAGCTCTTTGATAGTTTATCCTAGGTGCTTACGCCAAGTGGTGGAGGTTTGATCCTTTCCCAAGCCTATGGTAATCTATTTTGCTATGACATGTAGTGAGAGATGTTTTTCATTTCCTTATTGTGATATATACTTTATTACACCCGAGAGATGTGAGTATCTAAACACTATTTGTGAGGTGCTAGTGTATGACCTCCGTCCTTGTTTTTGGTTTTTAATGGAATGATTATTTTTTGTAATTACTTTTATATTAGTGTTAAATGACCCCTAACTTGTATTTTGATTAGAATAAAAGCGCATTTGCTTGAGGACAAGCAAATCTCAAGTGTAAGGGTATTTGATGAGGCGAAAAGTGTACCGCTTTTAAGGGGTCATTTAATCCCGAATTCGTGATTATTTGATCAAATGTTTCCCTAAATTGCTTCTTTTGTCATTTTAGGTACTTTTGGAGAGAAATCTGGAAAAGGAACCATTTTGGACGTTTTTGGAGCATAAAAGTGAAGAAAACGGCAAAGTCTCAATTTTCCTTGCTGGAACAGTACCTGACGGCGTCAAGACTCTCCACATGACGGCGTCAAGAGTTACAAAGGAGGTGGAAGTGGAAAATACATGTAACGATCCAGAGAGTTTTTAAGCCTAGGACCTGATGGCGTCACCCAAGGCCGTCAGGGTCCAAACATTAGTGACGGCCCAGAGCATCTCTACACATGACGACGTCACAAATAGATCTAGGCAATACGATTTTATTATGGCGGCGAGTTGACGGTGTCATAGGCTAACACATGACGCCGTCACGATGTATAGTCTATATATAGTTTTCCAAATTTCATTCATTGGTGTGCAACTTTGAGGGAATAAACCCTAGTCCAAATTTTATCAGCTTTTCAAGGGTTTGAACCCCTTGAATCTTTCATGTTCAATTGAAGATATGTATTTATCCAAATTATTCAATATGTCTATGTGTTGTTTGATTATATCTTACGCTTGTCTTCTATTTAACATGCTAGGCTAGATTTTCATTGTGTTTGCTTAGATGTAGTGAAACCTAGATGTTGATTATGGGTTGATTATTTGTTTATAATTGTTACGGATGATTGTATTCGATGTTAGGCTTAAGAAAACTAGCAGACTTCCATTGGTAACTTGCTTGAACGTCTTAAGAAACATGATCGGAGGTTTACTACGATTTTTTGTTGTATTTAATGTGTAGGAGAATTCTAATGATCCCATGTTAGGAGCTTCTAACGGCTCGACATAGAAGTGAAGTAGGATCCTATAGAGTTAGGGAATATTGTACACGGCCCTACGACTAGTATTAAGGAATATGACCCGTCATCCATGCAATTGTAATAAATTAATCAACCTGTAAAAGATATCTAGGGAGTAATGAAGTCTAAGTAAACACAACTTTCCTCATATTGTTTCACCACATTAGTATAATAATTGTATTTTCATTTCTTTTATTTTATTTTGATTGCATCTTTAGATAAATTGGGTTAGTTGGCTAGCAACTAATTCTGCTCACTCCTTCAAAACCCGAAATTTTAATTGCTTTCCATAAAATATAAAAATACAAAAATAATCATCCCTCACCTTTAGACCTAGTTTAGTATGCTTTCTAATCCTAGCGACATTATTCCTGAGTTAAACGATCAATCCCCTGGTACTTGTCACTATACTATACTACAACGATCAGGTACACTGCCTGGTGGGGGTTGTAAGCTTCTCGAGATCCCTTGAGAGGTAAAACCTGTTGTGAGGGTGCGATCTCCACGTACCAAATGCCCAATTATGGGAAATTTTTGAAAGAACTTCTTAATAACAGAAATAAATTAGAGCAAATATCTGCTGCTTTCCTCAATGAAGAATGTTCAGCCATTATTGAAAACAATATTCCACCAAAACTTGGAGATCCCGGAAGTTTTCTAATCCCATGCACGTTAGGAAACAACATCACATGCGATGCTTTAGCCGACCTCGGTGCAAGTATTAATTTGATGCCCTATTCGTTGTATTCTAAACTTTCCATCAATACTCTGAAACCCACAAAGATGAGTATCCGATTAGCCAACCACACATACCAATATCCTGTTGGGGTTGCCGAAAACATGCTTGTCCAAGTTGGTAAATTTGTCTTTCCCGTGGATTTTGTAATCTTAGAAATGGAGGAAGATAGACAAGTACCTCTAATCTTAGGAAGACCTTTCCTAAACACTGTTGATACCATAATCAAAGTTAAAGGTAAAGAACTCAATCTATGAGTTGGAGAAGATAGAATTACCTTTCTAATCGACAAAGCAATGAAATATCCATATACCATTGATGACACTTGTTTTAACATCGATGTAATCGATGAAGTCACTGAGGAAGAGTTGGATGCATTACTTGTCGATTCTGATCCTTTCACAACCACTTCTGAGAAAATAAATGAAACGAATCTTGATAAAGAAATTACCATTAATGATCAAATGAGGATCAAGACATCTCTTCAAGAACCACCCACTGATCTTGAGCTTAAACCACTTCCAAATAATCATGAATATGCTTACTTGGAGGAGAATTCACTTCTTCCTGTAGTCATATCTTCGTTGCTCAAGGATGATCAAAAAGAAAAACTCATTTCAGTTCTTAAGAAGCATAAACGCACTTTTGCGTGGAAAACTTCTGACATCCTAGGAATTAGCCCTGATTTCTGTAAACACAAAATCAATTTCGAAGAAGGTGTTAAACCTGTTTTTGAAAGACAACATCGACTCAGTCCCAACATGAAAGAAGTTGTCAAGAAAGAAATCATTAAACTTCTTGACGCTGGAATCATATACCCCATTGAAGATAGTCCTTGGGTGAGTCATGTTCATTGTGTTCCCAAGAAAGGAGGAATGACTGTAGTGACCAACGAACGGAATGAATTAGTTCCCACCAGAACAATCACTGGATGGAGAGTATGTATTGATTATAGAAAATTGAACAAAGCCACCAGGAAAGATCATTTTCCTCTTCCATTCATGGATCAAATGCTTGAAAGATTAGCAGGCAACAAATACTTTTGTTTCCTCGATGGTTTTTCAGGGTATTTCCAAATTCCCATTGATCCTTCTGATCAAGAAAAGACCACATTCACATGTCCTTTTGGAAACTATGCTTATCGGCGTATGCCTTTTGGTTTTTGTAATGCACCTGCCACATTTCAAAGGTGTATGATTGCTATATTCCAAGATATGCTTGAAACATCTATGGAAGTTTTCATGGATGATTTCTCAGTATTTGGAGATTCTTTTGAAGCTTGTCTTTCAAATCTAGACAAAATGCTCGAAAGATGTGAAGCTGCACATCTTGTTCTCAATTGGGAAAAATACCATTTCATGGTAACCGAAGGAATTGTGCTTGGACACAAAATCTCAAGTTCAGGAATGGAGGTTGATAAAGCAAAAATTGATGTTATCACCAAATTACCACCTCCAACTAACGTTAAAGTCGTTAGAAGTTTTTTAGGACATGCCGGTTTCTACCGTCGTTTCATAAAGGATTTTTCCAAAATATCTCGTCCTATGACAAAACTACTTGAAAAAGATTCTGTTTTTTATTTCAATGCAGATTGCATTAAAGCTTTTGAAACACAAAAGAGTCAATTTACTAATGCTCCGATTATGGTTTCACCTAATTGGTCACTACCATTCGAGCTTATGTGCGATGCAAACGATTTTGCTGTTGGAGCTGTTTTAGGACAATGTGAAGGAAAACATTTCCGTCCTATATACTTCTGATGAGGCGAAAAATGATCCGTTTTTAGGGGGTCATTTAAGCCCATAATTGAATTTATTTGATCAAATATTGCCCTAAATCGTTCCTTTTGTGATATTAGGTACTTTGGGAGTGAAATCTGGAAAAGGAAGCAATTCGGACGTTTTTGGAGCATAAAAGTGAAGAAAACGCCAAAGACTTAATTTTCCATGCTGGGAACAGTGTGTGACGGCGTCAAGAAGACTTTCCTAACGGTGTCAAGAGTAAAGACCATGACGACCCAGTACAGAAATGAAGGCGTCACAAGTAGAGAGTCAAGAGTTAAATGTGTGACGGCCTGTAAAAATGGACTACATGACGGCGTCAGATGTAGATCAAGGCAGTCCGAGGATTATTTTAGCGGCGAGATGACGGCGTCACAAGTTTGTTCTTGACGCCGTCAGCCTCTAATATCGATATATAGTTTTCTAATTTTCATTCATTAAAAAGGAACAAGTTTGGAGAAACCCTAAGGCCGAACCATATACGAGTTTTACAGCTTTTCAAGGGTTTTCAACCCTTGAATCCTTACATGTGTTATTAAGATAAGTCTTTTCTTAATTCAATCAATATGTCTATGTGTTGGTTGTCTATATCTTGTGCTTGTCTTGATTCCACCATGCTAGGCTAGATTTATCTTGTGTTTGCTTAGATCTAATGAAACCTAAATGTTGATTATGTGTTGATTACTTGTTTATGGTTGTATTGGATGCATGATTTCAATGTTAGGCTTAAGAAAACTGGCAGATCTCCAAATGGTAACATGCTTGAACATCTTAGGAAACATGAACCGATGTGTACTAGGTTTTATTGGTTGTATTTAATGCATGAGTAAATTCTAATGATCCCATGTTAGGAGCTTCTTGCAGGCTCGACATAGGAGTGAAGTAGGCACTCATAGGATTGAGGAAGTAAGTACGCCACCCCATGAATGGTATTAAGGAATACAATCCGTCATCCACGCAACTATAACAAGTAATTAACGTGTAAAAGATATCTAGGGAGTAGTGAAATCTAACTAAACACATTTCTCCCACTTATTGCTTACAACCTTAGTTTAATATAGTTTATTTTCATTTTTAGTATTTTATTTTGATTGCATCTTAGTATTGGGTTAGTTGACTAGCAACTAATTCCGCCCAAATCCTTCAAACCTGAGATTTTTACTTGCTTTCCTAAAAAATATAAAAATACAAAAAGAATCATCCTTCATCTCTAGAACTAGTATTTAGGTTTTCTAATCCTAGCGACACTATTCCTAGCTGAACGATCAATCCCCCGGTACTTGTCATTATACTATACTACAACGATCAGGTACACTGCCTGGTGGGAGTTGTAAGCTTCTCAAGATCCCTTGAGAGGTAAAGCCTGGTGCGATTCCCACGTATCAACTTCGCTAGCAAAATACTTAACAACGCCCAACAAAATTATACGGTTACGGAGAAAGAATTGTTAGCCGTAGTTTTTTCTTTTGACAAATGCAGATCTTATCTCGTGCTTTCCAAAACAATCATTTTCACCGATCACTCAGCGCTCAAATATCTGTTTGCCAAACAAGATGCAAAACCGCGTCTTATCCGCTGGATTTTAGTACTCCAAGAATTCGATATCGAAATAAAAGATAAGAAAGGAGCAGAAAATCTTTCTGCCGATCATTTGTCTCGTCTTGAGAACCCAAATTTGGAAGAATTAAAGGAAGACGAAATTGATGATTATTTTCCCTATGAAACTCTTATGACCATCGATAAAGTTGATGAAGAGGAAATACCGTGGTTTGCAGATTTTGCAAATTATTTTGGTGGAAATATTCTCAAGAAAGGATTAACTTATGCTCAATGAAGTAAATTCTTTTCGGATTTAAAAAACTATTATTGGGAAGAACCTTTTCTTTTCAAAATGTGTCCTGATGGAATGATCCGAAGATGTGTTTCTTGAGCAGAAACAAGAAAAATTCTTGATGAATGCCATCATGGCCCAACAGGGGGACATTACGGTCCTACCACCACAGCTAAAAAAGTTTTTGATGCTGGATTCTATTGGCCAACAATTTTCAAAGAAGCTCGTACTCTTGTTCAAAACTGCGATGCATGCCAAAAATCCAGTAGTCTTTCTCCTAGAGATGAAATGCCTCAGAAGAGCATTCAAGTCTGCGAAATATTCGATATTTGGGGAATCGATTTTATGGGACCATTTCCTAAATCTCACAAATACAAATATATTCTCGTTGCAATCGATTACGTTTCCAAATGGGCTGAAGCTGAAGCCTTACCCACTAACGATGCACGAGTTGTTGTCAATTTTCTCAAAAAGCTTTTTGCTCGCTATGGAATCCCTAAAGCTTTAATAAGTGATAGAGGAACCCATTTCTGTAATAAACAAATGGAGAAAATCATGAAACGATATGGAGTTCATCATCGTTTTGCTATAGCATATCATCCACAAACCAGTGGACAAGTCGAAAATACTAATAGAGCATAAAAAAGAATACTCGAAAAAACGGTTAAAGACAATCCTTCCGTTTGGTCGAGGAAACTCGATGACGCTCTATGGGCATTTCGTACGGCTTATAAAACTCCAATTGGCACAACACCATACAGACTCTTGTATGGAAAAACATGTCATTTGCCGTTCGAAATCAAACATCGTGCTTACTGGACATTACAAAATTTTAACCCCGGTCTAAAAGTAGCTTGAGAGAAAAGATTTTTGCAATTGCATGAACATGAACTCGATGAATTGAGGCTCCAAGCCTACGAAAACTCTAAGCTATACAAAGCCAGAACCAAAGCTTATCATGATCGAAAGCTTAGAATTAGAAGAGAATTCAAAGCTGGGGATAAAGTTCTGCTTTTCAATATGAAATACAAGTTCAAAGCTCCTAAGGTCAAACCCAAATGGATGGGACCTTATATAGTGAAACATGGATTTCCATCTGGATATGTCAAACTCTATGACAAGCATGGTGGAAGTTTCATTGTTAATGGTCACCGCATTAAGTTGTATTATGATAAGGAGCAAATGAGCAAAATTTCTATTGAATATCCACCCGAATCTGAATACGAAGCTATCACATTCATGGCACCTCATCAGGAAATGACGCCATGGGTACATGACCAAGGTTTTATATATGATGCTCTTCCTAGAGCATGGGAAAAAGTCGTATTAGAAGATATAGATGAAACTGGAGAAGGAATTGTGGTAGAAAATGTATTTTTCATACCAAAATATCCTAAGAGGAAATCCCAAACTGCATCAACGTAGTTCTTGCGAAATTTGAGTCAGGCTGATGACTCGTAAATAAAACAAGCGCTTCTCGGGAGGCAACCCTTGTGTTTGCTATTTTTAATTCTTAGTTTGTTTTCAGTGATTACACCTCAAAGTTTAAATCACTTGGTTGAATTTAAGTGTGGGGGTGTTTCACTAATTTTAATAAAACATATAGTCTTGTGTTTGTTTGTTTTAAGATTGATACAGGAAATAATGAAGAAACTTGGACACTTGGAATAAAGAATCACAAAGGAAAATATGGTTCATTTTCTTATTTCCCTATTTTCATACTTTGAAGTTCGTTTATCACATTGAGGACAATGCTTAACTTAAGTGTGGGGGGTGAATAGGTAAATAAGAATAATCTGTAAATTTCGAGCTTAATTTTAAATTTTGCTGCCCTTATGATCTAGTTGTTTTCACACTTTTAGTATGATATATTAGAATAACTGGATCTATTCACTGGTAAAAATGGTAATTTTTGAAATTTGAGATGTGTCCCGATTAATGTTGCAATCCATTCTGGGATCGATAACATTAGCTAGCACATATTGTAACCCTTTCCACTAAATTGAAAGGATTTGAGCCCATTTCTTATGAAGCATACATTATTTGATGCTTAAATCTTTTGTTATGAGTGTGCCATTGATTTTATTTATTCTAGAACTTGTGCTTGTAAATCATTTCAAGACCGTTGTGAGATCACATTTCTTGTGTGATATAAGTATGCATATGTGATAAGAGGCAATTTTAGGATCTAACCCAAATAGCCTTCATATAAATTTTTAGCTAGTTTCATTGACTAGTTAACCACCAACATAACCCTTTTTGTTAGCGTTCATTTTTAAACGCTAGATGCCCCTGGTTACACCTTCTGAGCCTATCTTTTCTTTTGACTAAATCTAAAAAATACAAAAAGATTTTACACTTTTTAGCCTAGCCTTACCCTTAGTCAAATCTTAGTTGGTTGCTAGCTATATAACAAGTTGGATGTTATGTGGGAAATTATGAAGAAAGTAGTAATTCTGAAAGTAGCGATCAAAGCAAAGTTGAGAATAAGTCATCAAAGTAGAATGGTGACAAGTGATTTTATGTCCATGTCATGTTTGCAAAAAAAATGTATATATCGAATAAAATAGCCAATGAGTTATAGTGTTAAGTATTGTTCGCTCAAGAATGGAGTTCTAAAGAGTACATGATAATGGTTCCAGATAGCTAGCAACATTCGGTTTGTAGACTTTGACTATTTTGTAAATTTTTTATCATTTACACTCTCTAAATTTATCCCATGTCTTATTCCTACCCTTGACTCAAGTGAAATTATCAAGTATATGACATATATTGACCATCCGATTTCTTGAGGGAATAATAACGCGCTAGCGATATAAGGATATCCTTAATGACCATCCGTTGTTTTGATACAAGAATTCGCGCCAGCGATCTATTCTGTTTTACATAAGATAGTTGAACGAAAGTCCTTATTATCCCTTTTTAGCCTTAAACCCGAATAAAAGCCCTCTTTGATATGAATACTTGGTGCTTACGCCTTGACGGTGTAGTTATGTTTCTTGAACAAGCCTATGGTAATATTTAAATCATGACTGAGCAATGAGTGTGATTTCTCTTATACTTCACCCAAAAATGAGTGTTTAGAGTGAATTATATCTTATTCCTTTTTCGTGAGGTGATTAGTAATGTTTATCTAGCAAGAAAATCATTTGGGTATTGTCAAACATCTCAATGTTTCAACCATTAAAGCTCAAAATGATGAATCTAACTTGTACTGGTACTTGGAAGATTTGCATCACATTTTTCCAAAACATCTTTGAAATACCAAGTGGATGATATTTTATTTCTAGATTTGCTTGAGGGCAAGCAAAGTTCAAGTGTGGGGGATTTGATAACGCTCAAAATGTGCATGTTTTTAGTTGCGTTATTTGTGTTTTTATATATGTTATTTGGTTATTTTTATATGCTTTTATCACTTAATCGTATGAAAGTATGTTTGCAAAGCATTTGTAGCCAAAAACAGGAAAATTTAAGAAAAAGTGAAAGAATTGAAGGATTTGTCATTTCCTAGTCGGGATCCGATTCATTCAAGCATTTCACAAAGAAGAATCCAAGTTTTCATCATTCCAAAGTTCGTTGACAAGGAATAATCAAGTTTGGATAAAGAACTAAGAACCGAGAGAAAGATCAAGATTGTTGCTGTCAGAAGTAATCCAACCGATCGGTTAGAAGAAAATGTCACAAGTAACCAATCGGTTGGAATCCAACCGACCGGTTAGACCCATACATTTCATCCAACCGATCGGTAATGCCCCGAAACCGATCGGTTGGTCAGCTCGTTTAACTTTTGCAAAACTCATTCTACCTCATTCTACGCGATTCTAGGCTCTTCCTTCTGGTATTCTAGGTTCTTCTATTTACCTTGGAGGCCAAGTTGCTGCATTTATGAGCCTAAGCTTGTGGGATAGAATAAATAGTGGTTTTGCAATCTCATTTGATATATCACTCAATACACCATCATCTACCATCAACTAAGTAACTACCAAATAGTTATCTACTAGTCTCAAAGTTCCAAATTCGTCCATAAAAGTTCAGGAAGCATTGGAAGTCCAAAAAGTCAACATCCGGAGGTCAAACTTTCAAGAAGTCAACACCAATACTTAGGATATCATTTCCTACTCATTTGTAACCATATTCCAACATTTGTAAGACTTTGATTATGATTTCTAATGTTCAATATTCTGAGTTTATGTTCATGTTTTCTATGAGTGGCTAGTAACCTTTTGCATTTGCTTAGATGATGTTAATTACTTAATGATTAGTCTATGATTGTGATAACATGTTCTAATTTAATTTCAAGTCAATTCTAAAACCTAATTAGACTAAAGTTTCATAGTGACATTTGTTGAGTCAAGTTTAACTAGTTGCTTATAATATCATTGGCCGAAAGGTTTGTTATCATTCAACTAGTTATAATCTTTTGTCTATGAAAGATTGTTTTTCACCATAATTATTCTTGACTAAACAAAGGAACTAAGGTGTAATTGTAATGAGAATACTTCTTGTTAATCAAATCGGATTGGCTGTAAATGCGTAATTGGTCGAAAGTTTTAGTAGTTTATAATCAATTGTAGCCTACTTGTCTATGGTGAGGTTACCTTTTGTATTTACCATTTCTTAATAGTATTTGATTAAACAAGAAACTATTTTTGTGTTTAAGGTTGTTAATTTAACTTTATGAACCTTGAATTGATCTTGAATTGATTGGTCCAAGCCTAATGCTTGTTTTTATAAACTAAAATCTTGACGAAGGTTTAGCTTGTAGAAACAATAGATTAGAACACCAACTAATTTTGATTACCAACATGTTAAGGAAGTTATCACAATCATCCTTTTCTTATGAGTAGTTAACTAGTCTAAGAAAGTGTAGTTTTTAATCATTTGAATTATCTTATCATCATTATTGCTAGTATTAGAGATTTACTTTTTAAACTTACGCTTAGATTCACTCACAAATCCCTGCGAACGATCCTGACTTACCAACCCAATCTTGCTATAACGGACGAGTACACTTGCTCGTATGTGTTATTTCTAGATCCGGTAATCGTGTTTATAAATTTAAAACTTGTACACACCGTGAGCACATCAGTCCTCGAGCATACTTGTCTTTCTTGATTCTTGAACTTAGGCATTTTTATGACATTCCGGCAACGGAGATTTCTCAACCAAAAACATAAGATTACAAAATTGAAAAAGTGTAATGGGATAGTATGGTAAGGAATGGAGGAAATGTAATAAGGTGTATTTGAGGGTATCTTGCACTAAAAGTTAGTGCAAACATGGGTAATAGATCGAAAAGTCGATGTGACTAATCGAAGGGTTTAAGTTATGATTGAAAATCTTAACAAAATTGTTTTCTTAAAAAGTTTCTTCCAAACGTATTATAAAAACACATTCCTCGTTTATGGTCTAGAAATGATGTTAAAGCCAAGTTCTAAAGTCTACGCTACTACCGGCACACTCAATATTTGGTGGATTTGGGGTAAAATGTATGAAAATGAATAGGCTAAACCTCACCATGTTATCAAGGGTTATTGTGTGCTCGGGGTTAATTTATTCTAGCTTGTGTAAAAGTATGTGTCAAAATTTTAAAATGGCATAATTTATAATTTGCACTTGCGTTTTGTAAAGCTAGAAAAATGAGGACAAGTATAAATTTAAGTGATAATTTCGTATTCTATTTCCTATCCCCCCCCCCCCCTACTTAGTTTGTGCAAAGTCCCTTTTGAACAAAATAAAAATAGAAAAATAGAATAGAAATGAAAACGAAAAACTCCCCTCATACGCTCGTGCTCTCGGAAGTTCTCTAAATAAGTATGCAGAATTTTGGCACTAGCTACGGCGTAGCACTATGGACCCTGCTACGCCATAGCTCCAAAATCTGGACAGAATATCCATTAGTTTCTCCATGGTTGCTACGGCGTAGGTCAAAGACCTGCTACGCCGTAGCAACAGTCTGCAATCTGAATATCCAAGCTAAAAAAACTGCATGCTGTCATATCTAATACCAAAATGTAAATATTAGTAGCAAGTCATGTTCTAGCGAAGTTATTACAGACCCTAAAATAGTAAATTGTTTCATAGATAACGATGGATAAGTTTGTATGGGCTAAGAGTAATCATTATTGATCTCGATCTCCCTCCATAGGTGTATCAAATTGAGTGGTGGGGTCATGACCATCTTGAGGGGCTGAAGACGAGGTACCAGGATGCATGGAGCTGACACCGTGCTGGACTCCAATATCAAGTATGTTGGACCGATCCACATAATCTGGCCCGTTTCAACGAGGGTGGCTCAAATGCATGTGTTCGAGCATCTGCACGATCGGCGTTCCACCGATAGTAGTTGGCTTGTTGTACCTGCAAATATCTAAAGTCAGCACAAAAACTATCAAACTGTTCACTCATGCCCGCGATTACTGCCGTTATCTCGTCCATGTCAAGACCAAAGTTGGTCATGCGCGTCACTATTTACCCCATGCGTCTATCCATAACGTTCATTCTTTCCATCATTGTCATGGTGGGTCGCACACACTCTTCGGCTACAGCTCGGCTTCCACTAGCCCTAGAACTACCTTCACCACTAGCTCTCCTCATCACCGGCCTCAACACGGGTTCATTCAAAGGGTTGTAGGCGATGATCCCAAACTCGTCCAACTTAGCAATTCCAAATCGAAGATGTTTTGCCTGTCCGATTCACCTTGGCTAAGGCTGCTGTTGTCATCAACCCAAAACTCCTAGCCAATGTCCCGATGAAGTGGGCCCCCTGAATAAAGCTGCCCTGCTGTGCTCCCTTAGCTTTTCCGTCATAAACTTAGCCAAATACCATGGAATATCAGCAAAGTCCCCACCATCCATACTTTGCATTCAGAATAGATCTTCAATGGTCACCTTTTCTCTTGCCGAATGCCTGGCACGAACTGATATAGCAAAAAGTCTATGCACTAGACGCCGAATAGGATCCATGATGGTTTTGTAGGAAGGTGGGTTTCTTGACGTGAATCCTGCTAAACCTGATATCTTCTGATAGTATGGTGCAGGGTCGTAGTTATGCGGCCTTTCCCTTAACACAAGCTGTAGTAGTCTTGAAAAACTTGGGAATCAATAGTTTCCCTACTATAAAGTCCCATGGCATATATAAACTGCTTCATATTCATCTCTCTTCTCACACCACCAAGTTGAAAGAACAAGCAATTTTCGGTCATACTAGTGACTTGTTCTTTAAAATCAACAGTTGCTAAAAACTCCCAAACATATTCTTGGATGACCGGTTCGTGGATAGAGAACATGTTCATCCATGCCCTACAAGTAAAGTGTTCATTATTGTTTTTGAATTTGATTTGGCACAAGTCTTCGAGTTGTCTAAAGGCATTTCCCTCATAACCCTTTCTAACTCATCCCTGTCATGGGCCTCCGGGACCTCGATCGTCTTGCTCATAAGAGACCGGAGCTCTTCCTTACAGACTTTTCTATCTGCCTGATCATAGTTCAGAAACTTGAACCATTGAGTAGGACCGTTGTTGTTTCCTGCAGAACAAGAAAGTTAGAAACATGATAATTGTAGATTTTAGATCCTACGGCGTAGCGCTGTTAATAGCTACGTCGTAGTTGGTTTTAATAAAGACTATGGCGTAATCCCATAAATAGCTACGCCGTAATTGTCTTAAGTGTTCTGTATAAAAACTGCAACTACGGCGTAGCGCTATCACTAGCTACGCCGTAGCGACTGTTCTGTTGTCGTTGACAAATTTTAACAAGCCACGCCGTAGTTGACAAATTTTAAAAATTAAGTCCTGTGTAAAAACAATTGCTACGGCGTAGCGCTATGACTAGCTACGCCGTAGCGACTGTTCTGCTATCGCTATCTGCAATTGTTGTTGGGCAATGATCAATTTGCTACGCCGTAACCACAAAAATACCTACCAAAGTTTCAAATAAAGGTTTCCACTCAAATATTAAGCGGGGATAGTTTAATAACATCGATGAGTAGTAAATTAAACCTAACCCTAATATTTTTTTTTATTAATTTGAATCGAGCAAACCTAAACCAAACTCATTCATTAGTTCAAACCATTGATTTACAGATTAAATCGGAACTATAATCGTGTTAAATCATGATCCCCTAACCTAGCATTGTAAAAACCCTAAAAATTACAATTAATAATAAGAAAGGTCAAGGAAGGAGAATGGGGTGTTTACCTGCCATTGATGATGCAAAGGAGAGTGGACGAACAATTTTTTTGGAAAAAATTGATAGAGGGTCGTGTGTTTGTGAAGAATGGGTTGCAAAAGTGAATGAGTTATGCAAACCCGTATATATATATATATATACCCTCAGGCAGCTACGCCGTAGCTCTTAGAAGTAGCTATGCCGTAGTTAGTACAAATTCAGGCTATGAATTTTAATTATAAAATATTGTTACAGCGTAGTTCGTTTAATGGCTACTATGTAGTTAGTTTCAAATTGCAGTGTAAATATAGTATTGCTACGGCGTAGTTCAACTAGCTGCTACACCGTAGTTTGGTTAAAATTTAAATGACAAATGTAAATTTGTGTACCTGGATTTCGTAACGAGGTCAAAACTCGTATGTAGATCGTCAATGCTTGTTTTGATATTTTAATGTAGAAATTGAAACATACCTTAACTTGCCTAAATAAACTGCTCCCCGGCAGCGGCGCCAAAAACTTGATACGTTATTTTCATCCTGTTTTACATTTATAAATTTCGAATTATAAGGATTAACACATACTAATGGGCAGTGTACCCGGTCATGTGTAGTATGCCTTTAGATAAATCCGAGTGTCGTCCCAAGAGCTGTTGGTCTGGCAAACTAAGGTAAGTAATAAAAAGGGTATTAGTGAATAGAGTAAATAGTAACCAAGACATAAAGTAAAAAAAAGAGAAAATAAAGATACTAAAGATAAAGATAGGTTATTAAGATATTAAGGTGAAGCCTAATTCATATATTAGTGTTCTATGTAGTGGGTGCAAGTCGACAAGAGTCAGCTGGTCATATCATCAGCCCTATCTTGCATCTCATCCTATTCTCGACTATTGTAAAGCCAAGAGTTCATCGGTTAAGATACAAGAGTCATTAAGTACCATGTTTAATAGACTTGTTCTAGTGGAACCCAACATGGTCATATCTTAGATTCCCTCTAGCTCCTTAAATACATCTGGTTGGTAGGTGGTCCTAGGGTTAATTCGCACATAAGGAAAGGTAGTACTATGACCGATTCTTACCAATCCCCATAACCTACCAGTCTAGGGTCCTAGGGTTAATTCACCTAGACTGAATAGATTCAACCAAGCTTACATATTACCGAAACGAAAGAATAACGAACAAGCTAAGATAATGTCTACAAAGATGAATACGAATAAATAACTAAAACCAAATCTTAATAAAGAGAATTCATAAAATTGCGAAACAAAATAGAATTCGAACATGTATTAGACTAGGTGGTTCCTAGTCTAATGGCACACCATATCTCTAGCCTTTGTGGTCATCATTCTTCTTCTAGGTCGTTTTCCCCAAACCCTAGCGCAGGTTTGGGGGGAGAAACTTGACCAATTGTGGACGAAAATTCCTTTGGTATATATAGGGCTCGTCTTTGCTACGACGTAGTCGTATGGTTAGACTACGCCGTAATCTTTGTAATAATCACTACGCCGTAACTCCATCACATGTTACGGGCGTAGTCTTCATAAAATCTTACTTACACTGTAGTCCAATTATTAACTACGGGCGTAACCTTCATAGAATCTTTCTTACGCCGTAGTCCTATTACTAACTACGGGCGTAAGGCTTATATCATCAACATTACGCCGTAGTCCAATGACTAACTACGGCGTATTCTTTGGTAATCTCTGTTACGTCGTAACTTAGTGGCTTGCTACGGCGCAGTCTTCACAGAATGGGGTAAATCTTTTAACGGTGTAGTATCATCACTTAACTAGACCGTCGTGTTTGTGTCTTCAATGTAACTTTAAGCTTAATTACCACTTTTTAGTCAATAAATCGTCAATAACGTACTTTTGCTCATCTTTACCCTTAAACCAAAATAGGAAGAAATAAGAGTATATATTCTTCATATAAGTAGAAAAGATGGGCATTTTAAGGGAGAAATTAACACTTAGATTGGGGGTAAATTTGATGTTATCAATGATACTTACAGGAATTTGTAATGAAATAGGTGTTGAGACATAGTGGGGAAATGTATTCTAGTGTTATGCTAAGGCATAGTGGGAGTGGGGAAATGTATTTTAGTGTTATGCTAAGGCATAGTGGGGATAGCTAAGGCATAGTGAGAATAGCTAAGGCATAATGGGGATAGTTAAGGAAAAAATTTCACCCTGAAAAGTGCTATATAGATAGTATAAGTAGAGTAACCTAGGTGAGTTTTGTGAGATGTTACACAACCAACCCGTTCCACTTCGAACCCTAAATCGTTTTCTCTTTGAACCCTAAAGTAAATAATCAACTTCGTATAATCCGTTCACTTATAATTTCAATCGCTTCATCAATTTCATTCACAATTAGATGGTATGTCGTTTTATTCATTGATATAATTTTGAGAATGCTGTAATTAGTTGTTTGTTATAGTCATAAAAAACAAACCCAAAATCAACATCGCTCAATCTGATTTACCATAGCTATTTTTTTGGTTAATTATTAAGCATAGACTTATGGATTTATATATTGATTTAGGGTTTTATTTTATTTTATTTTTTGTTAACTTGTGGTTTTGGGATTTAGTTGATGATTGTGTGTCACAATATGATAATTTTATATAAAGAAAATGTTGATATTGACTGATTTTTATTGGGTTTTTTTTTCCTGCTGTGAAAGGGGGCTTCGACGCATGGGTCGACTATGAAATGGGACTACACTCTGTCACATGCTGCTCTCTAGGTGCCAAGTGAAGGATGCCTTTTTTCACTTTCAACTTACAAGGAACAACGAGGACACAAAAGCCAGTCTAAGTCTAAGGATAGTTGTGTAAGTTAAATGTGTTCATTATTGTAGACATTTAGTCGGGCCTAATTCGATGTATTCGTACTGTACGATATTAGTTTGTGATACTTTAAAACACATTTTATAGATCACGAGTTAAAACATTATACATACATTTGAAGAGTCCACTATATAATAAGAGTGAATCGAGAAAAGCATATATAAGTGCTTCAAATAAAATGAGGTTTTTTATACATTGTTTTGATATCTCAAACCTCTAACCTTAGACGGTTATATGACTATGCCAACTTTTATTTGTGTCGATGTACTATGATATTTCTTATAAATGAGACGTTTGAGATGAACCTTTACATACCTGATAGAAGAAGAAATAGTTTCTGAAAAACTCACTAGGCACTTTTAACTTCTGAATGACTAATGCAAAAACCAAATGGCTTAACTTCCTTCAAAATAAGTCAGTGCGCTCGGCTCAAAAGTTGTAAGGTAACTCATGCTTAGCCTCATAGCTTGAGGAGCTTTAATCATCGTGACTTGAGCTCGGCTCGAGTAAGATTCGAATAAGGCTCGAGCGCGACTGAGAGTAACTTATGAGTAAGGAAGTAATCGGTCATAGCCTCATAGATAATTATAAATAATACAAAACATCGTAATTATACGAAGCATTCAGAAGTATTATAGTTTAAAATGGATTTAAGCAATGAATAAT
The DNA here is from genome assembly GCA_030686995.1 of Artemisia argyi. Lineage (NCBI taxonomy): Eukaryota > Viridiplantae > Streptophyta > Magnoliopsida > Asterales > Asteraceae > Artemisia > Artemisia argyi. The sequence goes on from CM060680.1 coordinate 41,756,639, forward strand.
ATTTTGTGATGGTATTTTCTAAAATTAAACGTGACAAGCTTTAATTATCTTGACTTGAGCTTGGCTTGAGTAAGATTCTAAGGCTCGAGCGTGACTGAGAGTAACTTATGAGTAAAGAAGTAATCATTTATAGCCTCATAGATAATTATAAAGAATACAAAACATTGTAATTATACGAAGCATTCAGGAGTATTATAGTTTAAATGGATTTAAGCAATGAATAATATTTTGTGATGGTATTTTCTAAAATTAAACGTCATGCATAACACGTTAACTATAGTTGCTTCATTTTGATATTTAGAGCTATTTTGTTTGTTTTGTGTTCATTATCTTATTATAACGATATAATTGCTGCGCTAGTCGACAACACCAATTAGAAATGCAATTTAAGACACTGTTCGGTCGCCACCAGTTGGAAGAGGATTTGTGCCGCTTGGTAATAATTTAAGATTAAACAATGTAACATCTCTTAAACAATATAATGAGAATGATTATTCTCACATATTAAGGTATTGGAATATATGTATTCTTTTGGCTTTAATATTTGTATTAGTGAGATTATAAGCACTTGGACTATGGTCTTTTCGAAAACATGAAGTAAAAAGTTTTGTTGGTTTTTGTACTTTATTTTGAAGGCTGTCTTTTATTTTGTGTATACTTGAGATATTATAGTAAAAAATGTGTAACTAATGCCGAATAATTTTGAAATTGACATTGGTTTAGTATCTGTTATAATAAAGTAGCAGCCTTTAAAAAAATTGATTTTTAGATTGTTTTTTGACATGCTTATATAACATGTATTTAGAAAGTTTAAAACATGATGATGTTTTTGTTATGGCCTATTTAGGAAGGTGTTTTATGAAGTAGTCTAAGGGGTTTATTGAACCTTAAATTGCAGTTTGGATATGAAAGACTCGAGGGTCGATGTAATACTTGACTTCCTCAAAAGAAATGACTTCGGCCGGGAAGAGGCGGCTTTTCCTAGCGAGATTGATAAACTGTTTGCCGTATAATTTAACCCCCCCCCCCCCCCCCCCCCCCCCCTCCCTTTTCAGTTAAGAATGATTCTATTTGTTATATCAACTCTTAACCCATGTGTAAAAATTTATAAGATATAATTTTGTCAGGTTAAAGCACTATGTAAACGATTTTCACCTCAACTTCAGTAGCAGTCTCGAGCCTGGATGAGGATGAGTGGAAAATATATAGAAAGACTTAGCAGGTGAGTAATCAGTATGGTTTAGCTTAATATTATTCACTTACTGTAACTTTCATTCAAATGACAAAATGTGGAATCTTCAAATATAAAAGGTATAATTTTTAGTAGGAAAAATAGTTGGAAGACCATACTGTTATGGTCTCAGTTTTGAATCCTACTTTCAGTCTATAAATTGTTTCTATTACATAATAATACATATTTAAAAAATATAAGAAAAAGCCCCGTGCGTGCATGGGTATAAGTTTTATTATGGTCCAATTTTTAATCAGATTTCGCTTAATGTACATTTAAACTTTTGAACTTGGAAAAAACCATCTGAGTTTTAAGAATACATGATGGTGTGTATTTGTAGGCTTTAAGAGTCATTGCGTATGTTGTGGGGAAGTCGGATGTATAATTTGACTTGTGCCATGCTAATGACAACGGTTTTACTATCAATATCCCTATGCTAAGAATCGTGTGATGGAAAGTTAATATGACAAAATAGGAGGGTCAGATGGGTTATATAACATATTAACATGTCAAACAGGGAGTTTTATGTGCAAGATCAGGTTGAGTATCACATTTTGTTAAATATTTTACACTTCGATGAATACGTAGTATGACAAGTGTTGTTAGCTATTAGATATATGTAATTGTTAATACAAGTCATATTTGTTATTTCAAAGTTTTGAATTTTTTTAATACCGGTGATCATGGCTAAATTTATTGACGTCGTGCAGTCAGTATCATGGATGGCAATGGCGCTTGGGGGAATTTGTGAAAGTTTATTAGGAGGATATGTACTGATTAATTTTCAGTTAGAAAACATATTTTTGTTCTTTTTGCTGTTTTGCCAACGGTACAACTACTTTCATGTACTTCCAATAAGGAGAGTACTGTTAGCAATAAAACGTCGCCGAAAGATATTAGCTTCGACGAACTGAATAGAAGCATATCAGATGAAGAGGAATCTTCAAATCAAATGTGCAAAACCAACTCTTTGTTGAGGAAAAAGAGCTCTAATAGAAAACGAGGAGAAAGATCAATTGAAGCAAAGACCACATGCCTGAAAAAAGATATGTCTTTCATGTCACAATTGCTTCAATCATTGAAAATGGCTGGTCATACTTTGTTTAAAGCTTTTCAACAGTCAATTATCATGAAATTTTATAAAATTGGGTGTTGCTGTACATCAAGGTACTCTGTTTTACACTTTCAATTAGTATATGGGTTATATGATGATAGTAGCTATTACAAAGTTTTGACCTGTTTTATTAGATATTTTTTAGTTTATTCTTTTAAGATAAAACATAACTAAAATTGACCTAATCACAAGTAAATGGGTCCAATCTTACCCCCTCTGACTCATAAAAATGTTTTCAACAAGTTTGACCCGTTTCGGCTATAAAAAGATACACACTTTGGTTGGCTTATGGCATATTGGACCTGTTCGACCCGGTTGATTTTTAGAAACCTGGTTGACTCTTTTTATATCAATTTCAACCCGAATAGACCCATTATATAGTGCATATCCTGTTCACAAGGTTGGATATACTATAAATACATTTTGAACGACTTTTAATGAGCTTCACCCGTTCTTTTTTAGCCATAACTTTTATTTTACCTATTAGATATGTATGACACAACATAGCGGACTATATATCTTTTTCGGATTGAAATGAATATATACGTTGTTACCATGAGAGTATGAGAATGTTAATAATAGTATGATACCTGACTTTTGGGCATTGTGGTGCGGGACTAACATAGCAATCCCAAACAACTAGGAATGGCAATGGAGCGGGTTTGGAGCGGGGCGGCCATCCCCATCCCCGAATCCAGTTACCAAAACATGCCCCAAACCCGCCTCAATCCCCATTGGGGATCTTATTGGGGTGCCCCATTGGGGCGCGATACTCCTCCAAACCCGCCCCGATCCCCATTGGGGATCTTATCGGGTCCTTAATGGGGTGTCTTCTTTGGCATGTTCTAAGCAAAACGAATTCAACATAATTTTTTTTTAAATAATAGTAATAAATAAATAAATGAACAAATAAATAACCTTCAAATTATCTAGTCACAAATTACAAGAAACACTTAAACATTAGACGTAACAAGGATCATTCAGTTTTTACAATCTTTTCTATGAAACAAAATAATAAAATCTTAATGTTGACTTGGTCTTTTCCTTCCTTTGAAACAGCTCACGAAAGGAAGTCTTCATTCATTTAATATTCAAAAACAATAGCTCAAATTATCTGTTTAAACGTCTAAACCAAAATGTTTAAATATAATAACTTACTTGATAGTTGAAATACTATTTACTGAAGTTGCATACATACACATAAATAATATATATAATTTATAACATGTATATATATTATATCGGGGCGGGGCGGGGCGGGGATGCTTGGCCCCAGTCACTGCTCCGAACCCAATAAAAATCCCCGTTAATGCTCCAAAACCCGCCCCGAAACCCGTTAAGCTTGCCCCGCCCCACTCCAAAAATTTCGGGTTTCGGGTTTCCCCGTCGGGTTTGGGTTTTTTGCCATCCCTACAAACAACCCCTATAAGCCATTTCATTATGTAATCTCAAACAACACATATATCAATGACTCAATGAGTAAGCTATGGCACTTATTAAGCGACAAGGTCTTGAATCTTGCTAATAGATAATATTGAAAATTTGTTAATGTCTCTCATCTTACACCGTTAATCCATGTTAATTGAAACTTGTGTTGTTTACTTATGTTGATTCGATGGAGTGTGATGAAAAGCCCAAAAAAATATTTTCTTTTATTCGCGACGTAACTGAATTCACAGAAAAATAGTTCCAACTCGCGACTAAAACACTCGAGATACCACTAGCTAAATTCCTGCTTCCTAAATCTTCAGTTTTGACTCATTTCAACTCATTATATGGCAAAACTACTTTCCACAACAGAATTTAACTTCTGAAAGCAAGACAATGGTACTATTAACTCATTTTGGATAACTTCTATTGCAAAAAGACCACACTATGTCAAAGGAGCGGGTGTTCTTTTTTACACCATCCAAACACCCTTTCGCTTTATACATATGTAATTTGTTGTTAGGAATTAGAGGAACAAAATAAATAATACGGAGTAATAATTATGTAAAATAAAATATTATGCAACTTAATCTTTTATCAATAAAATAACTAAAATTTTATGTCAAAATCCCGTGCGTGCACGGTCATTATAACTAGTTGTGAAGATATGACTATTTTCTAGAATAAGTTAAAATCTATGTATTCCTTATGCCAATGACTCTTTCATTATGTTCACTTGTAATAATTCTGCACACCTTGGCTTGCAGTATTTTTTTGATGAATGCAAACAATATTGTATGAAAGAGAATGTTTCGATCAATAGACTTGAGGACATCCATCAACCTTAACTCCAGGAGCAGTCGGGCAGCCCGCTAGGGGACAGTGATCATCTAGCTCCACACCCCACCATTTTGGTCCATTGATATCCCTAATCTGTAGCGTGAAGTAGCAAAGGATAGCCATGAATGCAACCCCTGCATCTAGTCCAGCTGATAGAATATAGTTGTGCCTTGCCCACCAACCCTTGAACTTTTTATACACCACAAAGTTGAAGAAAATTCCAACGGCAAACCACATATTGTAGTTAACGGCTCGAGTTGGTGGCATCCCCCCTGGACCCGATATCAAAATCGGCATGTTTATGAGCCTAATCCATTTCATATTGGGAAACTTGCGAGAAAAAAACCAAACTGGCACTGGTGCAAGAATTCCCAATAGAAAGAAGTAGTTCATTTTGGAGTATAGCCCCAGATTTCCAAACATTCGTTGAGGTCCCACCACTCCCCATATGATCGAGGCATTGTAGAAAACATCGTCTCCGGGGCATGTCCATGGACTTCCTTCAGGCAAGTTAACCGGGTCACATATGTACTCCACTGTTGTGAGGAGCCACCAGGATGTTGCAAAGTAGACGGAGGAAGCAACTATCGTCCCTACTAACTTTATCAAGCACCAAAGACAAGTATTAGTCATTTTATAATGGTTACACGACTAGTTATCCAATAAGATAATGATTTACCTGCACAACAAACATGGACTTTGGTGGGATTTTCATATAATGGCCTAGCTTAAAATCTTGGAGGAACATTATGGCTTGTGACATGCTTATGTAGCCATACGTTTTAAAGGTCACATTTGCAAGTGGCTTCCCGGGGTACAGGTAACCAATAATGAGCTCTGTAATAACATTGAGCCCTGGTTGCTGTAAGAAAATTCACTTTTAGTATACAACAGAAGCATTAGGATATTAGCGTAATGACAGAGACATTTTACCTGGTTTGTTGTAGCTGTGATAACACCTATAGGCAGTGTGAAGACCAAAGCCAACCCCATTCCCAAAAGGACCCCCCAGTAAGGAAGCTGTAATTGTCCTCCAAATCCCTCACAAGTTAGTAAAGTAAGTCCTACAACCAATATTAGCATAGAATAGAACCACCACTGTGGGACCGGGTCGTAGTTTTTCTTCATTATCCTAGTATGGACATCCCCAAACTTGTCCTTAAACGATGCTGTTGTCTGCTCCCAAATCGATCTGTAAATGGAAAAAGAAAAGGAAAAAAAAATGTACAGTTTAACTACTAGAAACACATGTTATTTTGTCTAATGACTCAAGCCTACATACCTTCCATGAAAGAGTGCAACGTGAGAGAGTGTTGCAGCCAATGTGGCGAAACTTAGACCGTAGGCAAATGAAAAGAAGATGCTAAGGTTTATTTTGCTGTAATCATTATAGCCTTGTTGGTCAAATGAAAAGGTTGCAGAGTCTAAGACTCTTGAAACGTTGTACCGCCCTCCATTTGCATCAAACACATGAGAAGAGTAAATTGGGAAACGCTTGGCTTCATACCAGTTATTCCAGTAAGCAATAGGAATCACTATGTAGACGACTATTATATAACCAGCCAATATGTTCATGATGGCAAATCCCGGGGTAGCTAATGGACTTCCAAGAAAAGCAGATACAGTCGCCCAATCAAGCCCAATTGCTCCAACTCCAAGTCCACGCAGACCGGAACCAATTTGTTGAGCTGTCACCGAGTCCTTCCATATCCAGCAAACAAAGGAGATTGCTGTTATGGATTGAAACAGATAATTGGGAACGATGTAGTACGCGAAGCTTGATACGATGACTATGAGGAAGAACTGCAGCCTTGAGAGCCCTCTTTTTGGTCTCTTCTCTTCATCATGCAATGCCCTGAAGAGTGAGACTTGAACCAGATTGGCAGGCCACCACATATAAGGCGAATCAACCAAAAACTTACGAAACAGACCAGCCCATCCATATCCAAGCATCTACACATTAACATCAGTTAAGATATAAATCATTTTCACAATCTGTTATATAAGAAGTCCGTCCGAAGGATGGAAAATGGAGAATAACCTGAGTAGTTTGTGAGAGCAACATAGCTGCAATGGGATTGAGTTTACGATGATAGAAAGCCTTCACTATGGTAATGATTGAGACTGCATAAACAGAATTAGAACCTGAATTTGCAAATATAGTGATGAGAACATGCTCCTTTAAGTTAAAGGGCCCAGGGTTGAGTGAAAAGGACCATCTTGTGTTTAGAACACGGATTGATTTTGTGGGTAGAGTTGCTGCCATCAGCTTCCCGAGTGGAAGTACAACGATTTGAGCAGAAACTGATGATACGTATAGTGGATTCTGGCGATAACCGAAAAACTGGTTCAAGAAAGCTAGAACACTACATGAAATTATCCCTAGAAACCATGTCCTGAATGTCAAGCAAGGCAGTGTTGGATCATCTGTGATAGGGACGGTGAGTCTCACTTGCTCAATCGGAGAATCATTAACCTCTTCTGCTAAGTTTTCATCAAAAACACAAAATTAGAGTCATGCTCAAAGGAGCGTTTCATGTCATGGTAATAATATCTAATATAGTAGTACCTATTACTAATAACATAGGATAATCTAACCAAACCATATACTCGAAAATCTTAAGCAAAAACCACAGAAAGACAAATACAATGTGAACACACTACACATACAAGACATTACTTGAATTAAACAAGTATCTTACCAATAGTTTGATGCTCATCAGGTGTTGGCTTGTCATGAATCTCATTCGACATTGCAGGATCGGACTTGTTGACGGAATTCAGAACAAGCACGAAGCGACAAGATCAAGTGACGTAAGGTAAGTTCTCTTCTTGTGCTTGGAGACTTCGCTAATGAAACAAGAACAATATATTAATAGTTGCCAAAAGTCCCAAAATGTACTCTTGCTTTACCCACCATATATAAATTATGGTTTTAGCTTATTAGGATGGTTTTTCATTTCTGGTAAGAATTGAAAAATGATACTATTTTGAAATTATATCATGAATATATTCAGTAAGGTGGTTAATAAAGAAAGTTAGGAATCTATAGGTAAGACCGGCTTGATACATTGCTCATGTATATGGCAACTGCACCCTTGTTATAGTATGTATTATATAATGTTAATGAAAAATGAGTGCATGTGGACGTACACCCGGCCATATGTCATTTGTCTTGTAGTCTAAACTTAACAGACAGTTACATGTTACTAACATCAATTTAATTGCAATTATGTAAACACAATAACTGTCTTTTAATGTGAAAATTAAGCCTGCAACTACTATTCCGCAGACCTACATGGTAACATAACGTAAAAAGAACTAATGTAAATAATGCATATTAAAATCATATATATTTGTTATATAAAGTACGTAATGCTATGTTAAATTCTTGGATCTGTCGACGCGAAAGTTGTACTCGCTAGCTGTAGCAACACTCGACAGTGTAGAGCGACTTGTCTGGTTAATAACAAACCAAACACATCACATCCAAACATTAATTATTGATCTCGTCGTATAGCATCAAAAACTATATATTCGGTAAAAGATAAAAATACACATTGTTTAAAAAAAAAAAAAATTAATTATATGTGGCCCACTTCCATGCTTACCTCGTTATCACCTACTAGAGTGTCCAACAATTTATAAAATTAGTTGTTTAACTCTAATGAACTTGATTAATTAAAATAACCTCTAGGAACTTAGGGGTGCTTGGTTGGTGGTTAGGGGGGGGAATGAGTAAGATATTTAAAAGGGCCCACAGGAGGGGGAATGAGTAAGATATTTAAAAGGGCCCACATCACTCAATATATGGTACTTGGTTAGGGAGTGCAAATGTATTGATTACCCCGTAGTGGGTAATCAACTATTATAAAGTAAATTGAGGGGTAAGGTATTGATTACCCACCTCAGTCATTCCTTTGCATTCTCTTTTCTTTTGCCTTTCCTCACTTTGAATCAAGCGGACCCTTAGATTATCTATATGTCTGCACTTGAGGAGGGACTTGCAAATGTCTTATGTGAATCGACGTATAAAATATTATTTCTAGTGTCTTTCGGTTCAATGATTAAAAGCCGGCCAGGAACCCGTAGATATGACATCATATGTACGCACAATAAGTAATTGAATATTGTTTTAATTTGAAAAATGTGACTTTTATCATCATAACGTACTCATAAGTCTCCCTAGAGTTGAACCCGTTATTTGTGGGATTCAGCAATATTAAATAGCCAACAAACTATTGGGAGTGGCTATCAATATCCAAGTGTACCACCTATTATTATTTTATGGGATTTAGAAATGAAAAATAGTCCATATCTTCAACAGAAATTGAATGCTCTTTCAGACTTTTAATATGGAGAGAATTTCTTAAAATAACATTTTATAAGACTATTTAATAATATAAATTTCGCCCACAAAATTTTTCAAAATGAATTTTTACATATTATCCATTAGATCATTACTACATTACTTTCTTAACTATACACGTGTATAAGAGGAGTGATAGGCGAGTTGTGGGCGAACAGCGAGGTGAGAGGCGAATTGCTGGGCGAGTTGAGGTTATGGATGAGCATGGGGCGAATACATATTGCATGGGCGAGGTGAGGGGCGAGAGAAGTGTGGGGGCGAATACACAGCGAGTTTAAGGGCGAATACAAAGTAACAAAAAGTAACACTTATTTTTGGGCGAGTTCAAGGCGAATACACAGGCGAATACAAAGTAACACTTAGAGGACACGAGCGAGGGTGGGGTGAATACACGGGTGAGCGAATACAAAGTAACACTTATTACAATTTTTGGACACGGGCGAGGGGTGGGGGACGGGCGAGTACACAGGCGAATGGAGGTAGACTAGGGGCGAGGTGGACCAACTCAATTCATATTCGTCTTCTCTTTCTTTTGTTTGATAATGCAACTAAAATGCTTTTTAGATTTTTTGATTGATCTACTTTTGGTCGTGGAGTGCATAAATTGCCCATATATTGCTTAGTCATAATCCCATATTGTACATATTTTTGCATTTGTGAACCTGTACATGTAAAGCGGGCTACGTAACATTTTTGTCGACAATATATAGCATTCAGGAAAGTAAGGGCGAATGATATAGGCGAATGGAAAACTGAAAAGGTTGATTGTGACATATTTTAGTCATTTTGGATAAAGAATCTTAAAAAGGTTCATTCCCGTAAAATCATTCCCTATAAGATTCATTTTGGTAATTAGCTTTTTAATATATACTAGAACGGTACCCGCACAATGCGGCGGCGGGTACCGTGTGAGTATACTTTTCGTTATTTGGTTACACGTTTAGTTGTCTTCGTGCTTTATAACTAGAGATATTAGAAATTGTTAAGACAAATAATTTTAGTTTGAACAACCAACCACTTCCTAATAAACTTCCTAACCAACTTGCTTACTAACAAATTAATTTGAAATCTTTTAATAACAAGCAAGAAAAAAGTCTGAATATTAAGTTTTTCTTTTTATTGAATAATCAAAAATGCGTTATAATATAGTATAGATATTCTTCTATAAAATGAATCATTTTTCAGCACAGGCGTGGGAGAGATGTATTTCAAAAAGAAAGATGGTCCTATATATAAATATATTTTCTGCCACATATGGATATGTACACTATAGATAGTTTGGCTCAGCTAATAGTATGGGGTTTACCTGCAGGGTTTATCATTTAACAGGTCTTTGATAGGATAAATGCAACTAGACACGAGATTACAAATCCCAATGAAGATAATATACGCAAGAAATTAGTAAGGTGGGGTGTTGCAAGTGGATTGTTTGCAAGAACATCACATGCACTGTCGTTTACTTTAAAAATATTTGTATCAGTACGTTTTAGCATCGTATGAAGACAAGGCAGCAATCAAACACATTGATTCCATCTATATATGGTTTTCTCATTATACTTGCGTCTCGTTTTACACCCGGATTTCACACTATCCTTTTTTCTTTTTCTTTCTTTTTTTTTTTTCTTTTTTTTTTTTTTATTTAAATCCAATGATACTTGTTAATTCAACGTATCATAAGTTTCAACCATGAGAGCACCCAAGCAATAACAAGTATTTGCTTACAATGTGGTGCAACCACTATCCAACATAAAAATAACGATAATGCAACTACTAATTATCGATCAAATCAAATATATACATATGTTATAATCATGTATGTACATGATTTTTTAGTGTAAAAGTTAATTTTAATTTCATAACTAAATTTTAAAGATTGTTACAATTAAAAAATTAAAGTATAAGTCTTTTATATTTATTTTCATATCTCAATCAAATGTGCTTTAACTTGACAGACCCGAACCCGTAGTTTTAATAATAATAATAATAAGGGGATAACATCCCTGCTGTAACACAGCAGGGAGTTACCTACTGTAACACACAAAAACCACCCCCCGATGTTACTAAATGGTCCTTGAATGTTCATTTTGCAGCAAAAATGGTCCCCCGACGAAGCCTTGACAGCAGCTAAATGATCACTGCTGTCACAGCAGTGATCATTTTCCCTAATAATAATAATAATAATAAAGTGATGTTAAAATAAATAATAATAATAATAATAATAATAATAATAATAAAGTGATGTTAAAATAAATAAATAATAATAATAATAATAATAACAACAACAATCTGTATTAGCTTATGATTATTGGTGTATAAGGCAATATGTTTGAATTGGCTTATGTCTGTCAAAGAACAAAATGATAAATATGCTTAACTGCTTTATTCTAATCTTAAGAAATGTGCTTATTAAACCCCTAAATAAGCTCATAATTTCAAGCTTAAAAGCTTACCAAAACACTTACATGAGCTTATTTACAAAAGCTCTCTAAATAAGCTTAAATATGAACCTTAAATGAGCTTATTTTGCTATTTAAGCTAACAAACTCTCTAAATAAGCTTAAACAAACACCCTCTGGTCACACTAGAAGACATGCTTTTTGATATTCTAAATGAAGAAAAAAAAATATTCAAATGACAAAAAGAAAAAGTTGAGAGCTTATATACATGTTAGGATTTTGATCACCCAATCTTGTTATATTATTACTCTTAACAAAATCGGATGTCACAAACCAGTAACATAATACTTATCTCAACATGCCAAAGTGATATAAACCATTGTATATAAGCAAGCACAACTTCTTTTCTTTGCTCCATGTGGACTGAAAACTTAAAGCCAACTTTTTACAAAAGTAATCACATACAAAAAGGTGTTCTAGAGGTACAACCCTTTTGTTGCCATAAGGCCCATAATCAAATGAATTGTTTATGTTCTATTTACACATTGTTCTAGTGACATAATAGCTCATCTTATTAATGTTCATCCCACGTAGTTTGTTTAGTTTACCTTTAACATGGATTATTAATATGATATCTTTTTGACCCATCATTGATTCGTTGGATTAGGTGAAATTGAAGACGAGGTCTGCGCTGGTTTTAAGGAGCACCAATTTACTGATATATATGCAGCTTGCTTACGATGCTCCTTAACCCTTTGGTCAGACTGATACTGATTTTGTTGTGGCTCGTATTGTTGATAATATATCCGAACATTTATCTATGATGAATGTACATGTCAGATCGAATCCGGATTTTCTTTTTGTACATTGTTGCTTTTTGTAAAATGCTAACTAGCTTGTTCTTTTTACAAAAGAAACGAAGTTAGAAATACTTATAGGAAACTCACCATGGCAATAACAAATGTACTTTTTTTTTTTTTTTGCCGAGCAAGAAAGGTCTCTTTTTCATTTCGGTTTATTCACTGATCTAAAACTTGTCCCACGAATGAAATGCCAATGATACGTTTCAAAGACTAATAATTACTTCTCATTAAAGGCCTTCATGTTTGTTTCTTACAATGATATGATCCCGATTTGATTAAGACCAAGCTAAGCTAATCAGAGGGTAATCAATCCGCCAATCAACGAAGTAAGCTAGGATTTAGAATAGCCTTCGATGAGGATCGGTAATTGTTTGTAACGAGGCAATGTTTAAATAATCAAAGTGGGCGTTAGCATTTGAAGGCTTAAACCCGATGTTGGGGCTCTTGAACTCCCTGGAACCATCATTGGGGGATTCATTGACCTTGGTTTTGGCACACCAATGTTAACTTGACCAGGCGTTGATAGGTTAGGTTGGAAACTTTAGAAGGCGCACCTAGTGGGCTAACATTTTAGGCATTTAAGGATATCCTGATAATTCAATGGAAAACTTTAGAACTAGTAAATAAGTTACACTGGTCATGTTTATTATAGAAACTTAGGAAAGTTATTCGGATCACAAATTTTGTTATAGTTCTACCGAGTATTGGGAAAACCAGGTCAAAACTCAACGTGGCATTCTTTTCATTACTCGATTGCGTATAATTTTAGTGAGTGTTTGTATTAGCTTGGATTGTAAGTTGGTATATGCTCGTATAATTGATAAGTTAAATAACTCCAATGCCCAAGCATTATTAAATAAACAAATCTATGGAAACTCTTTGAACAAGCTCATAAACTCAAGCTTATATGTTAAATTATAGTGTATTTGCTATTAAGCTAATACGCCCTAAAACACTTCAAATGAGCATATATAAGCTTACAAGGTCTCTGAAGAAGCTTAAATTAACACCTTGAATGAGCTTATAACCTTTGCTATATCAGCTAACTAGTCCTCTATACGCTTAAACAAACATCCGTAATTGCATTAGAAGACATACTCTTCAATATTTCAAACGACAATAGTTATTTTTAATACACCATAAAACACTTCAAATGAGTATATATAAGCTAACAAGGTCTCTGAAGAAGATTTTAAATTAACACCTTGAATGAGCTTATAAGTTATAACCTTTGCTATGCTAACGAGTCCTCTATACGCTTAAACAAACACCCGTAATTGCATTATAAGACATACTCTTCAATATTTCAAACGACAAAAGTTATTTCTAATAGTATTTTAAAACCCAAATGACAAAAGTTAAGAGAAAGTTATTTCTAATATTTTAAAACCCAAATGACAAAAGTTAAGAGCTTGTATATATAAATTATTGGGTTACCATATCTAATCTAATCTTGTTAATGGTATTTTTGTTAAGAGAAAGTTATTTCTAATATTTTAAAACCTTAATGACAAAAGTTAAGAGCTTGTATAAGTTATTGGGTTACCATATCTAATCTAATCTTGTTAATGGTATTTTTGTGGTTAAACAAGATCATGATAGGATTGCCCAATAACATAACACTAATCTCAATCCATATAGATCATATACACTTTCACGGTTAAAAAAACTTAGAGAAATGGTAGATGACAAGATCTTAAATCAGACAAATGGTGCTCAAGAGACAACATGGTGCAAGATCATCCCAAGAAAAGTATGCATTTTTATTTGGCATCTACAACAAAGAAGATTACCGGTCTACACATGGCTCAAACATCTTGGTATTGATCTTAACTCAACTCTTTGTCCTCATTGTGGAAGTGATATCGAAACGGTGGATCATTGCTTCTTAGGGTGCTCTCGGGTAATATATCCTACATTGTGTTTTAGATACCACATAAGTTATTTAAATAAGTTTTCTAGGCGCTCATAAGTTGTTTCCCATAATCTTTGTAACATCGACACTTTTCCCCCATTATAATCAGAATGTGCCAAACACTTAGGAACTACTTGCAGCTTATTGCATTTTAGTGTAGCATAAACACTCTCTCCAACATTGTGTAATGTAATCCCAGACAACTGCTTATTTGAGTATCATGCTTCTCACGAACGGTTGGTGTGCAAGTTCAAGAAAAATGGATCCGCAATGCTATAACATCAATGAAAGCTGCTGATCTATTACGGCATTGGACACAACACTTCCCAAGTGCAAACCAGGTAGCGTTTCCTCGAATTTTAGAACCAGTCCTCAGCAAGGGACTGTGGGTCAGATGACTCACTAACTTTGGTAAGAATCTTTCTTTGTTTTACTTTATATTTCGGCTATAATAACATATTGATTCACCATTTTGAGCTCGCAACAACCATGTTCTGATTGGTTAAATGTGAGATTTTGAGTACATTAGTACAGTTGGCCAAACACCCTCTTAAGTTTCATATTGGCTGCTTAAGATTTTTTATAAGACACGAGTTAAAGATTAGAACCACATAAGCAAAAAAAAATAAAAATAAAAAATAACATGTTGTTGTGAGCAAAGTCTGATTTGTGTGTGCGTGTACAACTCTGTTACCAGATAAATATAGATTTGGGTTGAAATGGGTCGTTTTTAGTACGATTTTCTTTTCTACAACAATACTTATTTGGACTAAATATTTACCATTCTAATTAATGTAATTTTATTTTGTAGGTTTGTTAGGAACTGGTCGAACAAAGGTAGTCATTGGACGGCAAACATATTGCAATTTGTCGGGTGGAACAACATTGTCAATTCCCATATGACCTCATTCATCGTGAAGTAAAACGTCACCCAAGTAAGCATATTATAACCTCAACAACCAATTCAAAAATATTTCATCTTTTATGCTTTATATACATTTTACTATTAACCAAAATTTAACAGTCCTAATCCTCACAAATACTCATGACCCGTTGTGATTTTCTTTAGATGCTAAGATAGTGTGGTGATGTAACCGCTTTGTATACTCTATTTGGGCTAAAAATAAATACGGGTCATGATGTCATCTTTGTCTTCAGCGAGATTATATCATTCTAGGTCCATATACTTATTGCACCTTATGGCTTGAACGCATATATTGGTAATTTATAGTTTTAGTTGTAATTTTGACGATTTACTTTTAGTTTGTACAAGTTAGAGGGTGGTTTGCTTTTAAAAGTTCTTCCAAAAAGAAGTTAGATAAAAATAGATTATGACACCAATTAAAGTGTTGTTTAACACTGTTCATTCGGTGCTTGGGATTCAGTGTTTTCTTTATATGATATTATCATATTATGTATTGCTGCAATGTGAAATTGCGTTTTTCAATGTTTCTAACTAGCAAAATTAAGGTTCTTCATCTGTAAATTGGGTTCCTCAATATCTCGAAGGGAAATAAGCATATTGTAGTGATATATTAATTTCTAATAAAATACGATTATACTACCTCCGTCCCATATTTATAGTCCATCTTTCTTTTTTCGGTTGTCCCAAATTAATTGTCCACTTCTATAAATGGATAGGAAATATAAATTAAGTTTACCATATTACCCTTATTTGTAGTTATTATTACAAACTTTAAAGAAGTTGGAAATTAATTGAGTAAGGGTAGAACTGTCTTTGTGTAAAAGTAAGAGAGAGAAAGTTGTAAAGTTGATACTTTTCTAAAACTGTGTGTTTTTTGTCTGTGGACAATAATTTTGGGACGGAGGTAGTAATAACTATATCATTGAAGTAATACAATAATTTGTGATGTGGCAAGTGAGATATGAAAGATTTGGCAGATTTGTAGATTGTGAATACACTTTGTTTGACTTTAAACTTATTTGTTCTATATAGGTCCAACACCCTTAAAGTAAAGGTAGTAAATTTAACCCGTTTTTCTCAAAATAGGTTAATTTGAATATTATTTTTATCTCCAGTGAGACAAACTTGTCTCAAATTGCTTTGGCGTTGGTTGGTTAATGGGTCAAAAAGGGCAACTTTTTTATGTGAGTCCAAAAAAGTGAAAAATGGTAACTTCTTTAATATGCGATATGTGCAATTGATGTGATTTTATGGGATGTGAATATTGCCCATTTATGTACGCCATAACTTCTTAATTGTTTATTGGATAATGCACATTTCATTCACTGTTTTGGTGGCATAAATGCTTTTGGTCATTGTTATGGAAGAGAACTCTGTAGATAGCTTTGAGGATGCACAAAGATATAGTTTCACACAAGTAGTAAAAGGATGTGTAGGTGTATACTTTCTATAATTTTTTGTTTAGTTATTATGTTTGGACCTATACGATCTAAAATGAAGATATTTAGTTTACGAATGATAATGGTGCAGGTTTGTGCAGGTGGAATAACAGGTAATGGTTAGAAGTCAAAATGCATAAGTTCCTATTACGTTCAAATGGGTTAGATGTTGTTGTGAACCACATATAGTTCTTATCTTTCCTTCAGTTCCATAATGGTTAGTAACCAAGTGACCAAGTGAGATTATAACGCTTATATCAATACTACAGCTCGGGTTAAGAGAGTTTCCGTAATGAGAATCTGTCAGAAATCCCTTAGAGTTTCCCAAATTATTGCCCATCTGTGTACTTTTATTACCAGCTAATGACCCATTTGGAAACCCATAAGGTTTTTGATTCAACGTAGATGGATGTCTTTAATGTCTTTTTTCATAGAGCTATATAAATAGTTTTTTTTTCTTTCTTTTTTTTCCCTGTATATAGATGCTGACGTGCCGACAGATCATTTATCCGAACCAGATTCTACTGAAACGGGTTGGCTTTTCGATTGATACCCAAGAAGCTCATCACAAGCAACCGCACTTCAAGCCTTTGGTTTCCAACCTCACCTTTTTATTCTTCTTGAGGTGAGATGATTAGATGAGTGTTATATTGATGATGCAACAAGTTGGGCGGGTTGGATGGGTTGTGTAACAGGTTGAAGAGGGTTGGGGTGAGATGACTAATTTACTTTTATACAATAGTTCTAATATTTCAATAATAGTTGTTGCAAGGACCATTCACATATTCATAAAATTGTGTATATCCACTCCATGCTATCATGTAAACCGATAAAATTGTGTATATCCACTCCATGCTATCATGTAAACCTCATTTTACGCATAACATGAACACAATTTCATTGTCATAATGCCTTTCATATATTTCAAGAAATCGTGTCCATCAGAGATGCATTGTTTCAAAATTGAGTTAGGACTCATTATTCCTAACTAATTCCACAATTCCAATTACAATATATATCGGCATTAACGATGTGTTCCTAAAAAATATTCTTTGTCGATTAATAGATTCTTTACTCACATATTCTCATCAATCGATTATGGATCAGTTAAATGTCCGTCTCTAATACGATTGTAAACCATATACTTACATTTTTGTTTTTATAAAATCATTAGGTGTTCATGGAACGAGCATTGGCTATTAAAAACTCAATTGTTTATCAAATAAGTCAATTATTACAGTACTTATTACTCTTTTCAATTATTAATGGAACATGTTTACATTCGTTGTTCTCTTATTATCTCATTTTCATATTTTTTATACTTATCAGGTGTTCACGTAATGGACATTTTGTTGAAGTGTTAGAATTGTCACTATATACATTTGCTTCTGAAAACGAAACATATTGGAGATCATAAGGCAATGAACGTTTATTACACAGATATTTACAACCATTGTATTTTATACTATCAGTCACTTATAACTTATTATTCCGTTACAAGAAAATTTCATAGCGTTTACGTTAGCTGTTATTTCTTACTTTATTCATGTATTTACTTTTTTTTAATTAAAAACCCTCTAAAATCTTTTGGATTCCACGGGTCTATAAGCTAGTTTCTAATATTTTAAAACCCAAACGACAAAAGTTAAGAGCTTGTATAAATTATTGGGTTACCATATCTAATCTAATCTTGTTAATGGTATTTTTGTTAAGAGAAAGTTATTTCTAATATTTTAAAACCCAAATGACAAAAGTTAAGAGCTGTATAAGTTATTGGGTTACCATATCTAATCTAATCTTGTTAATGGTATTTTTGTGGTTAAACAAGATCATGATAGGATTGCCCAATAACATAACACTAATCTCAATCCATATAGATCATATACACTTTCACGGTTAAAAAACTTAAAGAAATGGTAGATGACAAGATCTTAAATCAGACAAATGGTGCTCAAGAGACAAAATGGTGCAAGATCATCCCAAGAAAAGTATGCATTTTTATTTGACGTCTACAACAAAGAAGTTTACCGGTCTACACTTGGCTCGAAAATCTTGGTATTGATCTTAACTCAACTCTTTGTCCTCATTGTAGAAGTGATATCGAAACGGTGGATCATTGCTTCTTAGGGTGTTCTCGGGTAATAGATTCTTGGGGTAAACTCTTTAAGTGGTGGAATATGGGTACGTTTAATATTGGGTCACTTCAAGATATTATTGAACACAAAAGCTTGCCAAATTTTCATATAAAACAAAGAACGGTTTGGCAAGCGGTTTGTTGGGTCATGTTATATATTATTTGGAACGCTAGAAATAAGAGTCTTCGAAAATAGAGTTTCAAATATGTTCATGACAATTTGTGATGAGGTACAAATTCTCTCATATCATTGGATCTCTAATAGAGCAAAGAAAACCATTTTGTCGTGGATTGAGTGGTGTTCGGACCTGATCAAGGCTTGTAAATTCTAGTTTTCTATAAAATGTTTTCCCATATAGTTCAGTAAAGTGTGGTCCTAGTGGTTTGGCTCCTAGGATTAGTTTTTGTGTCTTGTTTTTTTGTTTGTTCTACCCTTAGCTTGTAATGTTTTGGTATTTTGGGTCCCTTGCTCTTTAAGTGACTTATTTATAGTGAGGGGTGCCTTTTTTTTGTGTAATTGTGTTTGGAGTGTTATATATGTTGTTGCCTTAATAAAAAAAAAAAAAAATATATATATATATATATATATATATATATATATATATATATATATATATATATATATATATATATATATATATATATATATATATATATATATATATAAAATAAAAAATAAATAAATAAAAAAGCACAAACTTTCTTCTCTATCCAATGTCGGTATAAAAACCTCACCTAACCACATACAAAAAATTGTTCTCGAAACATAACCTTTTCGTCAATTCTTCATGACTTATTAATGCTAAAAAATAATATTGGTAAATTGAAATTTTCTATTTTTAGAAAATATATGTTAATAATGCACAATGGTTGACAATTTGACATAACTAATGACGTGTTTTAAAAATGGTAACTGCAAAAAATATTCACCATTCACTCTATAATTAAGCAAATTAAAATTATTTAATTTTGTACAAGATTAGTTCGATTCCTACATTATTCCTCTGTACTATAAAACGAGAGCAGCATGTAAACATGACAAACACATATTCAAAACTCACCACAAAAAACTAATTTATTTAATCCAAAACTAAGCAAAATGTAGTAACGAACGACTGAAAATATGAATATGATTGAGATATAGATTTAAAATGCAGTATAATGCTTCTCACGTGACTTCACAATCACAGCTCAAATGCCTATTTTGAGGATCTAGTCGTGGCTTCATGCTTATCTTCATTCATAAGAATAGGCAAGGATTAGTCCGGTTCTAGCTAGTTTATTAAACCCTATACTAAGTCAAGCTTATAAGCTTACCATAACACGTAGCTTTCTAAAAAAGCTTAAACACACACTTTTAATGAGCTTATTCTTGTTATTAAAGTTAATAAGCTCTTTAAGTAATCTTAATCACTCACCTTGAATGAGCTTATTTTTTCTATACCAGCTAATAAACTCTGTAAATTAGCTTATGAGAAGTACTTTTCTTTCAATATTTTACGTGTCCAAATCAATTTTTAATGTGGACTAATTCAAATAAAAATAATCTATAAAAAATTACGAATAAGCTTACACAAACACCCCTAATCACGTTCAAAGACATACTCTTCAACTTTTTACGTGTCCAAAATCTATTTTTAATGCGGAAAAATTCAAATAAAATGAAGTTGTAAAAAACTTAAGAACTTGTATAAATCAGTGTCAAAGGACTTGTTATTTATTTTCCTAATCACGTTCAAAGACACACTCTTCAACTTTTTACGTGTCCAAAATCTATTTTTAATGAGGAAAAATTCGAATAAAATGAAATTGTAAAAAACTTGAGAACATATATAAATTATTTTAGAGGACTCACACATTTGTTATTTATTTTCTTAACAAATGTGTTTATCCACAACAATATCATATACTAATCTCAATTTATGTTGGTCACATACACCGCACTATATAAACAAGCACAATTTTTTTTCTTTCACCCGATGTGGGACTTAAAACTTGAAATAACTTTTCACAAAAGTAACCCCATACAAGAAGTTGATCAAGAAACTAAGAGACGTAACTTTTGTATTACTATCAAATATTATTTATATTATTTTACACATTGTTATAGAGACCTAATAGCACCTATAATTAACAGTTGCCCACGATGGATTTATATTTGTCAGAATCCTGATTTAAAATATTTGTTGTGTGTTATTGGATTATATGGGACAAAGCTACCTTGTCCTTGTAACCAACAATATATTGCTTAAGTGCGTAGCATTTGAAGTCTCAAAACATTCGGATGCTTGTGGTGTCCCGGTTAGCCTGATACTAGTTGGTATGAACATTCGATGGGCACCCAATGTCAAGACTCATGAACTCTATGGAACCATTTGATGTTAAATTATTGTGTTAAATTATTTGTAAGTATTGTGTTAAATTATTTGTAATACCATTTTATGTGTGATTATCACATACAGAATCCGTCACGTGTGTAAAAAAACAAAATGGATAAGTTAACCCATACCTGGGTCTTTCCCACATACGTAATGGGTTCAAGATCTAGCTCGATAGCAAAAGAAAATAGAGAAAAGATACACATAGCGTAGGTAGATTTATCCTCATACGCCATCGACATATTGTTCAGACCTACAAAAGCGATTTAAATACTCAACAAACATTATATTTTTAGGTTCTATATCAAGATAAGTTTGTAACAAAAAGTAATTCAAGTACCTTCATGACCAAGCTTATAAAGAAACCACTTGCTATCAATCAGCATTTGTCACCCCGTCACAAACATTACAAAGTAAAATCAATGTCAAAACACCAAGTGACAAAATATGAGTTTATTCATTACTATCAATCTCATAAGAGATGTCTCGCTAGCAATATAAACAAGTTTCATATTATGGAGATATTTAAGTGAATCCATTTGGCAAATATGTCAAGTCCATAAGAAATATGAACGATTTTAACTTGCGACACAACGCTTTTACGTAAGACACATTGACAGGAAGACATTAAACATTACCTTCAAGAGAAAAAAGAAAGTGCGGCGACAGAGACTTACATTGCAAGGCCCTGCAAACAAAACAAAATACGGAGGATGTACTTTAAAACAAACTACATTCTGCTTTCGTATCAAGCTTTCTTAGATACCATATGCCTTCGTACGTAATATGTGTGTTTGTGAAATCGATAACGTGCAACGTGCAACGTGCAACGTGCAACGTGCAACGTGCAATTAATATGTGTTTTCGATTCACTACAAAAAACGCTCAAGAGATAACTAATTTACCAAGTGTTGTGAGTAATAGAAAGATATTTGTTGAATCTCAAAGCCTCGCCAGAGCACTGGCTCCCATGGCCCAAACGAAAGTCAAAAGACTTCTCGCATTACTTCTTTTCAAGTTTCCCAAGGTGATTGCCTCTCTTTCAATCTTTGGAAGTGACTTTATATGAGTCTGATCGATTCGGCTAGATAGCTCAGAGTTAAGGGGTGTAAGGGGAAGGAGTGGTACTATTTTCATCTAAGCAAATTGAGAAGGCATCCATATTATGAAACTACCAAGTACGTAATATGTGTGTTTGTGAAATCGATAACATGCAATTAATATATGTTTTCGATTCACTACAAAAAACACTCAAGAGATAACTGATTTACCAAGTGTAGTGAGTATTGCATCCATATTATGAAACTACAAAGTTCATATCCTCAATATATGCATATATTCAAACCATACACTACAACGAAACAAGAAAAAAAAAACCCCGATACCAATATTACCTTGTTGATATGTAGAATCATTTGAACCCGACAATGGGTCTTGACCGGATTCCGGGTCTTGACCGGATATAGCCGGGTCTTGGCCGGATATAACCTCAAAATGGAATTGACCGTACCAAAATGAGCTTTAACTTCTTCAAATGTCACCGGAGCTAAACCCCCACTCCCCATTTTACGTGTCCAAAATTTATTGTTAATGCGGAAAAACTCAAATAAAAAGAAAGTTAAATTTAAAAAAAAAAATTAAGAACTTATATAAATTATTGTGGTGAATGGGAAAACTCAAATAAAAAGAAAGTTAAATTTATAGAAAAAAAAATTAAGAACTTATATAAATTATTGTGGTGAATATTACAAAATCATTATTTGTTATCTTTTTTCCTTAATGAATTTGTTTATCCACTACAATAGCATAATACTAATCTCAATTTACATTGTCATATACAGAGCACTATATAAGTAAGAACAAATTCTTTTCTTCACCCGATTTGGGACTTAAATCTTGAAATGAGTTTTCCAAACAGTAAACCCCCCCCCCCCCCCCCCCCCTATACAAGAAGTAGTTCTAGAGACTAAGAGACATAACCCTTGTATTACCGTAATCAAATATTATTTATGTTATTCTGCACATTGTTATAGACATAAGAACACCTTTAATTAACAATTGCCTGTGATGGATTTTTTTTTTTTTTTTTTTTTTTTTTTTTTTTTTTTTGGGTAAAGGGTTTTTACCCTGGTAAATATATTACTCACAAAAACGATAAGTTAAGGTAATATGGTAAAGCACCATATTAACTTTTATAGACTAACGCACCGTTAGTGCTTCTAACCAAACAAAGATAGACAAACCAATCTTACTACCAACTAAGCCTAGCCGAAACAAAAAATAGAACATACAATGACAATATCAACTAGGCACAACAACATACTCTACATTTTAGTAAACATAGAGGATTTAGGGATATTCCAAACAAATAGAAACTGTTCCACACGAATGGACTTGTTAAAACGAAAGGTAAGCAGTTTAAGCCAAACCTTTGCTAGAATTACTTCAATCACTTGATCTTGAGATCTTTTCTTTTTCTTGAACAATCTAGCATTTCTCTCCTGCCAAATGAAGTAAGTAGTAGCTGCCAACACGAGCTTAGTAGCAACCCTAAAACCCGATTTCTTTTTGGCAAAAGGAGTCAAGTCTATAAGAAGATTGATGTAACCAACATTTGAAAAGAAATCAGGGACGGAACCGGGGGTGTCCCGGGGGGTCCTGGGACACCCATGAATTTTTGTCTCGTAGTGTTAGTTTTGTTATAAAACCTCTATTTTTCTATAAATGCACCTGGTCCCAAAAAGTTATGCATGTAGTCTTGTTTGATTTCTTATAAATGCACCCGGTGACTTTGTCTTCCTGTTCCGTCCCTGAATTAGAAATATGAACGATTTTAACTTGCGGCACAAGAGATAACTGATTTACCAAGTGCAGCGAGTATTGCATACATATTATGAAACTACAAAGGCCATATCCTTAATTGATACATACATCAAACCATGCAATACAAAAAAAAAAAAAAAAAAAAAAAAAAAAAAAAAAAAAAAAAAAAAAAAAAAAACGGTACCAGTATTAGCTTGTTGATATGTGGAATCATTTGAAGCCGACAATGGGTCTTGGCCGGATATAGCCGGGTCTTGACCGGATATATCCGGGTCTAACCGGTTCGTGGCCACTCTAGCTTCAGTCGAGTTTTAAAGCTTCTTTACATTTCCAGTCACAAATGTCACCGGAGCTGACTTCATTAAACCCCCACTCTCCATTTTACAGTTGACTTTTTTATTATAGATTTACAGTTGACTATGTTGGAAGTTATGCCTATATGTAAAAAGTTTATGTTAAATAGAAGGAGTGGGAGGAAATACATGTCTGTTGAGATGGTAGGCTAGTAAGTAGAGTGTGACTTACATGGATGGTAGGCTGATAAGGGCATCAAAATGTATATCTTCTTAGTAACTGAGGCTTCAAATTTCACTTTTAGCAAAACTATTGAGCAACATATGATTTTATGTTTTATTTGTTAAAATCAAAGATTGGTTTTCAAATACTATTATATCTTTGATCATTATGTTCAGTTATCACATCGGTATTTTGCACACGGCTTTCAAACTCTCAGCTACGGCACTATTAATAACAACGGCTTCGAAGAGCATACCACGAACGAAAAGATAAAAACAATGCTCTAAACACATCAAAAAATCAAACTAAGATACAAAAAGAGATGCAAACGGTCTCGAAATCCAACGGTAACCAAAGGATCAAACTAGTTTGTTATTGAAACAAAATTAACAAATTCATAAAGATATCTATGTGTTATAAGTAAGAGTTTCATCAGCGTGAAAAAAGAGGGGATAATTTATGTATGTTATAGTTTACGCTTCTTGAGATATGTAATTTTTTTTAAAAGATAGTGAAATTGAGTTTTAATTACAAAAGAGGGGGGTAGAAGGGAGTGGAAGTGAATGTGTTTAATGTATGATCTTGTACGTCCATTAGATTAAATAATTTAGATGGTGAAAATTGGTCCTTCAGCACCAAAATAAGTGTTTATGAATGAACATTTCTCTAATCATACGACACAAAAACATCTGCAAATAGTATGTCTAAATTTGGGTTATTAAACCAATTATTACGATATCAAGCTTTAAAATAAGATAATGAGTTGGATAACCATATCATTTGTCGTGTAATAAAACTTTTACATCTTTGGTGTTTTCACTTTCTTTGACTCGTAAACACCTTGTTAATCTTGTTATTTAAATAGCCTTTTTTTTTAATTTCATATATATTGTTTGAATTTGTTTGTTGTTAGATATACAACACTAGTTATTATTGTTGTTGTTAGTAATTTTAACATAACTAATAGATGTGAACTTATGGGCATTTTGTATGTTAAAAGAGACCTAAGGGATATAGAAAAACGTAGAAAAACATATAATTTGACTCCACATTAACAAATTTTATCTTTAAGACTTCGTTTATAAATCTGATTGCAATGCACGGACAAACTGTCCAAAAACATACATGAAAGTTTTATATGTAAAAATATTTGACTCGTGGCGAAAATTTACCTACTCTTTAAATTCTCTCGATGGGCAAGTTCACACTTAACGAATTCGTTCACGATTTGTTTGTTATTTTTGATTGAAAGTTATAACTTATAAGGTTGTATTCTTAGTTGGGCTAAACTCTCGTATAAATTTTTGTGTGTAAAACGGGAGCCCAAGAGCAATAACTGGATGATTTCTTTCTTTCCTGTTATAAAAGAACCGATGTAGGAGGTTCTAACTAAGTTGTAAGTTGGATAACTGGTAAGTGTTCCATTGATCACTTGGATGGTCTTGGGTTCAAATTCTCGGTTACTCATCTTCATGATTTTTAAGAATATAAGTTTTCCTATATATAGTATAGATACATGATTCATATTTTTAACATCTCTTGGTCCTCTCGCATTCTTTTTCTCGTAAACATTTTGCTGATCTCATCATATTATCTAAGTGTTTTTATTTTTATTTATTTATTTATTATTATTATTATTATTATTATTATTATTATTATTATTATTATTATTATTATTATTATTATTTTTACAATTTATTATTGAGCAACTACTAGCCTGAGATTAAAAAAGTGGTGGAATTAGAAAACTTTCTAAAATATATGCTACTAAATCCTTTGTAGCGTGCGGTAAATATGTATAGTTTTTTACCATTCACAATGGTGAGTGCTTCTCTTTCTTTTTGTTAATTACACAAAGTTTGTTAAATAATTGAAATATTCATGGGACAAAGTCTTGAGTATGCAAGTGGTTGACACTAATGTTTCTACAGTTCGTCTCAAGCTCTTAACATTTCAATTCAAAAGAACGACGAATGTGGAGCGTGTTCTAGCTAGATGGAAACCACCAAAGTCCTTGCTAATGGAGAACAAAACTTGATGTTTGTTATATAGTCTAGGCGTTTTTGTGATGTTATATTTTCTTGTTTGAGTCAGCTAGAAAATTAGTTTTCATATAAGATTGACATGTCAATCTTATATGTAGTGGTAGGAAGCACAATAGGTGTGTTGTTTTGTTATAGTCAATATAGAGCTTTACCATACACTGTTGCCTCAACCTCATTAATTATTATACTTTGCGCTATCTCGCTCTTTCTTTTTTGAACTTGTCATATGCACACTTTCACACTCTTTCACTGGCCGGAGGTATTTTTGAAAGCAGTCTCTTTACTGTCAAGTTTATCATGACGGTAGGGGTAGGATCTGTTTACATCTCAGCTCACCCTTACACTGCTCCGGCGGGATTGGGTTTTGTTGTTGTTGAAATTTTGTACTTTAGAAAATATATGTTAATAATTCACAATGGTTTGATATAACTAATGCCGTGTTTTAAACAGGGTAATTGCAAAATATATTCAACATTCACTATATAGTTAAGCAAATGGTTTTGTTATTTCGAGTAATAGTTTTAGGGCATGTTTGATAGCCTCTTAACTGGCTACATGCTAATTCGGTCAGTCGGGGAAGTTGTTTGATTGCAATTTTCTCCTCTCTTAATCATTCCATTAAGGATAGAATGGTCCAGCGTCTGTGGCTTGCAAAATGATTAAGCAGCTACCATACTTTTGTCATCTATGAGAGGATCACTTATATAATTATTTCATATAGTTGAATGTTTATCTATTACAATAAAATATAGACTAAATTACACCGTTCGTCCTTGTGGTTTACGTTGACCAACAAGTTTCGTCCTTTGACCAAAAAAGGTTTACCGTCCATCCTTAACTTGCAAACCTTATGTATCGTTAGTCCTCCAATCAAAAGGCATGGACTAACTGACGTTAGTCACCCTTCAAACGAGGGTATTTCAGTCTTTTCCAATCCCCACTAGTAATTAAAACTTCATCTATCCCCGTCATTTCACTCACAGTCCCCCGTATATTTTCTCACACTAACTCCTTCTCACACTTAAACTGTTCATCTTCCTAATTTAATCTCATCAATAATTAACCCTTTAAAATCTGGTAACAATTTACACGTTAGACGCATAGAATGGTGGGACCTTTGTATAGAATACGACAACGGCATGGTGTTGAATTTGATCCTAATGTGGTTTATGGTAAGCCCTTGTTTTCTTATAATGCTAACGTTTTTTTTATGTTTTTACTTGTTAATTATGTTGTAAACCCTTTTTATGTTGATGAAAAATAGTTTAGGTTATTGTTAATTGTATAAACCCTAAGTTTTTTCCCTTTTTTTCCAGGTGGTTTGCGTACTCTGTTTTCAATTAGGATTCATTATGGAGGTACATTCACTTCAGCACCTGGTAGGGAGTATATTAATGGTTATATGGACATTGTTGATGAGTTAGACATTGATGAGTTCTCAGTTCATGAGATAGACTCAATTGTAGAAGACCTAGGTAATGATGGCCACAAGGTTATGTTTTACCATTTTCTGAAACCTGATACTGATTTAGATTATGGTCTACAACCTTTAGGAAGTGACCAAGATGTTCTTTTCATGGCTAAATATGTTGAAGAAGGTCATAAACTGATTGATATATATGTTGAGCATGAAAAAACCAACCCTGACCTCTATTTTACCTCACCACTAAAACACAAAAGGGTAGTTATAGAACAGATAGAAGATGATGAACACCCATCTAGAGCAGGGATCACACCAGTGGCTAGGAAATTGGTGATTGATGTGAATAAAGTTCAAAGCAGTGGTGTTGAAAAAAATGTAGAACCATATGTTGTTAGGGTTGATGAAGGTCAAAGTAGTATGCCTGCTGTTAAGGATACACCTAGTCAGGGCAATAGTGCTTTTGTTAATGAGTTTTACTCTTCATATGACCCTTATGTAGAGTCCCAAGACCCAAACTTTGATCCCTTTGCTGATTTAGATTCTATATTACCACAAAATGACACCCAACAAGTTGAGATGGATGACTTAGTTGCTGATGCAGTGGTTAGTGAAGGTCATGGGGTTGATACAGTGGTTAGTGAAGGTCATGGGGATGATGCAGAGGTTAGTGAAGGAGTTAATGATGATGTAAGTGAAGGTCATGGGGATGATGCAGAGACTAGTGAAGGTAGTAAGGTCACTGATTCTAGTGATGATGATAGCCAGGATAGTGATTACATTGTGGATGAGGAAAATTATGTTGAGGAGGTTGATGTTGACATGGAAGATTTCCGCTTGAATATTGATGAGACTGTTGAGTTCATGGGTTGTAAGAACAAGGATGAGGCAACTGATGAGGAAGAAATAGAAGATGATGTAGAAGTTCTTAATAATGAATACTTTGAGAGTGCTACAGATGAGGAGGATGAACTAGATAGTTTAAGAAGAAGGAAATTGAAGCAAATAAGGAAACAGGCACATGCTTCTCCCCAAGTGTACAAGACTTTTTTTTATGTGGGCAAAAAATTCTCAAACAGGGATGAAGTGAAGGAGTTAGTAAAGGAACATTCAATTGAAACTAGGAGGGAACTAAGAATGGAAAAAAATGATAAAGAAAGAGTGAGGGTAGTATGCAGGGGTATTATTCCTACTTTGCCAACTTTTGAACCCACTGGGTCTGATGGGCCTGCTAATGGGCCTGCTAGTGTGTCTGATGGTAATGGGTCAAAAGTCAAGTCCACACAGACAAAGGTTTCTGAACCTACAGAAAACCCTAGCACATCCAAGCAAAAAATGACAAAAGAAAGACTAGTCAATGGGGGAAGGACAAAAAGTAAAAAGGTTGATAGGAAGAATAAATGTCCATGGGTGTTGCTTGTATCAAAGCATAAAGACTCTCAAACCTGGGAAGTTAAAACACATAACTCCAATCACAAATGCTTACAGTCTAGAAACATCTTGTATGCCACATCCAAATGGTATGCTAAGGAACTAGCTCAACAACTTGAATCAAACCCTAAAATTCCAGTTAGAGCTGTGCAAGAGCAATTACAGAGGACATACGAATTAAGTGTTTCAGAGTCTAAGGCATTTAGAGCAAAAGCAGAGGCTGAAAAGAAGGTTGTAGGGGATTATACTCAACAGTATAAGATGTTAAGGGATTATTGCTTAGAGTTGCAACAAGCCAATCCAAACACAACTGTCAAAATACAAGTAAGATCAGAAGCAGATCATACAGTGCCAACTAGGGTTTTTAGAAGAATATATGTGTGCTTAGGGCCTTTGAAAGAGGGTTTCAAGGCTGGAATGAGAGATGTGCTTGGACTAGATGGGGCATTCATGAAGGGTCCATTCCCTGGACAACTGTTGACTGCTGTGAGTGTTGACCCTAATAATGGAATATATCCATTAGCATATGGGATTGTGGAGACTGAAAACACTGATTCTTGGACATGGTTTCTAAATCAGTTAGGAGATGATCTGGACTTGTACAGAAATTCCAATTTCACTTTTATAAGTGACAGGCAAAAGGTACGCTTTACATTGAATCAAAACTGTTATCTTTTTATATGTGTTGAGTTGTCTTAGCTAATATTTCATATGTTTTCAAATGTGTTATTATAGGGTATTGTACCAGCCCTTGCAAAGTTATTTCCTTGTGCTGAGCACAGGTTTTGCGTCAAACATATTCATGAGAATATGAAGCAGCAATGGAATGGTTCAGCTTTCAAGGATTTGCTATGGAAATGTGCCACAAGAACAACAGTGGAAGAGTTCAATGTAGCAATGCAAGAGTTTAAAACATTTAGCAAACCTGCCTATGAGTGGTTGTTGAAGATTCCACCTCAGCATTGGGCAAGATCACATTTCTCAGGTATTGTATGAGTTCAATTAGACTTTATTTTTTTTTAAACTGATGTACTTGTGCTGAGTAACACTTATGTATTAAATAGGGAGATGTAAGTCAGATGTGTTGGTCAACAATATGTGTGAAGTATTTAATGGAAAACTGGTTGGTGGTAGAGACAAGGCAATCATTGGGACTTTAGAATTTACAAGAGAATATCTTATGAAGAGAATTGTGAATGTCAATAAGATGATTGCTAGATGTGATGGTCCACTCACACCCACTGCTACCAAGCTTTTGAAACACAGCTGTGATGAAGCAACCAAGTACAAAGTCAGTTGGGGAGGAGGTATCTATTACCAGGTAAGTGGTCCATTCCATGACCAATGTGTTGTCAATGTTGAGCAGAGAACTTGTACATGTAGGAAGTGGGAGTTGACTGGGATCCCTTGCAAACATGCTGTAGCAACAAACTGGAACATGGCACTTAACAATCAAAATGCTGGCTTACCAGAGGAGTGGGTACACCCATGTTATAGGCTGGAAACTTGGAAGAATGTATACTCAAACCTAATACAGCCTATTAGAGGTAGAATGTTTTGGCCTAAGTGTAATGTACCAACAACAATGCTACCACCAGAGCACCAAGCACAAGTGGGAAGACCAAGGAAAGAGAGGAGGAAGTCTAAGACAGAAAGAAGTGTGGTTTATACCTTTAAGAGTGGGAAACTGTCAAGGGAACACAAAACTGTCACATGTGCTAAATGTGGGACAAAAGGACATAACAAAAGAAGTTGCACAGGTCCAAGGAATTCACAACCTGCTTCTGGTAGTAAGAAGAGGAAAACAAGAACCCCTGGTGAAGATGGTTTCATTGGAAGACAATCAACTGCTCCTTCACAAAAAGGTAATCTATATGGAATTTTCTTTTAACTTTGTGTTTATGTGTGAATGGTCAGTGTTTATATTTGATTGGTCAGTTTGACAAATGTTTTATTTGTTTGACTTTGACATATTAGGAAAAAAATCAACTGCTGCTGATACCGGAAACACATCAGGAACACAATCAACTGCTGCTCAGAAAGGGAAGGGAATTGCAGTAGATGATGGGTCAAAAAAGAAGAAATCTCAACCAAGGAAGAAAGTGATCAAGCTTGGTTAATGTATTTCTTAGTAGCTTAGGTTTTATGTTGCTTGACTGATGTCTATGCATCTTAGGATTAAGACAATTTGCTGAATGTATCTTGACCATATGTGGATTATGTCTGATGTTTGTGGAACTTGGTTAACTTATTTTGGATGTTGATGGCATATATGCCTGGACAACTTGACTATTGAATGACATTCAGGCAGTTTATGGTTTGTAGCAATGGGTCATATGTTTTCATTTGTGTCACAGTTTATGGTTTATGACACTTTATGGTTTCTAGCAATAGGTCATATGTATTCATTTGTGTCACATTTTATGGTTTATGACAGTTGGGTCATATGGTTTATGGCAATGGGTCAGTTTGACTTTACTTAGGTCAATTGTGTATATCAGTTGGGTCACTTTGACTTCAATTGTGTATATCTACTGAACATAAAACACCACCAATATTTGAGTACATCTTTTGACCAATATTATACTACATTGAACAACATAAATAAACC
This sequence comes from Artemisia argyi, assembly GCA_030686995.1. NCBI lineage: Eukaryota > Viridiplantae > Streptophyta > Magnoliopsida > Asterales > Asteraceae > Artemisia > Artemisia argyi. The sequence goes on from CM060680.1 coordinate 41,788,517, forward strand.
AGCAACTAACTTGCATTCATTCATAGATTACTACAAAAGAGGCACAAAGATCCTTACACCCACTGACTTCATTACAACACCTAAACATATCCATCTTCTACAACATAACAACCAAACACAAAAGACAATCAACTGAAGTAATTACAATACCTTGAATACAACAAACATAAAAAAGAAAAACCAAGACACATAAAGGTACTTCTTGATCCTTGCCCTATCTTCAACCAACTCTTGCATTTGTGCTCTCTGATTGTTAATTCTATGCAACAATCCTGGTATGATTATAGTAGATCGAGGACACATTGGAGGGTCTAGCCAATCAATGAATCCACAGTGTGCCCAAAACCTTCTTCCGGGGTTTGTATTTGTCCATGATGTTTTCACAACAGCTTGAGCATCACAGTGACATCTGACCATTTTTTTTCTTGGTTTAATTCGTAGGTTTAGATTTAGGGTTTTGATTTGGGAATTTATTGAAAAGGAGAGAGATAGAAAAATTAGGGTTAATGAAAAAGTAAAAGGGGGTGGGGGTATTTATTCTAGGTGAGGTGAGAAGAAAGAAATGAGCGGGAACCTAGTGGGGATTGGAAAAGACTGAAATACCCTCGTTTGAAGGGTGACTAACGTCAGTTAGTCCATGCCTTTTGATTGGAGGACTAACGATACATAAGGTTTGCAAGTTAAGGATGGACGGTAAACCTTTTTTGGTCAAAGGACGAAACTTGTTGGTCAACGTAAACCACAAGGACGAACAGTGTAATTTAGTCTAAAATATACTTTACCCCATGCTAATAAACTTTAAATAATGTATTTTATTGTTGTATTATATCCTGGTTTACCCCACGCTAATATTTATTTCTTTTTTGTATTACATTTATAAGAAATATCTTCATTTAAACTGGACAGTTGATATAGGTATTAACTCAAAGTTAATCATGACTCATGCGTTACTCTAACGAATTGTAGATTATCTCAACAAGACCTAAATTACACATGTGACTACACAATGTAGATATTATTAACTAAATATTAATCAGAACTATTAAAAAAAAGGATGAACTAACAAATTGTAAACTTCTTAATATAAAAAATAACCCAAACAACATGAAAAAAAATAATAAAAAAAAAATAGTGGTTCAGATTATCCGTTTAAAACACTTGTCAAACAATATGTTTTCATTCAGAACCAATTTCAATCACGATCTTCAAATCATTCAGTGCTAAATTATTCAGTTTTATCAAACAGCCCCTTAGAGCCTTGGGTAAGGTAACGTGCCCTCAAGGTTAAAAGTTAACGCAGGAGCAAAAAGTGGTGCGTTACCTTACCACCCTCCACGTTAAGGTGGTGCGTTAAGGGGGGAGGGTAAAGGTTTAACCCACGTTAACAAGCACTAGAGACAAAATAAATAAATAAATAAATAAATAAATAAAATCATCTCACCCCCTCTAATGGGGTTGAAATTGAAAATATTAATTGAGATGGAGGTAATTTAAGGTGAGTTAAATGTAAGTTATGTTATCGGGGTAGAAAGTCAAGAGTTAAAGTTAAAAGGTAAAAGCTGATGTGGCGCTGACGTTGCAGTGCGTTAAGTTTTAACCCGGGGTGACCTTACCGTGTGTTCTTAGTACATTTAAATAAATGAATTTTGTACAAGTTGATTGTCTTTACTATATAACGAGAGCATCATGTAAATGTAAAAAACACATAATCGTTTCACACAACTGGCTTCATATATTCTAAATTTCAAATATGACCACAAAAAAACTACTTTTTTTAATCCAAAACTAAGCAAAATGTAGTACGAACAACTGGAAATACGAATATGATTGAGATACAGATTTATAGTGTAGTATAACGCTATGCCTATTGTGAGAATCTAGCCTTGGCTTCATGCTTTTTTTTTTTTTTTTTTTTTTAAAAAAAAAGCTAATAAGATCTCTAAATAAGCTTAATCGCTCACCTTGAATGAGCTTATTTTTTCTGTACAAGCTAATAAAATCTGTAAGTATGTATTTTGTTTTCTCTCTTTGAGGGGTTTATAATAGTTGTTGCCTTTCTTAAAATAAATAAATAAATAAACTCTGTAAATAAGCTTACACAAACACCCCTAACCACATTAAAAGACGTACTTTTCATTATTTTACGTGTCCAAAATCTATTTTTAATCCGGAAAAATTCAAATAAAAAAGAAGTTTATAAAAAAAATTAAGAACTTATATAAATTACTGTTGATGTAAACTACACATTTGTTATTTTTTGTTTAACAAATGTGTTTATTATCCTCAACAATAACATAATACTACTCTCAATTTATGTAGGTCATATAGACCGCACTATATAAATAAGTACAAATTCTTTTCTTCACCCAATGTGGGACTTAAATTCTTAAAACATGAAATAAGTTTTCACAAATACATGAAGTTGAAGTTGTTCTAGAGACATAACCCTTATATATATTACCTTAATCAAATATTATTTATGTTTTTTTTACACATTGTTATAGAGACACGATAATATCTGTTAGTAACATTTTCCTATGATGGATTTATATTCGTCAGAATTATGATTTAAAATCTTTGATGTGTGTTATTGAATTGTATGGGACGAGACTACCTTGTCCTTGTGCGTAGCATTTGAAGTCTCAAAATATCCGGATGCTTGTGGTGATTGGTTGGCTTGATACATAGTTGGTATGAACATTGGATGGGCACCCAATGTCGGGAGTCGTGAACTCCGTGGAACCATCATTGGGGATTCATCGACTTTGGTCTTGGCACACAATTGTTAAAGTGACCAGGAATAGATGACCGTGCATACATGGGTTAAGACATTTTGACTAATTGGGCATACATGGGTTAAAAGTAACCTTGCATAGGTGTGCCTGGCGGTGTTACCATCTGAGGCATCCCAAGATGTAGTGATACATAAACGCGAACAATTAAAAAGTTTTTAGAAAATAGATAGATTTGAAAATTTTGACTCATTTACTTTTATGGTTTTACATTCAAAATAGCTACAAAATAAGCTGATATAGTGAACAAACTTCAAAGACGTCCAAAAGTGTACTTAAATGCTTAAAACATTTTGTTCAAGATTTTTATCAAAACAATATAACTTTTGTAAACATATTTATCACGCTAATTATGTCTAACAATGGTCATATTTGTTAAGTTTTGCTTTCACGATCACAAAGTTAGGGGGTCTTTAATGGTGCGTTTAAACTTCTATACTTTGCAATTATCATTTTCTAGTCAATATAACAGACTTTTGAGAAGCATGTAAAAGTTGCTACAAGAAACCGAGTTTTTGCCTAAATAGTACAGTAGTACTTAAACAATCACCCCCCTTGTCACACTAGAAAAGATACTTTTTGATATTCTAAATGGAAATAAATAAATAAATTATTCAAATGACAAAAAGAAAAAGTTGAGAACTTATATTACTCTAAGAGCATTAGGTATCGTGGTGTTGTCCCGTTGGTGCCGTGGAGAAATGTGCTGCCACATCAACAGCTTTTTTTATAACACCAAAATTCATCACAACACCAAAAAACGTCTCCCTCCTATAACACCAATTTCTGGTGCCGTCGTGCACCATTGGACCCCACATCTTTTTTTCATGTATTTAAACACATTTAAATAAAAAAAAAAACATTTAACTAAAAAAAAAAAAAAACGTAAAAATAAAAAGTACCAACTCCATAAATATTGACAGCATTATAAAACTTATTGATAATTTCTTTCAATTGTTCAATGGGCCTTTAAAAAGAAGAAGACTATTCAAAAACATTGTTGGGCCTAACTGACAATACAAGTAATATTAGGGTTTTATATATACACATATACTTCATCTCCTTTAACTCTCACGCCTCTGTCTTTTAACACAGCACCACTAACAACTTTTTTTTTTTTTTTTTCCTACTATGAATCCTTTACAGTAAACAGCAATACTCATCTACCAATCTACTTCATCTCCATTTAACAAACATTTGCAACCAAATCCTACCTTATTCCTCCATTAAATACACAGATCTAACACAACAAAAAAAGAAAAGAAAATGAAAACGCGAAAAGAATACAGGAAAACGCGAGCACCGGTGCCCACTTAGCGCAGTCAGGTGGCATTTTCCGGGACCATCTCGGCTGGTCACGACGGCTCAAGACTCGAAAACGCGAGCCCCGGTACCTAAGTGGCGTCGTCGGGTGGCGTTTTGACGGAAAACGCACGGGAAAACTCAGGGTACCTAGCCCTCTAACAAAATCGGATGTTCCAAACCAGTAATATAATACTTATCTCAACATACCAAAGTCATATACACCATTGTATATAACCAAGCACAACTTCTTTTCTTTGCCCATGTGGGATTGAAAACTTAAAGCCAACTTTTCATAAAAGTAATCACATACAAAAAGGTGTTCTAGAGGTATAACCCTTTTGTTGCCATAATCAAATGAATTGTTTATGTTCTATTTACACATTGTTCTAGTGACAATTTGTATTTTGACCCATCAAAATACAATCCGGGCAGGCATCATTGATTCGTCGGATTAGGTGAAATTGAAGACAAGGTCTAAGCTGGTTTTAAGGAGCACCAGTTTACTGATATGTGGCTTGCTTAAGATGCTCCTTAATCCTTTGGTGAGTTAGATATTGATTTTGTTGTTGCTCGTATTGTTGATAATATACTCATATTTTGTAAAATGCTACCTTGTTCTTGTTACAAAAGAAACGGAGTCAGAAACTCTTACAGGAAACTCACCATGGCATTATTTTGCCGAATTATTCGATACAATATGTCAAAAGTTCACAGCAAAAGACATAAACTAATCTACCGTAGCAAATGTACTTTTTTTTTAGCCGAGCGAGAAAGTTCTCTTTTTTCGTTTCGGTTTATTCACTAATCTGAAACTTGTCCCGCGAATGAAATGCCAACGGTACGTTCGTAAGACTAATAATTACTTCTCATTATAAGTCTTCATGTTTGTTTCTTACAATGATATGATCCGGATTTGATTAAGACCAAGCTAAGTTAATCAGTGGGTAATCAATCCTCCAATCAACAAAGAAAGCTAGGATTTAGAATAGCCTTCGATGAGGATCAGTAATTGTTTATAACGAGACAGTGTTTAAAGAATCAAAGAGGAAGAAGACTATCAATTCATTCATAAACGTGATATGAGTACAATTGTTGATAAATTCGTAACATTTTAGGCATTTAAGGATATCCTGATAAATTCAATGGAAAACTTTAGAACTAGTAAATAAGTTACATTGGTCATGTTTATTAGAAACTTAGGAAGGTTATTCGGATCACAAAATTTTGTTATAGTTTTGCTGAGTATTAGGAAAACCAGGTCAAAACCACCGTGGCATTCTTTTCATTACTCGATTGCGTATAATTTTAGTGAGTGTTTGTATAGAGGCTTGTGATTGTAAGTTAGTATGCATTTCAGTTGGTATATGCTCGTATAATTGATAAGTTAAATAACTCCAAGCACTATTAAATAAACAAATCTATGGAAACTCTTAGAAGAAGCTCATAAACTCAAGCTTATATGTTAAATTATAGTGTATTTGCTATTAAGCTAATACGCCCTAACCAAGGCTGTCAAAATTGCGAGATTACACGTAAGATTGTAAGATCTTACGTGCACATCAGTCAAAATCGTGTAGGATCGCATCTGAGGTAGGATCGTAAGTAAGATCGGAGGATCGCACGTAAGATCGACACATGATCCGAGTTTTTTTTTTTTTTTTTTTTTTTTTTTTTTTTGCTTTTAAGTCCATCCGACTTGCGTAGGCTAAAAAAACAAAGTGTGTTTTACTAATGTCTAATGAGTAAACCACTATTGTTTCATTTTCAACAAATTATAGTTTACACATTTTTCTACTTTTCTAGATTATATTCTAAATTCTAAATAGATTATATTCTAAAAGTGTTCAATTGTTTAATTTACTTTACTTCATTGTGATTAAACTAATCAAATGGTATATTTTAAAATTCCACTTTGAAACATTTGTTTTCTTGAAATCATGTTGATGGCTCGTATGATTTGAGACATTTAGGACCTGTGTTATGTAATATTATTCCACTAAATCGATAATCTAACGATTGAAACTTTATTTTTTTGTATTTTACTATTTCTTTTGTGTTTGAAATTTGAACTTTGTCATTTTCAAGAGGATATTATATGAATTTATCTTTGATGTTGTGTAGAAATGTAAAACAGTTTGACTCGTATATCATTTGTTTATAAAATATGATAAATTGGTAGGATCGTAGGATCGCGATCCTACGATCTCGATCTTGCAAAGACAAAAATGATCCTGCGCGGGATCGCGATCTTAACAGCCTTGCCTAAAACACTTCAAATGAGCATATATAAGCTAACAAGGTCTGAAGAAGCTTAAATTAACACCTTGAATGAGCTTATAACCTTTGCTATATCAGCTAACGAGTCCTCTATACGCTTAAACAAACACCCGTAATTGCATTATAAGACAAACTCTTCAATATTTTAAATGGTATTTTTGTTGTTAAACAAGATCATGATAAGCTTGCCCAACAACATAACACTAATGTCGATCTATATCTTTTATATAATAAAACAAAACCCTTATTGAGGATTTTCCATTTCAAATTTTTGTTGTTAAACAAGATCATGATAAGCTTGCCCAACAACATAACACTAATGTCAATCTATATCTTTTATATAATAAAACAAAACTCTTATTGGGAATTTTTCATTTCATAAAAATGAATTCATACCTTATTTAGTAATAATTTTATTTAAAAAAATTATTTTCTTAAGTAAAATTTTATATTTATCCATAACACAAGTAGAAGATAAATACAAAAAATATAGATAAGATACAATTAATAATAAGATTAAAATTTTTAAATAATTATCTTTAATAATAAAAAACTATAATTAAACATCATAAATCAAACAAAACAAAGATTAAATTATTTGTTTTTTAATAAATAAAAATATATGATTCAAAAAATTTAAAAAAAAAAAAAAAAAAAAAAAAAAAAACGACTCACACGTGCGCTGGCATTATAACTAGTAGTATATCATATACACCATTGTATATAAATAAGCACAAACTTACTTCGCTATCCAATGTGGGAATAAAAACCTCACGTAACCACATACAAAAAATTGTTCTCGAAACATAAGCTTTTCTTGTAGTAATCAGATATTAAATATGTATACTTTTTGAATTAAGATCATTCTCTATTTCATTTTTTTTTTCAAATATTAATATCTTTCAAACCGTTGATGGTTAAGCGAAAAAAAATATACCGTTACGACGAGCATTTAATTATCTTTCTATAGATAGGCACTTTGATATATTTTCGACAAAAAAAAGTTTTTCGTTTTTTTCATGTTTTTTTTCGTGGCGAAAAATCATATGTGATTTATCATATCTGATATTACATATCACATCTGATATATCATATGTAATTTTTTCGGCCACGAAAAAAAAACGTGAAAAAAACGAAACAAAATTTGTCGAAAATATATCAAAATGTCCGTCTATAGAAAGATAATTAAATGTTCGTCGCGATGGTGTAATTATTTTCGCTTAACGATTAATGGTTTAAAAGATATTTAAATTATGAAAAATGAGTGAAATATTAAAATGCATTTAATCTCAACAATCGATTATTTTTTTAAGTCCAATATAAGAAAACTTTAGTTTTTAATATAACTCGACTCATACTTTTTACACATTATTCTAGTCACATATATTTTGTAAACACTATTGTCAAACCGTCTCTTTTGTCGTATTTTCGTCAATTCTTCATGCTTTATTAAATGCTATAAAATAATATTGGTAAATTGAAATTTTGTATTTTCAGAAAGTATATGTTAATAATGCACAATGGTTGACATAACTAATGACGTGTTTTAAAAATGGTAATTGCAAAAAATATTCACCATTCACTCTATAATTAAGCAAACCTAGTTATAATACATTAAAATTATTTAATTTTGTACAAGATTAGTTCGATTCCTACATTATTCCACTTTACTATATAAGGAGAGCAGCATGTAAACGTAACAAACACATATTCGTTTCACGCAACTATAAGTTTCATATTCGTTCCAAAAAAAACAAAACTATAAGTTTCATATATTCTAAACTAGTTATAATGCTCGTGCGCGCGAGTTTTTTTAAATGTTTTGAATAATATATTTTTATTTATTAAAAAACAAATAATTTAATCTTTGTTTTGTTTGACTTATGATTTTTAATTTAATTTTTTTTATTATTAAAGATAATCATTTAAAAAGTTTAATTCTATTGTTAGTTGCATCTTATTTATATTTATCTTCTACTTGTGTAATATATCAACAAAATGAATTTATAAATTTATAAAATAAAAAATAATAATTAAAATATAACCTAATAAGAAAACATTCTTTTTCTAAATACGAAAGTCCCCTTTAGGAGTTTTGTTTTATTATATAAAAAAGATTTCAAAACTCACCAGAAAAAATTAATTTATTTAATCCAAAACTAAGCAAAATGTAGTAACCAACAACTGAAAATACAAATATGATTGAGCTATAGATTTAAAATGTAGTATAATGCTTCTCACGTGACTTCACAATCACAGCTCAAATGCCTATTTTGAGGATCTAGTCGTGGCTTCATGCTTACCTTCATTCATAAGAATAGGCAAGGATTAGTCCGGTTCTAGCCTAGTTTATTAAACACTATACTAAGTCAAGCTTATAAGCTTACCATAACACTTAGCTTTCTAAAAAAGCTTAAACACAGACTTTTAATGAGCTTATTTTTTCTATACAAGCTAATAAACTCTGTAAATAAGCTTATAAGAAATACTTTTTTTTCAATATTTTACGTGTCCAAAATCAATTTTTAATGCGGACTAATTCAAATAAAAATAAATCTTTAAAAAATAAGAATAAGCTTACACAAACACCCCTCATCACGTTCAAAGACATACTCTCCAACTTTTTACATGTCCAAAATCTATTTTTAATGCGGAAAAATTCAAATAAAATGAAGTTGTAAAAAACTTAAGAACTTATATAAATTAGTGTCAGAGGACTCACGCATTTGTTATTTATTTTCTTAACAAATGTGTTTATCTACAACAATAACATAATACTAATCTCAATTTATGTATGTCACATACACCGCACTATATAAACAAGCACAATTTTTTTTCTTAACCCGATGTGGGACTTAAAACTTGAAATAGCTTTTCACAAAAGTAACCCCATACAAGAAGTTGATCAAGAAACTAAGAGACGTAACTTTTGTATTACCGTAATCAAATATTATTTATATTATTTTACACATTGTTATAGAGACCTAATAACACTTATAATTAACAGTTGCCCACGATGGATTTATATTTGTCAGAATCCTGATTTAAATATTTAAAATATTTGTTGTGTGTTATTGAATTATATGGGACAAAGCTACCTTGTCCTTGTAACCAACAATGTATTGCTTAAGTGCGTAACATTTGAAGTCTTAAAACATTCGGATGCTTGTGGTGTCCCGGTTAGCCTGATACTAGTTGGTATGAACATTGGATGGGCACCCAATGTCAAGACTCATGAACTCTATGGAACCATTTGATGCTAAATTATTGTATTAAATTATTTGTAAGTATTGTGTTAAATTATTTGTAATACCATTTTATGTGTGATTATCACATACAGAATCCGTCACGTGTGTAAAAAAACAAAATGGATAAGTTAACCCATACCTGGGTCTTTCCCACAGACGTAATGGGTTCAAGATCTAGCTCGATAGCAAAAGAAAATAGAGAAAAGATACACATAGCATAGGTAGATTTATCCTCATACGCCATCAACATATTGTTCAGACCTACAAAAGTGATTTAAATACTCAACAAACATTATATTTTTAGGTTCTATATCAAGATAAGTTTGTAACAAAAAGTAATTCAAGTACCTTCGTGACCAAGCTTATAAAGAAACCAATTGTTATCAATCAGCATTTGTCACCCCGTCACAAACATTACAAAGTAAAATCAATGTCAAAACACCAAGTGACAAAATATGAGTTTATTCATTACTATCAATCTCATAACACTACAAATAAAACCACCTTTCGTGACGACTAAGTCGTCACCAATTTACATTAGGTGTCGTCACCAAGTGTGTTTGTGACGATATATCGTCACGGATTTCTCGTCACCAATCCATTGTCACAAAACAACTTCGTGACGACAAAGTGTAGTGTAATTAGTGACGACAAAAGGGGCCCGCAAGTATTCAACGCAAAGACTAAGCAATGTGGGCCATAGCAACTTGGTGACGACAATATCGTCACTAATCATTTTCATAAACTATTTTATTTATATCATGAATAATTTATAAAATGGAAATAAATAAAACTAATTATTATTTTGTGACGACATTGTTGTCACTAATCTTTTTGATATTATTTTATACAATTCTTAATCATTTATAAACGGAGTATAAATAAACTAGATAATATATTTTGTGACAACATTGTCATCACCAATATTAATACATTCTTCGTTTACTATTTTATATCATTTATTAAAAACAAATAATTAATTATATCATTTATTTAGTGACGAAAACGTCGTCACCAATCCTTTATATATTATTTTATTACTTACTACCCCAAACTTAGTGACGATTTACCTCTTTGATACTTAGTGTCGACAAAGTCGTCGCTAAGCAAGCCTGCACTGAAAAATAAACCGCAGTTACTGCTGCTTTTCCACATTTTTCCAAAAATTTTTCCGGGAAAAAACTAATAGAACAAAACCCGGAAAGAATCCGTAAACAGATATTTGTGCAAAACACATAGTCGTTATTAAAAAACGCTATATATCATTAAAACACATATAACTTACAAATATACTCAATCAACCCATTACAACTAACATTACATTATATTTTTGTTTCCTAAGATTACAAAACTTATAATCTTTTCTTTGGTCTCTATAATCCATTCATTGTCTTTATAATACATTCCACCTTAGACATGTGAGCACCTTCAAAAAAACCTGTGTATAACAAATGCAACATCAAAACCAAATCAGTGAATAAACGCAAAGTTAAAATCCAACAAACAAAAGCATTAAATCTTTATAGATAAAAAAATTAATATGGAGTAACTCTTATAAACATTACAGTAATTAATACTTATGCTATTCTAGAAGGTAAGGACCACAAAGGATAGCTTATATTTTATTCTTCAAAACTACAAATAGAACAGGCGGCAACAAACTTACCTCCAAAAAGGAGAGCATGAAATCATTGTCTACCGTTGATGCTATCTTGCCAACATAAATTGTGGTCATTGGCTTTTCAACAGGAGATATGTGTTTGTACATGGTCTACGGTGGTCGAAGTGGGTGGTCCGGCAGTTGAAGTGGGAGGTCCGGTGGTGGCTGGGGGAATCAAAGATGAAGAAAAGAGATGTGTTTTTTTGGAGAGTGTGTAAGAATGGGTGATAATATGGTAAAGAGGAGGATATCTATATTTTTTTGTGCTCTTATCTTGCCCATTAAAAGTGCCATGTTGGCAATCCTTGTGAAGTAATCCAAGGGTGTTGGTTAAACTTAGTTTAGGGACGATTTTTTTAGATAGTTTCGTGACGACAATGTCGTCACTAAATGTGTAGCGGGATAATTTTATCATTTGGCGGGACACTCAAAATTTTCATGAAAAGTTTCATTTTTGTCTTTTTGAGAATTTGGTGACGAGTATGTAGTCACTAATCTATTTTTTTTAATTACTTTAAATTACTTATAAATGATTAAATGATTATTTACATTAATTATAAATGATTAAAAAAATATTTAAATTAATTACAAATGATTTAAAAATACTTTAAATTATCTAAAAATAATTTAAATTATTTAAAAATATTTTAAATTACATATAAATGATTAAAAATTATTTAGGTTAATTATAAATGATTAAAAAATTATTTAAGTTAACTATAAATAATTTAAATTAGTTTTAAATGACTTTTCTTGACTTTTAATTTTTATTTTCCATTTGGCTCGAGATTTTCCTTCTAAATATTTGGCTCCAAACTTTTCCGCTAAATCTTTCCACTCTCATCTTTTACTATAAAAACACCTCACACCCTTTGTATCCTCATATCAACCTCATAACCTTATGTCCTCACATCAAACTCACAACCTCTTATCCTCAATTTAACCACACAAACTCAGATGGATTCAAAACAATCCTTTTAGGTGTTCATGTGGCAAAGGAGATATAGTGTTAAGAACATCTTGCCAGCCCGATAGCTATGTTATACCTTAATACGCATATCCTCGTTCAAAGGTGAAAATCATACGTTTCTTATTTGCGTAAATAGATAAATAATTTGGTTGTTAAAAATACATTTCTTATGATGTCCTTACTATGTTACATCAAAGAACAAAATATTATGGATGTGGATATTTTGTGTGGAAGGAGGTTTTTGATAACCGGTTTAGTATAAGCTTTTCTTCAACATCTGAAGGTTATTCTGGATCTGCACCAACAGAGTGCTTAAACTGCAAAGTCAAAGATCTTACGATAAACATGCTCGAGACAAAAATAAAGATGTTGGAGGCAACATTGGGATTGGTAAGGAATCCCGAGAACCACGCATGTCAGTCGGGTGCAATACCCATGAGCTTTTAGACGACATGGAAAATCTTCGTATGAAGTAGTAGTACTGTAGTAGTTGTTGTTGATGTAGTAGTAGTAGTAGTAGTAGTGGTAGTAGTAGTAGTTGCTGTTGTTTAATGTGTTATTGTTGTTGAAGAATGTCCTACATTAGTAAAGAATGAATGTTCATTTGTTGTTCATCAGATTGTATTATCTCAACTCACCCGTTTGACATCTCATGTATAATGATATTGTGGAAAACTAGAAGGGGGGTTGAATAGTTTACCGCTTTTAACTTCTTTTTAACTTGATTATCTTTTAAAACTTTACGTTTGTTTAAAGATATAAACACAACTTAACATGTTCAATTCTTTGAAAAGCTTTACGTTTGAATAACAATTCTAACTTTACTTGTTTAGTTCTTTGAAAAGCTTTACGTTTGTTTAAAGATATAAACACAACTTTACTTGTTTAATTCTTTGAAAAGCTTTACGTGTGATTAGCAATTCTAACTAAAGACAATATGTAATAAGCAAAGATAAAGAAAGAAACGATCAAACCACAACACAATTGTTTATCGTGGTTCGGCTACAAGGACTCTTTTTCCTTGCCCTACATCCACGCCCCGAGTTTCCAACTCGAGAGTTATAAGCACTAATCAACAAGCTCCTTTCCCGGTGGAGAAACCTTTACAACGTCGCTTACACATTTACCGACACTAAGCTAGATGTCGAGTTCTTTACCAAGGGTACAACCACTCCCGTTAGTTCTTTTACAAGGGTACAACAACTCCCGACACACTACGTATTTTGAGGCCTAAAATACTAACCGATCACTTCTACATACATGATACAAATGAAGTATAAACTACCAAAGCTTATACATGACAAAGCTAACAAGACTTGCAACTTTAGAGTTGAAGCTTGTAACTTCTTGGATGATCTTGTGAAGTCCCTTGCTACATAAGAGGATCACACAAGTCAAATGTTACTGAGTTAGTTGAGAGAGTATGTGAAAATATGACCTAAAGTGATTACTCAAAACTAACAAATGGTTTGGTATTTATAGCAAAACCTTCTGCAGGTCTGGCGGATACGGCGGAACCCTCAGATGGGTTCCGCCCGTGTATCCCCAGGGTTCCGTCAGGGCTGCAGTTGGTTTTGCAATAAATCTTCCAAACCAAACAAGGTCACATCACATAAATACTATTCAAACACAAACTTGCACAAGAAAACTTATGGTTAGTCAAACACACTTTCTTTCCATAAATGTATAATGACAAACTTACCATAAATGTGATGTGATATTTCTATTTAAAGAAATAAAAACAATGTTTTGTTTAAAAGGAAATGTAATCCTTAGTTTAAACAAGACTTAAACACTTAAAGTGATGATTTACTCTTAGCTAAAGTTCATACTTTGTCATTAACAAAACTTAGCAAAGATCGTAAAATATAAATAACGTTTTTAGGCGATATTTGTATTAACAGATATCACATCGACTCGTACGTTTAACATCTCATGTATAACGATATCATCTCAACTCATCCGTTTAACATCTCATATATAACGAGATACCATCTCGTTTCACCCATTTAACAACTCATGTATAACGATATCATCTCGACTCATCCGTTTAACATCCCATTTATAATGATACCATCATCTCATGTATAACGATATCATATCGACTCGCCCGTTTGACATCTCATGTATAATGGTACCATATCCAGGGGCGGAGCTAGTAGGGTGACTAGTGGGTGCTAAGCCACCCCTAATCAACCCACTTAATTCATTATTTACGTACACTATGAGCCATTTATAATGATACCATCATCTCATGTATAACGACATCATCTCGAATCATCCTTTTAACATCTCATGTATAACGACATCATCTCGACTCATCCGTTTAACATCTCATGTATAACGACATTATCTCGACTCATCCGTTTAACATCTAATGTATAAAGATACCATATCGACTCATCCATTTAACATCTCATGCATAACAACATTATCTTGACTCATCCGTTTAACATCTCATGTATAACGATACTATATCGACTCATCCGTTTAACATCTCATGTATAAGGATGCCATCATATCATGTATAACGATATTATATCAACTCATCGGTTTAACATCTCATGTATAACGATATTATATCGACTCATATTATACATATTTTAACTACAAAAGTAATACGAAATAAATTAATTTATGTAAAATTTATAATTAATTTTAACACTAATATGTAAATTTTGAAAATCATTATTTATACTTTCTAAAACCTTTTTATAATAAAATAAAATAAAATCTAGTTATAATAAACTCATAGTTATGACTTTGTTGTCACTAAGTAATTTACCAAGAGAACTTAAAAGAAATAAATAATATCTATAATTTTTAAAGTCTTTTTATTATAAAAAAGAAAGTAATTTAGTTATAATAAACGATTTGTGACGACAAAGTCGTCACTATTTACTTTACTAAGAAAACTTTTAAAAAAATATATTTATTTGGACTTTTAAAACTTTTTTACTATAAAATATCAATTAGCTTAGTTATAATAATATTTTTGTGACGACACTGTCATCACCATTTATTTTCCCTAAAAACTTGTTCTGAAAAATCATTATTTATGATTTGAAAAACTTTTTATTAAAGAAAAACGAAAATAGTTTAGTTATAATAAACTCATGGTGACGACTTTGTTGTCACTAAGTAATTTACCAAGAAAACTTTAGAAAAATAAATAACAACTTATAATTTTAAAGTCTTTTTATTATAAAAAAGAATTTTAAAGTCTTTTTATTATAAAAAAGAAATTAATTTAGTTATAATAACGATTTGTGACAACTTCATCGTCACTATTTACTTTACTAAGAAAACTTAAAAAATAATCTTTATTTAGACTTTTAAAAACTTTTTTATTATAAAATATAAATTAATTTTAGTTATAATAATAGTTTTGTGACTACAATGTCGTCACAATTTAATTTATCATGAAAACTTGTTTTGAAAAATCATTATTTATAATTTTAAAAATTTTTTATTACAAGAAAGAAAATAATTTAGTTATAATAAAATGACGACAATGTCGTCACAAATATTAAAAAATATTATTTATTTGTTTTATTTATTAAAAAGATATTATGTAGATATATAAAAAATATGGTGACGACATAATCGTCGCTAATTTGTGTGGGCCTCCGATTTGTGTTTGACTAAGCCATTGATGGTGAAAAAGGTTGAAAGTGGTGGGCCCTTTTAAATTTTGTGACGACAATGTCGTCACCAATAAAAATGGCGTCCCGAAAGGTGGTATCCCTTGTAGTGTTATCGTCATTAGAGACATTGTACTTAGAAATATGACATAAATGACTCTAAACTCGAAATAAACCATACAAGCACGGTTATAAATATAACAAAATAGAACTGACACTTTAAGTGTACAAAGCAAGTTCTCTAGGAAACTGCTTTCAAGAAGACTAATTATTGGTCGGCATCCAGAGATTGGACGTTAGCCTTTGAAGGTTTAAACCTGATGTAAGGGCTCTTGAACTCCCCTGGAACCATCATTGGGGGATTCATTGACTTTGGTTTTGGCACACGATTGTTAACTTGATCAGGCATTGATAGGTTAGCTTGGTAAACTTTAGAAGGCGCACCTGCTGGTGCAAACATTTTAGGCATTTAAGGATATCCTCATAATTCAATGGAAAACGTTAGAACTAGTAAATAAGTTACATTGGTCATGTTTATTATAGAAACTTATGAAAGTTATTCGGATCACAAAATTTTGTTATAGTAGTTCTACTGAGTATTCGAAAACCAGGTCAAAACTCACCGTGGCATTCTTTTCATTACTCGATTGCGTATAATTTTAGTGAGTGTTTGTATTAGCTTGTGATTGTAAGTTAATATGCATTTCAGTTGGTATATGCTCGTATAATTGATAATTAAGTTAAATAACTCCAAGCATTATTAAATAAACAAATCTATGGAAACTCTTTGAACAAGCTCATAAACTCAAGCTTATATGTTAAATTATAGTGTATTTGCTATTAAGCTAATACGCCCTAAAACACTTCAATTGAGCATATATATAAGCTAACAAGGTCTCTGAAGAAGCTTAAATTAACACCTTGAATGAGCTTATAACCTTTGCTATATCAGCTAACGAGTCCTCTATACACTTAAACAAACACCCGTAATTGCATTATAAGACATATATACTCTTCAATATTTCAAACGACAAAAGTTATTTTAAACCCCACTTTTAAATCTTTTATATGAGTTTCTGTTGTTCGACTTTTAAATCTTTTAAGGATTCTTCAAGAGGCATCCTCTCTCTAACTATGGATAAATTCAAAATGGTATGCATCTCTATTACATCATTCAACTGCCTTAATTTTTTCTAGAGGTGTCATATTCAAGCAGTATATTCAATACTTATAAATGAGACGATTCGGGTTGTATTAGATGGGAAGAATGGGTGATTTTTATTCAAAACTTTAGATTGTTATTATAATAATGTCGTTTTGTGAACATAATTAACACATTGGTTACTTTCCGTAAGCAAAAAGCGCTAACACAACATGACCATACTAGAAGTTATAGTATGGATTTAATTAGTTATATGATTGATTTTGCTGCAATTTTATTTGGGATATAAATAGGTGACTTAAAGACTTGGGTCTTGGGACATAAATATTGTGTTTACCTTGTGACTTTCACTATGTAAATAACGAATAATTGCGAATCAGATTAAGGACATTTAGATGCTTTTTATTGAGTCCAAGAATACCAGTTTGTTAATTTATCATGAATACCATTTGTTTCTTTTCGAGGTTGTTAATGTGTTTAATTAACTAATGGGTTTGTATGATACGACTGTTTTCAAGTTGATTAATTTGGTTGTGATGAAACTAGCTACAAGTATGCCATATTTATTTAGAATTATGTCAAGGTTTGATGACAATATTATTTATCGAGAAAAAAGTATAATTTTTGATGATGCTGATTATTATTTTGTCGTCAATAACAGTCACATTTTTTGATCCTCAATCGTCATATACTTTTAGGGGGTTGCTAAATATATACCGACCACCAACAAGTACTACTATATTTAACTGTAGACATTCATGACGTGCAATTGATCATTCAGGTTGGATACAACTTGAACTGATTAGTGCACATTATTCTTTTCTTTATTAACTGCGATTAATTTTTCGTCTTTGTATAGTGTGAACCCCCACGGGACGTCGAAGACTTTATTCATCTATCTGGAAGGACACGAAGAGCACGTAATTGTAAAAGAGCAACGTTTCCGCATTACATTATCATTTTAGTTTTGTTGGTAACATTGCTTCCTGATAGATCACTTACTAATTTCTTAAGGGCCTCTTTCTCAAATTATATTAGATGATGCTTTTACTTTATGTGGTTCCATCTCAACTACAAATACCAGTTAAAATAATTACAGTTTGCTTATATGCCTATAAATAATTAGTCTCCTGTGAGTTTGTAATCATCTCGAAAAGCTTTGTACATCACAAACGTGTATGATTCAGTTATATAATAAGCTAATAAGCATTAACACTAAAATTAGGGCTTTTGGAAAGACGTAAACTTTTAGCTCTATTTTACCCATTAGACCCGTCAAAGCATACATTTTTTTAAAGAGTTTCTAAAATTTTGGTGAATATTTCGTGAAGCGGCAAATGAAAGGTTGTATCCCGCTAAAATTATTTTGGTGAATTTTCAGGAAATAGATCGGTCAATATTTAGGAACCGATCTAACTAGTTTTAAATTTTAGTAGATCAGTTATTAACTAAATAACCGATCTATTTATTATATTTCTTACTCTTTTTCTTTTGTTAGATCAGTTTTTAGTATAACCACTCTATGTGAAGTGAACTATTTAACCTTTTGTGTAGTAGTGTGAGGTAAATTAAGGTGTGGACTGAAGTAACAAGACACTTAATTTTATCACAGTAGCCAAAATAGACTATCGTAATACCTGTGTATATTTTAGTCATTTTATAGTTCGACACTGATAAGAGTAATTTTCTATGTAGCCGAGCTAAGCTACCATAATGCCACCACATATATACAAAAATTCATATGAATATTTTATGCTTAATTAATTAGTTATTGGGGAAGTTGATTAACAAGAAAAGTAGTTGTCAAAACTGAATAAAACAACAATACAAACCGCAGAAAATATACTTATACATAATTTGGATAATTCTTCCACACACAAATAAAAATACAATGCTCAAAGTTGAACGAAAGTCCAACTGTTATTGAAATTAAAATATAAACACTAGCACCAAGTTTAGCATAATCTTGGGGTTTAGTGGTTAAAACCATGGCACTGCAACTGATACTGCCCCCTAAGAAAGATGGTTTACACCAGTTTTGCAATGATGGGAATAACAAGTTTTTCAAGCTGATTTAGGGTCTTCTCGTATTCCTCAACATCTGTGAGCTCACTTCCATCAAGACATTCACTTGCATCCTCTATTGCGATTTCCATCTTCTTCATGTCTTCCTTATGGATCTTTGTCTTAGAACTGCTTCCTATGTTCTTGATTTTGCTTTCCACATCATAAATATAGGCCTCCAATGCATTGCGTGCAAACACCTTCTTACTGTATGCTTCGTCCTCAAGTTTGAACTTTTGGGCATCTCTCAACATCTTATCAATCTCTTCCTTTGTAAGCCGTTGCTTGTCATTGCTAATTCTAATCTTCTTTTTCAAACCGGTTGTTGTTTCTTCACCTGAACAATTCAAAATGCCATTAGCATCAATGTCAAAAACCACTTTAACCGATGATTTACCCTTTGGTGCAGCTGGGACTTCAACCTTGAATTTCCCCAGCCAGTTATTCTCTTTAGCAATAATTCTCTCACCCTGGTAGACGTCGACAGTTATAGTGGTTTGGTTATCCTCAGTTGTGACATAAGTGCATTCCTTTTGTGTTGGTATTGGGGAGTTCCTAGGAATTATAACATCCAAAGTACCACCCTTTATATCTGTACCAAGTGAAAGAGGGACGATATCTAACAAAACTAAATTATTCACTTTTTGACTTTTTTCGCCACTTAACTTTGCAGCAAGAACTGCTGCACCATATGCAACCGCTTCATCGACATGGATTTTCTTGTTGAGCTCTTTTCCGTTAAAGAAGTCTTGCAAGAGTTGTTGTACCTTGGGTATCCTGGTCGATCCACCAACGAGTACTACTTCATCCACATCTCTCTTATTCATTTTGGCATCACTCAAACAACTCTCTACTGTTTGAATACACTTAGCAAAGAAATCTGCATTAAGATTTTCAAACTTTGCACGGGTGATTCTCATGGAAAAATCAACACCATCATGCAAACCATCAATTTCAATCATAGTTTCAGGAGTTGCAGACAGAACTCGTTTAGCCTTTTCACATTCTACTCTTAATCTCCCAAGTGCTCTTAAGTTCCCACTTATGTCTAGCTTCTTCTTTTTGTTCAATTCCTTAACAAAATGTTCCAACAATATGTTGTCGAAGTCTTGACCACCTAAATGAGTATCACCAGCCACCGCATTCACTTTTACCTTATGGTTTTCATCGATGGTGACGAGAGAAACGTCAAACGTACCACCACCTAAATCAAAAATTAGCACGTTTGTATCACGAGTTATCTCACTTCTCATATCTAGTCCATAAGCAATTGCAGCTGAGGTAGGCTCGTTGATTATTTGTAAAACATTAAGTCCAGCAACAAACCCTGCATCCTTTGTTGCTTGACGTTGAGAATCATCAAAATAAGCTGGCACCGTGATGACTGCATCTTCCACAGTTTTACCAAGATATGACTCTGCAACGTTTTTGAGTTTTGCAAGAACCATGGATGAAATTTCTTCTGCAGAAAAGTTCTTCTGTTCACCCTTGTATGAAACTACAATTTTTGGGATGTCATTAGTCCCTTTTATAACTTTGAAAGGCCACGACTTCATGTCTTCCTGAACTTTGGCATCATCGAACCTCCTTCCAATCAATCTTTTTGCATCTAAAAATCCATGAATTTTTGTTAATATGTAACAGTAACCATTTGTATTCTAAACTCAGGGTGCTTCAAGAAAAGAACTAAGTTATAGAGTACAAACCATAGACAGTGCAGCTGGGGTTCATGGCAATCTGGTTTTTGGCACCTTCACCAATTAGACGTCCGACATTAGTGAACGCAACACACGATGGCGTAGTCCTATTACCTTGATCATTCGGTATGATCTCAACTTGGTCATGTTGGCAACACACCCACACAAGAATATGTCGTTCCAAGGTCAATACCTATAGCGGGTGCAACTCCTTTTCCAGCCATTATGCTTTCAATAAAATCTACATAGCATAACACATCATGTTAGTAACACAATATATACTATATGGACTTAATCAGCAATAGACATAGGGAAAATGTATGAGTAAGTTCATAGTGCATCAAAAGAGATGAAAGTTCAACTTTTACGTTGTGTTCTCAAGTTTAATACTTGAAAGAAAAGGAAAAAAAAAAAAAAAAAAAAAAAGAAAAATAAACTTGTGTTATACGGTTAATTTTTTTAAGGAAATAAAAGAAAGGAAGAGGAAGGAAATGGAAGGAAAAATGACCCCAAAACTTTCCTCCTAGAAATGAGACGAAATGAAGAGAAAATAAGATTAAACATTCTTTATTTTTAATATTAAATTTCAAGGTAAAAGAAAATCTTGTAAAGATTAACATTCACTCGTAAACTTGTAATAAAAAATAATTTCACTTCTTTGAATAGAGTTGAGATCAACATAAATCACAAATTCTTTAAAGGTCAAATGGGCAAATCATGACTATTTACTTTTTCATTAAACAAAAAACCCACTTTCTATCTTTTTTTTCTTTGAAATAAGATATTTTGCAAACGGTAAATCGTCAAGCGAAAAAAATACACATCTCGACGAGAAATTTTTTATCTTTCAGTAGACGGCTAATTCGAAAGACGAACTTTTTTTCAAGCTATTTTTTCTAGTGTTTAAATTTCTGGCCTGAAAAATTACATGTGATTTGTTAATTCAAAAAGCATGTGTGATTTCACAAATCATATGTGAATTTTATAAAATTACATGTGATTTGTTATCTTAAAAAATGAAAATTGATTTCATAAATCACATGTGATTCTTAAAATAACAAATGAATTGTGATTTTAATAAATCACATGTGATTTTTCAGGGTGAAAATTCCGATGCTCATAAAAAAATTAAAAATAATTGATCTAATTTCACCATATTTTCTAAAATTTTGTGCTTTTTAATTCAACATCTATTTTGATATGTTTTTATGAGTTTTTTAGTTTTTACATTTTTAGTGGGTTTATTTTATTTTGATTCAAATTTTTACAACTTTAACTTTTATTGTGAGGGTCTTTCTATATGCGGTAATAATGATGTCACGGGAAACCCAAGCAAACACATACAACTAACACATATACATTCGGAGTGTTGTGAAACGAATTCACTAAGCGGGTAGGAAATTGCGAAGAGAGTTGAGCTAGCAATTCATCTAATATATTTATAATATTAACTATATTAATCGTCGTCGCTATGCGCGGGTATCCAACTAGTAATCTATAATAAGTGTTTGGCAAAAAGTAGTGAATAATCACTCATTTGCGTTTTGCAAGTCTGAAACGTGGTTTTGCAAAAGTGAATGGGGTGATCGCTTTTGGAAAACGCAGATGTGGTAAAGCAATAATTGACATGACAATTTACAAACATACCCTCAGTTAATACATCCAAATATCTTCTTAATAAAATCCTCATATATGTGGTATGTTGGTTTTTAACATTTACGTGGCCTAGTAACATGAAATTGACCTATTAAATAATTAATTTAAGATAATTAAAAAATTATAGGATATGAATATATGTAACATATTTTGTACAAAACACTGTAACAAGTGATAAAACTAAATTGTACATATAAAAGTTAAATAATTAATAAGAATGTCTTTTTTTGATCATTTTACTTCTTAAGTTCTTAAATAATCTTTTCCGCCAAACATTCAAAAACTAATTATCTAATTATTGTAATATCAAACAGCATAAGCAAATCTAAACACCAAAATTTAAAATCACGTTTTGCAACAGCTGATTATCTGATTATAAGTTTTCAAAACGCATAATCTATTTTCATTAAGCAATGCCAAACACTTCTTGGTTCTAGTGTTATTGTAATCGTTAGGCCGTTATAGTTTTAGGAATGTTTGACCAATATGATATTGATCGGCCTAGGGTCTTGTATTATCTTTTTAGAATCAACGTGGTTTTCTAGCATTTTGCTTGATATATAAAATAACTTTAAGATTTATTTTGAGCTTATAAGGTTATGTGACTTCAACTGATAATTTTAAGATTATCTTTAATGACTTATTTAAATACATATAAACCAAAAAATAAGCTTAAACATACACACCCATAGATAAAAGAAAAAACTCTAAAATTAACACTTTCGTACTCAATGTTCCATTTAGCAGATAAAAATAACAATAGCACTAAAATAGTAAATTAGCGAGTACTTGTAATAAAAGTTAGGGCAAATGATTAAAATAAGTATCATACTTGTCACCATTTTTCTTTGTGTGTAGCGAACAAATTTTTTTGTTTTTGTGAGTAATTTTCTTTCAAATTCATTCTTTTAGGATACTATGTGACATTTTTGCCTTTCGGAGAAAAAAATTTCTATTAGTTAATAGGGGCAAAAATGTCCAAAAATTTCACAAAATACCCTAAAAATGATGAATTAAAAAAAAAATTACTAACAAAAGCAAAAAAATTTGTTCGATACCCACAATAAAAAATGATGACAAATGTTATATTTTTTTAATCATTTGCCCTATAAGTTACTCAGATAAGAAAAGACTTACATATATCAGTTGTACTGATCAAGAGCTACCAAAGGTTGTGTACCGCTAATCACTTGTTTTCGCAACTTCTGTATTCTGTATAGTATACAAAATATAAGCACAAGCAAGTTAACGTAAATTTCATATTATATCATATCAATTCATCAAAAAATATAAAGATCCAACATAGGTATACGTAATTATTTTCGCTTGATATAATTTGCTCATTTAGATCCACTGGTTTACAATTCCACAAAGAATATGATTTCATTTCTTCAAAAAGTATTATAGATATTCTATAAATAAAGATCATAAGTATTGAAAATGTAAATGGAAAACAACTTCTTTCTTTTTTTTTTAAAAAAAAAAAAAAAAAAAAAAAAAAAAAAAAAATCCTCCCACCTTTTTGTAAGAGGATGGAAAATGCATGAATCTAGCTTCCTCAACCCTTGGTTATATATACAAATCAATAAACCACAGAGTCTTTAACTCTTTATTCATGGTAAAAATACTTTATAAAGACTTCGTTCCAAAGACTTTGTCGTATTAGAAGACTTTGATACACTTTACATATCGTCTTTGCTGGGGTTTTTGCACCACAATTTCATTGTATTTTCATAAAATATGTCACTACAGTACAATATTTTTTTATTTATTTAGATTATTGTACTTTTATTTACCTTTAAAGTAGTCATTAAGGTGGTGTTTGTTTTTCATAAAGAGGCTCTTAACAGCTTCTTAATCTAAACCGTTCAGACGCGGTCAAACATTTTGGTCATTCAGACCATTTTTTTTCCCGTTCGGACGCGTTCAGAGGCAGTAAGATCTTAATGGTCTAGACCTGAGAGGGCTGTCTGAATGCCTTTTGTTGAAAAGAAAAAAAAAAATAGTACAAGCAAGCAAATGTGCGATTCAAGCATGAGTTTTTTTTCCCGTTCAGATGCAGTCAAATTCAGACATTTATGCATCAAATTCAGATTTAGATGTACGGTTCAGATTCAAATTCAGAGCCTTTTAAAAAACAAACACAACCAAACTTTGTTTGGGGTTTTTGCACAGCAATTTCATTGTATTTTCATCAAATATCCAACGCAATTTCATTGTATTTTCATCAAATATTCATATACTGTACAATATTTTTTTAGACAAAATTTCACCGTTCGTCCCTAAACTCTACACATTTCGCGCGTTTGGTCCCTAATCTTTTTTTTTTTGCGTTTTCGTCCCTAACTCTGCAAAATTTGTGTGTTTGGTCCTTTTCACCCGATTTCGCTAACCATGGTAAGTTTGCTGGTTAAGTGACTTGGAAAGTTATTAAAATGCCTTTTATATTCTTCTCTTAATTTACAAACACAAATAACAAACATATAGCCATATGTGTGAGGATGTTATGTGACAAATAATTGATTAGGTAACGACACGCATCAGATATGACTTATCACAAAACATATAGCCGTATGTGTGGGGATGTTATGCGACAAATAATTGTAAACAACATATTTTGATTGGCTTACGCGAAACTAACATGACATGATGTTCCATCCTTTTCACAATCAAGCCTCAGGGAACCAACATTAGTTAATTGTCACATGATTGCCAATCCTTTTCAAAAGTTAATCAGTTCTAGAAGGAATGGCGCTAATCCATTGACACGATATCATTTACAAGATAAATCAAACTCTATAAAAAAATAATTAGTCGTACCATAGAAGTTTAAACGTATGCCTAACAGCATATTTAATGCATTAATTAATCACTAAAACAACACATTTTCTATGTTCCTATTCACTTTTGTATCTTCTTATCAGACACCTTTTTAAGCACGATAATCAGTTTTCAAAAACTCAATGCTAATCCATCAACATGATCAAGGGCGGAGCCAGAATATTTTCTGAGAGGGGGCAAAAAAATTTTTTTTTCACGACGACCAAAAAAAAAAACAAAAAAACAAACTGTGCAAGAGTACGACTCAATATTTTTCCCCGAACAATAGCAGCTAAATGAAATTAAACCAAATATTTAAGTTATATAATAGTAACAAAATGTAAATAAAAAAAATAGAAAAACAAATATGGGTTGGTTCCCATTTCAATTCCCACGTGACTACAAGTTTTTCCCTTCTTTAATTGGTCACCACACAACAATGATCACATCCACTTTTCTCTTTCATGCTGCACTTTTTTTCCCGTCCGATTGAAAGTTTTTTCCAGCCAGTTTCATTTTTTTCCTTTTATATTCTTCTTTTTCTGATTCTGTTAGCTTTACCGGCTTTATTTCATTTACTTGTAAGGGGGCAAAATGATGAAAAACACCAAAATCTCAAAAAAATAAAAAAAAAATAAAAAAAAAATACATTACGCCGGAAAGTTTTGGGGGGCACGTGCCCACCATGCCTTCTCCGTAGCTCCGCCCTGGACATGATTACGTAGAATGGGAAATTATTGGTCCTCGTAATATACCAAACAGTTTACAAATGCACAATTCACACAATGTTTGATATAACTATGTGATTTAGTGCTGAATGATTTATTTACTCTTGAATGATTAAAAGACTCTTAATCAGAATGTTTCTGATAACATGATGTTTGACAAGTGTCCTGAATGCATATCTTTATCGGCTAGATATACTATTTCAACATTTTGTATAGAAAAATATTTTTTAAAATTATAATCAGATTTTTTTTTTTCAAGAAAAATCAATTATTATCATTCTTTTATTGTTAAAAGCAACTATTAAAAGCCGAACATTTTATATATACATCTTTTCTTAATTTTAATATCTAGTCGTATAATTTTAGATGTTACGATAATATATAAGTGACTAAACTTGCAAAAGTTAAAATGCCAAACAAAAATAGGTGATTAAAAAACTATTTGGGAAAAGAATAAATTGTTTTATCATTTAATGGAACGATAAAATTTGTTCGAAGGAGATGCTAAAATGTGCTAAAGTTAAATATTACTATGTGAATCATTAATAATATATGACGTATGTAAAATTATTACGAGTATAATAAAAAAGGGAAGTGATTTGCACACTCCCAAAAGTGATTGGCACACTCAAAATGTGAGTGTGTTGACATTTATACCCTTACAGGATATGAATAAGTCCAAACAGTGTGAGGGTATAAATGTCAACACAGTCACATTTTGAGTGTGCCAATCATTTTTGGGAGTGTGCAAATCACCTCCCAATAAAAAACCTTGAAAACCCATTGAATCATTTTGCATCTATTGGATGCTGTGCCATTAGACCGATGGTATAATGAATAAGCGACAAAAATAGTGTTATCAAACAAAAACCAATGCTTACCGATTTAGCTTTATGCTCATTAAGATGCTATCAAACACCCCCTTATAAACATTTAAGTTGCTAAAAGAAGTCTAGCTGTCTAGTCAACATGGACAAGCCTAGATATGCAGAGCAATAAGATTTTAGTCACTGAAACAATTATAGAACCAGTAATAACAAATATCGAATATATAGTCACCCTGACCATACTGAGATACGCTTCACTTGTTCATAAGATCCCAAAATCCTAATATGTCTCATAGATGGAAGTAATAAGAAAGGTTGAGTTATATACCACTCTAAAAACCACACCCGTATATGCATCTCACCACATCGATAAAATTCTTAAGAACGAAACCGTAAACTATGCTTAAACACCTTGAGCTTGAAGGAGACCGTCACGGATCTGATCAGCAATATCTTTGGCTGCACCAGGTCCATGGGGAATGAACACAGCACTAGACTTTGACAAAGCCCCTATGTCTTTCATGGTGTCAAAGTACTGAGTGACCAGCACCATGTCCATAACATCCTTGGCTGATGTTCCTGGCACGTTCTCAGAAAAAGCAAGCACGCTGTCCCTAAGACCATCCACAATGGTTTGGCGCTGTCTGGCTATACCAAGCCCATATAGGTATTTGGATTCTGCTTCTCCTTCTGCACGCTTGATTTGTAGAATTTTTTCAGATTATGCCTTTTCATTTGAAGCAATTCTCATTCTAGCAGCTGTTATTAACAGTAAATATGTTGTTGGGTAAGTCGGACTTGTTTATATGAATGATCATAAAGTTTGAAAATATAGTTACTACAATTCATAACTAAGAACTAGTCAGGGTTCTATCAAAGATCTGTTGGACAGTTGGTTTAGTTATTGCCACATCTAGTAAGGCTATCTGCGTTTAAACCATATTTAAAGATCACTAGCAAGTAAGGGGAAAATGAACCAGGTTGGCTAATGGCCATAAAAACTTATAATTTGTACAGTGGGTTCAATACGCGTAGCCAGGTTGGGTTGAGGCGATAACACATTATTTGTCCTTCTAAATATATTATGATATGATACATAATTACAAAAAACTATTATGAAAAAACTACATGATAGTTTTTTAATAAAGTTATTTAGGAGATTGTCTAACACCTAAGTATAATGTGGAAGACATTCAAAATAATCCCAATTTTAACCAATTACTTTCTATCCAAGTTTTTATGTTGCCTGTCTGACCCTTTATCAATAAAATGTGATCCAAATTAGAACAATTTCAACTACATGTAATGATATTGCTCCTCTACTAAGTGATGAAAACACAATTCTATCATGAATCAAACTAAGGTACCTGCATTGATGTTGTGGAAAACTAGAATGGGGGTTGAATAGTTTTACGTCTTTTTAATTTGTTATAAAAGATAGTTTTAGTGTTTTCTTAGTTTTTAAAATTTAGATTCGATAATATGTGATCTCAAGTCTTGCACAATATAAACAACTATCAATAAGTAAGATATAACAATGATAAGTAATGAAATAAATAAGAGATGGAAAGATCGAACCGCGAGACAAGAGATTTATAGTGGTTCGGCTACAAGGACACCTTCCTTGCCCTACTCCACTCCCCGAACACCTAACTCGAGAGTTTTCTTCACTATATCAACAAGCTCTCTTATGGCGGAGAAAACCTTACACACCAATTTACACACCACAACTTCTTCACACCTAAATCACAACTTCTTCACACCAATCTACTTCACAACTAACTACTTCACGCCTATCTTCTTCACACCAATTTACTTCACAACTAACAACTTCACACCTAGCGTCTTCACTACAATCTAATTCCTAACTTTTCTTCTTCACACCAAACAACTAACTAATCACACAATCTATATACCTAGCACAACTATCTACAATCAAATATTCACAACAATCTTCACAAAGAATTATGTAAATAATCTTGATGATGCACCAACAACTTGGATGTGGAGGTTACAACAAGTTGTAATACTTCTTGTCTTGGGGAATAGAAGTATTCTTCTCTTGCACTTGAGAGGATGATGTTTGAATCACTTTGAAACTAAGAATTATGTACTTATGATCAAAGGATTAAGAGAATAGAAATGTGGATCTAGAACAGAAAGTTTAGGAGTGCAAAAGGTGAGAAAATTATGTGGGATGAACCAGTATTTATAAGGGGGAAAATTACTGTTCTGGAGCGTGGCCGGTCCCCTTAATTAATGGCTGGTCCCCTTAATGATTAAGGGGGCCGCCTAAGGAATTAAGGGGGCCGCCCCTTCAGAACGTTGGATTTTCTTGTCTTTTAGTGGGGAATATTTTTCTGGATAAAATTTGCCATTTTTTGTTGGAAATTTGAAATCATATATTTATAATGAATTAAACATATTCTTTTAATTTCAAAAGTAATTTTGTAAAAGATATAGAATGTTTAATACATTTTATAAAAATTCTAGTGATTAGAAAAATTTCCTTTGATCATGAAATGCAATAAACCCTTTGTTTATTCATACCTTAAGTGATATGGATGTAAAGACAAATATTAAGCACTAAAAACTTGTTTACGTCATAAGTTTTAGATTAATGAGTTTATGCTTTGTAATTATCAAAACATAGAGATATTGTTAATTTGCTAACAATGTTTTTAGACATTATTTATGTCAACAATATCTCCCTTTTTGATGATTACAAAACCTTAAACTCATTAGGTCTAAAAAATAATTTTTAGACAAGTATTATTAGAGTTTAACATTCTCTTCCCCCCCCCCCCCCCCTTTTTTGTAAAATCAAAAAGGTTAATGCTCCCCCTTGATGTATGCTCCCCCCTCATTTGAGAGCACCAAGGGAATGAGCTATGAAAATCTTGGCTACACAAAATATTAGAAGAGAACAAGACACATATACATGCAAAGCAATAATTATAAAAATAGATTCATTCAAGCATCATAGAAATGATTAGCATTACAACATTCAATATGCTTAAAGCATATTGATTACAATAAAACAAAAAGAAAAGACATAGTCCTATATTGCCTAAGAGAGCACTTGGACTTGCTTGCAACCCATGGTTGATTGTTTTATTTGCTTGAAGGAGAACATAAGCATAAAGCTTAGTTGTTAGATGGAGAGGGATATGGAGTGGGGTATGGAGCGGAAGAGGTGGACCTTACGATGTTGTATCGTGTTAAGGGTGGTATGGGATGAGGACGAGTGAGGAGATATTCAATCCAAGAAATATCTTCACTCAAGTATAAGATTTGTTTTTAAAGGAAGATGCAACAAGGGCAATAGTGAGTGTGGTTTGTAACTTGTTCCAAGTTGAGAGAGTGGGGTAGGCAATTGTTGTAAGGTGATGATGGAAGTTGCCCTTTGTTGCATTGTGCAAGATGCATGGCATTGAGATCACTAAGATCATGGATTTGGGATATTTCATCACGGAACCTTTGCTTTTCCGTGGCAATGCGGAGAGAGTCATTGTGTTGATATGGATGAATTGGGTTTGTGTAGTTGGAATTGTAGTTGGATGGTTGATCAAACTTGTATGGATCATTATAAATGGTTGGTGGATGAGCTGAATGGTTTGGCATGAAGGAAGATGTTTGGCCAATGTTGTATGGTTTGTAAAGAGGATCAAATGAATGTCCTTGTGAATTTGGTGTAAAGTTTGGGAAGTAAGTGGTTGGAGGTGTTGAGTGATTTCCAACTTCATTGGTTATGATGGATTTGTTACGAGGGCTTTTTCTTCGCCAAACGGGTTTTTCTGTCATTCTTGCAAGCCTTGAGGCTTTTGGTTTTGGTTTGTTTGGAGAAGTCATGAAGGGATGAATGAAGAGTTTTGAGGATTAGGGTATTTATAGTGTAAGATTTGTGTGTTTAAGGATGGATAAGGTTTGTTTGGGAGATTAGGACAAAATATGTTGGTGAAAAATGGAAAATGTAGGTTGAAATGGGCTAAAAAGCAGAAAAGATTCTGTAAACCCGACCATCAGATGGCCGGTCCCCTTAATTAGGGGGCGGTCCCCTTAATGATTATGGGGGCTGCCTTACAAAATTAAGGGGGCCGCCCATCTGGTGATTTCCAGATTGCCAGAATTGGGTTTTTGGCAGAAAATTTGCATAAAGGTTGTGTGTTTGGATTAGAATACAAGCAAGTTCAATTCCTTTAGGCAATATAGCATCTAATCTAATCAAGATATAGCATGCATGCAAAACACATAAGCAAAAGAGCAAATAAGCAACACATAATAAGCAAAAGGAGACAAGTAAGGGCAAGAGCACTTAAACTTCCTAAGGCACCTATCTTAGATCAAAGGCAAAGTTAACTAGTGAGTGGAAAACTAGTGATGGAGCAAGATGACAACATTATTAGTGAATTTGTCCTAGTGTGTGTCTATATGCAACAAATGTGGAGTTGTGATTGTTTCAACTCCTAAATGCAAAGAGAGATAACGATCCTAAGAAACAATCCAAAAGATCTCCTTGATTCAATTTTTGCTCGATTCATGAATGTCAAAAATATATATTAGATTATATATTTTGACAATTTATGTGAGAGTTTATGCATGATTTAGGAAAAAGTTTTTAGCGTTTGTCAACAATGCAAGGAAAAAGATTTTCATGCAATTCCTAGATGTGAGAATAGTTTTCAAGAAATTTTGATTGGGTTTTACAAGAGAGTATCTGCAAATGAAGGTGAGGTTTCCCAATCATTAATTTTGTGCAAAATGGATTCCTAGACTCAGAAGTGAAGAAGTGGATGAAAAGTAAATTTTATGCAAGTATAAATTTGTGTTAGTTCAATATAATTTAGTCAACTTGTTCCATCATTCCTAATACTAAACGCAAGTGGTTGAATAATTCACGCTTAAGGGGTTTTGTGAATATATCCGCAATGTTATCTTCCGATGCAACTTTTTCTATAGATATGTTTCCTTTTTGTACATTATCCCTAAGAAAGTGGTGGCATATTTCTATATGTTTAGTCCTAGAGTGTTGTACCGGATTTTTACTTAAATCTATCGCACCTTTGTTATCACACATAATGGGAACGTTTTCTAACCTAATTCCATAGTCTATAAGAGCTTGTTTCATCCATAGTGCTTGTTGACATGCCTTTCCAGCGCTTACATATTCGGCTTCGGTGGTAGAAATAGCAAGAGCAGTTTGCTTTTTCGAAAAGCAAGATGTTAGACAGCATCCCATAAACGTGCAAATACCGCTAGTGCTTTTTCTATCTACGTAGTCTCCCGCATGATCCGAATCCGCATAGACGATGGTTTCTATGCCGGATTCCTTAGGATACCATAATCCTATGTGTATAGTGCCTTTAATGTATCGGAAGATACGCTTAACCGCTTCTAGGTGAGAGGTTTTGGGATCCTCTTGAAAACGGGCACAAAGGCAGACACTAAACATGATATCGGGTCTACTTGCCGTCAAGTATAGTAAACTACCTATCATTCCTCTATACTTGGTGTTATCTACGGACTCACCTTCATCATCCTTTGTGAGCTTTACTTCCGTAGACATGGGAGTTTTCATGGGTTTTGAGTCTTCTAGGCCAAATTTCTTAAGCATTTCCTTAATGTACTTAGGTTGGTTAAAAAATATTCCATCTTCTAATTGTTTTATTTGTAATCCTAGGAAGAAGTTAAGTTCACCCATCATACTCATCTCAAACTCATCATGCATGATTTTGGCAAATTCATCACACATGTCTTGACAAGTCGATCCAAATATAATGTCATCAACATATATTTGGACAATGATGAGATTTGGGTCTTTCCTTTTAGTGAAAAGAGTGTTATCTACCATTCCCATGGAATAATCATGTTTAATAAGAAAAGCTTTTAATCGATCATACCAAGCTTTGGGAGCTTGTTTGAGTCCATACAAAGCTTTCTTTAACTTATAAACATAATCAGGTTTTGTGAAGTCAATGAATCCTGGAGGTTGTGCCACATATACCTCCTCATTGATAAAACCGTTAAGGAATGCACTTTTCACGTCCATTTGAAATAACTTAAAATCTAGGGCGCATGCATAGGCAAGTAATATCCTAATCGATTCTAGTCTAGCTACGGGGGCATAAGTTTCGTCATAATCAATTCCTTCTTGTTGATTATAACCTTGGGCAACTAACCTAGCTTTATTCCTAGTAACTATTCCATTATCATCTAACTTATTTCTATATACCCATTTAGTTCCTATGATGGTCATATTCATTGGATTTGGGACTAATCCCAAACATCATTTGCCTTAAATTGATTTAATTCTTCTTGCATAGCTATAACCCAACTTTCATCTTTTAATGCCTCATTAATATTCTTAGGTTCTATTGCTGAGAGGAAACAAAAGAAATTGTTTTTATCTTGGGCTTGTGACCTAAGGGTTCTTTAGTTAAGATGTCCTATTATATTATCTAATGGATGTGATCTAGACTCTTTAACATTAACAATTTCGTTATTTCCTAAGTGAATGTCTTCATTATCATTTTCAATGGGTTTTGTTTTACTAACCTCAATAGCTTCATCTTCGGCTAAGTCATCATCTTCTAAAGGTAATGTTTTAAGAGGTGGTGGTGTTTCATCAAATGTTACATTTAGTGATTCTTCTACTTTCATGGAGTGTTTGTTAAGTATTATATATGCTTTACTATTTTGTGAGTATCCTAAAAATATTCCTTCATATGATTTTGGATCAAACTTAGTGAGGTAATCCTTAGTGTTTAGAATATAACATTTACTTCCAAATACCCTAAAGTAGCTTAAGTTTGGTTTTCTACCTCTTAGTAACTCATAAGGAGTTTTTCTTCAAATTCTCCTAATTGATACCCTATTTAAAATATAAGTTGATGTATCTACGGCGTGACACCAAAATTTTTGTGGGATGGATTGTTCATTTAACATTGTTCTACTCATTTCTTGTAGTAACCTATTTTTTCTTTCTACTACGCCATTTGATTGAGGAGTATGAGGAGCGGAGAAATTGTGAGATATTCCATTTAACTCACAATATTTTCCGAATTGTACTTCGTTATCAAATTCCCTACCATGGTCCGTCCTAATGGCAACTATTGTGCATCCTAATTTATTTTGAATCATTTTACTAAATATTTCAAAATTTTCAAATGCTTGGGTTTTGTCACTTAAAAACCTAGTCCACGTGTATCGTGAGTAGTCATCTACTATTACTAAGGTGTAGTCATCTATTATTACTAAGGTATATTTGTTTCCTCCATAGCTCCGCACAGCGGATGGAACGAAAAGATCCATATGTAATAATTCTAGGCACCTAGTAGTGGATACTATATTCTTAGCTTTGTGACTAGCATGAGCTTGTTTTCCAATTATACATGCATCACAAAAATGCTTGTCATATTTTAGATTAGGCAAATTTCTAACTAATTCCTTAGAGGCCAAAGATTGTATTTGTTGCATGTTAGCATGTCCTAATCTCTTATGCCACAATGTAGAGTTTTCATCTAGGGTCGTTAGGCATATCCTATCCTCAGGCTTGTTTCCTAGTTTCATAACATATATGCCCCCTTTCCTAATTCCTCTACCTATAATTTTTCCATTCTTAACTATTTCGCTCCTCTTCGGTAAAAGTGACTCTACATTTATTATCACATATTTGTCCTATACTAAGCAAGTTATATGTTAAATTATCTACATGCTCTACATTTTCAATAGTAAGTGAATCTTGAGAAATCGTACCTTTGCCAATGATTTTTCCACGTAAGTCACTACCGAAAATAACGTTACCTCCATTGTATGCCTTGTATGTAGAGAATAGCTTGCGGTTCCCCGTCATGTGTCTCAAACATCCGCTATCTTTGATCCATTCGTCAGGCTCCAAGTCAATTCCTAAACATATTTCGTCGGTTTCTTTTGCCATAAAACACTTTTCGTCTCTTGGCTTCTCAACTTCTTCTTTGTCACTATCACTCCATGTTCCACTAACAAATGCTCCTTGATTTTCATAACCCGGCGGCTTTAGACATTCGCCAATGAGATGATTTGGACTTCCACATCTAAAGCACTTTCTTTTCCCGTAGTTATCACTTCTATTTCTTTGGAATGGTTTTCTTTCGTCTCGTGATGATCTAGTGAATCTTCCTCGTCACTTGAAGAATTTCTTGAATTCTCTTACGGCCATTGCATATTCTTCGTCTTCACTTTCGTCACTTGAATCATCATCATCACTAGGTTCCTTTTTGGCTTTTAGAGCAATGGATTTGGTTTGTTCTTTCTTGACTTTGACCGTTTCCGAATCTCTTCTTATAATTTCTTCATGAACCTTCAAGCTGCCAATTAGTTCATCTAGTGATAACGTCATCAAGTTCTTTGATTCTTCAATTGCCGTGCCTTAGCTCGCCATTTCAGATGCAATGCCCTAAGAAATTTCCTAACACAATTTTTACTAGAAAATGTCTCATCAAGTGCTTTTAAACTTGTGATAATAGTGTTAAATTTAGCAAGAGCATTATCAATTGATTCCTCTTCCGGAATCGTAAATTGTTCATATTATTGTACAAGAAGATCTATTTTATTATCTTTGACTTGGCTATTACCTTGGTGAGTAATTAGTAAAGAATCCCAAATTTCTTTGGCGGTTTTACACATAAAAATTCTTTCATATTCTTTGCGTGGTAGCGCATTATAAATGACCATTTTAGCCGCATTATTTTTTGCTAGTTTCTTTTTCAAATCATTATTTTGTTTTTCAAAAGATACAATTTCATCCATTTTAGTTTCAACATTATATTGAATAGGGGGAAAATCACCAAAGGTAATAATATGCCAAAGATCAAGATCTTTTGATTTCACATACGTTTCGAATCTATTTTTCCAATATAAAAATCAA